>CM068547.1:5307857-6000015 GCA_035048495.1 Euptelea pleiosperma
ATACCTTTGGATTTTAGTACCTCAAATAATGGTCAATAATGCTCAAATTCCACGGTTAAAATCCAACGCTTTAAAATCACTATTCAGGCTATATTTTAATCTGTAGGTCGACCTAGGGTTGGGCCAAACATTCATACGGTCAGAAATCTCTAAGAATATGCCACGTGGCATATATATTATGGTTCGACGTCCGTCAGCAAAATTCAATAATATTGTGGTCTTTTTGTGGACTCGTTTATCTTGATGAAGAATTATTCTGTATCATAGTCCTCCCCTTCTCTCTCTTTCTCTCTCTCATCATGTTGAGAAGAAGAAGAAGAGTGGTTTCAGTAGAGTTGATAACCCTGGTTTTTGCTTTCTACCTTGTAGCTTGCAATACCGCTAAGGAAGATGAAAAGTGCCAGCCTTCTTCTTGCGGAAACCTCCATAACATTAGCGACCCTTTTCGCCTAAAAGCCGATCCTCACAACTGCGGTGACATTAGGTACGAACTCTCTTGCGAGAACAATTCTCCCATTTTATACTTGTATGAAGGGAAATACTATGTGGAGGCTATCTCATACGTGAATCGTAATATTCGAATCGTAGATCCTGGTCTACAGAATGGCAGTTGCTCTTCCATGCCTCGCTATTCATTGGCGGATTCTAACTTCAGCTACACTGATCCATACGCATTGCCTTATAATGGGTACTGGAGTGAAATAGTTTTTCGTGAATTGTGGGGTTCCTGTCAATTCTACAAACTATGTGGATACTAGTCCATGCATCAACAGCTACGAATCCTCCCACATGCATTCTTATGTTATAGTTGGAGGTGTGATGGAGGATATCAAGAATTCATGCAGAACGGGAATGATGCTGCCGCTTCAGATGTCGTCGTGGACTCTGTCCCAGAAAATCCATAAACTTTCCTTTCCTGACATCCACCGTGAGTTGCTAATGGGAATTCAGCTTTCATGGCGCCGCAAGGACTGTGAAGATTGCTTGAAAAGAGGAGACTATAATTGTACCAGGAATATAGAAATGCATAGCGACATCTCCTGCTATCTTTCTGAACGTTGTGAAAGAGTATTGCAGTCCTTCCATTGTGCGTAAGACTTTTCTTGAATCAGAACGTAAAATTTCCATCAATTTGCGGGCTTGATTACACACTTCAATTTTTCTTGCTATAAACCGGCACTCTACCAATCTGAATTTGGCGTTTGGATACCTCTTTTGCACCATCCGCTAATGATCAGTCCGATCAGGAGCAATGGTGTTGAGAGGCTCTGAAACATAACAGAATAAATTTTCTCAACGGCAGATATATGTGCCAAGTGGCACACTCTTGGAGACCACCGACCTTATGGACGCTCAGACAAAAAATCAACGCGATTACTGATTTCTAGCCACCATGGGTTGATTTTAGCCGTTGGATTGGAGCATTATCGGCGAAACGCAAATCCAACGGCTAGAAATCACAGATCAGACTGATTTTTTATCCGTAGATCCACCAATGGAGGTACCGAACATCCATACGCTCAGTGGTCTCCAAGAGTATGCATGAGAAAGAACTTGTCAATAAAGTGCCTTCAAAGGTCACCCTACCTAAGAAGGGCAAATTAGATGGCGGAAACTTATCTCAGCAATCAGCATCCATGCCAAGCACCCATCCGTCCTAATTACCCGCACTGATACAATTTCCTCTTTGGATTATGCAGGCTTCTGGATGGATTTATTTACAGAACAGAATGTAAGGACTCACAGACTATATGTCCATGTTTCTTTCCTTAGTTTTGATTCGGTTGGAGCTCTCTTTATAAATTGTACTTGCTTGATTTTGTATTCTTTTGTGACATGCACTTCATTCTAACAGACTAAGAATCATAGGTAAGGTATCATACTATTCCTCGTGATGGAACAAATTATCTAAAATTTTCAGTGCAGATAGAAATGCAGTGCCTATTTCCTTTATCACCGATTCACCATGGCTAGGTTAAAAACAAACATTCTAAAGGCATGTTTTCTAACAATTCTTTGGTGATAAAGAAAACGGAATCGAAGGCTTTCTCCTGAATCCACGTTTGATTCTAAATCTTTTGATACGTAATCTGTGCTAGATGATTCTACGTTTGTTGGTATTTCTGATTTATAAATTCTATCGGCATCATAGATCGATGGATGATACAGTTGCAGAGTTCCTACGTTGGCGTTTGGGGACCTTTGCACCATGCGCTAATGAGAGGCTCTGAAACCGAACAGAATAAATTCTCTCTACAGCGATTATATGTGTCAATATAATTAAAAAATTTGGAAAATTGTTAAGAGTGTTAATATGAAGGAGCTCTTGAGAAAAACGTGCCTATAAAGTTCCTTCAAATTCTTTTGTGGTAGTCATATCCGTCCTAATTAATTATTGGCACTGATACAATTTCCTTTTCGGACTATGTAGGGTTCTTGGTAAGAATTTGGACCACTATATATGACACAATACAACGTGACGGAATAAGAGGTAAGGACTCACAGATGATATATTCATGTTTCTTTCCTTATTTTTGATTCACTTGGAGCTCTTTATAAAATTGTCTCAATTACTTGCTTGATTTTGTTTTCTTCTGTGACACTTCAACGGTAACCCTACGATGAAAATTCTACATCATAGGAGAAAATTCTTCGTACATGTAAAAATCCCTATCGATGGATTAGTCATATTTTATACAATTTCCTAATACAATTTCCTCGACTATGTAGGCTTATTCTGGATACGTTTCAGAAAACAATGTAAGGACTCACAAGCGATATATTCATCTTTCTTTCCTTAGTTTTGATTCACTTGGAGCTCTTTATAAATTGTCTCAACCTCTTGCCTGATTTTGTTTTCTTTTGACATAACAGACTTTGGATTTGTTGTAGTGGCTATCATAGGTAAGGCATCATGGTATTCCTTGTCATTCACTGATTCTAAATCTTCTGATACGTAATCTGTGGGGAGATGTTCTTGTCCAGGATATATCATGACAGCAAGAACTTCATGCGGGATTCTATGTTTGTCGCATTTCTAATTTATAAATTCCGACGGCGACATAGGTCGATGGATGATACCATTGAAGAGTTCCTACAACACCAGAACAATCTTGTTCCAATTAGGTACTCTTATTCGGAAATTAAGAAGATGGCCAAAGGTTTCAAGGACAAATTGGGTCAAGGTGGATTTGGATCCGTGTTTAAAGGAAGGCTCCGAAGTGGTGGCACTGTGGCGATAAGATGCTGGGTAAGTCGAAAGGCAATTGGAAAGATTTCGTCAACGAAGTCGCGACCATTGGAAGGATTCATCATGTTAATGTAGTGCAACTCAAAGGATTCTGCTCAGACGGATCAAAAAGGGCTCTTATATATGACTTCATGCCCAATGGGTCTCTAGAGAAGTACATTCTTTCCTCGACAAGAAAACATATCTCTTTGAGTTGGGATAAAATGTATGAAATTGCCCTAGGAGTTGCTCGTGGGATCGAATATCTACATCGAGGTTGTGAGATGCAAATTCTACATTTTGATATCAGCCTCACAATATTCTTCTTGATGAAAACTTTACACCAAAAAATTTCTGACTTTGGACTTGCCAAATTGTATCCAACAGATGACTCTATTGTGTCCCTCACTGCCGCGAGAGGACACTAGGATACATGGCTCCAGAACTGTTCTACAAAAACATTGGAGGAGTTTCATACAAGGCTGATGTTTATAGCTTCGGAATGTTGTTGATGGAAATGGCAGGGAGAAGGAAGAATGTGACGCATTTGCAGAGCATACAAGCCAAATTATTTCCCCTACTGGATTTACGATCGATTCAATCAAGGAGAGGACATGGAAATGGGAAGATGCCACAGAGGATGAAAGAAAGATAGCAAAGAAGTTGGTCATAGTTGCACTTTGGTGCATACAAATGACACCCATCGATCGCCCTTCCATGAGCAAAGTTCTAGAGATGCTAGAAGGGAATGTTGAACTTCTCCAAATGCCACCCAAGCCTTTTCTATCTTCTCCGGAAAGAATGGTGGTTGATGATCATGCCAATAACAGAACTCCTATTGAATCGTCAACTATTGATCAATCGGAATCACCCTCGTGTACTTCTATAGAGTCAATTGTCCTAAATGTAAACGTAGATTAATTAGTGATTCCATGCCAAACACCATGCACCAAGTTTTACATTAATGTGAACATTGTGTTAGTTCTCAAAGAAAAAACATTTGATTAGATGGTTTGAATATAATCTAAATATCTTTATGGCTCAATGGCTATTATTTGGGGCTATAACTTATATTAGTGGTGCCTATAAATTGAATGATCTGTTTTGTTAGCTTCGAGATTTATAATCCAAACAATATACCTTAGAGTTAGAGCCCTGATTTGGTAGTTCTTGACCTACCAAGTTGAATGGTCCAAATGGGGTTCAAACACCATGGATTGTGGGATCAATGATGTTGGAACCAAAACGCTTCTCGAGTTTGTAGCTTGTGAGTTTCAGGATGGTTCTTGTAATAAGGTTAATTAGGAATCGCTCCATTTTTCAATGATAGAGTGTCCTTCCGACATGTCAACTACAACAGCGATCCTCTGGGTACCATTGAATAGACCAGATCGAGCTTCACAACCATTAGTTTCTATTTTAGCATCTCCGGCCCTCTTTATCCATCCAGTTTTCTAGTTCTTTTTGATGTTGATCCTCCTTCCACCCATTTCAACCAACATATAAACATTTGATTTATAGGACACATTCTCATAGTTCATAGAGAACACTTGGGTATAATGTAATCCATGGTCCCTTTAATGGCAGTCATAGCTAGGTACCATACTTTCTCCCTTGGAGCACACAAGTTTGAATTAGAATTATATAGAGATCTTTGGGCATGTTTTAAAAGCTCATGACTACGAAACCTAGCCAGTTTAGAAAGGAAGAACTCGTTCAATGTTGCTTTGAGGGAAAAGAGAGACTGAGCCCCACATGGTTATCAAACAAAGGTCACAAAGACTGGACCTGCACGGACATTAGTTGGCTCAATTTTTTTGGGTTACCAAGCAAACCCAAAGATCGCTTATGAGTTTTAGTCTAGCAAAATATTGTGCTGCGATATCATTCTTATACATTGAAAGTACGTCATAAATCAAGTGTTTATATTTTAATGGTCATGATCATCAAATATAGTTGAAATTTTACCATAGAGATCACTTTTGTAAGACCAATTGAAGTACAATTATTTCGCCACCGCCAAACATGTTTCCTTCAAGTATTAATGACTTTACGAAAAGATTTCCTTGAAAAGTATATGAGTGCAACAGCATCTTCGTCGAAACACGTAAGTCTTTAATATTTAGTCTTCACTGTAAGCGAATGTATATCTTTCTTAATTAATCTTTAGTCATACATTAAGTACGAAGTTTTTATTCTTCCTCAAAAAACGCAAGTCCTTAGTCATACTTCGCATTTGGTAATTAAAACTTAGGCCCTGCTTGGTTCATAGCAAATTGACTGCAATGCACTCACTTGCCACAATTTTGGGATTGAAAGTGATTGGTTGGAGATGTGCAATGAACTGCTGTGCAAGTTGACAAGCCCTTGCAGAGTCCTTAGCAAAATAAATGCAAGGAAGTGCAGCCCAAAAACTGCTGCAAGCAAGTGCATTGTGTTAGCTTAACATTTTCTTTTCAAAAACAAAAACAACAACAACGACAATAATAATAATAATAATAACAACAACAACCACAGTGATTATTTTTTATTATTATTATCTTTTTATTTTTTATTTATTTAATTTTTAGCTTTCTATTTTTCACATAGAAGTTGAATCAATAGCTGACTTTTAGTGAGAATGATCTCTTTGGCGAGGAGATCATCCTCACCAAAATTGAATCATTCCGATATTCATAGACTGGTTTAGAAGACCAAGAATTATGGACTGTCGTTATAACGGGAAAAATTAGAAAATAACATCAGTTATAACGAAAATAAAAGTTGTTATTTTTAAGTGTCTTAACAGTACATAACGTAACGGGGGATGTCCGAATCCATTATAACGGCCATTTTTTAAACCATGATTATAATGACAATAATTTAATTATAATTAATAATAATAATGAAATCGACAATGGTAACAATAATAATTTTATTGTGCACTTGTTTTGTAAAATCAAGAAATAAAATAATCCATTGCATTCATTTGCAATGCACTACCAACCAATCAGCTAAACTTCATTTGCATCTATTTACATGGCGTGAACCAAACAATTGTGAGTGACTTACATTGCAAGTGATTGGAACACAATTCATTGTATTTGCACTAAAGTGCAAAATGCACCCAAGCGCAGCGAACCAAGCAGAGCCTTAATTTCAAACCTTAAGTCTAAAATTGGGACATTTAACTTTATGGGATATTTAGAGCATTTTGTAACCATCTGAATTAATTTAATGATTGTTTTTAAGCTAGCCAGCCTCCATTGTGTAAGACATTTTCACTGAATGTCGTAAGTGATGGAATCTTTAAAAAGATTTTAAGATTCTCTAAAAAGTACCAAATATGACCTTGTATCAAAGCTTTCTCTATAAAAATAACTTAAATAAATGTCCTAATACATATTTTAAAATTTTCAATATGCCCTTGTCTTAATTTTCATATGTAAAGATCTTTATCAAGGGATATAAATTTACAAAAAAAAAATAAGCACTTAAGCTTTTAGCACTTAAATTAAGCACTTTAAGCCATGAGTGCTGAAATTAATTAAATTTTACTAAACACCGAAGAAAAGTTGTCTCAAGTCTTCAGTCTTCATCGAAGCAAGTAATTCTTTAGTCTTCAATTAATGGAAGCACTAAGTCTTTAGTCTTTATTCTACATCGAACCATGTGAATCTTTAGTCTTTAGTAGTGGAAGCACATGATCTCTAGTCTTATTCAAGAGAACTTTTGCGAGCCTTTTAAGTCTTTAGTCATTAATCTTCGTCGAAGCTCTTAAGTTTTTAGCTCAGTCAAGAAAGTAATTGTCTCGAAGTCTTAAGCCTTTAGTCCTCATGGATTTACATAAATCTTTAGTCTTTAGTGGAAGCACATAAGTCTCTAGTCTTAGTCAAGAAAATTTTTGCGCGTCTTAAGTCTTTTTCCAAGTAGGTAAGTCTTTAGTGTCAGCCAAGAAAGTTGTTTTAAGTCTTTTTCCAAGTAGGTAAGTCTTTAGTATCAACGAAGAAAGTTAATATCTCAAGTATTTAGTCTTCCAAGATGCTCACAGTCTTTAACCTTTCATGGAAGCACACCTTCCGTTGTTCAATCATGACAGCAAAGGTAAGGTCACATTAATCAAGATCACATGTTGAAGTGGCGTCCACACCATGTTTAGGTGGGTCTACATCACTTTGGAATATCTCATTTTTTGTGAACCCTACATCAACATGTGGTCTTGATTACTGCACCCACACCTTTATCAATCACATAGTCCACATGAATATATCTATTCTACTATTTAAAGAGAGAGAAGGCCCTTCTTGCATTACAAAGAGAAGAAATCTCAAAATTGCCCTTACTTTGCTAAGAATGACCTATTATGTCTCTTTAATTTTTTTAAATCTCTTACTTTTTTAGGGGTCTGTACTCTTTACGTAATTTTTCTTTTTATTTTCAGCCTTTAGCAGTTGAAGTCAGTTCACATCAACTACTCCTCTGCCCTTCTGTCATCGCGTGAACTTGTCCCTCCTAAAAAAATTTGGGGATGGAAATCCATCATCAACGTTGATGGCAGACTACAGTGTACGTGCACCACGTGGCACTCTATTAGAGGCCACCGACCATATAGAGGTTTGGACCATCTTTAGGTAGACGTACATAACAAAAATCAGCATGATTAGTGATTTCTAACCTTTGGATTTGAGTATGCCAAATAATGCTCAAAATCCATGTTAAAAATAAACCATGAGATATATTCTATAATTCAACCGATAGGAATTACTAATCGGGATGATTTTTGGTATATGGATCCATCTAGAGATGGGTCAAGCATTCACATATATGGTTAGTGGTCTGTAAGAGTGTGCCACATCACTCATAATATGGTCCACCATCAACGTGGATGTTTGCAAAACAGAAAAATGAAAAAAAAAAAAAAGTTAATTAAATGTACCATACATATATACCCCATTACTAATGGTCACATGGTCCAATAACCATGGACGCTATCATGGTGCATGATGGTTGAAATAATCGTTCGTTCTCTTTTACACAGACTACCTAGAAAGGGGGGGGGGGGTGATTAGACATTAAAAAGTACTTTAACTTGAACAGTTTTATTAGTCTGATAGGGGTAAATAGAATCGCCTACCAAAATAAAAATAATTGAATTATAATGAAGAGATTATTTCAACCCACTTGGATCAAATATATCTCCGTGACATATTATCTCTGTATCGTTTGAGTTAATCAAGCAATAGTGGGGAAATCAAATAATTCATAACACATGTGATCTTTTTACGTGGAAACCTTAGCCAAAGAAAAATCACGAGACCACGTCCAAACAGAAAGTATCACTAACTAAAAAGTTCTAAGTTACAGAAGTTACTTACGCAGCACCGTTGCAAATGCAGTTTCCAACCTTTGCTAAGGCCCACTACCGGTACGTCCAGGTCCTCTAGCTTCACGCTATAAATCCATGCATGCACGCCCTTCTAATCACAAAACCTTTGTCGCTTGTTCAGCTTGGTACACCCCAAACCTACATTCGATTAGTACACCCCGATCTTAATTCTCACATGACAGTCTCTACTGAGGGTGAGGGATTCAGTACACTTTGAACTCCATAGTTGTCAAGAGTGTTGAGTCACGCTGGTACTCTCTAACTACTAGTTAAGATTCTAAATGAAAAACCTAGACAGAATATGGATCAAGCTCTCAGTTTTGATATTCGAAAGAGAAAACCTCACAAAGTAAATATTTAAGGCTAGGGCTCTTTCTCTTCAATAGCAAGGACTGTTTTTAGTACAAAAAAATTAACTATTTTATCTCTTGTTGTGTGTATTGTATAGCTCAAGAGTGCTCTATTATAAGAACATAGAACCCCTAGGTCGTGCAAATCGTGGAGATAAGGGACCACAAAAATCAAATCTGAAATTTGACACTTTCTTCGAATTCTAATCGATTGTACACTTGGTCCAATCAATTGTACTGTATAGATGAGTTTTTGTTCGTAAAAGCAATCAATTATATCCAGGGTCGAATCGATTGGGTACTTTGGAAGTTCTGTCCCGTATGATCCAATCGATCGGTTCTCACAGTTTAATCAATCGGACTTAGTCCAATCGATTGTCCTCTGGGAAGTTTCTATCCCATGGAGTCCAATCGATTGGACTTTCTTTAATCAATATTTTTACTTCTCTTAGTACGAAATGACTAGGATTAGTCCTTTAACTTAGTTCAACTATTAATTAGATTTTAATATCATATTCCTATAGTTACTAAGTCTCTAACCTTTCTATGTGAGCATATACGATCTTTAACAGGCGAGAAGCAGTTACTCAGATAACTCATGTCGTCAACCGTCTGATTCTTACGATTTTCGTATTTTAGTCTTCACGTAGTCGACGAAAAATACGTACCACGACAGGTACTCGGGTTATAATCAGATTTTGATGCATGGCTTTGATTGGGAGAAGACTTCTTTCTACACGAATAGAGGGATGTTTTGTTACAAATGTATGCCCTTTGGTCTAAAGAATGTTGGAGCCATCTATCAGCAACTTGTAGAGAGCATGTTTCGGGACAAGCTTAATTGTCAAGACCATGGATGTCTACATTGATGACACGCTAATAAAGAGTGAGAGCCAATAACGTCCTTTGAAAGATCTGAAAGAAACCTTCCGAGTACTAAGAGAGTGTCGAAGCTGAACCCCAAGAAATGTGCATTTGGCGTGTCCTTGAGAAAATTTCTTAGGCCCATCATGACGGAGAGAGGCATTGAGGTCAACTCAGACTATATCCGAGCTCTACAAAACGTGCCTTCCCCTTGCAGCAAGAAGCAGGTGCAAAAGGTGGTCAAGATGGTGGCCGCATTGAATTAGTTCATCTCTAAGTCTTCGGATCAGTGTTGATCTCTATTCCACCTCTTAAGAAAGTAGAACATATTTGAGTGGACAGAGGAGTGTGAAGAAGTAGCCTTCCAGAGTCTGAAGAAGCACCTCAAAGAGCCACTCGTCTTGTCTAAGTTGAGGAAAGTAGTTGCTTCTATACCTCTCGGTCTTGGATTACATCGTGAGCTTAGTTATGACCTGAGAAGATGGAAAAAAAGATAAGCATGTGTATATCATTTTATGACCCGTTATGTTACATATCATTTTAACGCTCAGAAAATAATGGCCATTATTAATGCAAATATTTGTTGAAAACATCTGTTATCTCCATTATTTTCTGTTATAAATTTTAATGAAATTTTGAATTTTAAATCCCTTTTTCCCATTATTTCTATTATTTTCTATTATTTCCATTTTTCTAATTTTTGCCCCTGTGTTACATTCTGTTATAGTGGCCAATATAACAGAAAAAAATGATAACACCCCTAGTCCATTTTATCATTATAACGGCCTCTTTTAAACTTTGGTCTCAAGTCTTTAGTCTGCAGTCTTCCTGGAAGCACGCAAGTCTTTAGTCTTCAAACACAAGCAACTTTAGTCACTTCAAGATAACTTTTGTGAGTGATCTTTAGTCATTAGTCTTTAACTTAGTCAAGAAAGGTGTCTCAAAAGTCTTTTGCCTTTAGTGTTCATCCATCGTACCACATAAGTCTTTAATCTTTAGTAGTGGAAGCACACAAGTCTCTAGTCTTAGTCAGAGACGATTTTTGCGCATCTCAAGTCTTTGTCCAAGTTGGTAAGTCTTTTGTATCAGTCAAGGAAGTCATCTCAAGTCTTTAGTTTGGTCGGTGGAAGCATGAAAGTCTTTAGGTGGAGAAAAAATTCGCTGGCCCCAGGCGATTTCAAACTTTGATGTCCCCCTCCCAAAATGTCTGACAAGTATACCCCTTGTTAACCACTAACCAGGGACTTAACGCGGGTTGAGTTAAAGGATTGCAGTACGTGTCTAACATTTTGGTTGGGGGGACATCGAATCTTTTCTCCTTTAGGTGGGTCTACATCACTTAGGGTAGTTGGGAGCACAACCCAAACCTTCTCTTTTCCTTGGAGATAATCGTGATTGAAGCTTAATTATGAAACTAACACAAATCTTACGAGATTATCCAGTATTTTCAATCTTATCACTATAGAGAGTTACCTTATATTTAAATGAAAATTAATTAATGACAATGTTGATACCGATGTTTTCATACCCGACCGGTCATTGATCTGGTCAAGGAATTGGTAAATTGGACCACCGGTTCAACCGCCAGTTGACTGGGTCCCTCCATGAGATTTTTTTCTATTTTTTATTTCTATTTGGTAAATTAGCTACCAAATAAAAAATAAAAAATGGTAAAGGTTAAAAAAAAACATTATGGATTCTATTTAGGTAAGTCACATTTTTTTTTATAAGAGCTAGGTGAACCATTAAAACCCGTCCGGATCAGCCGTAGATTGGACTAATCCAATGATAGTTAATAGTTCAGTGACCTGATTTGATAGCGTGCATACTTCAATATTTAATGGTCCCAAGGTTTCCAATTAGGCAATGGATCCCGCAGTACACAATCTCGTGCAAGACACCTTTGGTTGCTTCATAATTATCCATTAGGCCAATCCAGCCTAATGGCACTGTGCATGGGCTTCTAATGGTGGGCCAAGCCTCGTATGATTTTGAGGCTTGTTAGATAAATGGGGCGGGCTTGTCCTTAACTTTAAACAAAATCACCTAATGCACTGGCCCATTATATGTATTAATGGGCTGTCTTGGGCCTCTTGGTTGGGTTTGGGCCAAATATATGTATCCTGGGTTGGGTTTGGGCAGAGCATGGCCAATGAAAACCCCTCGTTGTACAGATTTCTATTTTTTCCGCCATTTTAGCATGTGTGCACTGGGAATCCTAGCTCTTCGACTTGATCCAAATGATTGTAAATTCAGTCTACGAAGTATACTTAACTAGTATTCACTATGACATCAATGGATTTATATGGGACAAATTTTTTGCAAATTCACTAGAGAACGGTGCACTTTAACCCATGGTTTCTCTAGCGCGTCAATTACAGATACAACACTTCTACATTAATGGAAAAACTTTACTAGATCTAAACAAAGATCTTGAAATAGAATTTGCCAATCAAATCAAGGGTTTGTAGCATTCAATAAGAAAGATGAACTTCTCTAGTCATTCCTTTGGCATGAACTCGAAAATAAGCATGATTGTGCATACTTCAAAATACACAATCTCGACCAATACAACTGTGGTTGCTTCCATCAACACAATTCAAACCAAGGTTTAAAGGGGGCCGTTGTAACGGTATAACGGACTGGGGGCATTACCATTTTTCAGTTATAACGGCCGTTATAACATATTGTAACACTGAGGGGCAAAAATGGAGAATAACAGAAGAAAAATGGCGCTGAAATTCAAATTTTGAATTTTAAATTCTAATTTTCAAAAAAATAAAAAATAAAAAACAGAAAAATAACGGCCGTTATTTTTAGAGGTTTATTACGGTACATAACGTAATGGAGGAGGTCCGAATCCGTTATAACAGCCATTTTTTAAACCACGATTCAAACACCATGGATTCTGGGATCATCAGCATGCTTTTCAGTATAGATCATACAATTATTTGTATTATGTTTAATTAATTAGGAGGATAACATAATGTATGTACCCTCATAATTAAGGGCGTTAATGGGCTAGGCTGGGCTGGCCTGGTCTAATGGCCCATCCCTAAAGGCACTGGGCTTGGGCTTCTTATATAGTCAGGTGTGCCATGCGTGGTATGATTTTGAGGCTTGTTGGATAAATGGGGCGGGCTTGTGCTGAACACTTAACAAAAAATTACCCAATGGACTGGCACATTATATGTATTAATGGGCTGGCCTTGGGCCCATTACGGTCTGGGCTGGACTGGATTGGGCTTCGGCCAAATATGTATTCTTGGCTGGGTTTGGTCAGAGCTTGGCCCAGGCCAAACCTGGCCCATTAATACCCCTTATCGTATACATACTCGTGAAGTGCTTGAAACTCCTCTATTTAATTTTTCTTGGAGAAATCTTGGAATGCCTCTTATTATATTGCAAATACGAAATAAGGTTAACGAGTGAATGTTACATCCGTCAAGGGACCTAAAGGATTGGGTGGCATAATCGAGCCCTTAAAGCCTCCTTCCAACATTTAAACCAAGGTTTAAAGGGGACCGTTATAAAGGTATAACAGATTGGGGGCGTTACCGTTTTTCAGTTATAACGAAAAATACGCTCAGGGACAAAAACGGGAAAAAAATTTGAAAATAACAGAAAAAATGGCGCTGAAATTCAAATTTTGAATTTTGAATTTCAAAATTTCTATAATGAAAAAAATGAAAAATAACGAAAAAAATACGGCCAGTTTTTTTCAAAAATAATTTTTCAATTAAATAACGGTCATTATTTTCATTATAACGGAAAAAATAATGGAAATAACGGCCGTTATTTTCTTGGCATTTTAACGGTACATAACGTAACGGGTGAGGTCTGTTTTTTAATCCTTGATTTAAACAACAGCTTTCATGAAAAGGGCGATCCATTGGGTGGTACAACTTTCTATTTTTTAGTCATCAAAACCAAGATCTTGAGATAGAATTTCTAATCTAGAATGATACTATGAGGATTGATATCAAGATGTATGATACTTTGGTCACAACCTTAGCATAGAAATTCTATCCCTGTGACTATACGAGTTACACATGAAAAAATGTCATATATATATACCCACACGACCCTTGTTTTCTGGGAAAATTGCGATAAAAAAGGGCCATTTTTTTTTCATTATTTTCCTTTATTTTTCCATTTTTTTTTTTCATTTTTGAAATGAATTTCATCACCATTTTTCCATTATTTTCCATTTTTGCCCGAGTATTTTTTTATTTTATTTTTGTTATAACGAAAAAAATGGTAACACCCCCAGTCCGTTATAAAGGCCCCTTTTAAAGATGTTATTGATGGTGGGTGAGTGAAGCCTTGTATGGTGATATTTGAGTATTCATGTCTTTTATAATTATACAAACCTCTTATAGATTGCAAATACTTGATGGTGTAACTGTTTCAAAGTTCACAATCTTGATCAGTGATGAGTAGCAAATTTAATGAACATCAACTAATTAGAGGCAAATGGATTTAATTCTAAATTACAAGAGAAATTTTCCAATTCCTAATTACTAGCACGTACTAATACAATTTCTTGTTTGGACAATGTAGGCTTCTGGGAAAAACATGGTGATGACATATCTTGTAAGGATATACAGACGATCTATATCATATTTCTTTCCTTAGTTTTTATTCTTTGGAGCTATTTTAAATTAATGTCTCAACCTCTTGCTTGATATTGTTTCCTTTTGTGACTTTTCTAACAGACTATGGATTACATGCACTCAAGATCATAGGTAAGGCGACTATTCCTTGTGAGTTCTCTAAACCAAAAAGTACGCGCGATTTCATATGAATCATCATTATGGCAGCACGAACTTCATTTGGGATTCTATGTTTGTTGGCATTTTTTATTTATAAATTTCGACGGAGACATAGGTCGATGGATGATACCATTGAAGAGTTCCTACAAGGTCAGAACAATCTTGTTCCAATTAGGTACTCTTATTTAGAAATTAAGAAGATGACCAAAGGTTTCAAGGACAATTTGGGTCAGGGTGGCTATTGATCTGTGTTTAAAGGAAGGCTCCGAAGTGGTCGCATTGTGGCGATAAAGATGTTGGGTAAGTCGAAAGGCAATGGGCAAGATTTCGTCAATGAAGTCACAACCATTGGAAGGATTCATCATGTTAATGTGGTGCAACTCAGAGGATTCTGCTCATAGGGATCGAAAAGAGCTCTTATATATGACTTCATGCCCAATGGGTCTAGATAAGTACATTTTTCCTCGACAAGAAAACAATATCTCTTTGAATTGGGAGAAAATGTATGAGATTTCCCTAGGAGTAGCTCATGGGATCGAATATCTACATCGAGGTTGTCAAATGCGAATTCTACATTTTGATATCAAGCCTCACAATATTCTTCTCGATGACAACTTTACTCCAAAAATTTCTGACTTTGGACTTGCCAAATTGTATCCGACAGATGATTCTATTGTGTCCCTCACTGCTGCGAGAGGGACACTAGGATACATAGTTCCAGAATTGTTCTACAAAAACATTGGAGGAGTTTCATACACGGCTAATGTTTATAGCTTTGGAATGTTGTTGATGGAATGGCAGGGAGAAGGAAGAATGTAAATGCACATGCAGAGCATTCAAGTCAAATTTATTTCCCCTATTGGATTTAGGATCGATTCAGTCAAGGAGAGGACATGGAAATGGGAGAAGCCACACATGATGAAAGAAAAATAGCAAAGAAGTTGGTCATAGTTGCACTTTGGTGCATACAAATGAAGCCCAAGGATCGCCCTTCCATGAGCAAAGTCCTAGAGATGCTAGAAGGGAATGTTGAACTTCTACAAATGCCACAAAAGCCTTTTCTATCTTCCGCAGAAAGGATGATGGTTGATGATCATGCCAATAACACAACGCCTACTGAATCGTCAACTATTGATCAATCGGAACCAGTCTCATGTACTTCTGTAGAGTCAATTGTCATAAATTTAAATGTATGACAGCAAAGTTGAGCTCACATCATGTTGAGGTGGGTTGATCGGGTCAACCCATGCTTTGGGCCGTTGATTGATGACTCTACGGTTTGATCTCGTTCTCCACAGCTTGATCTTGCCCTCAGATTTTTTTCTATTTTTTATTCATCTTTGGTAAAGTAGAAAAAAAGGTTATAAAGGTAAAAGAAAAATTTATGGATTCTATTTAGGTAAGTCACATTTTTTTAGGGCTTTTTTGCTTTACCCCCTTACTTTATTGATGCAATTTGCATCTCACCCACTGTTTTTAAAATATTTGCGTCTCACCCTTTGACAGTGGTCAATGTCATTGACCACAGACGGTCATTTAAAAAATATTGGGATGTCCATCGAGAGACCATTCATGAAAGGGTGATCCACCAGGTTGTACAAATTTCTATTTTTTCCGCCATTTTAGGATATGTCTACTTGGAATCCTAGCTCTTCACCTTGATCCAAATAATATCCTGAAATTATAAATGTTAACTGGATTTACGGGAAACATTTTTTCGAAGTATTGAGAGAATATTTCAGGTGCAATGTAACTCATGGTTTCTCTCGCTACAACACTTATCCAATTAATGGAACAACTCTGCTAGATCAAAACAAAGATCTTGAGATACAATTTCTAATCTAGAATGATATTATGATGAGAAATATATATGAACTTCTCTAGTCATTCGTTTGGCATGAACTCGTAAATAAGCACTCCTTTGAATCCTTTGACAGAAACTCACCTAACAAGCAACAATGGCATTAGCGTTTTCTTATTCCATTTCCCTTGGAATTGTTAAGAGTTTTTAAGCCACGATTCAAACCAAGGTTTAAAGGGGGCCGTTGTAACGGTATAACGGACTGGGGGAGTTACCACATTTTTTCTGTTATAACGGCCGTTATAACATATTGTAACTCTGAGGAGCAAACAAGAAAAATAACGGAAAAAAAATGGCGCTGAAATTCAAATTTTAAAAAACGAGAAAAAAAAAATAGAAAATAACGTAAAAATAACAGCAAATAACGGTAATAACGGCCGTTTTCTGTCACAAAAATTTCCAGAAAATAAGCCGTTATTTTCGTTATAACGGAAAAATAATGGCCATTATTTTTAGAGCTTTGTAACGGTACATAACGTAATGGGGGAGTTCTGAATCTGTTATAACAGCCGTTTATTAAACCCACTGATTCAAACACCATGGATTTTGGGATCATCAGCATGCTTTTCAGTATATATCATATAATTATTTGTATTATGTTTCAGTATATATCCTCACAACTGCGGTGACAGCAGGTACGAACTATCTTGCGAGAAAAATCGTACCATTTTATACTTGTATGAGGGGTAATACTATGTCGAGGCTATCTCATACGAGAAACGTACACTTCGAATCCTAGATGCTAGTCTACAGAATGGCAATTGCTCCTCCATGCCTCGCAATTCATTGACGAGTTCAAACTTCAGCAAAAGGGATCCATACGACTTGTATCCGTTTGGGTCATTCAATGAACAAGTTGTAGCTTTCTTGAACTGTGGGGTTCCTGTCAATTCTACATACTATGTGGATACTACTCCGTGCATCAACAGCTATGCATCCTCGTACATGCATTCTTATGTTATATTTGGAGCTATAGGGGCGGGGGATATCAAGGTCTCGTGCAGAATCAACATGATGCTGGAGCTTCTTAAGCCGAATCCGTTGGAGGAAGTCCATAATCTTTCTTTTCCAGACATCCACCGTGTGTTGCTAATGGGATTTGATATTACATGGTACCGCATTGATTGTGGAGATTGCATTACAAGACACGGGTTTTGTGCCTACAATCTAACTGGTGCAAGTACCGTTTGCATGCCAGCTGCTACTCAATCCAGAAGACCATGGAAGTCCTTCCATTGTGCGTAAGACTTTTCTAACTACAAAGCTGCTATTGATCGGTCAATGATGACTTGTTGGTACCATTCAGCCGTCTCTACCTTTAAGGCCATTAAGGCGGTCGTCTAAGGCCCCTTGGTGAGAGAAGGCCCCCAGCCCAGGTCTCACTAACCATATGGATTTTTAGCCCACCCATTATTGGATTTACAAACCAAAAATTAACCTGATTGATCATCTCTAGCCATAGATTTTAGTAATTTTTAGGAAATGATTCTTGCCATTGGGTTCTAGATCAAGCATTTTTTTGGGTAGTAAATCCAATGGCTAGAAATCATCAATCAAGCTGACTTTTAGAGTGTTTATCCAACAATAGGTGGGCTGAACATCCACGCAGTCATTGGGTCCAAGAAATGATCTATATAGGGCCATGAGTCCGCTGTATCTAAATTTTTTCCATAATTTTATATAATTATAATAGTTTTTATGAAAAATTTCTTAAACGAGAAAAAATTTAAATGTGTTTACAAAAATAAAAAAAATATTCCGACATTTACTAAAAGAGTAACTAGACGCCCTTTCAAAAATTAAGGCTGAAAAAGCGTACAAATGCCATTTAATTTTGTCAGCCTTTTTCAGCTTTAATTTTTGTGCGTCTCGTTACTTTTTTTTGTAAATGTCTATAATTTTTTTTTTTTTTGTAAATACAAAAATCAACTTGATTGGTGATTTCTAGTCATAGGATTTGAGCACTTTTCCATTATGGGCTTTATGAACTGGCCTATGAGTTGGTTCTAAGCCCATGATGAAAAAGTGCTCAAATCCAATGGCTAGGAATCACCAATCACACTGATTTTTGGTGTGTGGGTCAACCAAGATGTGGGCCAAGCATTCAGGGAGGCAGTGGACCTGAAAGAGTGTACTGCATGGCAAATTGAGCGATTTCTGCATCAAATGTTTGATATTGAAGTATTGCACTAAGAAAATAGCAACAAAAGAAATCATCTCTCGATTCATAGATGCTATGACACCCAACATGGCAGCTCAAATGGTTGGTGTGTATCCACCTCTTTCCAGAGGTTATGGGGTCAAAACCCACACAGGAAGATTTCCCTCCTTTGAGCAGTGTGCCAGGAGTAGAAATCCCCTTTACCGGCTTGCCCGGGTCCATGCAGGTTTCACCTGCTAATCTATGGGGCCCTCCCATGATGGTGACTACAAAAAAAAAAAAAAAATCATAGATGCTATGAAATTAGATAAAAGCTTTGCGGGCTTATGAATTTAGCTAACACACCTCAACATTCGGTTAATGTACGTGTCGTGTTTAAAAGGAAGTATTGCACTAATAAAGAAAATAGTAAGGAAAAAAATGTCCCTCAATTCATAGAAATCTAAAGATCATAAAAAACTAATTTTGTAACCACTATAATTTCATAGGGGATCTCGTTTTATTCCAGCACATCTAATGACACGCCCTTTTTGTAACCCATTTTTCATAGGGCTAGAAATGTAAAAAAATAAAGGAGCTGACTTTTTATGAGAAATCATCCTTTATATAGGTGCACATGTAGATGAGTGAGAGGCTGATTTTTTATGAGAATAATCTCCTCACCATGGAGATCATCCTTGTCAAAAATCAGTTAGAAGTTGAAATATTTTGGACCGTTATTCTTATAATTAATTATTAGTGCACTTTGGTAAGGTTGGAAATTTCAAAATGGGTTAATCCTCATGTAGCGATTTTTTTCTGATAAGTCGAATATGATATATATAATAAAAGGAGATCGAGAAGATCTCAGAAGTACAAAAGGAAAAACAAAAAGTGCAGAAAAACAAAACGATTAATTGCCGCATCAAAACAACAAACCATCTCAGCAAAAAAATAACCCCTCATTTCAGATGAAGTACCACCCCAACTATGTATGAAATAACCCCTCCAGTAGCGATTTAGTTACGCACAGCTGCGGTCTGTGCTCTGTGCCGACTTCCCACAGGATGTTTAGCCCAGCCCTTGGTGGATATACACACCAAAAAAGCACCCTAACTGCTAATCTCCAGGGATTAGATTTTCATACTTTTTAAGGCATGATTCTGAACGTTGGATTCAACCATTTTTATTTTTTTGAGTACTAAAACCAAAGGCTAAAGATCATAAAAAACTAATTTTTTGTGTCAGTGTCTACGAAGGAGTGGGCCAAATATCCTTGCGCTCAATGGGCCCAGATGGCAGCGGTGAGTAACAAAAATCTTGAGAGCGTCAAGTATACTTTCTTACATCACGACCCTACCTAGCTGGTACCTCTTTTTGTACAGGAGGGTGGATTTTTTTCATAATATTATAGTGTCGGATCGGTGGGCTCCGATCCCGATCCAGATCGGAGGCTGGATCGGTGGGATCGGCCAACTCGCCCCGAGACAATAACAAGGTTTAAAGGGGTCTGTTATAACGGTATAACGGACTGGGGGTGTTACCATTTTTTCCGTTATAACGAAAAAAAATGCTCAGGGGCAAAAACAGGAAAAAAATGAAAAATTACATCAATAACAGGAAAAAATGGCGCTGAAATTCGAATTTTGAATTTCAAAAAAAGGAAAATAACTGGAAAAAACGAAAAAATATGGCCCTTTTTTCACAATTTATTTCCAGAAAATAACGGTCATTACTTTCGTTATAATGGAAAAATAACGGAAAAAAATGGCCGTTATTTTCGTTATAATGGCCGTTATTTTTTGGGCATTTTAACGGTCCATAACGTAACGGGGGTGGTCCAAATCTGTTATAACGGCCGTTATTTTCGTTACAACGGCCGTTTTTTAAACCTTGGTCAATAATGCTCAATTCCAAGGTTAAAGATCAATACACGAAAATGTACGTCTCGAATCCAATGCTTAAAAATCACTAGTCCGGTTAATTTTTGGAGTGTAATTAGATCCACAGATGGGCAAAACCAAGGATTAAAAGGGACCGTTATACCGTTATAACAGTCTGGGGGCATTACTGTTTTTTCCTTTATAACGGTCGCAAAAACGGGAAAAAACAGAAATAACGGAAAAATCGGCCTCTGAAATTCAAATTTTGAATTTTAAAATTTCAAAAACAGAAAATAACGAAAAACAAACGGAAAAAAATGAAACGGCCGTTTTTTTTCACATTTTTTCCAGAAAATAACGGCCGTTATTTTCTGGGCGTTTTAACGGTGCGCAACGTAACGCGGTAGGTCCGAATCCGTTATAACGTGTGCAAGGTACCCGAACAGAAAATTGTTAAATAGTGGTGCTATATGGAGCCTAAAACGTGAGCAAGGTACCCGAACAGAAAATTGGAAAGAGCAAGGTACCTTTAGCAGCAGAATGTGGAGGTTTGGGAACTTGGAAACATTCGATGTCAAGTGGATTGCTATTCTTCTTCAATTTGCATTTCTTGCTCTTCTCTTCGCAGATCCCGCATGATGGTGCAACCCAACTCAACCGAAGATCGAAATCCATAAAATTCTTATAATACAACATCGTTGGAAATGAAATGGTACCAATTGATTCGCAAGACATTATGGGTACGTCGCCGATGCTCGTATAAGAATAAAAAGCATAAACTTGGTAACCAGGGACGCTAAGACATGGGATGCTACGACAACTATAACCTGATGATGAGCATAAACTCGAACAATTCAACAAGGTAAAATTGTAAAGGTCATTCAGATAGGGATCTTCATATGGAAAGGCAGGGTCAGGGAAATTGAGGTGGAAGGGAGAGGCAGAGGAAGAGAAATTGAAGTGTCGTAAGCGTGGGTAAATGCAACTATCAGGGTCATACACATCTACCACCTGGGACTTGTAATCGATACTTCTCACGAAGAACTTTCCTGAATATGGCAACTCAAGCACTGTATCTTTTCCCTCTGTGCAAGATAGGTCGAACCCGGGATAGCCACAGTCCTTCGATTGGTTGCCGATTAGGCGAAATGGGAATCGGACGGCAGGGCCATGCTTGCTGCACCTTGATTCCCAACACTGATCACCTAGGCTTGCTCCATTAGTGTCTAGAAAGATGAGTATGAAGATGAAGGAGACAAACACCTGCTCTAACTTACTACCCATAAATTCTCTTGGTTGCTCTTCTAGTGCTCCACAATGTTTATATGATAATTGGCATACTTTTGCGGGCCCACTGACCCGATAAATGTTTGTCCGACACTTTAGTGGACGGACAACACACTAAAACACCAGGTTGATTAGTGATTTTTAGCCCTTGATTTTAGCATTTTTCATCATGCAATTGGACGCAACAGCTAGAAATCACCAACCTGCAGGGGAATTTGGGTGAGCAAAAACGTTCATGGGGTGTTGTTACTTGTTACACCTGAAGGAGTATGGCACATGGTAAAAAGAGGTCCCGGTCTTATTCATCTTTTGTAATGAAAAATTAATTCACGGGAGTAAGTACGATTGTGCAATATCCCAAAGGATATGGGTGTGACGGGGGGCATTGTCCACGTAGCATGTGGTTCAACATCGGCAGCCGTCCAGAGAATGGTTAAACCGCGTTAGGGCCACCAGACTTTTATGTCAGCAATCTTGTGGCCACTTGCATGTCTCCTACATACCTTTGGATTTTAGTACCTCAAATAATGGTCAATAATGCTCAAATTCCACGGTTAAAATCCAACGCTTTAAAATCACTATTCAGGCTATATTTTAATCTGTAGGTCGACCTAGGGTTGGGCCAAACATTCATACGGTCAGAAATCTCTAAGAATATGCCACGTGGCATATATATTATGGTTCGACGTCCGTCAGCAAAATTCAATAATATTGTGGTCTTTTTGTGGACTCGTTTATCTTGATGAAGAATTATTCTGTATCATAGTCCTCCCCTTCTCTCTCTTTCTCTCTCTCATCATGTTGAGAAGAAGAAGAAGAGTGGTTTCAGTAGAGTTGATAACCCTGGTTTTTGCTTTCTACCTTGTAGCTTGCAATACCGCTAAGGAAGATGAAAAGTGCCAGCCTTCTTCTTGCGGAAACCTCCATAACATTAGCGACCCTTTTCGCCTAAAAGCCGATCCTCACAACTGCGGTGACATTAGGTACGAACTCTCTTGCGAGAACAATTCTCCCATTTTATACTTGTATGAAGGGAAATACTATGTGGAGGCTATCTCATACGTGAATCGTAATATTCGAATCGTAGATCCTGGTCTACAGAATGGCAGTTGCTCTTCCATGCCTCGCTATTCATTGGCGGATTCTAACTTCAGCTACACTGATCCATACGCATTGCCTTATAATGGGTACTGGAGTGAAATAGTTTTCGTGAATTGTGGGGTTCCTGTCAATTCTACAAACTATGTGGATACTAGTCCATGCATCAACAGCTACGAATCCTCCCACATGCATTCTTATGTTATAGTTGGAGGTGTGATGGAGGATATCAAGAATTCATGCAGAACGGGAATGATGCTGCCGCTTCAGATGTCGTCGTGGACTCTGTCCCAGAAAATCCATAAACTTTCCTTTCCTGACATCCACCGTGAGTTGCTAATGGGAATTCAGCTTTCATGGCGCCGCAAGGACTGTGAAGATTGCTTGAAAAGAGGAGACTATAATTGTACCAGGAATATAGAAATGCATAGCGACATCTCCTGCTATCTTTCTGAACGTTGTGAAAGAGTATTGCAGTCCTTCCATTGTGCGTAAGACTTTTCTTGAATCAGAACGTAAAATTTCCATCAATTTGGGCCTTGATTACACACTTCAATTTTTCTTGCTATAAACCGGCACTCTACCAATCTGAATTTGGCGTTTGGATACCTCTTTTGCACCATCCGCTAATGATCAGTCCGATCAGGAGCAATGGTGTTGAGAGGCTCTGAAACATAACAGAATAAATTTTCTCAACGGCAGATATATGTGCCAAGTGGCACACTCTTGGAGACCACCGACCTTATGGACGCTCAGACAAAAAATCAACGCGATTACTGATTTCTAGCCACCATGGGTTGATTTTAGCCGTTGGATTGGAGCATTATCGGCGAAACGCAAATCCAACGGCTAGAAATCACAGATCAGACTGATTTTTTATCCGTAGATCCACCAATGGAGGTACCGAACATCCATACGCTCAGTGGTCTCCAAGAGTATGCATGAGAAAGAACTTGTCAATAAAGTGCCTTCAAAGGTCACCCTACCTAAGAAGGGCAAATTAGATGGCGGAAACTTATCTCAGCAATCAGCATCCATGCCAAGCACCCCATCCGTCCTAATTACCCGCACTGATACAATTTCCTCTTTGGATTATGCAGGCTTCTGGGATGGATTTATTTACAGAACAGAATGTAAGGACTCACAGACTATATGTCCATGTTTCTTTCCTTAGTTTTGATTCGGTTGGAGCTCTCTTTATAAATTGTACTTGCTTGATTTTGTATTCTTTTGTGACATGCACTTCATTCTAACAGACTAAGAATCATAGGTAAGGTATCATACTATTCCTCGTGATGGAACAAATTATCTAAAATTTTCAGTGCAGATAGAAATGCAGTGCCTATTTCCTTTATCACCGATTCACCATGGCTAGGTTAAAAACAAACATCTAAAGGCATGTTTTCTAACAATTCTTTGGTGATAAAGAAAACGGAATCGAAGGCTTTCTCCTGAATCCACGTTTGATTCTAAATCTTTTGATACGTAATCTGTGCTAGATGATTCTACGTTTGTTGGTATTTCTGATTTATAAATTCTATCGGCATCATAGATCGATGGATGATACAGTTGCAGAGTTCCTACGTTGGCGTTTGGGGACCTTTGCACCATGCGCTAATGAGAGGCTCTGAAACCGAACAGAATAAATTCTCTCTACAGCGATTATATGTGTCAATTATAATTAAAAAAATTTGGAAAATTGTTAAGAGTGTTAATATGAAGGAGCTCTTGAGAAAAACGTGCCTATAAAGTTCCTTCAAATTCTTTTGTGGTAGTCATATCCGTCCTAATTAATTATTGGCACTGATACAATTTCCTTTTCGGACTATGTAGGGTTCTTGGTAAGAATTTGGACCACTATATATGACACAATACAACGTGACGGAATAAGAGGTAAGGACTCACAGATGATATATTCATGTTTCTTTCCTTATTTTTGATTCACTTGGAGCTCTTTATAAATTGTCTCAATTACTTGCTTGATTTTGTTTTCTTCTGTGACACTTCAACGGTAACCCTACCGATGAAAATTGTACATCATAGGAGAAAATTCTTAGTACATGTAAAAATCCCTATCGATGGATTAGTCATATTTTATACAATTTCCTAATACAATTTCCTCGACTATGTAGGCTTATTCTGGATACGTTTCAGAAAACAATGTAAGGACTCACAAGCGATATATTCATCTTTCTTTCCTTAGTTTTGATTCACTTGGAGCTCTTTATAAATTGTCTCAACCTCTTGCCTGATTTTGTTTTCTTTTGACATAACAGACTTTGGATTTGTTGTAGTGGCTATCATAGGTAAGGCATCATGGTATTCCTTGTCATTCACTGATTCAAAATCTTCTGATACGTAATCTGTGGGGAGATGTTCTTGTCCAGGATATATCGTGGTACCAAGAACTTCATGCGGGATTCTATGTTTGTCTGCATTTCTAATTTATAAATTCCGACGGCGACATAGGTCGATGGATGATACCATTGAAGAGTTCCTACAACACCAGAACAATCTTGTTCCAATTAGGTACTCTTATTCGGAAATTAAGAAGATGGCCAAAGGTTTCAAGGACAAATTGGGTCAAGGTGGATTTGGATCCGTGTTTAAAGGAAGGCTCCGAAGTGGTGGCACTGTGGCGATAAAGATGCTGGGTAAGTCGAAAGGCAATTGGAAAGATTTCGTCAACGAAGTCGCGACCATTGGAAGGATTCATCATGTTAATGTAGTGCAACTCAAAGGATTCTGCTCAGACGGATCAAAAAGGGCTCTTATATATGACTTCATGCCCAATGGGTCTCTAGAGAAGTACATCTTTCCTCGACAAGAAAACAATATCTCTTTGAGTTGGGATAAAATGTATGAAATTGCCCTAGGAGTTGCTCGTGGGATCGAATATCTACATCGAGGTTGTGAGATGCAAATTCTACATTTTGATATCAAGCCTCACAATATTCTTCTTGATGAAAACTTTACACCAAAAATTTCTGACTTTGGACTTGCCAAATTGTATCCAACAGATGACTCTATTGTGTCCCTCACTGCCGCGAGAGGGACACTAGGATACATGGCTCCAGAACTGTTCTACAAAAACATTGGAGGAGTTTCATACAAGGCTGATGTTTATAGCTTCGGAATGTTGTTGATGGAAATGGCAGGGAGAAGGAAGAATGTGAACGCATTTGCAGAGCATACAAGCCAAATTTATTTCCCCTACTGGATTTACGATCGATTCACTCAAGGAGAGGACATGGAAATGGGAGATGCCACAGAGGATGAAAGAAAGATAGCAAAGAAGTTGGTCATAGTTGCACTTTGGTGCATACAAATGACACCCATCGATCGCCCTTCCATGAGCAAAGTTCTAGAGATGCTAGAAGGGAATGTTGAACTTCTCCAAATGCCACCCAAGCCTTTTCTATCTTCTCCGGAAAGAATGGTGGTTGATGATCATGCCAATAACAGAACTCCTATTGAATCGTCAACTATTGATCAATCGGAATCACCCTCGTGTACTTCTATAGAGTCAATTGTCCTAAATGTAAACGTAGATTAATTAGTGATTCCATGCCAAACACCATGCACCAAGTTTTACATTAATGTGAACATTGTGTTAGTTCTCAAAGAAAAAACATTTGATTAGATGGTTTGAATATATTCTAAATATCTTTATGGCTCAATGGCTATTATTTGGGGCTATAACTTATATTAGTGGTGCCTATAAATTGAATGATCTGTTTTGTTAGCTTCGAGATTTATAATCCAAACAATATACCTTAGAGTTAGAGCCCTGATTTGGTAGTTCTTGACCTACCAAGTTGAATGGTCCAAATGGGGTTCAAACACCATGGATTGTGGGATCAATGATGTTGGAACCAAAACGCTTCTCGAGTTTGTAGCTTGTGAGTTTCAGGATGGTTCTTGTAATAAGGTTAATTAGGAATCGCTCCATTTTTCAATGATAGAGTGTCCTTCCGTCATGTCAACTACAACAGCGATCCTCTGGGTACCATTGAATAGACCAGATCAAGCTTCACAACCATTAGTTTCTATTTTAGCATCTCCGGCCCTCTTTATCCATCCAGTTTTCTAGTTCTTTTTGATGTTGATCCTCCTTCCACCCATTTCAACCAATATATACCATCCCAAAACTATAAACATTTGATTTATAGGACACATTCTCATAGTTCATAGAGAACACTTGGGTATAATGTAATCCATGGTCCCTTTAATGGCAGTCATAGCTAGGTACCATACTTTCTCGCTTGGAGCACACAAGTTTGAATTAGAATTATATAGAGATCTTTGGGCATGTTTTAAAAGCTCATGACTACGAAACCTAGCCAGTTTAGAAAGGAAGAACTCGTTCAATGTTGCTTTGAGGGAAAAGAGAGACTGAGCCCCACATGGTTATCAAACAAAGGTCACAAAGACTGGACCTGCACGGACATTAGTTGGCTCAATTTTTTTGGGTTACCAAGCAAACCCAAAGATCGCTTATGAAGTTTTAGTCTAGCAAAATATTGTGCTGCGATATCATTCTTATACATTGAAAGTACGTCATAAATCAAGTGTTTATATTTTAATGGTCATGATCATCAAATATAGTTGAAATTTTACCATAGAGATCACTTTTGTAAGACCAATTGAAGTACAATTATTTCGCCACCGCCAAACATGTTTCCTTCAAGTATTAATGACTTTACGAAAAGATTTCCTTGAAAAGTATATGAGTGCAACAGCATCTTCGTCGAAACACGTAAGTCTTTAATATTTAGTCTTCACTGTAAGCGAATGTATATCTTTCTTAATTAATCTTTAGTCATACATTAAGTATGAAGTCTTTATTCTTCCTCAAATAACGCAAGTCCTTAGTCATACTTCGCATTTGGTAATTAAAACTTAGGCCCTACTTGGTTCATAGCAAATTGACTGCAATGCACTCACTTGCCACAATTTTGGGATTGAAAGTGATTGGTTGGAGATGTGCAATGAACTGCTGTGCAAGTTGACAAGCCCTTGCAAAGTCCTTAACAAAATAAATGCAAGGAAGTGCAGCCCAAAAACTGCTGCAAGCAAGTGCATTGTGTTAGCTTAACATTTTCTTTTCAAAAACAACAACAACAACAACAACAACAACAATAATAATAATAATAATAACAACAACAACCACAGTGATTATTTTTTATTATTATTATCTTTTTATTTTTTATTTATTTAATTTTTAGCTTTCTATTTTTCACATAGAAGTTGAATCAATAGCTGACTTTTAGTGAGAATGATCTCTTTGGCGAGGAGATCATCCTCACCAAAATTGAATCATTCCGATATTCATAGACTGGTTTAGAAGTCCAAGAATTATGGACTGTCGTTATAATGGGAAAAATTGGAAAATAACATCAGTTATAACGAAAATAAAAGTTGTTATTTTTAAGTGTCTTAACAGTACATAACGTAACGGGGGATGTCCGAATCCATTATAATGGCCATTTTTTAAACCATGATTATAATGACAATAATTTAATTATAATTAATAATAATAATGAAATCGACAATGGTAACAATAATAATTTTATTGTGCACTTTTTTTGTAAAATCAAGAAATAAAATAATCCATTGCATTCATTTGCAATGCACTACCAACCAATCAGCTAAACTTCATTTGCATCTATTTACATGGCGTGAACCAAAGAATTGTGAGTGACTTACATTGCAAGCGATTGGAACACAATTCATTGTATTTGCAATAAAGTGCGAAATGCACCCAAGCGCAGCAAACCAAGCAGAGCCTTAGGCCCTGCTTGGTTCGCTGTACTTGGGTCCATTTTGCACTTTAGTGCAAATACAATGAATTGTGTTGCAATCGCTTGCGATGTAAGTCACTCACAATTCTTTGGTTCGCGCCATGTAAATAGATGCAAAAGAAGTTTAGCTGATTGGTTGGTAGTGCATTGCAAATGAATGCAATGGATTATTTTATTTTTGATTTTACAAAAAAAATGCACAATAAAATTATTATTGTAATATTATTTTTTATTTTTTGATAACGCAGGTGTCCCCACACACATTGGTGATGGGACTAGTCCTACGGTTGTGTGCGCTTACCCAAGCCTTCTCGTACACACAATACGATTTACGCAAGGGGGCCGTTTGAAAATTATAATTATAATTTTGAAAATTACGCAATGAGGAAGGTTTACCCAAGCCTTCTCGTACTAATAATTTGAAAATTTGAATTTCAGTGCAACTTTTTTTCATTTTTTCCGTTATTTTCTATTTTTGCCCCTGAGCATTAAAATTCGTTATAACGGCCCTTATAACTGAAAAAATGATGACGCCCCAAGTCCGGTATTCCATTACAGTGGCCCCTTTTAAACCTTGATTATAATTAATATTGTTATTACTTTATTGTTATTATTATTATTATTATTATTATTATTATTATTATTATTATTATTATTATTATTATTTTGGAGGGGAAAGCTTGGGGTTAGGGGACCCCAACCAGCTATATCAAAAAGGGTCCGGGGACAACCACTTTTGATAACCATTTTGGTGTACCCACATAGAAGATGAATCAATGGCTGATTTTTGGGGAGGATGATCTCCTCACCATAGATCACCCCCACAAAAAATCAGCACATTCTGAAATTTCTAACCCCCTCAAATGTGGTTTTCAAGTTACATGGTAAAAATAGACAGTCCATAATTTTTCTACTTCTAAACCAGTCTATGAATATCAGAATGATTTGAATTTTTGTGAGGATGATCTCCTCACCATAGAGATCATCCTCACCAAAAATCAGTCATTGATTCATCTTCTATGAGGGTATGCCAAATAGTTGTCCCCCGATCCTGACGTTATCGAAAAATAGAAAACTAAAAAGTAAAGAAATAAAAATAAAAAGATAATAATAATAAAAAATAAATGTCGGTTAAGTTGTTATTATTATTGTTGTTGTTTTTCAGAAAAAAAAATGTTGAGTTAACACAATGCACTTGCTTGCATCAGTTTATGGGCTGCACTTCCTTACATCTATTTTGTTAAGGAGTTTGCAAGTGCTTGTTAACTACTTGCACGGCAGTCATTTGCACTCCTCCAACCAATCACTTTCAATCCCAAAATTGTGGCAAGTGAGTGCATTGCACTCAATTTGCTGTGAACCAAGCAGGGCCTTAATTTCAAACCCTAAGTCTAAAATTGGGACATTTAACTTAATGGGATATTTAGAGCATTTTGTAACCATATGAATTAATTTAATGATTGTTTTTAAGCTAGCCAGCCTCCATTGTGTAAGACATCTTCGCTGAATGTCGTAAGTGATGGAATCTTTATTTCTCTAAAAAGTACCAAATATGACCTTGTATCAAAGCTTTCTCTATAAAAATAACTTAAATAAATGTCCTAATACATATTTTAAAAATTCCAATATGCCCTTGTCTTAATTTTCATATGTAAAGATCTTTATCAAAGGATCTAAATTTACAAAAAAAAAATAAGCACTTAAGCTTTTAGCACTTAAATTAAGCACTTTAAGCCATGAGTGCTGAAATTAATTAAATTTTACTAAACACCGAAGAAAAGTTGTCTCAAGTCTTTAGTCTTCATCGAAGCAAGTAATTCTTGAGTCTTCAATTAATGGAAGCACTAAGTCTTTAGCCTTTATTCTACATCGAACCACGTGAATCTTTAGTCTTTAGTAGTGGAAGCACATGATCTCTAGTCTTATTCAAGAGAACTTTTGCGAGTCTTTTAAGTCTTTAGTCATTAATCTTCGTCGAAGCTCTTAAGTTTTTAGCTCAGTCAAGAAAGTAATTGTCTCGAAGTCTTAAGCCTTTAGTCCTCATGGATTTACATAAATCTTTAGTCTTTAGTGGAAGCACATAAGTCTCTAGTCTTAGTCAAGAAATTTTTTGCGCGTCTTAAGTCTTTTTCCAAGTAGGTAAGTCTTTAGTGTCAGCCAAGAAAGTTGTTTTAAGTCTTTTTCCAAGTAGGTAAGTCTTTAGTATCAGCGAAGAAAGTTAATATCTCAAGTATTTAGTCTTCCAAGAAGCTCACAGTCTTTAACCTTTCATGGAAGCACACCTTCCGTTGTTCAATCATGACAGCAAAGGTAAGGTCACATTAATCAAGATCACATGTTGAAGTGGCGTCCACACCATGTTTAGGTGGGTCTACATCACTTTGGAATATCTCATTTTTTGTGAACCCTACATCAACATGTGGTCTTGATTACTGCACCCACACCTTTATCAATCGCATAGTCCACATGAATATATCTATTCTACTATTTAAAGAGAGAGAAGGCCCTTCTTGCATTACAAAGAGAAGAAATCTCAAAATTGCCCTTACTTTGCTAAGAATGACCTATTATGTCTCTTTAATTTTTTTAAATCTCTTACTTTTTTAGGGGTCTGTACTCTTTACGTAATTTTTCTTTTTATTTTCAGTCTTTAGCAGTTGAAGTCAGTTCACATCAACTACTCCTCTGCCCTTCTGTCATCGCGTGAACTTGTCCCTCCTAAAAAAAATTTGGGGATGGAAATCCATCATCAACGTTGATGGCAGACTACAGTGTACGTGCACCACGTGGCACTCTATTAGAGGCCACTGACCATATAGAGGTTTGGACCATCTTTAGGTAGACGTACATAACAAAAATCAGCATGATTAGTGATTTCTAACCTTTGGATTTGAGTATGCCAAATAATGCTCAAAATCCATGTTAAAAATAAACCATGACATAGATTCTATAATTCAACCGATAGGAATTACTAATCGGGATGATTTTTGGTATATGGATCCATCTAGAGATGGGTCAAGCATTCACATATATGGTTAGTGGTCTCTAAGAGTGTGTCACGTCACTCATAATATGGTCCACCATCAATGTGGATGTTTGCAAAACAGAAAAATGAAAAAAAAGAAAGTTAATTAAATGTACCATACATATATACCCCATTACTAATGGTCACATGGTCCAATAACCATGGACGCTATCATGGTGCATGATGGTTGAAATAATCGTTCGTTCTCTTTTACACAGACTACCTAGAAAGGGGGGGTGTGATTAGATATTAAAAATTACTTTAACCTGAACAGTTTTACTGGTCTGATAGGGGTAAATAGAATCGCCTACCAAAATAAAAATAATTGAATAATAATGAAGAGATTATCTCAACCCACTTGGATCAAATATATCTCCGTGACATATTATCTCTGTATCGTTTGACTTAATCAAACAATAGTGCAGAAATCAAACAATTTATAACACATGTGATCTTTTTACGTGAAAACCTTAGCCAAAGAAAAATCACGAGACCACGTCCAAACAGAAAGTATCACTAACTAAAAAGTTCTAAGTTACAGAAGTTACTTACGCAGCACCGTTGCAAATGCAGTTTCCAACCTTTGCTAAGGCCCACTACCGGTGCGTCCAGGTCCTCTAGCTTCACGCTATAAATCCATGCATGCATGCCCTTCTAATCATGAAACCTTTGTCGCTTGTTTAGCTTGGTACACCCCAAACTTACATTCGATTAGTACATCCCAATCTTAATTCTCACATGACAGTCTCTACTAAGGGTGAGGGATTCAGTACACTTTGAACTCCATAGTTGTCAAGAGTGTTGAGTCACACTGGTACTCTCTGACTACTAGTTAAGATTCTAAATGAAAAACTTAGACAGAATATGGATCAAGCTCTCAGTTTTGATATTCGAAAGAGAAAACCTCACAAGGTAAATATTTAAGGCTAAGGCTCTTTCTCTTCAATAGCAAGGACTATTCTTAGTACAAAAAAATTAACTATTTTATCTCTTGTTGTGTGTGTTGTATAGCTCAAGAGTGCTCTATTTATAAGAACGTAGAACCCCTAGGTCGTGCAAATCGTGGAGATAAGGGACCACAAAAATCAAATCTGAAATTTGACACTTTTTTCGAATTCCAATCGATTGTACACTTGGTCCAATCAATTGTACTGTATGGATGAGTTTTTGTTCGTAAAAGCAATCAATTGTATCCAGGGTCCAATCGATTGGGTACTTTGGAAGTTCTATCCCGTATGATCCAATCGATCGGTTCTCACAGTCTAATCAATCGACTTAGTCCAATCGATTGTACTCTAGGAAGTTTCTATCCCATGGAGTCCAATCGATTGGACTTTCCTTAGTCAATATTTTTACTTCTCTTAGTACGAAATGACTAGGGTTAGTCCTTTAACTTAGTTCAACCATTAATTAGATTTTAATATCATATTCCTATAGTTACTAAGTCTCTCACCTTTCTATGTGAGCATACACGATCTTTAACAGGCGAGAAGCAGTTACTCAGATAACTCATGTCGTCAACCGTCTGATTCTTACGATTTTCGTCTTTTAGTCTTCACGTAGTCGACGAAAAATGCGTACCACGACATCTTCGAAGCTACACTAGTACTCGTAGGAACGGTTATAAATATGTTTATGTTATACGAAATCTTTGCCAAAACTAGAATAATAAATTATTCTTTACAGTTTTGTCATTTTGTCATTGGCTAAATAATACTAAAAATCCCTAATGATGGATTACTCATGTTTTATTCAAAAACATTGCACATCCGGCCTAATTACCGACACTGATACAATTTCCTTTTCGGACTATGTGGCCTTCTTCGACAACATACATGAAGAAATACAATATCACAGAATACGAGGTAAGGACTCACAAAGGATACATTCATGTTTCTTTCCTTAGTTTTGATTAGCTTGGAGCTCTTTATAAATTGTCCCAACCACTAGCTTGATTTTGTTTTCTTCTGTGACACTTCTAACAGACTATGAATTATTTGTGCCTTATTGCCTTTATCACTGTGGTTTGGTAGAAATCTGCAAACATTTCTAGCTATAAAGTTGCACTCTACCAAACTCAATCCGCTAATCATCAGTTAGTAATGACTTGCTGGTACCATTATTTGAAACTAATGAAGCCCAACCACCATCACTGGTACAATTCTCTTTAAATGGATTGGCTTTTTTGGGTTAGAATATAGTATTTGTATTCAGAAATTAGGAAAATATACGGGTCGGGCTCCAATTACCGCCATAATATAAGTGCTCATATTGTGTCCTGTAACCGGAGCCTGTCATTTTAGGGCGGTAACTGGAGCCTGAGCCAAAATATAATTATAAAAAATGGAGAATTGTTATGGAGTGCTAACAGGAAGAAGCTCTACCTGAGAAAAATGGGCCAATAAAGTGACTTCAAAGGTAACCCTACTGATGAAAATTCTACATCATAGGAGAAAATTCTTAATACATGTAAAAGTCCCTATCGATGGATTACTCATATTTTATACAATTTCCTCTTTGAACTATGTAGGCTTATTCAGGAATGCATTACATTTCAGAATACTAGGTAAGGACTCACAGACGATATATTTATGTTTCTTTCCTTAGTTTTGATTCACATGGAGCTCTTTATAAATTGTCTCAACCTCTTGCTTGATTAATTTTGTTTTCTTTTGTGACATAACAGGCTATTGTTTTGGAATTGGTGTAGTGGATATCATAGGTAAGGCATCATGGTATTCCTTGTGATGGAACAATATCTAAAATTTTCAGTGTAGAAATGTGGTGCCTTATTGCCTTTATCACCGTGGCTTGGTTGAAAACACGCATTTAAAGGCATGTTTTCTACCAATCTTTGGTGATAAAGAAAAGTCAACCAAAGGCTTTCTCCTGAATCCGTTTGTGATTCACTGATTCTAAATCTTCTGATACGTAATCTGCGGGAGATGTTCTTGTCCAGGATATATCATGGCTGGAAGAACTTCATGCGGGATTCTATGTTTGTTGGCATTTCTAATTTATAAATTCCGACGGCGACATAGGTCGATGGATGATAACATTGAAGAGTTCCTACAGCACCAGAACAATCTTGTTCCAATTAGGTACTCTTATTCGGAAATTAAGAAGATGACCAAAGGTTTCAAGGACAAATTGGGTCAGGGCGGATTTGGATCCGTGTTTAAAGGAAGGCTCCGAAGTGGTGGCGCTGTGGCGATAAAGATGCTGGGTAAGTCGAAAGGCAATTGGAAAGATTTCGTCAACGAAGTCGCAACCATTGGAAGGATTCATCATGTTAATGTAGTGCAACTCAAAGGATTCTACTCAGAGGGATCAAAAAGGGCTCTTATATATGACTTCATGCCCAATGGGTCTCTAGAGAAGTACATCTTTCCTCGACAAGAAAACAATATCTCTTTGAGTTGGGATAAAATGTATGAAATTGCCCTAGGAGTTGTTCATGGGATCGAATATCTACATCGAGGTTGTGAGATGCAAATTCTACATTTTGATATCAAGCCTCACAATATTCTTCTTGATGAAAACTTTACGCCAAAAATTTCTGACTTCGGACTTGCCAAATTGTATCCGACAGATGATTCTATTGTGTCCCTCACTGCCACGAGAGGGACACTAAGATACATGGCTCTAGAACTGTTCTACAAAAACATTGGAGGAGTTTCATACAAGGCTGATGTTTGTAGCTTCGGAATGTTGTTGATGGAAATGGCAGGGAGAAGGAAGAATGTGAATGCATCTGCAGAGCATACAAGCCAAATTTATTTCCCCTACTGGATTTACGATCGATTCACTCAAGGAGAGGACATGGAAATGAGAGATGCCACAGAGGATGAAAGAAAGATCGCAAAGAAGTTGGTCATAGTTGCACTTTGGTGCATACAAATGATGCCCATTGATCGCCCTTCCATGAGCAAAGTTCTAGAGATGCTAGAAGGGAATGTTGAACTTCTACAAATGCCACCCAAGCCTTTTCTATCTTCTCCGGAAAGAATGGTGGTTGATGATCATACCAATAACAGAACTCCTATTGAATCGTCAACTATTGATCAATCAGAATCACCCTCGTGTACTTCTATAGAGTCAATTGTCCTAAATGTAAACGTAGATTAATTAGTGATTCCATGCCAAACACCATGCACCAAGTTTTACATTAATGTGAACATTGTGTTAGTTCTCAAAGAAAAAACATTTGATTAGATGGTTTGAATATAATCTAAATATCTTTATAGCTCAATGGCTATTATTTGGGGCTATAACTTATATTAGTGGTGCCCATAAATTGAATGATCTGTTTTGTTAGCTTCGAGATTTATAATCCAAACAATATACCTTAGAGTTAGAGCCCTGATTTGGTAGTTCTTGACCTACCAAGTTGAATGGTCCAATTGGGGTTCAAACACCATGGATTGTGGGATCAATGATGTTGGAACCAAAACGCTTCTTGAGAGTGTAGCATGTGAGTTATAGGATGGTTCTTGTAATAAGGTTAATTAGGAATTGCTCCATTTTTCAGTGATAGAGTTGTGGAAGCAAAAAAGAATATTGGTGGCACAATCAAGCTTTCGGAGTGTCCTTCCGAACAACGATCCTCCTCTGGGAACCATTGAGTAGACCAGAGCTTCACAACCATTAGTTTCTATTTTAGCATCTGACCCTCTTTATCCATCCAGTTTTCTAGTTCTGCTTTTTGATGTTGATGTTCTTTCTCCTTCCACCCATTTCAACCAACAACATCCCAAAACTATAAACATTTGATTTATAGGACACATTCTCATATTTCCTAGAGAACATGGGGGCATAATGTAATCCATGGTCCCTTTAATGGCCCTTGTCTTAAGTTCAGACGTAAAGATTTTTATCAAAGGATCTAAATTTACAAAAAAAAAATAAGCACTTAAGCTTTCAGCACTTAAATTAAGCACTTTAAGCCATGAGTGTTGAAATTAATTAAATTTTATCAAACACCAAAGAAAAGTTGTCTCAAGTCTTTAGTCTTCTCGAAGCAAGTAATTACTCAGATGACTTATGTTGTCAACCGTATGATTCTTGCCATCTTTTAGTCTTCATGTAGTTGGCGAAGAATGCGTACCACGACATTTTCGAAAGTACACTAGTGCTCATAGGAACGGTTATAAGTATGTTTATGTCATACAGAATTTTTACCAAAACTAGAATAAGAAATTATTCTTTACAGTGTTGTTATTTTGTCATTGGCAAAATAATACTCAAAACCCAAAGTTAAAAACAAACCACGAAAAAGACGTTAATCCAACAAATAAAAATTAGTAATCTAGATGAATTTTTGTATGTAGCTCCACCTAGGGATGCGCTAATAACATCTATATGGTCTTGAGTGACCTCTAAGAGTTTACCATTTGTAAGGTACTGCCACCTGTAAGTTGCATGTGTATCCGGTCCCCTACACCGGTCTGGGGGGGGGGGGGTTACGAATGTGGAGCCATTGATTTCACCCTCTTTGAGATTTTTTGTTTATTTTTTATTCTTCTTTGGCAAAGTAGCCACCCAAAAAAGAGGGTAAAAGTCAAAAAGTGTTATGGATTCTATTTAGGTAAGTCACATTTTTTTTGAATAAGAGCTGGATGAACCATTAAAACCCATTTGGGTCACCGGTTCAACCGGCCCGGTCAAGCCGGTGACAAGAATTTGAATGGTTTTTATTCAGATTGTAGGTTCAGGATCAACTCAACCCGATTTTGTGATCGGTTCATTTCAACCAGCCGGTCCAGTCTGAGTTTAATAAAATTGGTTGATACAGACTTATGAGTATATTTTATTTAACTGTACAGAATTATGGGCTATTTGAATTGTCATTTTTACTCCAGAAGAAAAGTTCTTTTTTTGGAAGCTTTTCATACAACAAAATGTCTTTTTTTAATGGTAACCCAAACTGCCCAAAGCTTATTAATCATATGGTTAGGATCTAATGGGTTCTTAAACTATAAGCACAAGGAGTCGTACCCGTAGATTGGACTAATCTAATGATGGTTAATAGTTCAGTGGACTGATTTGATAGCATGCATACTTCAAAATACACAATCTGGAGAAAGACACATTTGGTTGGGGTAAGACATTTCCACTATAAGTGATAGAATCTTTAAAAGATTCTAAGATTCTCTAAATTATTCAATATGCCCTTACATTAAAACTTTATCTATAAAATAAATTACATAAATGTCCTAATTAATATTTTAAAATATCCAATATGCACTTGTCATAATTTTCGGATGTAATTAAAGTCATTAGTGCTGAAATTAAATTTAACTAAATACTGAAGAAAAGTAGTCTCAAGTCTTTAATCTCGATAGAAGCGTATGTCTTTAGTCTTGCTATTCGTAGAACCACGTAAGTCTTTAATTTTTAGTGGAAGCGCGTAAATCTCTAGTATTAGTCGAGAAAATATTTGTGCGGCTTAAATCTTTTACGCATCTTAATCTTTAGTCATCAATCAAGAAAGTTGTCTCAACTCGTAGTCTTTAGCTTTGTGGTACTCGTAGATTAGACTAATTCAATGATGATTAATAGTTCAGTGGACTGATTTGATAGTGTGCATACTGCAAAATACATAATCTGGAGAAAGACATGCACATTTGGTTGGGGTAAGACATTTCCGCTGTAAGTGATAGAATCTTTAAAAAGATTCTAAGATTCTCCAAAATATCCAATATGCCATTGTATTAAAGTTTTATCTATAAAAAAAGTACATAAATGTCTTAATTAATATTTTAAAATATCTAATATGCTCTTCTTAATTTTCGGACATAATTAAAGCCATTAGTGCTGAAATTAACTTTAACCAAACACCGAAGAAAAGTCGTCTCAAGTCTTTAGTCTCGATGGAAGCGTATAAGTCTTTAGTCTTGCCTTCATTGAACCACGTAAGTCTTTAGTTTTTAGTGGAAGCACGTCTCTAGTATTAGTCGAGAAAATAGTTGCACGGCTTAAATCTTTTACGTGTCTTAATCTTTAGTCATCAGTCAAAAAAGATGTCCCAGCTTATAGTCTTTAACCTGGTGGTACCCGTAAATTAGACTAATCCAATGATGGTTAATAGTTCAGTGGACTGATTTGATAGCCTGCATGCTTTAAAATACATAATTTGGAGAAAGACATACACCTTTGGTTGGGGTAAGACGTACATTTCCACTGTAAGTGATAGAATCTTTAAAAGAGATTCTAAGATTCTCCAAAATATCCAATATGCCCTTATATTAAAGCTTTATCTATAAAAAAAAGTATGTAAATATTCTAATTAATATTTTAAAATATCCAATATGCTCTTGTTGTAATTTTCAGACATAAAGTGCTGAAATTAAATTTAACCAAATACCGAAAAAAGTCGTCTCAAGTCTTTAGTCTCGATGAAAGCGTATAAGTCTTTAGTTTTGATCTTCATGGAATCACGTAAGTCTTTAAATTTTAGTGGAAGCATGTAATTCTCTAGTATTAGTCGAGAAAGCTTTTGCGCGACTTAAACCTTCTACGCATCTTAATCTTTAGTCATCAGTCAAGAAAGCTGTCTTAGCTCGTAGTCTTTAGCCTTTGCTGGTATCCGTAGATTAGACTAATCTAATGATGGTTAACAGTTTAGTGGACTAATTTGATAGCGTGCATACTTCAAAATACACAATTTGGAGAAAGACACATTTGGTTGGGGTAAGACATTTCCGCTGTAAGTGATAGAATCTTTTTAAAGATTCTAAGATTCTCCAAAATATCCAATATGCCCTTGTATTAAAGCTTTATCTATAAAATAAAGTACATAAATCTCCTACTTAATATTTTAAAATATCCAATATGCTCGTCTTAAGTTTTGAACGTAATTAAAGCCATTAGTGTTGAAATTAAATTAACCAAACACCGAAGAAAAGTTATCTCAAGCATTTAGTCTCGATGGAAGGGTATAAGTCTTTAGTCTTGGTCTTCATTGAACCACGTAAGTCTTTAGTTTTTAGTCAAAGCATGTAAGTTTAGTATTAATCGAGAAAACATTTGCGTGGCTTAAATCTTTTACGTGTCTTAATCTTTAGTCATCAGTCAAAAAAGCTGTCTCAGCTCGTAGTCTTTAGCCTGGTGGTACTCGTAGATTAGACTAATCCAATGATGTTTAATAGTTCAGTGGACTGATTTGATAGCGTACAAGCTTTAAAATATATAATCTGGAGAAAGACATGCACCTTTGGTTGGGGTAAGACATTTCTCCAGTAAGTGATAAAATCTTTAAAAATATTATAAGATTCTCTAAAATATTCAATATGCCCTTGTATTAAAGCTTTATCTATAAAAAAAAAAGTACATAAATGTCCTAATTGATATTTTAAAATATCCAATATGCTCTGGTCGTAATTTTTGGACATAATTAAAGCTATGAGTGCAGAAATTAAATTTAACAAAACACCGAAGAAAAGTCATCTCAAGTCTTTAGTCTCGATTGAAATGTATAAGTCTTTAGTCTTGGTCTTCATGGAACAACGTAAGTCTTTAAATTTTAGTGGAAGCACGTAAGTCTCTAGTATTAATCGAGAAAGCTTTTGCACGTCTTAATCTTTAGTCATCAATCAAGAAAACTGTCTCAGCTCAAAGTTTTTAGCCTTTGCGGTACCCGTAAATTGGACTAATTCAATGATGGTTAATAGTTCAGTGGACTAATTTGATTGCGTGCATACTTTAAAATACACAATTTGGAGAAAGACACATTTGGTTGGGGTAAGGCATTTCCGCTGTAAGAGATAAAATCTTTAAAAATATTCTAAGATTCTCTAAAATATCCAATATGCCCTTTTATTAAAGCTTTATCTATAAAAAAAAGTACATAAATATCCGAATTGATATTTTAAAATATCTAATATGCTTTGGTCGTAATTTTTGGACTAATTAAAGCCATGAGTGCAGAAATTAAATTTAACCAAATACCGAAGAAAAGTCGTCTCAAGTCTTTAGTCTCGATTGAAGCATACAAGTCTTTAGTCTTGGTCTTCATGGAACAACGTAAGTATTTAAATTTTAGTGGAAGTACGTAAGTCTCTAGTATTAGTCGAGAAAACTTTTGCACGTCTTAATCTTTAGTCATCAGTCAAGAAAACTGCCTCAGCTCGTAGTCTTTAGCCTTTGCTGGAACCCTTAGATTGGACTAATCCAATGATAATTAATAGTTCAGTGGACTAATTTGATAGTGTGCATACTTCAAAATACACAATCTGGAGAAAGACACATTTGGTTGGGGTAAGACATTTCCACTGTAAGCGATAGAATTTTTAAAAAGATTCTAAGATTTTTCAAAATATCCAATATGCCCTTATATTAAAGTTTTGTCTATAAAAAAATTACATAAATGTCCTACTTAATATTTTAAAATATCAAATATGCTCGTCTTAATTTTCGGACGAAAAGCCGTTAGTGTTGAAATTAAATTTAACTAAGCACCGAAGAAAAGTCATCTCACGTCTTTAGTCTCGATGGAAGCTTATCAATCTTTATTTTTTGTCTTCATTGAACTACATAAGTCTTTAGTTTTTAGTAGAAGCACTTAAGTCTCTCGTATTAGTCGAGAAAACATTTGCGCGGCTTAAATCTTTTACTTGTCCTAATCTTTAGTCATCAGTTAAGAAAGTTGTCTCAACTCGTAGTCTTTAGTCTGGTGGTACCCGTAGATTAAACTAATCCAACGATGATTAATAGTTCAGTGAACTAATTTGATAGCGTGCATACTTCAAAATACATAATCTGGAGAAAGACATGTGCCTTTGGTTGGGGTAAGACATTTCCGCTGTAAGTGATAGAATCTTTAAAAATATTCTAAGAGTCTCCAAAATATCCAATATGCCCTTGTATTAAAGCTTTATCTATAAAAAAAAGTACATAACTGTCTTAATTAATATTTTAAAATATCCAATATGCTCTTGTCATAATTTTCAGACATAATTAAAGCCATGAATGCTGAAATTAAAATTAACCAAACACCAAAGAAAAGTCGTCTCATGTCTTTAGTCTCGATGGAAGCGTATATGTCTTTAGTCTTGGTCTTAATAGAACCACGTAAGTCTTTAGATTTTAGTGGAAGCACGTAAGTCTTTAGTATTAGTCGAGAAAACTTTTACGTGGCTTATATCTTTTGCACGTCTTAATCTTTAGTCATCAGTCAAGAAAGCTGTCTCAGCTCGTAGTCTTTAGGCTTTCGTGGATGCACATAAGTCTTTAGTCTTAGTCTAGAAACCTTTCATTATGACATGTTGAAGTAGGGTCCACATGTATTAAAAATGAGATATTCCAAAGTGATGTATACCCACCTCGACATGATGTTGTTGAGGTGGACCCATAATTAAAGCCATGAATGTTGAAATTAAAATTAACCAAACACCGAAGAAAAGTCATCTCATGTCTTTAGTCTCGATGGAAGCGTATATATCTTTAGTCTTGGTCTTAATGGAACTACGTAAGTCTTTAGATTTTAGTGGAAGCACGTAAGTCTTTAGTATTAATCAAGAAAACTCTTACGCGGCTTAAATCTTTTGCACGTCTTAATCTTTAGTCATCAGTCAAGAAAGCTATCTCAGCTCGTAGTCTTTAGGCTTTCGTGGATGTACATAAGTCTTTAGTCTTAGTCTAAAAACCTTTCGTTATCACATGTTGAAGTGGGTCCACCTCAACAACATCATGTCAAGGTGGGTTTATATCACTTTGGAATATCTTATTTTTAATACATGTGGGCCCTACATCAACATGTGATCTTCATCTTGATTACTCTACCATCTCATTTTTAATACATGTGGACCCCTACATCAACATGTGATCTTGAATACTCCACCCACAACAGTATCACTCGCATAGTCCACATAAATATATTAAGAGTAATAATTCAGAATGATAACCGTGGTATAATTGTCTCTACATGGTTCTCAATTTTGTGCAGTATGCCAAGTTGGTAACACTTCTCAAATGAGAAAACGATAGGAAAAACTTTTTGGGGCTCTCTTGCCATAAATATTTGGCCTACCCCGTGGTGGTAGGGGTGTCAATTTTACCTGTTTAACCGGAACCGAAAACACCAGTTCTGGTTCAACATATTTTGGGAACCAATTAAAAAAGAACGGAATCGGAACCGAATCGCAAATAATGGTTCCGCTTCCGAGTAGTTTAATATGGAACCGAAACCGATAAGAACCGGAACCAAACCGATACGAACCGGAACCGATATCTAAATATAGTGTTAATATTCTCATATTATCAAAGATTGGAACCAATATACCCAGAACCGATCGACAAAAACTAAATAATCGGTTCCGATTTTTGGATCCATCATTTTGAGAACCGTAACCATTAAGAACCGGAACGGTTAGTTCCGGTTCTGGACACCTTAGGAATCGAACCGGAACCGACCCGTTGACACCCCTACTTGGTGGAACTATACACCAAACACCAGGCTGATTGGCGTTTATTGCCATGGATATGAGTGTTTTTATGGGATGATTTGTAGCCGTTGTATTCAAATATTTTTGGTTATCTCTAGCCATTAGATTTTAGCACTTTTTGAGGAAAATATCTTTTGTATGAATGATTCTAGCCGTTAGATTCAAGCATGTATTGTAGGTACTATATCCAACGACTAGAAATCACTAATAAAGCTATTTTTAGTATGTAGGTCCACCTGGGGATGGGCCAAACATCCAGACAATCAGTGGTCTGTACGAGTGTGCCACACGTCCATCATCAAAGATGTATTCAATGTTGATTGAATCAACTTTCATTGTAACAGATTTGAATGAGCTAAGAAGGTGAGTACGAGTTAGAATGGCACTGGATTTGGGCTTCGTATATAGTCCGGTGCGCCAAGCCTTGTTTGATTGTGAGGCTTGTTGTATAAATGGGGTGGGCTTGGGCTAGCTATATGTATCCTGGGTTGGGTTTGGGCAGTGACCCAGCCCAAACCTCGTCCATCAAGGACAAATTTAGTATTCAACCATTTACATACTTAAAAGTATGCAAACATTGTCAGTACTGTTGGATTTCCCTTGAAAACTGTGTTATTTCAATGTTTTCAAAACAAAATATTTTATAAATTAAAAACACATTTTTCAATGAGCATTGAATGGTGGATGCAATGTTTGCATACTTTTAAGTATGCAAATGGTTGCATACTAGACCGACCGTCCATCAATACCCTGATCGTAATACATAGTTGTGAAGTGCTTGAGTTGAAACCATGAATTCATAAACCGCCGTTATAACAAAAATAACAGCTGTTATAATGGATTCGAACCTCCCCCGTTACTTTATGTACCGTTAAAATGCTCAAAAAATAACGGCCATTATTTTCGTTACAACGGACTTCATTTTCTGTTATTTTTCCATTATACGAAAATATCAACTGTTATTTTCCTGGAAAACTTGTGGAAAAAAACGGCCGTTATTTCCCCTATTTACGTTTTTGAAAATTTAAAATTCAAATTTTTAATTTTTAATTTCAGCACCATTTTTTTCGTTATTTCCTTTTATTTTCCATTTTTGCCCCTGTGCGTTACAATTTGTTATAACGGAAAAAGCGGTAATGCCCCCAGTCTGTTATACCGTTATAACGGCCCCTTTTAAACCTTGTTGTAAATGCCTCTAATTTTATTTTTCTTTGGATAAATCTTGAAATGTTTCTAATAATATTACTGTAAATATGAAATAAGGTTAATGGGGTACTGGGCTTGTGCTTAAATTTTAACAAAATTACCTAATGGACTGGCCCATTTTATGTATTAACGGGCTGGATTGGCCCTAAAATGTTGTGCCTGTTTTGGACTGGGTTGGGCTTAGGCTAGCTATATTTATCCTAGATTGGGTTTGGGCACTGGCCCAGCCCAAACCTGGCCCATTAATACCCTGATCGTAATACATACTTGTGAAGTGCTTGAAACCATGGTTAAAAAATCGGCCATTATAACGAAAATAACAGCTGTTATAACGGATTCAAACCTCCCCCGTTACTTTATGTATCGTTAAAAGGCTCAAAAAATAATGACCGTTATTTTTTGTTATTTTTCCGTTATAACGAAAATAATGACTTATCTTCTGGAAATTTTTTTGAAAAAAAAAAAAAAAACGACTGTTATACTGTTATTTTCCATTTTTTTCATTTTTGAAAATTTCAATTTCAAATTTCCAGTTACAAGTTATGATAATCAATGGAAGTCTAAAGAGAACCAGGGTTTCTCTTAGCTTCTTGGGGCTCTAAAAGCTCTGGAAAGATTAGGTTTTCACCTAAAGTGGTCCTATATATATTAGAAGTAAGTGCTAATGTGATTAGGTAAGTAGTATAGTTGAAATAGGAAATATAAACATTTTTAAAAACTTCGTACGCGAGATCCAATTGATTGGGTCAACAAGTTCGATCGATCTGTCTGACCAAAAATGGTCTCCGATTGATAAAGAGGTAGAAAAAAGTTTTCGAACTTTTTAACTCTGATCAATACCTATTTGGCTGAACGATCTCAAGACAAGTTTTACTTAGAAATGCCGATCTCTTCATGTATGACTTCACTACAATGTAGTCATCGACTTCATAAATGTTTTTAAGAGGTATCCAATCTATCCAATGTTCTCTAAGTCACTTACCACTCCTGCAATGTGAATGAGTGAAGCTTTAAGTCTTTTGATTCAACTTTTTGTTCTTCTAGCAATCTTCTGGCAGTCTAAAACAATGCAAAGCAATGCCACGACAACATGCACTTTCTAACACACTCAACTCCACAACATGCATTTTCTAACACACACAACTGACTACCACACACTATGATGGTGTACAACTTTGATCTTTGTCTTAACTTCTTATTAGGGGCTCTAAAGGCTTTGGAGAGATTAGGTTTTCACCTAAAGAGGCCTTATATATACTAGTGTTATTAGCCTGTGCTTAAGCACGGGCGACTAATTTTTGGTGAGGATGATCTCTATGGTGAGGAGATCATCCTCACAAAAATTTATCATTCCGATGTTCGTAGACTGGTTTAGAAGTTGAAGAATTATGTATCGTTGATTTTTACCATGTAACTTGAAAACCACATTTGATGGTGTTAGAAATTTCAGCATGGGCTGATTTTTTGTTGGGGTGATCTATATGGTGAGGAGATCAGCCATGGATTCAAATTCTATGTGGGTTCGCCAAAATGGTTGTCAAAAGTGGTAGTCCCATGAACCCGACCCATGTTGCATAACTTGGAATCAAATTCTTAAATTTTTTTTGGGAATCACTTATTCTTGTTCAGAAACAATAAAGCAAGAAATTCAATATTTTTAGATGTCCATGCAATAATGCTATAATGATGGAAGCTTTTTAAATTTTATTCATAAAAAAAATGTATCTAGTTGAATAAAATAATACTAAAAAAGTTTTATATGCAGAGATGTTTAACAAAGTTGTTGTTTCTAATCTTGCACTTAAAACTGTGCTATATATAGATTTGGTGTCTCAAATACCCACAGAGTACTGCATGAATGTTTAGCCCTACGAATATGAATTGAATAATCTGCAATTTGAGTTGCAAAGAGAAAAGAGAAAAGGAATGAGACCAATGACAAATTGAAGGATATAGGCTTTAAAATCCAACCCTCAAACAATGCACCATAGTCTTGACATGCTCAAAAAATACTCGATGCGCCTCACTTCCTACAAATTGAAAGTGTATATTTTTCTCGAATAACTGGAACAAATAACGTAATTCCACCAAAACAAAAGCAATAGTTCTTAAAAATGATCTCTTACCGTTGATAACGTAAGAAAATAAGGAGAGGATTTTATTTCTGCAAATAAATACATGATCCTTCAAACATACATACATACACATCCATCATCGGCCTAAAACAAAAACTCTTAGGTGCCTGCAAATGATCAAAAACTTGTTAGATTAAAATATCCAACTCAGTAAAATAGGAAAAAAAATAAAAGAAATGAGAAAAAAAAAATAAGAAAATTAAAAAAGAACACGTACCTCACTCCAAGATAGCACGAGTCTAGGTGTAGTTTGAGATGTACATCGATGTTAAAAGCTATTTGATCAAGGGTCACTGTAGTTTATTTATATTTTTCCTTTACTCACCGTGGGGTTCTTTATTTTTTGGGAGAAACGTCTCTTTCCAAAGGCTAAGAAATCGAAACCGACACAATTAAGCTGTCTCTTATTAAAACGGAAACACCGTCTCTGGTTAAAATGGAAACAAATATATGATTTTGCAAGGAAACGTACGTAGAACAAGTTGAATTGACGTTATAAGAATGGAAAGAGGCATATTTACTCAATTATTTATTTTGAATCTTGGATGAGATAGAGGAGATGGAAATTAACTTGATTTACGATACAATTAAAATTATTTGATTAAAATGGAAACGTCTCTGTTTAAAATGGAAATAAATACATGATTTCGTAAAGAAACTTATGAAGACAAAGTTGAATAAACATTATAAGAATGGGAAGTGACGTATTTACTCAACCATTTATTTTGAATCTAGGATGATAGAGAGAAGGAGACATTTTTATCTAGGAGAGTAAGTAGGAACGTTTTTGGAATAGAATAAAAATAAATGAGTAAAGGGTGTTTTGGAAAAATTCATTGTAAAAAAGATGGAGAAAGCGCCATCTCAACAGGGTCGAGCTTTAGTATAAATAATAGATTAGAAGCAAGCCCTAGTGTGATTAGGAAAGTAGTGTAGTCGAAATAAGAAATGTAACCATTTTTTTAAAACTTTGTACGCATGATCCAACCGATATTGGTCACAAATCTGATCAATTGGTCTGACAAAAAATGGTCTCCGATAGATATAGAGACAAAAAAAATTGACTTTTGAACTCTGATTCATACCTATTTGTCTGATCAATTAGTCAAGGCAAGTTTTGTTCAGAAATTCCTAGCTCCCTTCACATATGAATTCACTACATATCTACTCCTAAGTGTGATCGGGTGAAACTTAAAGTCTTTTGATTCAGCTTTTTGTTCTTCTGGTAATTTGGAGTTATGCAACCACAACACACACTCTCTAACTCACACAACTGACTACCACATACTAGAATGATATACAACCTTGGTCTTTATCATACGGATTTAGCCAACTCTAAGGAATCTGAACCTGTACAATTTTTTGATGAGAAAGAGGGAGTGTTATAAATGTTATAACTAGTTGAAGATGATGGAAACGATGGGCTAGTATAAATATTCAAAATAAAACCACAAAGTGAAAAAAAGTGAACTAATTGACAATAAAATAAGGACTAGTCGGTAAAAGTACAAAAAACAATGGTAAGTCACACACAATCCATTGCCATTACTAAAGATGATGAACATGGCTCGTAGGAAAGGGAGTTGAAATTGGACCCAACATTCAATGATCCAACCTAAGAGATCTCCTACCACAAAGATCAACCCAATCAAATCATCGTAATTTTTTCTTCTTCATAACAATCCAAAAGAATGTGCTAGGTTGGTACTGGTAATGAGCGTTAGATCTTAATGATTTTCGGATGAGAGACCTCGCTTGTCAAACTAACAATTTTACCAGTACCACGCATTTGCATGTACCCAACATATTTGGTGTACAAGGTATATCTCTTCAAATGTATATTGAAATCCAAGCATAAAATTTACATTGTTTGAGTATTCATGTGTACCTTATAATTATACAAACCTTATAGATTGCAAATACTTGATGGTGTAACTGTTCAAAGGTCCCATATTAATAATAAGATATATAACTAACAGGAATGATGAGTATCAAATTTAATGAACATTAACTAATCAGACACACCTTGCTCGGAGATGGTTGTTAACACTTTTTGACCAGGTTTATCAAGAATACCTGAAGTGTTCTTTAGTGGAGTTGTGGAGGCAAATGGATTGGGTGGCATGATTAAGCTTTCCGTTTGTCCTTCCAACATTTGAACCGCAACTTTCATTGAAGGGCGGTCAACTGGGTACCATTGAATGCACCAAGGTGCAACAATTGTTAGTTAATTCTTTGCTATATCAGTGTCTCCATCTGTGTCTACCTTGATTCCTAGCTCTTCGCCTTGATTCAAACGCTTATAAGCCCACTCTGGGAAGTACACTTGGCTAGTGTTCTCTACTGTAACATCGATGTTCTTCCTCCCTCCAACCATTTCAAGCAACAACATACCAAAACTATAGACATCCGATTTATACGACACATTCCCAAAGTTCCTAGCGAACACCTCGGGTGCAATGTATCCTATGGTACCTCTCGCAGCAGTCATGGAAACAATGCTTTCTCCCTTGGAACACAACTTCGCTAGACCAAAATCAGAGATCTTGGGATTGAAGTTATGATCTAACAAGATATTATGTGGCTTGATATCAAAATGGAGGATACGTTGATCGCACCCCTGGTGAAGATATTCTATTCCTTTGGCCGTGCCAATTGCGATATCTTGAAGTTTCTCCCAACCAAGGGAAGGATTCTTAGCGTCCCTTGAAAAAATGAACTTTTCTAATGACTCGTTTGGTAGGAACTCGTACACAAGAGCACGTCTAAATCCATCTGCACAGAAGCCCACTAGGTGAACCACATTGATGTGGTGAATCATACCTATGGTGCCCACTTCATTAATGAACTCCTCTCCATTTCCCTTCGAATTGTTGAGGATCTTAACAGCGACTGGAATTTCATTCGAATGCTTCCCTTTGAACACACTGCCATAACCTCCTTGACCTAATTTGTTTTTAAATTGATTTGTAATCCTTTTGATATCAGCATATGAGTATCTTGTGGGCTCAAGAGATTTGTAGTCTTCCAAGAACTTTTCAATCTTGACTTGATTCTCCTTTTCTATTTTGTCTGAATTTTTGACATAGTAACATTTGATTGCTGTCAACATTGCTCCTACGAAGACCAGGAAGCCTATGATTACACCTGCACACATTAAAATGTTGCAAAATTACCAAACACAACACCCTAATAACATTAATGAAGTTCTAAATGGGTGATGGAAGCAAGCTTCACCTGTAATCACTAGTACAGTCGATCTACCTGCCAAAAAGGAGAAGTACTGAAAATTAACACCATTATAAATATAGGCTCAATTTTAGAGTGAAATATGTAACCCAGGTTTTTTTTTTTTCTTGTTATCATTTAAACAGATTAACGACGAACAAAGGGAAGTATTGCGCTAAGAAAATAGTAACACAAAAAGAACTCGTCTCTCCATTGATAGATGTTATGAAATTAGATAAAAGGTTTTCGAGCTTTTAAAATAGCAATTGAAGTCGTCACACCCGTTGAAGGAAGTAAGAACGGAGATACCACAAGGAAGAAAAAAGAGGTGAATCTCATCAGATGGAAGCCTCCCCCAGAGACGTGGCTAAAGCTCAACTTTGATGGCTCGGTATTGCCAGATTCGAGGGATGCAGCCATAGGTGGAGTGATTAGAGACACATCAGGTCAATGGGTTGCCGCTTTTGCAGCAAAGGTGGGGAAGACCACGATCACAGTAGCAGAAGGGCTAGCTCTCAAGGAAGGTATAAGGTTGTCAAATCACATGAATATCAAAAAGCTTATCATCCAAGGAGATTCAGACAGAGTGATTAGCAGCCTTCACAATTCCACTCATAGACCTTGGAGAATTCAGAATCTGATCGTAGATATTCAAGAGCGGATATGGCAGAGACCATAATATATATGGACAGCCTTTTACGGCTTTAGAGAAGGAAATCTTCTACAAGCTGGCTTCCCTAGGACATAGATGTTCAAACAATATGTATCGATAGGGACCCACCCTAAGGACATTCATAGTGGAATGGACGATCCAAAATTTTTCTACTTGTAAACCATTTTTCACAGTGAGAAGCTGACTTTTTGTGAGAAACTAATCAGCCTTTATATAGGGTCCACATGTACATGTGTCAAAGGCTAAATTTAGTAAACCGGCTAAATAATTTAACTAACACTGCTTGAAGAAGGATGTCAAAACAGAGTAGTAGTGGCTGCCCACAATATGAGCTACCTGGCACACTCTTAGAGGATGTTGGCCGTGTGGATGTTTGGCCCATCCCTAGGTCGATCTACAGACCAAAACTTAGCCTGATTAGTGATTTCAAACCTTTGGATCTTTGTACTACAAAATACAAATAATGGTCAATAATGCCAAAATTACACTGGTTAAAAATTAACCCATGAAAACAACTCGAATCCAATGCTTAGATATTAGTAATTAAGCTAATTTTTGGTTTGTAAGTCCATCTAGAGTTGGGCCAAATATCCATACCGTCAGAAATCTCTATTAATATACCACGTGGCTCATATTGTGGTCGGTAGCAACTTTGCTGACCGGCCCGCAGCAAGCAAAGTTTTACTTGTCAAAACAGACAAGGTCGCGGTGTAACAAGCTGTAGCTTACGCCAAAAGCAACAGCTAGCACCATTTTTGTTACCCACTGCGTCCATCTGTGATCTGGCCCCACTGACCGCATTGATGTTTATCTACACACCAAAAATCACCATGATTGGTAATCTCTAGCCATTTGATTTCAGTACTTTTTAAAGCGTGATTCTAGCTGTTGTATTCTATAACCAATGGCCAAATATCATCGACACAAGCTGATTTTTTAGTAAAACTTCTATCACAGCGTTCTGACATATGCTTCTGTCACAATGAAAACATATGCCACGTGGGACACTATTAGTGGACGCTGACCGTATGGATGTTTGGCCAGTCCCTCAGTGGACCTCTGAACCAAAAATCAGCTTGATTAGTGATTTACAACCTTAGGATCTTTGCACCCAAATAACGCTCAATAATGCTCGAATTCTTACCGTTAAAATCAACCCATGAAAATAACTTCAATCGAATCACTTAGAAATCACAAATCAGGCCGATTTTTGTTTAGAGGTCCACTGAGGGACTGGCCAAACATCCCTACGCTCAGCGTCCACGAAGAGTGTGCCACGTAGCCTGTGTTTTTCATTGTGACAGAAGCATCCGTCAGAATGCTGTGATAGCTAGAAGCTTTACTCCTGATTTTTGGTATGATTGTCGACCAAGTGTGGGCTAAAAGTAACAAAAAATGGTGCTAGCTGGCGCAGCTGGCGTAAAGCCACCCAGGGCTTGTTATCCAAACAGAAAATTGCAAAGAGCAAGGTACCTTTTTTGGGAACTTCCAAACATTCGATGTCCGGTGGACTGCTATTCTTCTTCAATTTGCATTTCTTGCCCTGCTCCACAGATCCCGCAAGATGGTGCAACCCAACTCAACTGAAGATCAAAATCCCCGTCATGATAAAAAAAAATTGAGTATAGAAATGACACTACCAAAAAAATGACTTTCCCCGACAGACAATTTTATTTTCACCGGCGGCTTTAAACCGCTGGATCATTGGGACGGTTTAAATCCGCCGGTGTTGACCAAAAACCGCCGGCACTTGTATTTTTTATTAGTTTTTGCGAATTACATCCCCGGCGGTTATAATTTGCCGGGGAAAGTGTTTTACCGGCGGCTAAAAGCCGCCGGTGAAATCAATACCGAAAAAAAAAAAAATAAAACGCGCGGACACGCAACTTCTAATATCTTTTAGTTCACGCCCTTTCCCCCTCTTTCTCATTCTGTCACGACTCTCTTCTACCTCTCTCTCATTCTCTCCCTCTCCCTTGTTCACTCTCATATTCCCTTCATGTATGTCTCTCTCGCTCGCTCTCTCTATCACTCTCTCTCTCTCTCAGCTCTCAATCTCTCCCATACTTGGGGCAACCGACGCCGACGATGCTGTTCACCACCACCCGACGATTCCCTTTACAATCCCTGCTCCATAGGTATGTATTTTTATCGGTTTGTTAGTTTATTCCGTTTGATTTTTGTTTTGGGTTAGGGGTTTCAAACTTGATTAAGGTTTTATTTGGTTAGGGTTAGGATTTTATTTGGTTAGGGTTAGAGTTTTCGTTGGTTAGGGTTAGGGTTGGTTCACGGCGGCGGAGCCAGGATTTGTCAAATGTTTCTTGTGATGGCCACTGCATTCTCCGAAGATCAGACCCTCCAGCCTCTTGAGTTCTACTGGAAGGAATTTTTGCCTTCGAGTAAACTTCTATCACAATGTTGTGATATATGCTTCTGTCACAATGCACAATATGAGCCACGTGGTACACTCTTAGTGGTCGACGCTGATCGTATGGATGTTTGGCCAGTCCCTCAGTGGACCTCTAAACCAAAAATCAGCCTGATTTGTGATTTCTAAACAATTTGATTGAAGTTATTTTCATGTGTTTATTTTAATGGTAGGAATTTGAGCATTATTGAGCCTTATTTGAGTGAAAAGATCCAAAGGTTGTAAATCACTTATCAAACTGATTTTTGGTTTATAGGTCCACCAAGAGATTTCTTTAATATATTTCTTGGTTGTGAATCAATGATAGTCTGATCGGTCAAATTTTTATAAGTAGACTTGAAGAGGACCATGTCATTGAAAATTAAATTTGACAAAGTTTGTCTGACAAAATATAAATTTGATTGTAGTTCTCCTTCCTTCACATCACCTATTGCTCTTTTCTCGATTGTAGACGGTTCTAAAGGAGCTGGCAATAGAGAATGGCCTTATAAAGAAGGCAATCATGTTGCTTCGGGATCCTTGTGGTAGCTAAGTTGTGGCCTGTTGAGAATCTTCTGCATGGGAGATGGGCGTACGCGGTATGCCACCAATATTGCAAAAAAAAAATGATACCAATTAAAGAGGTACATATGGGCAAGAATGTTCTTCGCACTTTTTTTATTATTTTTCATTACATAAGTCACTTTCAGTCTTCATTGGTCTTTTTGCAGCTGTTCATGTTTTTATCTTTTTCAATACCAAAGAAATTTGATGTTATCATATCGCTACATGTCTCAATGAATTCTAGTTAGACCCTGTTACTTGAAGTATTTTGTGTACATATTAGTTTAGCATGACCTAGGATTTTAGAGCTCCCATGGATGTTATGTTGATCAGCAGTTTTGTTTAAGCTAATTACATTTGTATGATTTTTTTTTATTGCTGAATGCTTGCACTTTTCCAAACGCTAGATGGACGTTTCTATGTTCTGCTCCAATGTGCATTTAGCCTCAACAATTACATGGTGATAACAGTACAATTATATGCATGAACAATTCTTTTACGGCATCCTGCAGCAGTATATATTTTGTTGTCTTAGCAAATAAAAGGCCATTGAACTTCATGCTATTGATTTTCTTGGTCAGGACATTGATGGACATGAACATAGACACCACATACTTTGCAGCCATTTGTGCTCGTCAATGGATACTTCAGACAGCCATAAAACTTTTAAGCCCATAGTATGCTCTTTTGTTCTAGAGTTGAATGGTCTTTAGCCCTTGTATTAAATTTCTGGTTATTCAAAGATATAAGATTCATTTATTTTTTTCATTTGAACCAAATTCTTATATTCTGATACTACTCATGGACCAGGCTTAGAGATTAGTCTTCTTCATCATTTCTTTATCATATTGTTGTGGCTTTGTAGCACTGGAGAGTTTAAAGGTTATGGCTTGAAGTTGTTGGAGAGGATGGAGTGCCATCTATGCCTAGCAATCTGTTTCTATCCTTGTAAGTATATCCACCTACATTCATACATACATATGTTTGGATTCATTATGTTTGATTTCATATGAAATGTTATCCCTTTTTCTTGTTCTTGTTCTTTTCTTTTCTTTTCTTTTCTTCTTCTTTTTTTTTTTTTTTTTTCTATTCTAACAGTTTTCTTTGTTGGATATGTTTTGCAATTAGGCTGATTCAATTGTTTTTCCCTCAAAATCCAAACTTTCATGGACGGCGAGTTGTAACTTTTCACAACCAACTAGACTTTATATTCTTTTGCCACCATAGGTGTGTCTTCTTTATTGTCCACAACTTGTGCTGATTGCTCCATTGTTAGCTAAAGGACTCGTTAATAGATTTTAGTTTACAATCCTATAACATTTGCTTCTTTTACACTTCTAGGTATACTTTTGAAAAGAAAGAAAATAAACAGAGTGACACAAAGGTCAGAAATGCCAACAAGATTTATAATGATGGGTCTTAGTCTTTATTGATTAAAAATTCAACACATCATCTTTATTACAGTCATAGTGAAATGCTTGAGGCTGAATTAGAATGTGTTTGCCAATCATTACAGGCACATGCTTGAGAAACCATGTCAGATTTCAGCAAATACCACCATACATATCAACTCAAATAGGGAAACCAATCTATGCAATATTCTAGCCAAACTCAATTTTGCAAGACTTGTGGAATTCCACATATCACTATGGTCCAAAAACAAGTAGCATAGGCTAATTATACACTCATTCAATGTCCTTGACCATACGTCCAAATAAATAGCACTATATTTTAGAATGTTATGTGAACGCATTGGTAGTTCCAATAGGATCCTATAACATAGTATTCCTCTTGTATTTTTTGGTAGGAATACCTCTTGTTGAATATATGATTGTGTACAACATGATATAAGGGTCTTGAAAGACGTGGGCATACTTTAAGCTGAGAGTTGATTTACCTTTCTTTCTTTCTTTTCCGAGCATACTTTAAGCTCCAAGAACAACTTGTTGGGTCTTCTTCCTTATCAAACCCAACCTTTCTCCGATGTTAGCAACAACAATGCTTGAAATTCAAATCTTATGTTGTAAGTTCAGCAACACCCTTACTGGGTTCCATGGTGCTTCATTCCAAGAATCTGAATTTGACTTGTTTTTTTTTTATTATTTATCAATACCTCTGAATTTGGGCAATTCATTACAACATCATGATTGATTGATCCTTATAATTTGGAATCTCTTGTTGTTTGTCACCAATCAACTATAAACTCAAGAAATTCTGGTGGCCATGCTTTTAATGACAAGGGAAAATGTGTGGGTATTGCATTTCAGTCCCTCAAACACGAAGATGTGGAGAATATAGGTTATGCCATACCAACACCCTGTCATTATGCACTTCATCAAGGACTTTGAGAAGAATGATGAATACACAGGTATTTTGGATACAGTTTTATTCTTCATTTGATTTCTGTGATCATTTCTAGACTAAATGAGTTTATAGTTATCTATCTGTATTTCTTCCTGAAATGGGAATGACGTTAACAATTTTCTGATGGAATGCTTGAAGTTGGCATTCATTTTTCTTTTTTCTCTTATCAATAATCTGGATAATATTCGCTACATGCCAAGGTTCCCGACACTCGAGGTTGAGTGGTAGAAGATGGAAAATCCTTATCTACACATGGCAATGGGGATGGGTCCAGACCTGCTATTTAGAAATTGTATGTTATCGTGTTAAATATAGTACATGTTGCCAAGGTTAAAGTACTGATTTTGGGCCATTTGTAACAAAGGACTACTGATATTCCTACGCTGTTATATCTTGGCTATACAATTCTTCTTTGTTGAGTAAACAATACAAATCTCAGTCAACCCAAAATAGTTAGGATATGGATATCTTGATTGAGTAGCTGGTATATATTCTGAAAATTGTTAAGTCGTGAAACATATTATTCAAAGTTGTCTATAGGCTTTAAGTTTGGCAAGTCTCATAGTGCATACGAGTGTCTTTCAGGTACTTTGGGAACTTCACGAATTGAATTATTGTCATAAAAATGGCATATGCTTTTTTTTCTTTCATAATTTCTATTACATAAAGGGTCTGTTCAGTACTTGAAATTTTCTGAAAAAATTCTTGAATTTGGTGGTCTCAATCTTCAATATGGTCTTGCTTGTGTCTTAATTAATTTTGTTGAGATATTGTCTTCTCATCTGCTCATGCGCCTGGGCATTCTAATCTGAATTTCTTGCCATGTATTGGATTCCATCTTTCCTCTTAAGTTGCATTTTGGATCGTTCCTAGCCATTTTAATATGAATTTTTTATGATGATGTTGATCATCATAAATGGACTAATTGCTCTTGCTCGAATTTGAATTTATTGTTGATTGCTCTTCTCTATGCCATGCATAAGTCACTGTTTTGACAAATCAAAGCCAAACGAACTTTTAAACTTATTGACTTAGAAGTTGGTATTTTGCGAAACTAAATTCTACCTTTTTTGGAAGTCAAAAGTCGACTATTAACTTGTACTACAAGTACAAGTTCTTCTACTTCTTGTTTCCAAGCGCCCCCTAAGTTATGCAACACTTAGTACTTGTGAGTTGTGGGTAACTGTAAGTTCAATATCCTGCTTGTTGATCTTCTTGTTATGTTTTATATTTCAGAACTGAAAAATTGATGACACCCCAAGTCCAGTATACCGTTATTGCGGTCCCTTTTAAACCTTGATTATGATTCACATTGTTATTACTTTATTGTCGTCGTTGTTGTTGTTATTATTATTATTGTTGTTGTTGTTGTTGTTGTTGTTGTTGTTGTTGTTTTGGAGGGGAAAGCTTGGGATTAGGGGACCCCAACCAGCTATATCAAAAAGGGTCCAGGGACAACCACTTTTGACAACCATTTTGGGGTACCCACATAGAAGATGAATCAATTGCTGATTTTTGGTAAGGATGATCTCCTCACCATATAGATCACCCCCACAAAAAATCAGCACATTCTGAAATTTCTAACCCCCTCAATTGTGGTTTTCAAGTTACACGGTAAAAATAGACAGTCCATAATTCTTCAACTTCTAAACCAGCCTATGAATATCAGAATGATTTGAATTTTTGTGAGGATGATCTCCTCACCATAGAGATCATCCTCACCAAAAATCAGCCATTGATTCATCTTCTATGAGGGTATGCCAAATAGTTGTCCCCCGATCCCGACCCTATCAAAAAATAGAAAACTAAAAAGTAAAGAAATAAAAATAAAAAGATAATAATAAAAAATAATCCCGGTTGTTGTTATTATTATTGTTGTTGTTTTTCGGAAAAAAAAAATGTTGAGTTAACACAATGCACTTGCTTGCATCAGTTTTTGGGCTGCACTTCCTTGCATCTATTTTGTTAAGGAGTTTGCAAGTCCTTGTTAACCACTTGCACGGCAGTCATTTGCACTCCTCCAACCAATCACTTTCAATCACAAAATTGTGGCAAGTGAGTGCATTGCACTCAATTTACTGTGAACCAAGCAGGGCCTTCCAGCGTCCTTCACAGTCTTCAATTTTGGAGTCTAAAAGACCGTGACGAACTGATGAGCTTTATTACATTTCCTACTATTGCAATGGTTTGAATATTTTCTACGCTGGCATGTCATGAAAGAATGGATGATGCATATAAATGGCTTCTACCCTGCAAAGTTTCTTTCACGTTTTGCTGACATCATTGCCTTATTACCAATTAAATCTGATTTTTTGTGTGTGAGGGTTCACAAAGAGGTGAGCCATGATGAAAGAATGTGCCATGATCTCCAATTTAGGCAGATCCATATTAGTTGAGGTTTTCAATGAAATTGTTTGCCTCTTTTTGAATGTGGGACCTAGTAAGCATAATGTGTGTTTCATATTTTGGGTTAGTTAATGTAGCATGATGTGTGTTTCATATTTTGTGTTAGTTAATGTTTCTTTTTACTCAACAAATTTGCTTCCCTTGCATTTTTCAGCTCTTGCTGCTGAAGTTACTATGGTGCAACCATCGGGATTAATAGCTCTGATTGGTCAAGCTTTGAAGTGACAGCAACACCAAGCATGAAGTCCTTGTTTTGTAGAAAATCCTTGAGCTTATTATGCTATTGCACTCCACGTTACTGACACTTCAGGTTCACATTAGAGGGAGGTCAGTGTTGAAACTATCTATCACTCTATCTATTGAATATATCTTAGAAACCAATGCAGGTGTTAGTGTTGGACATTGAGACAAGGTGAGGGCTTAGAAACACCAATCCAAGAAACTCGACAAACAGACAAACATGTACAGTTATAATTTAACATTGAATGATATATGACATGTGTACGCACTAGTGAGCACTTAGATGGATCAATTAAGGTATGCAATAATAATACAAGCAGCTTACATGGTTTGAAGCCATTGTTTCTGGTCAATAGGGTTCATAGCTTAAGCTTAATGTTTTTTTATAAACAGAATGTTGGGCAAACTCACTTTATTGTAAATAATACTCAGAGTTGATTGATCAATTCACCGGAACTATTATTAGACAATGCTGGCCACTTAAACGATTCATTCACCGGAAGTTTGTGATTCCTCTGATTATTTCCATGATAAACTATTTTTTTTATCTATATTGAATTGCTTTATTCCAAGATTATCACATATGCCAATGAATTTGTGAAAAATTTGGTGTAAGTTGGAAATGATGATATGCTTTCTTCAAATTCCCTGACTCCTGACTTCCAGCTAAACCGTGCATAATATTCTAAGAAGTCTAAGCACAATGCTTTAGGTCTTTTGGACAACGGACTCTTGACTCCTGACTTTCAACTTTGTACTAGTAGACTGACTAGCCTTCGGACAAGGAACTATGGACTTGCCAGCTTCCCATTTGATAGCGAACAGGGGACTAAGTTCCTAATTAATATTTAATCATGTGCTTCTTTTGTTTGTTATCTCTTGGTCATTTATTTCTGATTCCAAACTTCTATTGTTTACAAGTATTGCCGCGTTTGTACGTACCTTCTTTCCACCAGGGATGAGTTAGAGCTTCAAAGAATGTAAATTTGTTGGAATAAATAGTGGAAACAACCTTTTTACATGTAGATGACAAAACACACTAATTAAGAGATAAAAAGTGATGGTTGGCAGAGCATGACCCTTAATTGCAAGAAGCTTCTATGTGAGGTGCTATTCCCACTTTAGTATCTTGCTCTTGCTCCTACCCTATTAGTTAACAAAAATTGACCACTGTCATGTCCAATCCACCTTTTAATACTATTTTTTTTAATATTTAATAGTGTTTTACAAATTCTGTCGTTTGGTTTATGGGTAGCTGGGATTAGACCCATGGCAACATAAACAACTCAGAGAACATTATGATTGAACTATAGGCTTGATTACTTCTTTAATAATTGCTTTATGTTGAAAGCTATTTAATCATTTTGATTCCTCCATTTTGTAGGCTTATGCTTATTGGGTGGCATGACTTTCATCCTACTGCAATTCAATGTTCTTATGCCATTTACTTATGGATTTTGAACGGCTGAGATGCAAAGGTCAGTATCTTGGCAAGTCAAGAGGACTCTTCCAAGTCAAATTAAAAATTGTAGATGTAGAGGACTTTCATAGCTCTACTTAGTGCAGTTTTTGGGCCCATTAACCACATGGATGTTTAGCCCACCCCTTACCAAAAATCAGCTTGTTTCATAATATCTGTATGTTAGTGTTAGTACCCAAAAAAAGTGTTTGAATCCAACGACTACAATCACTATGAGTCTATGGAGGTTCTCTTGACCTCCTATTTTGTTGTGATGTAGCTCTTTGAGTCTCTTTATAAAAAATTTAGCTTATTAAAAAAAAAAAACAATCACTATTAAAAAAAGTGCTAAAACTAATGGCTAAAGATAACCAATTAGGCATATTTTTGGTGTGTGTATTCACTAAGGATGTGGTTGGTAGGCCCAAGACCCAAGAAAATGCATTAAGTAGGGCCACAAGAGTCCTCTGCATCTACTGCAATCCGAAGTCTTGAGCACAAGTTCATGTAACCTTGACATATGACATTATTTTGATATCCTCCAACAAGAGAGTGAGAGCTGCTGAGCCTTTTGTGTTTTAATAAAATAAACTTTTGTTTTGGATCTGCAGGGAGCATTCAAATTCTGTCAATTGTGTATTTTCTCCAGATGGCAGCATGTTCATCATATTCAGCTCATATACGAAGGGGATAATGTTATCGTTCGTTGTGTAACCATTTGAAGTTTTGTTTGTTGACATTCCAGATTCTATATTAGAGAAAAGTTCTGGATCATATTTTGTTTCTTTTTCTTTTATGAGAATACTATTGCAATGTTTTTGTATATAATGATTATGTACAGTAGGTTTTTATAGTGTATATAATAATTGAGTTGAATTTTTGTTTTATATTTATTAATTATATCAGATTTTTATTTGTTTTATCAGGTTGGGTAAAATAGTCATTCAATAGTACGTCATTTTTTTTATATTTTGACTTGATTCACCGGCGGTTATTAACCGACGGTGTAACATGTTCGCCGGCAGTTATAAATTGCCGCATAAACCGCCGAAAATTTGCCGACGGCGTAAGAAAAAGGTCAACACCGGCGGTTTATAAACCGTCGAGGAAAGACTAAATTCGTCGGTTATTAATCGTCGGAGAAACGAATGTGCCGGCGGCTCTCAACCGCTGGCGTTTAACTTTCCTCGGCGGTTTTAAAACCGCCGGTGTTGGCATTTTATGTATGCCGTCGGCAAATTTACGGCGGTTTATGCGACGGTTCATAACCGCCAGTGAAGTATTTGCCGGCGGTTTAGAACCGCCGGGAAAAACCGTTTTTTTGGTAGTGTGAAATGGTAGCAATTTCTTTTTGAAAATGTAAAGAGCTTTATTAAAAGCTTGGAGGCCGAGTAAGCCTACCAAAGCAAAGAGAAGAGAACTTACAACAACAAAGAGCTAAAAAGAAAGACGAAAAAAGAAAGAAAGAACCACCAACCACAAGGCAACTCAATTTCTCCCCAACAAGGACGACCACCCAAACACCAAATCCTCAAATCTAACACCCCTCCCTTCATCGTACAATCTGATCCAAGAAAAAACAAGCCCTCGAATTTCTAGCAAAATCGTTTCAGGGGAAGATTTTCTACCCTCAAAGACCCTACAGTTACGCTCTCTCCAAATTCCCCATAAGATAGCTAGTGGGGTTAGAGCCCACAGTCTCTTACCAACCCCTTCAAACTCTTTACATTGCCAAGCCGAGGCAGAGATATTGAAGTGTGTAAGGCGTCGGTAAATGCAAGCATCAGGGTCATACACATCTATCACCTGGGACTTATAATCGATTCTTCTCACCAAGAACTTTCCTGAATATGGCAACTCAATCACCGTTTCCTTTCCCTCGGTGCAAGAGTTCGAACCCGGGATAGCCACAGTGATTGGGTTGGTGGCCGATAAGGCGGAATGGGAATCGGACGGCAGGGCCATGCTTTCCGCATCTTGACTCCCTGCACTCATCTTGGCTTGCTCCAAGGCCTGGAAAGATGAGTATGAAGATGAACTACACAAACACCTGCTCTAACTTACAACCCATATCTCCGGTCCGGATTGATCCTTCACTCCACACCAGAGAAGAGGTTTTGTCGGCCCGTGCAAGAAATCGTTTCCCGAATTGTCAAACCGCGTTAGAGACGATAGACTTTTATGTCAACAAACTTGACGAGGGCCATGAGGCCACTTGTAAGTCTCATCCAAACTTATGGTGTGCATGAAACGGATGGGACCCACCTTCAATTCATAAATTTGACAAGTGGATGAAACGGATGGGGCCCACCTTCAATTGAATTCATATCCGAAGCTTGGTCAGATTATAGACCAATGTGCTTTCTTCTTGGACAGATTTTTCCCCGTCCTTAATGATCTCACTTGTAAAGTCTGGTGGTGCGTCGGAGCGTCCTTCTCACTTGGAAGTTGGACAATGGACCCTAGTTGCCAAGTTCGGATACGGCAAAAGTTCGAGCCGGAAAATGTTCGAGTATTATTCGGTTATAGACTAAAAATTCGTTGGTAAAAATTCGGTCGAAAATTCGAGGAACGGCAAAAGTTCGCAAATACATTCATTCGTGTTTTATTCGACTATGATCCAAAAATTCGATGTTAAAAATTCGTGAACAAAATATAAAGGTTTATAAGATGACTATATATGGACATGATCTTACATACCCATCAATATACCCATCAATGCAAGATATAAGTATAAAAAGTTTGACCAAATGTTTGTTAAAAAAATGTCCATACATCTGAGGGTTAAAATCATCAAATCGTCATGAATTTTGTAACTTAATAGTCATAACTCAGTTGAAAGGTGGAGGACCGTGAGGTGGGTTTGAGGAATGGGGTAGGGTTGGGAGTGGGGACGAAGATTAGGGTTTTTGCCCCTTTTAGTGTTTTGTTTTGTTTTGTTGTTTTTGTGTTTTTTTTTTTTTAGCCGAATCTTTGGGCCGAATTAATCACGAATACGTCTAAAACGCGTTTTATTCGCTCGATCTCATTTATTCGCGAATAATTCCGAACTATTGAAGGATTCGCCCGTTTAATTCGGTTATGCATGTAATATCAATTGTTCGCGAATAATTCGCGAACTTGGCAACTAGGCAATGGACAACGTAGCCCACCCACCACCACTGGATCCGCCTTCGCCGACTGCAGCGAAGCCTCTGACAATAAAGTTCCGGCACCTACCCAATTGCTTTTTGCCACGTACTCGAGTGCTTTTTTGCCACCTACCCATGTGAATTGTCAACGGCTTCGCTGACTCCGCAGCTAGCCAAGGTGGAGTGGACTCTAGAGGCCGTTTTAACGGTTAAACGGACTGGGGGCATTACTGTTTTAACGGCCGTTTAACGGACTGGGGGCATTACCGTTTAACCAGCTTAAACGGCCGTTAAAACGGATTGAAACGGCCAGGGCAAAAATGGAAAAAATGGAATTAAACAGATTTTAACGGAAAAAACGGGGCGTTGAAATTCAAATTTTGAAATTTGAAAATTAAAAAGAAAAAACGGATTTTAACGGAAATTATACGGATTTAATGGCCATTTTTTTCACAAAATTTTTCAGAATTAAACGACTGTTTAAACGATTTTAAAGGCCGTTTAAACGATTTTAACGGCCGTTAAAATTTAAAAAACGGCCGTTTTTTTCAAAACCGATAAAACGTATTTAAACGGTTTTAACGGAATCGGGCTTGGGGCGTTACCGTTTAAACGGCCATTAAAACCGTTTAAACAGCCGTTTTTAAAACCATGGACTCAAACCACCAGAAAGAAGAAAACGATACCTTATCTTTCTTTCTCTTTCTCTTTCTCCCCCTCTCTATCTCTCTTTCTCCCTCTCCCTCTCCCTCTCTCTCTCCCATCATGTTGAGAAGAAGAATCGTTTCAGTAGAGTTGATAACCCTGGTTTTTGCTTTCTTCCTTGTAGCTTTCAATAACGCCAAGGAAGATGAAAACTGCCGCCCTTCTTCTTGCGGAAGCCTCCATAACATTAGCTACCCTTTTCGCCTAAAAAGCGATCCTCAAGACTGCGGTGAGAGTTACGAACTCTCTTGCGAGAACAATCGTACAGTTCTATACTTGTATGAAGGGAAGTACTATGTCGAGAATATCTCATACAAGAACTTCACTATTCAAATTGTAGATGCTGGTTTACAGAATGGCAATTGCTCCTCCATGCCTCGCAATTCATTGACGACTTCTAACTTCAGCGACAATGATCCATACGCATTGCCTCCGTCTTGGGACTACAGCTACCACAATGTAATATTTTCCTTGAATTGTGGAGTTCCTGTGAATTCTCCAGACTATGTGGATACTAGTCCATGCATCAACAGCTACATTCATTCTTATGTTCTAGTTGGTGGAGATATATCGGCTCAGGATATCAAAGCCTCGTGCAGAATCAGCACAAGGCTGTTGCTTCAGACGACGACTCGTTTTGATGAAGTCCATAACCTTTCTTTTCCTGACATCCACCGTGAGTTGCTAATCGGAATTGAGCTTTCTTGGTACCGCATTTACTGCGGTGATTACTTCCGAAGAGGGGATTATTGTTTCCTCAATTATGATACCATCGAATGCCAACCTACTGGTTGCCAACGAGAATTCCAGTCCTTGCATTGTGCGTAAGACTTTTCTTGAATCTTAAATTAAAATTTCCATCAATTTGGGGGCTGCATAGCCTGGACCCTGGATCGCACACTTCAATTTTCTTGCCATGTTTTCTTGCTATAAAAAACATGGCACAAACCGTCCTAATCACCCGCACTAATACAATTTCCTTTTTGGACTATGCAGGCTTCTTGGATGAAATTCGTGACAGAATACGAGGTGACCACTCACAGACGATATATTCATGTTTTGATTAGCTTGGAGCTCTTTATAAATTGTCTCAACCACTAGTTTGATTTTGTTTTCTTTTGTGACACTTCTAACAGCCTATGGATTATTAGTACAAGTTTTCATAGGTAAGGCATCATATTATTCCTTGTGATGGGACAATCTAAATTTTAATTTCATTCAGTTCATAAATGCAGTGCTTCATAAACAAAATGCAACCGGAGGCTTTCTCCTGAATCCATGTATGATTCTAAATCTTTTGATATGTAATCTGTGGGTGATGTTCTTGTCCAGGATTTATCATAGTAAGAAGAACTTTATGCGGGATTCTATGTTTGTTGGTATTTCTAATTTATAAATTCTGACGGCGACATAGGTCGATGGATGATACCATTGAAGAGTTCCTACAACGCCAGAACAATCTTGTTCCAATTAGGTACTCTTATTCAGAAATTAAGAAGATGACCAATGGTTTCACGGACAAATTGGGTCAGGGTGGCTATGGATCGGTGTTTAAAGGAAGACTCCGAAGTGGTCGCATTGTGGCGATAAAGATGGTGGATAAGTCAAAAGGCAATGGGCAAGATTTCGTCAATGAAGTCACAACCATTGGAAGAATTCATCATGTTAATGTGGTGCAACTCAGAGGATTCTGCTCAGAGGGATCGAAAAGAGCTCTTATATACGACTTCGTGCCCAATGGATCTCTAGAAAAGTACATCTTCCCTCGACAAGAAAACAATATCTCTTTGAGTTGGGATAAAATGTATGAGATTGCCCTAGGAGTTGCTTGTGGAATCGAATATCTACATCGAGGTTGTGAGATGCAAATTCTACATTTTGATATCAAGCCTCACAATATTCTTCTCGATGAGAACTTTACTCCAAAAATTTCTGACTTTGGACTTGCCAAATTGTATCCAACAAATGAATCTATTGTGTCCCTCACTGCTGCGAGAGGGAAACTAGGATACATAGCTCTCCAGAACTGTTCTACAAAAACTTTGGAGGAGTTTCCTACAAGGCTGATGTGTATAGCTTTGGAATGTTGTTGATGGAAATGGCAGGGAGAAGGAAGAATGTGAATGCACGTGCGGAGCATTCAAGCCAAATTTATTTCCCCTATTAGATTTACGATCGATTCAGTCAAGGAGAGGACTTGGAAATGGGAGATGCCACAGACGATGAAAGAAAAATAGCAAAGAAGTTGGTAATAGTTGCACTTTGGTGCATACAAATGAAGCCCATCGATCGCCCTTCTATGAGCAAAGTCCTAGAGATGCTAGAAGGGATTGTTGAACTTCTACAAATGCCACCCATGCCTTTTCTATCTTCCCCGGAAAGGACGGTGGTTGACGATCATACCACTAGCACAACTCTTTTTGAATCATCAACTTTTGATCAATCAGAATCACTCTCATGTATTTCTATAGATTCGATTATCCAAATGTAAATGTAGATTTAATTAGTGACTCATGCCAAACACCATGTACCATGTTTTATATTGTGTGAGTTGTCCAAAGAATAGCAATTAATTAGATGGTTTGAATAATTTAAATATCTGTAAGGCCCAATGGGTGTGATTTGGTACTGCGACATGTGCAAGTGGTGCTAATAATTTAATGGTCTGTTTGGTACATATTTCTTGACCTACCAAGTTGAATGGTCCCAGTGGTGTTTGAACATCATGGTTCTCAAATGCATGGAGCATTAATGATGTTGGTACCAAAAGGCTTCTTGAGTCGGTAGTTGTGAGTTCCAAGATGATTCTTGTAATAAGGTTTATTCGCTCCCTCTTCATCCATATCCAGATTCTTAGTTCTTCTTTTTGATTTGGAAGATTACATTTGCACTCTGGGAAGAATTCTTGGCTAGTGTTCTCAATATGATGTCATGTTCTTCCTCCTACTTCTTTCAACCAACAACATCCCAAAACTATAAGCATTTGATTTATAGGACACATTCTTAAAGTTCCTAAAGAATACTTCAGGTATAATATAGTCCATGGTCCCTTTAGTGGTGGTCATAGTTAGGTACCATACTTTCTCCCTTGGAGCACAAGTTTGAATCAGAATTGGTGTCTTAGGGCCTGTCTCAAAAGCTCATGTGATTTCAAAGCCTAACCCAGTTTAGAAGGGAAGAGCTGGTTCAATGTTGATTTGAGGGAAAATATGAGAGTGAGTTCACATGGTTGCCAAACAAATGTTACAAAAAGTGGACCTGCACGAACCTTTGTTGGCTCAATTTCAAACCCTCAAGTCCCATTACCGTTTCTTTGCACGTCTTCTCGTATTACTATGCATGAGTCCACGAGAGCTCTTGTACACAATCACGATCACACAATTAACATGCCTCAATCCATCACCAAACATGCTTTAGTCTCAATCCAACCTCGAACTAGGTATGTGATTCGGTCTAGCTCCAAACCACACAAAATAATATATCAGTCCAAAATCTTCTTTAACAATCTGGTATGTCCCTGAATTCGACCGATTTGGTTTATCCCCAAATCACACACATTTGAATGAATCGAGTAAGAGGAAACACGGTGGTTTCTACAATCTTTAATAACAAAGATAAATCATTGAGGTTCTTAGAAGATCAAGCTTATGGAATAAGGCATAAAGAAGCAAAACTCAAGCTATGATCATCAATGGAAGTCTAAAATGAATTACGGTATCTCTTAGCTTCTTGGGGCTCTAAAGGCTTTGGAGAGATTAGGTTTTTACCTAAAGAGGTCTTATATATATTAGAAGCAAGCCCTAGTGTGATTAAAACTTTGTACACATGGTCTGACCGATTGGTCTGACAAAAAATGGTCTTTGATCGATATAGAGATAGAAAAACGTTTTTGACTTTTGAACTCTGATTGATACCTATTTGGCTGGTCGATCAGTCAAGGCAAGTTCTACCCAGTAATGACTCTTCGCATATGACTTCATTTCATATCTATCATCATTGAGTTTAAAAATGTTTTTAAGAGATGTCCAATCTATCCAATGATCTCTAAACCACTTACTACTCCTATAGTGCACTGTAAGTCTTTTGATTCAGCTCTGTTCTTCTAGCTAGTAGTATGGAGCTATGCAACCACAACACGCATTCTTTAACTCATACAACTGACTACCACACACTAGGATCGTATACAACTTTGGTCTTTATCATAGAGGATTAGCCAACTCTAAGGAATTTGAACCTTACAATTTTTTATGAGAAAGAGGGAGAGGTATGAATGTACTCATTGAAGATGATGGAAACGATAGGTTAGTATAAATATTCAAAATAAAACCACAAAGTGGAAAAAGTGAACTAATTGACAACAAAATAAGGACTAATTGGTAAAAGTGCAAAAAATAAAGTAATGGTAAGTCACACACGACCCATTGTCATTACTAAAGTAGTGTAGATGGTGAACATCGCTCGTACGAAAGGGAATTACAATTGGACCTAACATTCAATGATCCAACCTAAGAGATCTCCTACCAAAAAGATCAACCCAATAAAATCATCCTAATTTTTTCTTCTTCATAGCCCTCCAAAGAATATTGTGTTAGGTTGGTACTGGTATTGATCATTTGATCTTATTGATTTTGGGATGGGAGACATCATTGGTAAACTAACAATTTTATCAATACCACGCAATTGCATGTACCCACATGTTTGGTCCAAGGTATATCTCTTCAAATGTAGATTGAAATCCAAGCATAAAATTTACACTATTCTAGTATTCATGTACCTTATAATTATACAAACATTGTAGATTGCAAATACTTGATGGTGTAAATGTTCACAGTTCCCATATTGACAGTAAGACAACAAACATGAATGATAAGTACGGTTTTAGGGGCGAAGCAACCTATAAAGAAAGAAGGCAGCCAGGCTTAGGGTTAGGTAGTAATCGCGAAGTGCAGTCACGAATTCTTTTCCTTCCATTTTGAAAAGGTTGTCTAAGTACGGTTGGCTCCTTCATCATACTCAGATAGGCCTAGCAATTCAATCCGACCAATCATTTAATCGAGCCAGGGCTCCAAATTTGTTGAAAAGTAACTAGTCAGACTCACCTTGCTCAGAGATGATTGTTAACACTTTTTGACCAGGTTTATCAAGAATACCTGAAGTGTTCTTTAGTGGAGTTGTGGATGCAAATGGATTGGGTGGCATGATCAAGCTTTCTATTTGTCCTTACAACATTTGAACCACAGCTTTCATTGAAGGGCGATCAACTGGGTACCATTGAATGCACCAAAGTGCCACAATTGTTAGTTTTTTTGCTCTATTAGTGTCTCTATCTCTGTCTACCTTGATTCCTAGCTCTTCGCCTTGATTCAAACGCTTATAAGCCCACTCTGGGAAGTACACTCGGCTAGTGTTCTCTACTGTAACATCGATGTTCTTCCTCCCTCCAATCATTTCAAGCAACAACATCCCAAAACTATAAACATCTAATTTATACGACACATTTCCAAAGTTCCTAGAGAACACCTCTGGTGCAATGTATCCAATGGTACCTCTCGCAGCAGTCATAGAAACAATGCTTTCCTTTGGCCGTGCCAATTGATCGCACCCCTGGTGAAGATATTCTATTCCTTTGGCCGTGCCAATTGCGATATCTTGAAGCTTCTCCCAACCAAGGGAAGGATATATTCTTAGCATCCTTTGAAAATATGAACTTCTCTAATGACTCATTTGGAAGGAACTCGTAAACAAGAGCTAGCTCTTCTAAATCCATCTGCACAGAAGCCCACCAGGCAAACCACATTGATGTGGTGAATCATACCGATGGTGCCTACTTCATTAATGAACTCCTCTCCATTTCCCTTCGAATTGTTGAGGATCTTAAGAGCAACTGGAATTTCATTAGAAAGCTTCCCTTTGAAGACACTGCCATAACCTCCTTGACCCAATTTGTTTTTAAATTGATTCGTAATCCTTTTAATATCAGCATCCGAGTATCTTGTGAGCTTAAGAGATTTGTAGTCTTCCAAGAACTTTTCAATCTTGACTTGATTCTCCTTTTCTATTTTGTCTGAATTTTGGACATAGTAACATTTGATGGCTGTCAAAATTGCTACTACGAAGACCAGGAAGCCTATGATTACACCTGCACACATTAAAATGATACAAATTACAAAACACGACACCCTAATAACATTGATGAAGTTCTAAATGGGTGATGGAAGCAAGCTTCACCAGTAACCACTAGTACAGTAGTCGATCTACCAGCCAAAAAGTAAAAGTTCAGAAAAATTAACACCAATATAAATATAGGCTCAATTTTAGAGTGAAATATGTTACCAAGGTTTTGTGTTTTTTTTTTTCGTGGTATCATTTAAACACAATAACTAGGAACAAAGTGAAGTATTGCGCTAAGAAAATAGTAATAAAAAAAAGAACTCGCCTCTCAATTGTTGGCGGCCTAGTTAGTGTTTAGGAACTTGACTTAAAAGGAAGTATATTGCACTAAGAAAATAGTGTCAAAAAAAAATAGGGAAAATTACTTGAGGGGCCGTAAGTTTGGGATTACGGCCCAAGACAACCAGGCGGGGGTTTGTTCGGCTGAAAGGGATTGCCTTTTTGCAACATTGGCCTAGCACCCCCTATTTCACTGTACATGTAAGTTTTTTCATTCTTTCTTCCTTTTTTACCGTTTAAACTCGTACACTAGTTTCAGTCATAGGTTCAGTAGCAGTCATAGCTTTAGCCGTAGGCGTCAGTCAGTACTCCTTTCGATTAGAGTGCTTCTGTGTCAATCAGAGTTCAGCTACAATGGAGAAGTTACAGGAAAAAAAAAATCAAAAAAATGGAAGGTGATCATTCTCATTAGTCAAGGCCGCAAGCAAGCAACGTGATTGTCTCCTTGTTAACTTATGTTTCAGTTCAGGTTGTTGGTTATTTAAAGGGAACAGTGAATAGAAAAAGGGTCGGGTTCCGATGACCAACAGTTTTGACCAACACCTTGGTGTACCCTCATAGAAGATAAATCAATGGCTGATTTTTTGTGAGGACGATCTCTATGGTGAGGAGATCATCCTCACAAAAAGTCAAATCATTCTGATATTCATAGACTGGTTTAGAAGTTGAGGAATTATGGACCTTCGATTTTCACCTTGTAACTTGAAAACCACATTTAACGGGGTTAGAAATTTCAGAATGGGCTGATTTTTTGTTGGGGTTGTCTATATGGTGAGGAGATCATCTTCACCAAAAATCAGCCATTGATTCATCTTCTATGAGGGTACACCAAGGTGTTGGTCAAAAATGTTGGTCAAAACTGTTGGTCACCGAAACCCGACCCATAGAAAAATGGTTCCAGGTTCACATAGTGCATGTATATGGGAGAGAAGCGGCATAAGGATCTAGCAACTACCACCAAGTCTTACCATGAAATGCTATCAACCTTGCTTGGAATTAAGGTACAGCCTTATGATCTTCCCTACTTGTTATATTACTGCTAACAACCGAGTGATTCACTATGCTCACAAATATCATGACAATCAAAGTTTTTTCTGAATTGGCAATTGAAGCAAAAAAGCTTGCTGCCAAGAGTTCGATTCTGTACAACTATAAGCATGGCTTCTCTGGGTTTGCTGCAAGGCTGACCAAATCTTAGATAGAACTAATCGCGGGTAACTTCCAACAAAGAAGTGTAACTCACTGAAATTGATTCATGCATGATAAGTGCATCTTTCTATGGGCGTCTTCCATTGATATGCATTATGAATTGCAGAATTCCCTGGTGTTGTCCAAGTTATTCCTAATCGCATACGCAAGCTCCATACTACCCGAAGCTAGGAATTTCTCGGACTCCATTCCCATTCTCCAAGCAATCTTTTATCAAAGAGCAATATGGGTGAAGGAAGGATCATCGGTGTCATAGATTCAGGTAACGTACAATCTGATGTAGCTCTCGGCTATTTTATACAAACATGTTCAGAAGTTTTAGATAAATTGCTCGGAATTGTGCAGGAGTCTGGCCAGAGTTGGAAATTAAGTTTAAAGATAAAGACATGGGTCCAGTTCCATCTCGTTGGAAAGGAATATGCCAACATGGAGAGCACTTCAATTCCACTAACTGTAATAAAAAATTGATTGGTGCACGCTGGTTCATAAAAGCAGTCAGAGATCAAACCAACAAAACTACCAACACAGTCGAAACTGGGGAGTTCTTGTCCCCACAGGATGCAACTAGGTCACAACACCCACACATCATCAACAGTTGCTGGTGATCGTTTTGTAGAGAAAGAAAGATATGGAGGGCTAGCTAAGGGAATAGCCAGAAGTGGTTTGCCTCTTTTTCGCTAGGCAATTTACAAGGCTTGTTGGGCCATTAGTACTGAAAGATGCTCTGACGCAGATCTCCTAAAAGCATTTGACAAGGCTATAAATGATGGAGTGGACATTCTCTCTGTGTCAATTGGCATTGAAGTTCCTCTATTACCTTACGTAGATCAACACGATCATGGAATTTAGTTTGTTCTTGTTCCTTAACGCATACTTGTAAATTAACAAATCAAGAAACAAAGACAATTACTAACTTGAAAAGATCAACAAAGTTTTATGTTAAAGACTACTCTTTAACAAATTTTTCGAATGTAAAATCTCGTGATGTTGAGGTTAAGGAGATATAAATATCTCAAACACTGACATTTCAGAACATCTGGACTCATGGATAGTAGCACAACATACAACAGGTTTCACTTAAAGATGGGGTTTTGAAGGTTGATGAAGAAGCAGCTAATAAATTTGCGGACCATGTTATCTAGTTATAATCAACAACACTACTCTGGAAATGAGTTAAGCATGCACTACTAAAAACAAACAGGGCTTGAAATCAACCATTCTAGCTCTTATGCCTAATCCGGTACTTTTTATACCATTTCCTATATAATGATACAAAAAGTAGCATTTCTCATGTAGTGGTAAAAAAAGTATCGGATTTCTTACAATTTGTATGTATTTTCCCACTTGTTTCACACAGATCACCGTTTGATTTCCAAACGATTCTTACATCATTTGGGGCTTACTGTGTTACATTAAAACATTCAACAATCCATTGTTGTCTACTTCAAATGCTTAAATAAATTTTAAACTCACTTAAACAAAGAAGCTACGGTACGAATTCCAACTTTTAATTAAATATAACAAAAATAATAAAAAAAATTAATTGACAATTTTTGTCCTTCTTCCCTAGATTATAATACAAACTACAAAGCAATGAGCTGCATTGTTCATAAGCAAACTGGATGAAGCATATAATATTAGCCAAAAACCAGCAAAACTAGGCATTTCTTTTTCTAATTATTAAAGTTTTTTTCAATGTTTGGGGAAAAGTAATGTTGAAACAGTTTCAGACCCAAATGAGTCCGGTACTTAAAAACATTGATTCATACAAGGTACCTAAAATATTTGGGATGCTGAAACTCGAATGCCTCGCGGACCATAGAAATTTCAACTCATGAGTTTATTCCTTTTTTGATAAGTCAAATGAGTTTATTCTTCACCACTGAATTCATCGAGAAAAATGCATTGTTCGAGTTGGCTCATCAGAAAAACATTCATCGATATTGTGCTAATTTCTTAACACCATCAAGCTTATGCTCCACCATTTTAAGAAGACTATGCTCCATGTGAACAAGCATTTTAAGCCGAGACTTTACCACACATTACCGGACTGTTATTTTATGATGAATTATCTTAGAAGGCGCTAGAAATTATTCCTCATGAAGAGGATTGTAAATGAAAAATATTCGAGTTGAGAAGGAACATGGGGGTAGTAAGGGGAAAGGATATCTTCATCACAGAGAGGGGTACAGGTTTCAGTTATAAGATTGGCCATGAATGCTTTTCATATCTAAATGGCAAGATAGAGATGGTGTCTGGACATGATTGTGTCTGAAAAAAAGTGGAGGAGACGGAGAGGAGAGTGGAGAGAAAAGCTTTGTTTCTTGGCTTCGTTTTGATTTTTTTTTCCTTTATTTACTTGCTGATGATCACCTTCCATTTTTGCTTTGTTTTTATTTTTTTTCGGTAACTTCTCCATTATATCTGAACTCTAATCGACACAGAAGCACTCTAATCGAAAGGAGTAATGACTGACACCTACGCCAAAAGCTACGTTTGCTACAAAAAATGAAGAAAGAACAAAAAACTTACCTGTAGTGAAATAGGGGGTGCCAGGCCAATGTTGCAAAAAGGCAACCCCTTTCAGCCTAACAAACCCCCGCCTGGTTGTCTCGGGCCGTAATCCCAAACTTACGGTCCCTCAAGTAATTTTCCCAAAAAAATATCCCTCAAGTCAAGGGTGTTATGAAAATATTAGATAAAAACTTGTCCGACATATTATCTTGGCTAATACACTATGTATAGGCAGTCTTAGGGTCTCGTTTTATTCTGACATACCTAATGACACGCCCTTGTGGGGATCACATGGAGATGAGTTAAGGGATGATTTTTGGTGAGGATGTGATTTCTTTAGCGTGGAGATCATATTCACAAAAAATTAGTCCATTTTTAAACTTCTAACCCTATCAAAAGCAGTCTTAAAGGTAACTGTGAAATAGATGATATAGATCACCCCAACAAAAAATCAGCCGATTCTGAAATTTCTAACCCCATCAAATGTGGTTTTCAAGTTACACGGTAAAAATAGACGGTCCATAATTCTCCAACTTCTAAACTTGTCTACGAATATTGGAATGATTTGAATTTTTGTGAGGATGATCTCCTCACCATAGAGATCATCCTCACCAAAAATCGGTCATTGATTCATCTTCTATGTGGGTACACCAAATGGTTGTCAAAAATGGTTGTCCCCCAAACCTGACCCTTTATTATCATACAAAATTTTACTCGTCAAAACAGGGTCGTGATGTAACAAGCTGTAGCTTACGACAAAAGCGTTAGCTAGCACCATTTTTGTTACTCACCCCACTGACTGCATTGATGTTTATATACACACTAAAAATCACTATGATTGGTAATCTCTAGCCATTAGATTTCAATACGTTTTAAAGCATGATTCTAGTAGTAGTATTCAACCATTTTTTGAGTACTAAAACCAATGGCTAAAAATCATTGAACCTGATTTTTGGTATGATTGTCCACCAAGGGTGGGCTAAACATCCATGCAGTCATGCAGCGGTAACAAAAATGGTGCTAGCTGGCACTTCTGGCGTAAAACCACCCACAATTTGTTACCCAAACAAAAAATTGCAAGGAGCAAAAGGTACCTTTTTTGGGAACTTCCAAACATTCGATATCAGGTCCAGTGCTATTCTTCTTCAATTTGCATTTCTTGCCCTGCTTTTCACAGATCCCGCACGATGGTGCAACCCAACTCAACTCAAGATCGAAATCCCTATCATTATATAAAAAAATTGAGTATAGAAATGAAATGGTAGCAATTGATTCGCAAGAAACTAGGGGGATGTCCGCGATGGTCGAATCGGAACCGAAACCATAAACTTGGTAGCCAGGGACGCTAAGACAAGGGATCATAATACAAGGGTACCTATCAAACTTTCGTGAAGAGCTTGAACAATTGAATAAGGTAACGTTGTAAAATTTATTCGGGTTGCAATTGAGGCGGAAAGGAGAGGCAGAGGCAGAGAAATTGAAATTGAAATGTAGAAGGCGTCGGTGCAAGATAGTTCGAACCCGGGATAGCCACAGTGATTGGGTTGATGGCCGATTAGGCGGAATGGGAATCGGACAGATGGAGCATGCTTCCCGCATCTTGATTCCCTACACTCATCATCTAGGCTTGCTCCATTAGTGTCTAGAAAGATGAGTATGAAGATGAAGGAGACAAACACCTGCTCTAACTTACTACCCATTTCTCCGGATTGCTCCTTCACTTCGGCTAAAATATTAGGCAGCTGCTGTATGGAAGCCGCATCGAAGTCATATCTTCAATGACCCATCAATGCACTGTTCGGGCATTTTTCTTCATGCACTGATGGGTTAGTGGATAGGGGGGCATTGTCCACATGTCAGAATCCAGTGTTTCTTTTTGGATCCGCCAGGTAGACGTCCACGTGGTTCATAATGGGCAGCCCGTCCAGAGAAGAGATTTTGTGGGCCTTTGCCGAATGGTAAAACCGCGTTAGGGCCGCTAGTAGACTTTTATATGTCAACGAACTTCGAGGCCACTTGCAAAGTTGCAAGTCTCCTCCAAGCACATGGCGTGCACCGCATGAATCGGATGGGACCGACCTTCAATTGATAAATTTGACCCAAGTGATCGGATTCGGTGGGATATGGTTATGGGGTGTATCGCATCATTGACTTGAGATTTACAGATGATATCTATGGATCATATGATGAGGGTATGAGTTGAATTCATATCCGGAGCTTGGTCAGCATTACAACAAGAGTCCGTCTAGAGCTACACCAATTTCTTACATCCAGTTCTTACACCCGAGGGTGGGGCCCACGTGGAGATCATGTTGGATAATCCAATCGCACATTGAGTTTTTCATGCTATGGTTACCCTTCTCACAAAAGATCAGGAAAATTCAACATTCCTAACCTCATGAAAAGTAGACTTTAATTTGAAAAATCCAGACCATCCAATTAAACCACTATTTTGGGTCAATTTTTTAAATGGTTAGCAATGTCGAACTGAACTAATTTTTGGTGATGATGATCATCATGGCAAGAGAAGTTCAATGTATGGTTGGAGTCCAACATGATCTCTATGTGGGCCCCACCCCCAGTGTAGGAACTGGATGTAAGAAATGGGTGTAGCTCTAGACGGACTCTTACCTTGTGATGGGAAAATCTAAAATTTTCAGTGCAGAAATGCAGTGCCTTATTGCCTTTATCACCAAGGATTGGTAGGGAGCTTAGTTGAAAACATACATTTCAATCTATGTTTTCTACCAATCTTTGTTGATAAAGAAATGCAACCGAAGGCTTTCTCCTGTATGTGATTCTAAATGATCTTTTGATACATAATCTGTGGGAGATGCTCTAGTCCAGGATTTATCATGGCAGGAAGAACTTTATGCATGCGGAATTCTATGTTTGTTCGTATTTCTGATTTATAAATTCCGACGGCGACATAGGTTGATGGATGATACCATTGAAGAGTTCCTACAACGCCAGAACAATCTGGTTCCAATTAGATACTCTTATTCAGAAATTAAGAAGATGACTAAAGGTTTCAAGGACAAATTGGGTCAAGGTGGCTATGGATTTGTGTTTAAAGGAAGGCTCCGAAGTGATGGCATTGTGGCGATAAAGATGTTGGGTAAGTCAAAAGGCAATGGGCAAGATTTCGTCAATGAAGTTGCAACCATTAGAAGGATTCATCATGTTAATGTGGGGCAACTCAGAGAATTCTGCTCAGAGGGATCGAAAAGAGCTCTTATATATGACTTCATGCCTAATGGGTCTCTAGAGAAGCACATCTTCCCTCGACAAGAAAACAATAACTCTTTGAGTTGGGATAAAATGTATGAGATTGCCCTAGGAGTTGCTCGTGGGATCGAATATCTACATCGAGGTTGTGAGATGCAAATTCTACATTTTGATATCAAGCCTCACAATATTCTTCTCGACGAGAACTTTACTCCAAAAATTTCTGACTTTGGACTTACAAAATTGTATCCAACAGACGATTCTATTGTGTCCCTCACTGCTGCAAAAGGGACACTAGGATACATAGCTCCAGAAGTACAGTTCTACAAAAACATTGGAGGAGTTTCATACAAGGTTTATGTTTATAGCTTTGGAATGTTGTTGATGGAAATGGCAGAGAGAAGGAAGAATGTGAATGCATGTGCAGAGTATTCAAGCCAAATTTATTTCCCCTATTGGATTTACGATCGATTCAGTCAAGGAGAGGACATGGAAATGGGAGATGCCACAGACGATGAAAGAAAAATAGCAAAGAAGTTGGTCATAGTTGCACTTTGGTGCATACAAATGAAGCCCATCTATCGCCCTTCTATGGGCAAAGTCCTAGAGATGCTAGAAGGGATTGTTGAACTTCTACAAATGCCACCCAAGCCTTTTCTATATTCCCCCGGAAAAGTTGGTGGTTGACAATCATGCCAACGACACAACTACTGAATCATCAACTCTTAATCAATCGGAATCACTCTCATGTATTTCTATAGATTCGATTATCCAAATTAATGTAAATGTAGATTAATTAATTAGTGACTCATGCCAAACACCATGTATAATGTTTTATATTAATGCCAATATTGTGTGAATTGTCCGAAGAATAGGCAATTAATTAGTGGTTTGATTAATCTAAATATCTGTAAGGCCCAATGGGTGTGATTTGGTACTGCGACATATACAAGTGGTGCCCATAAATTGAATGGTTTTTGTTGGTAGCTTCGAGGTTTAATTTAAACCCTATAGCTTGGAGCCCTGATTTGGTACGTGTTTCTTGATCTACCAAGTTGAATTGTCCCAGTGGTGTTTGAACAGCATGGTTCTCAAATGCATGGATTGTGGGTTCAATGATGTTGGTACAAAAAGGCCTCTATTATTTGAATTGAAATGGTCATAATTAGGGTTGTAACTTATATTATTTGAATCGAATATAAGCATATCTAAATCTGGAAAAAAAATATCCGATATCCGAATTCAATTCGAGACAAATATTCGGCCGAATCAGTATCAAAAAGTATTCAAATATCAAAAATTATCCAAATTCGATATCTGATTATTTGGATACATATTCGAATTTTAATTTTGGACTATCTATTGACACCCCTAGTCATAAATCATAATCAACTAGTAAGATGACCGAAGCAAGTCTACCCTTGCGGCAGTGCAAATTTTGCGTCACGATTGCTCGACGAAAAGGGCAAAATCAAGGGCCATCCATCTATACATTGGGAGATGGGCTTAAAATTTTTGATAGAAGAATATTCCAAAAATGTGATGGGCCCTCCTCCCATGTATTGATGGAAGGCACTTGATTATGCAACACCATTTGCGTCAAACATTGTATGAGGTAAATAAACATATCTATTATCTATACTAAAGCTAACACATGATGACCAAGTTTCTCTCTCATCCATGTATTCAAAAAGTGATGATGTCGCTCTTTTTATCTTTTTTGCCACCTCAGCATTTTTATACAAAAAAAACCTTCACACTCTACATATTGTTACTCAAAAAAATAAGGGTATTTTGGACTTTGTAAGAACTTCAATTAAGTATTAACTTCGAGTATCCAACTAAAATGTCTCCTCTTTTCTCCTTTAGTTAAGTATTAATTTTTATTTGTAAGATTACAATGTTACTTTATTGTTAGCCACATGTTGAGTGTCAAGGAATGTCGACATCTTTACCTAGTAGATGAAAGACATGCCAGGGATAGATCCTAGCATTGTTAGCCACATGCTGAGTGTCAAGGAAGGAGCAAATCCCGTGAAATGGAAAGTAAGGAAGATTTTTCCTCGGTTGGCCCCAGTCGTGTCTGAAAAAGTGAGTAGACTCTTGGAAGTTGAGATCATAACAGAGGTGAAGTATCCGAACTGGATCTCCAATATAGTAGTTGTGCAGAAGAAGAACGGGACATTGACTTCACCGATTTGAACAAGGTTTGCACTAAGAACATCTATATTATGCCGCGAATAGGCGAGTTGTTAGATCGAACAACTGGGTTTGAACCCTTGTCCTTCATGGACAGGTACTCGGGTTATAATCAGATTTTGATGCATGGCCTTGATTGGGAGAAGACTTCTTTTTACACGAATAGAGGGATGTTTTATTACAAATGTATGCCCTTTGGTCTAAAGAATGTTGGAGCCATCTATCAGCAACTTGTAGAGAGCATGTTTCGGGACAAGCTTAATTGTCAAGACCATGGATGTCTACATTGATGACACGCTAATAAAGAGTGAGAGCCAATAACGTCCTTTGAAAGATCTGAAAGAAACCTTCCGAGTACTGAGAGAGTGTCGAAGCTGAACCCCGAGAAATGTGCATTTGGCGTGTCCTTGAGAAAATTTCTTGGGCCCATCATGACGGAGAGAGGCATTGAGGCCAACTCAGACTATATCCGAGCTCTACAAAACATGCCTTCCCCTTGCAGCAATAAGCAGGTGCAAAAGGTGGTCAAGATGGTGGCGCATTGAATTAGTTCATCTCTAAGTCTTCGGATCAGTGTTGATCTTTCCACCTCTTAAGAAAGTAGAACATATTGAGATAGAATTTCTAATCTAGAATGATACTATGAGGATTGATATCAAGATGTATGATACTTTGGTCACAACCTTAGCATAGAAATTCTATCCCTGTGACTATACGAGTTACACATGAAAAAATGTCATATATATACCCACACGACCCTTATTTTTTGGGAAAATTGCGATAAAAAAGGGCCATTTTTTTTTCATTATTTTCCTTTATTTTTCCATTTTTTTTTTTCATTTTTGAAATGAATTTCATCACCATTTTTCCATTATTTTCCATTTTTGCCCGAGTATTTTTTTTTTTTTTTTTTGTTATAACGAAAAAAATGGTAACACCCCCAGTCCGTTATAAAGGCCCCTTTTAAAGATGTTATTGATGGTGGGTGAGTGAAGCCTTGTATGGTGATATTTGAGTATTCATGTCTTTTATAATTATACAAACCTCTTATAGATTGCAAATACTTGATGGTGTAACTGTTTCAAAGTTCACAATCTTGATCAGTGATGAGTAGCAAATTTAATGAACATCAACTAATTAGAGGCAAATGGATTGAATTCTAAATTACAAGAGAAAATTTTCAATTCCTAATTACTAGCACGTACAAATACAATTTCTTGTTTGGACAATGTAGGCTTCTGGGAAAAACATGGTGATGACATATCTTGTAAGGATATACAGACGATCTATATCATATTTCTTTCCTTAGTTTTTATTCTTTGGAGCTATTTTAAATTAATGTCTCAACCTCTTGCTTGATATTGTTTCCTTTTGTGACTTTTCTAACAGACTATGGATTACATGCATTCAAGATCATAGGTAAGGCGACTATTCCTTGTGAGTTCTCTAAACCAAAAAGTACGCGCGATTTCATATGGAACAATCTAAATTTTCCTGTGCCTTACTGCCTTATTACCATGCTTGGTTGAAAACACACAGTTCAAGGCACGTTTTCGACCAATCAACGGTGATAAAGAAGGCACAGCCGAAGTCTTTCTCCTGATTAATTATAACTGTGGTTATGAATCTTCTGATACGTATTACATGGGTGACGTTCTTCACCAGGGATCATCATTATGGCAGCACGAACTTCATTTGGGATTCTATGTTTGTTGGCATTTTTTATTTATAAATTTCGATGGAGACATAGGTCGATTATGGATGATACCATTGAAGAGTTCCTACAAGGTCAGAACAATCTTGTTCCAATTAGGTACTCTTATTCAGAAATTAAGAAGATTAGGGGTGTCAATCCGGCCCTCTTGTAAAGGGGCTCGGCCCTACCCTACCCTTTTGAAAGCCCTAAACAGAGGGCTTTTAAATAAATTTCAAGCCCTTAGGGCCGGGCAGGACCTAAATATATAAGGCCCTTCTAAATAAGGGCCGGGCTAGGGTCACACTCAAGGGGGCCCGGCCCTACCCAGCCCTTAGCGAATCATCTATGTTATATTTATTTATTTTTAAATTATATTCTATAAAATAAGGTATATAGTTGATCTTTTTTTTGCAAATCAAACTAATATTTGGTATATAGGTCCACCTAGGGATATGACAAACATCCATACTATTAGTGGTCTCTAAGAGTGTGCCGAGTGGCTTATATGATGAGGGATGTTGGTGCGTCGGACAACCTGGACTGTGAAGGGGCATTTAATGAGGGATGTTTTTGCCTTTGAATGTAGAGAGGCTTTTAATTGTGACATTTGTGGGTGGCACTACCCGTTGTTTCTTTATAACAGTATAGATTAGAATATAATATGTATATAAAATTATAAGAAAATGATTTTTTGACTTAATTCATGCCAAACTAGCTTTTTTACTTTTTTACTTATAAGCTGGTGTTTCACCAAACAAACTTTTACTTCCAGATGACAACTTTTAAATTCAGCAACTTAATTTAGAAGTTACTTTTTGCTTCCACTGGTTTGCCAAACGGGCCATAAGTTATCTAAAGTGTCCAACTAGTAATGAGAGATCTAAGCTACCTAGGGAATCAATTATTTTTTTTGAAAAACAAAACATCTATATAACAAAACAGGGAAGTTGTGACCCCTCTTATTCAATATCATAAAGGATGGCCGAGATCTTATCCCCCAATTGAATGGTGGATCTCAGCCACTCACACCCGATTTTGGCAAATGCTTTGTCAGGGAATGCCGGGGGGCACGAGCCACCCACTAGTACAAAATAAAAGGGGAAAACCGATTGGCATGGTCTCCAGGTTTCCTTAGGTACACATGTCACAACGTTATTAGTGTTGGACACTTCAATTATCCTAAAAATAAAAAAAATACAATTTTAGGCCATTTTCCAACAATTGAGACATTCAAAAATTATTATCGACCCAAAATCATTCTTATTTTGAAAATTTTTAGAATGGTTCAAAATCATTTTAAAATGACTTTTTTCTAGTGTAAATTTAAAATGTATCATTTATTTTATCCAGGTTTTTTGAAAGATTAGAAGGTTCATTTTCATTTTTAAAATTATGATTATTCATTGAAAAATCTATATAAATTAAACCAAGGAAACACGTTACCAAGCTAAGTACATAATTAAAGCATCCACTTTTTCTCTAAAAAAATTGATATTTTTTAATAATTCTCTTCTAGGCCCTAGCCCTACCCTGACCCAGCCCTGGCCCTTGAGGGTAGGGCTAGGGCCTAGTTGGTTCAGGCCCTCTAAGGGCTAGGGCCGGGCTAGGGCCTCACCTTTATAAGTAAGGGTAGGGCTAGGGTCGGGCTAGGCCCTACCCTGACCCGGCCCTTTGACAGCCCTAAAGAAGATGACCAAAGGTTTCAAGGAAAAATCGGGTCAAGGTGGCTATGGATTTGTATTTAAAGGAAGGCTCCGAAGTGGTGGCATTGTGGCGATAAAGATGTTGGGTAAGTCGAAAGGCAATGGGCAAGATTTCGTCAATGAAGTCACAACCATTGGAAGGATTCATCATGTTAATGTGGTGCAACTCAAAGGATTCTGCTCTTAGGGATCGAAAAGAGCTCTTATATATGACTTCATGCCCAATGGGTCTCTAGATAAGTACATTTTTCCTCGACAAGAAAACAATATCTCTTTGAATTGGGAGAAAATGTATGAGATTTCCCTAGGAGTAGCTCGTGGGATTGAATATCTACATCGAGGTTGTCAAATGCGAATTCTACATTTTGATATCAAGCCTCACAATATTCTTCTCGATGAGAACCTTACTCCAAAAATTTCTGACTTTGGACTTGCGAAATTGTATCCGACAGATGATTCTATTGTGTCCCTCACTGCTGCGAGAGGGACACTAGGATACATAGTTCCAGAATTGTTCTACAAAAACATTGGAGGAGTTTCATACACGGCTAATGTTTATAGCTTTGGAATGTTGTTGATGGAATGGCAGGGAGAAGGAAGAATGTAAATGCACATGCAGAGCATTCAAGTCAAATTTATTTCCCCTATTGGATTTAGGATCGATTCAGTCGAGGAGAGGACATGGAAATGGGAGAAGCCACACATGATGAAAGAAAAATAGCAAAGAAGTTGGTCATAGTTGCACTTTGGTGCATACAAATGAAGCCCAAGGATCGCCCTTCCATGAGCAAAGTCCTAGAGATGCTAGAAGGGAATGTTGAACTTCTACAAATGCCACAAAAGCCTTTTCTATCTTCCGCAGAAAGGATGATGGTTGATGATCATGCCAATAACACAACGCCTACTGAATCGTCAACTATTGATCAATCGGAACCAGTCTCATGTACTTCTGTAGAGTCAATTGTCATAAATTTAAATGTATGACAGCAAAGTTGAGCTCACATCATGTTGAGGTGGGTTGATCGGGTCAACCCATGCTTTGGGCCGTTGATTGATGACTCTACGGTTTGATCTCGTTCTCCACAGCTTGATCTTGCCCTCAGATTTTTTTCTATTTTTTATTCATCTTTGGTAAAGTAGAAAAAAAGGTTATAAAGGTAAAAGAAAAATTTATGGATTCTATTTAGGTAAGTCACATTTTTTTAGGGCTTTTTTGCTTTACCCCCTTACTTTATTGATGCAATTTGCATCTCACCCACTGTTTTTAAAATATTTGTGTCTCACCCTTTGACAGTGGTCAATGTCATTGACCACAGACGGTCATTTAAAAAATATTGGGATGTCCATCGAGAGACCATTCATAAAAGGGTGATCCACCAGGTTGTACAAATTTCTATTTTTTCCGCCATTTTAGGATGTGTCTACTTGGAATCCTAGCTCTTCACCTTGATCCAAATAATATCCTGAAATTATAAATGTTAACTGGATTTACGGGATACATTTTTTCGAAGTATTGAGAGAATATTTCAGGTGCAATGTAACTCATGGTTTCTCTCGCTACAACACTTATCCAATTAATGGAACAACTCTGCTAGATCAAAACAAAGATCTTGAGATACAATTTCTAATCTAGAATGATATTATGATGAGAAATATATATGAACTTCTCTAGTCATTCGTTTGGCATGAACTCGTAAATAAGCACTCCTTTGAATCCTTTGACAGAAACTCACCTAACAAGCAACAATGGCATTAGCGTTTTCTTATTCCATTTCCCTTGGATTTGTTAAGAGTTTTTAAGCCACGATTCAAACCAGGGTTTAAAGGGGGCCGTTGTAACGGTATAACGGACTGGGGGAGTTACCACATTTTTTCTGTTATAACGGCCGTTATAACATATTGTAACTCTGAGGAGCAAACAAGAAAAATAACGGAAAAAAAATGGCGCTGAAATTCAAATTTTAAAAAACGAGAAAAAAAAATAGAAAATAACGAAAATAACGTAAAAATAACAGCAAAAAACGGTAATAACGGCCATTTTCTGTCACAAAAATTTCCAGAAAATAAGCCGTTATTTTCGTTATAACGGAAAAATAATGGCCATTATTTTTAGAGCCTTGTAACGGTACATAACGTAATGGGGGAGTTCCGAATCTGTTATAACAGCCGTTTATTAAACCCACTGATTCAAACACCATTGATTTTGGGATCATCAGCATGCTTTTCAGTATATATCATATAATTATTTGTATTATGTTTCAGTATATATCCTCACAACTGCGGTGACAGCAGGTACGAACTATCTTGCGAGAATAATCGTACCATTTTATACTTGTATGAGGGGTAATACTATGTCGAGGCTATCTCATACGAGAAACGTACACTTCGAATCCTAGATGCTAGTCTACAGAATGGCAATTGCTCCTCCATGCCTCGCAATTCATTGACGAGTTCAAACTTCAGCAAAAGGGATCCATACGACTTGTATCCGTTTGGGTCATTCAATGAACAAGTTGTAGCTTTCTTGAACTGTGGGGTTCCTGTCAATTCTACATACTATGTGGATACTACTCCGTGCATCAACAGCTATGCATCCTCGTACATGCATTCTTATGTTATATTTGGAGCTATAGGGGCGGGGGATATCAAGGTCTCGTGCAGAATCAACATGATGCTGGAGCTTCTTAAGCCGAATCCGTTGGAGGAAGTCCATAATCTTTCTTTTCCAGACATCCACCGTGTGTTGCTAATGGGATTTGATATTACATGGTACCGCATTGATTGTGGAGATTGCATTACAAGACACGGGTTTTGTGCCTACAATCTAACTGGTGCAAGTACCGTTTGCATGCCAGCTGCTACTCAATGCAGAAGACCATGGAAGTCCTTCCATTGTGCGTAAGACTTTTCTAACTACAAAGCTGCTATTGATCGGTCAGTGATCACTTGTTGGTACCATTCAGCCGTCTCTACCTTTAAGGCCATTAAGGCGGTCGTCTAAGGCCCCTTGGTGAGAGAAGGCCCCCAGCCCAGGTCTCACTAACCATATGGATTTTTAGCCCACCCATTATTGGATTTACAAACCAAAAATTAACCTGATTGATCATCTCTAGCCATAGATTTTAGTAATTTTTAGGAAATGATTCTTGCCATTGGGTTCTAGATCAAGCATTTTTTTGGGTAGTAAATCCAATGGCTAGAAATCATCAATCAAGCTGACTTTTAGAGTGTTTATCCAACAATAGGTGGGCTGAACATCCACGCAGTCATTGGGTCCAAGAAATGATCTATATAGGGCCATGAGTCCGCTGTATCTAAATTTTTTCCATAATTTTATATAATTATAATAGTTTTTATGAAAAATTTCTTAAACGAGAAAAAATTTAAATGTGTTTACAAAAATAAAAAAAATATTCCGACATTTACTAAAAGAGTAACTAGACGCCCTTTCAAAAATTAAGGCTGAAAAAGCGTACAAATGCCATTTAATTTTGTCAGCCTTTTTCAGCTTTAATTTTTGTGCGTCTCGTTACTTTTTTTTGTAAATGTCTATAATTTTTTTTTTTTTTGTAAATACAAAAATCAACTTGATTGGTGATTTCTAGTCATAGGATTTGAGCACTTTTCCATTATGGGCTTTATGAACTGGCCTATGAGTTGGTTCTAAGCCCATGATGAAAAAGTGCTCAAATCCAATGGCTAGGAATCACCAATCACACTGATTTTTGGTGTGTGGGTCAACCAAGATGTGGGCCAAGCATTCAGGGAGGCAGTGGACCTGAAAGAGTGTACTGCATGGCAAATTGAGCGATTTCTGCATCAAATGTTTGATATTGAAGTATTGCACTAAGAAAATAGCAACAAAAGAAATCATCTCTCGATTCATAGATGCTATGACACCCAACATGGCAGCTCAAATGGTTGGTGTGTATCCACCTCTTTCCAGAGGTTATGGGGTCAAAACCCACACAGGAAGATTTCCCTCCTTTGAGCAGTGTGCCAGGAGTAGAAATCCCCTTTACCGGCTTGCCCGGGTCCATGCAGGTTTCACCTGCTAATCTATGGGGCCCTCCCATGATGGTGACTACAAAAAAAAAAAAAAAATCATAGATGCTATGAAATTAGATAAAAGCTTTGCGGGCTTATGAATTTAGCTAACACACCTCAACATTCGGTTAATGTACGTGTCGTGTTTAAAAGGAAGTATTGCACTAATAAAGAAAATAGTAAGGAAAAAAATGTCCCTCAATTCATAGAAATCTAAAGATCATAAAAAACTAATTTTGTAACCACTATAATTTCATAGGGGATCTCGTTTTATTCCAGCACATCTAATGACACGCCCTTTTTGTAACCCATTTTTCATAGGGCTAGAAATGTAAAAAAATAAAGGAGCTGACTTTTTATGAGAAATCATCCTTTATATAGGTGCACATGTAGATGAGTGAGAGGCTGATTTTTTATGAGAATAATCTCCTCACCATGGAGATCATCCTTGTCAAAAATCAGTTAGAAGTTGAAATATTTTGGACCGTTATTCTTATAATTAATTATTAGTGCACTTTGGTAAGGTTGGAAATTTCAAAATGGGTTAATCCTCATGTAGCGATTTTTTTCTGATAAGTCGAATATGATATATATAATAAAAGGAGATCGAGAAGATCTCAGAAGTACAAAAGGAAAAACAAAAAGTGCAGAAAAACAAAACGATTAATTGCCGCATCAAAACAACAAACCATCTCAGCAAAAAAATAACCCCTCATTTCAGATGAAGTACCACCCCAACTATGTATGAAATAACCCCTCCAGTAGCGATTTAGTTACGCACAGCTGCGGTCTGTGCTCTGTGCCGACTTCCCACAGGATGTTTAGCCCAGCCCTTGGTGGATATACACACCAAAAAAGCACCCTAACTGCTAATCTCCAGGGATTAGATTTTCATACTTTTTAAGGCATGATTCTGAACGTTGGATTCAACCATTTTTATTTTTTTGAGTACTAAAACCAAAGGCTAAAGATCATAAAAAACTAATTTTTTGTGTCAGTGTCTACGAAGGAGTGGGCCAAATATCCTTGCGCTCAATGGGCCCAGATGGCAGCGGTGAGTAACAAAAATCTTGAGAGCGTCAAGTATACTTTCTTACATCACGACCCTACCTAGCTGGTACCTCTTTTTGTACAGGAGGGTGGATTTTTTTCATAATATTATAGTGTCGGATCGGTGGGCTCCGATCCCGATCCAGATCGGAGGCTGGATCGGTGGGATCGGCCAACTCGCCCCGAGACAATAACAAGGTTTAAAGGGGTCTGTTATAACGGTATAACGGACTGGGGGTGTTACCATTTTTTCCGTTATAACGAAAAAAAATGCTCAGGGGCAAAAACAGGAAAAAAATGAAAAATTACATCAATAACAGGAAAAAATGGCGCTGAAATTCGAATTTTGAATTTCAAAAAAAGGAAAATAACTGGAAAAAACGAAAAAATATGGCCCTTTTTTCACAATTTATTTCCAGAAAATAACGGTCATTACTTTCGTTATAATGGAAAAATAACGGAAAAAAATGGCCGTTATTTTCGTTATAATGGCCGTTATTTTTTGGGCATTTTAACGGTCCATAACGTAACGGGGGTGGTCCAAATCTGTTATAACGGCCGTTTTTTTCGTTACAACGGCCGTTTTTTAAACCTTGGTCAATAATGCTCAATTCCAAGGTTAAAGATCAATACACGAAAATGTACGTCTCGAATCCAACGCTTAAAAATCACTAGTCCGGTTAATTTTTGGAGTGTAATTAGATCCACAGATGGGCAAAACCAAGGATTAAAAGGGACCGTTATACCGTTATAACAGTCTGGGGGCATTACTGTTTTTTCCTTTATAACGGTCGCAAAAACGGGAAAAAACAGAAATAACGGAAAAATCGGCCTCTTAAATTCAAATTTTGAATTTTAAAATTTCAAAAACAGAAAATAACGAAAAACAAACGGAAAAAAATGAAACGGCCGTTTTTTTTCACATTTTTTCCAGAAAATAACGGCCGTTATTTTCTGGGCGTTTTAACGGTGCGCAACGTAACGCGGTAGGTCCGAATCCGTTATAACGTGTGCAAGGTACCCGAACAGAAAATTGTTAAATAGTGGTGCTATATGGAGCCTAAAACGTGAGCAAGGTACCCGAACAGAAAATTGGAAAGAGCAAGGTACCTTTAGCAGCAGAATGTGAGGTTTGGGAACTTGGAAACATTCGATGTCAAGTGGACTGCTATTCTTCTTCAATTTGCATTTCTTGCTCTTCTCTTCGCAGATCCCGCATGATGGTGCAACCCAACTCAACCGAAGATCGAAATCCATAAAATTCTTATAATACAACATCGTTGGAAATGAAATGGTACCAATTGATTCGCAAGACATTATGGGTACGTCGCCGATGCTCGTATAAGAATAAAAAGCATAAACTTGGTAACCAGGGACGCTAAGACATGGGATGCTACGACAACTATAACCTGATGATGAGCATAAACTCGAACAATTCAACAAGGTAAAATTGTAAAGGTCATTCAGATAGGGATCTTCATATGGAAAGGCAGGGTCAGGGAAATTGAGGTGGAAGGGAGAGGCAGAGGAAGAGAAATTGAAGTGTCGTAAGCGTGGGTAAATGCAACTATCAGGGTCATACACATCTACCACCTGGGACTTGTAATCGATACTTCTCACGAAGAACTTTCCTGAATATGGCAACTCAAGCACTGTATCTTTTCCCTCTGTGCAAGATAGGTCGAACCCGGGATAGCCACAGTCCTTCGATTGGTTGCCGATTAGGCGAAATGGGAATCGGACGGCAGGGCCATGCTTGCTGCACCTTGATTCCCAACACTGATCACCTAAGCTTGCTCCATTAGTGTCTAGAAAGATGAGAATGAAGATGAAGGAGACAAACACCTGCTCTAACTTACTACCCATAAATTCTCTCGGTTGCTCTTCTAGTGCTCCACAATGTTTATATGATAATTGGCATACTTTTGCGGGCCCACTGACCCGATAAATGTTTGGCCGACACTTTAGTGGACGGACAACACACTAAAAAACCAGGTTGATTAGTGATTTTTAGCCCTTGATTTTAGCATTTTTCATCATGCAATTGGACGCAACAGCTAGAAATCACCAACCTGGAGGGGACTTTGGGTGAGCAAAAACATTCATGGGGTGTTGTTACTTGTTAGACCTGAAGGAGTATGGCACATGGTAAAAACTAAGGTCCCGGTCTTATTCATCTTTTGTAATGAAAAATTAATTCACGGGAGTAAGTGCAATTGTGCAATATCCCAAAGGATATGGGTATGACGGGGGGGCATTGTCCACGTAGCATGTGGTTCAACATGGGCAGCCGTCCAGAGAATGGTTAAACCGCGTTAGGGCCACCAGACTTTTATGTCAGCAATCTTGTGGCCACTTGCAAGTCTCCTGCAAACCTTTGGATTTTAGTACCTGAACTAAAGTCAATAATGCTCAAATTCCACGGTTAAAATCCAACACATGAAAACGAATCCAATCCAACGCTTTAAAATCACTATTCAGGCTATATTTTAATCTGTAGGTCGACCTAGGGTTGGGCCAAACATTCATACGGTCAGAAATCTCTAAGAATATGCCACGTGGCATATATACATATATATTGTGGTTCGACGTCCGTCAGCAATATTCAATAATATTGTGGTCTTTTTGTGGACTCGTTTATCTTGATGAAGAAATATTATTCTGTATCATAGTCCTCCCCTTCTCTCTCTTTCTCTCTCTCATCATGTTGAGAAGAAGAAGAAGAGTGGTTTCAGTAGAGTTGATAACCCTGGTTTTTGCTTTCTACCTTGTAGCTTGCAATACCGCTAAGGAAGATGAAAAGTGCCAGCCTTCTTCTTGCGGAAACCTCCATAACATTAGCGACCCTTTTCGCCTAAAAGCCGATCCTCACAACTGCGGTGACATTAGGTACGAACTCTCTTGCGAGAACGATTCTCCCATTTTATACTTGTATGAAGGGAAATACTATGTGGAGGCTATCTCATACGAGAATAGTACTATTCGAATCGTAGATCCTGGTCTACAGAATGGCAGTTGCTCTTCCATGCCTCGCTATTCATTGTCGGGTTATAACTTCAGCTACACTGATCCATACGCATTGTCTTATAAGGGGTACCAGAGTGGAATAGTTTTCGTGAATTGTGGGGTTCCTGTCAATTCTACGAACTATGTGGATACTAGTCCATGCATCAACAGCTACGAATCCTCCCACATGCATTCTTATGTTATAGTTGGAGGTGTGATTGAGGATATCAAGAATTCATGCAGAACGGGACTGATGCTGCCACTTCAGATGTCGTCGCCGACTCTGTTCCAGGAAGGCCGTAACCTTTCCTTTCCTGACATCCACCGTGAGTTGCTAATGGGAATTCAGCTTTCATGGCTCCGCAAGGACTGTGAAGATTGCTTGAAAAGAGGTGCAGACTATTATTGTTATATAGATTATAACTATTATCGCGTGGAGTGCGAATTTTTCACTGCTAGTTGCCGAAGTGTATTCGAGTCCTTCCATTGTGCGTAAGACTTAACTTGAATCGGAACGTAAAATTTCCATCAATTTGGGGGCTGCAATATTTGGCGTTTGGGGACCTCTTTTCACCATCCGCTAATGATCAGTCCGATCAGGAGCAATGGTGATGAGAGGCTCTGAAACCTAACAGAAAAATTTCTCAACGGCGGATATATGTGCCAAGTGGCACTCTTGGAGACCACTCACCTTATGGACGCTCAGACAAAAAATCAGTCCGATTACTGATTTCTAGCCACCATGGGTTGGTTTTAGCCGTTGGATTGGAGCATTATCTGCGAAACTCAAATCCAACGGCTAGAAATCACAGATCAGATTGATTTTTTATCTGTAGATCCACCAATGGAGGTACCGAACATCCATACGCTCAGTGGTCTCCAAGAGTATGCATGAGAAAGAACTTGTCAATAAAGTGCCTTCAAAGGTAACCCTACGGAAGAAGGGCCAATTAGAGGGCGGAAACTTATCTCAGAATCCATGCCAAGCACCCCATCCGTCCTAATTACCCGCACTGATACAATTTCCTCTTTGGATTATGTAGGCTTCTGGGATTTTGTTCGTCTCGTAATACAGAGTAAGGACTCACAGACTATATGTCCATGTTTCTTTCAATAGCTTGGAGCTCTTTATAAATTGTACTTGCTTGATTTAATTTGTATTCTTTTGTGACATGCACTTCATTCTAACAGACTATGAATCATAGGTAAGGCATCATACTATTCCTTGTGATGGAACAAATTATCTAAAATTTTCAGTGCAGATAGAAATGCAGTGCCTATTTCCTTTATCACCATGGCTAGGTTAAAAACAAACATCTAAAGGCATGTTTTCTAACAATTCTTTGGTGATAAAGAAAACGGAATCGAAGGCTTTCTCCTGAATCCACGTTTGATTCTAAATCTTTTGATACGTAATCTGTGCTAGATGATTCTATGTTTGTTGGTATTTCTGATTTATAAATTCTATCGGCATCATAGATCGATGGATGATACAGTTGCAGAGTTCCTACGTTGGCGTTTGGGGACCTTTGCACCATGGGCTAATGAGAGGCTCTGAAACCGAACAGAATAATTAAAAAAATTTGGAAAATTGTTAAGAGTGTTAATATGAAGGAGCTCTGGATGAGAAAAACGTGCCTATAAAGTTCCTTCAAATTCTTTTGTGGTAGTCATATCCGTCCTAATTAATTATTGGCACTGATACAATTTCCTTTTCGGACTATGTAGGGTTCTTGGTAGGAATTTTAACCACTATATATGACACAATACAACGTGACGGAATAAGAGGTAAGGACTCACAGATGATATATTCATGTTTCTTTCCTTAGTTTTGATTTGCTTGGAGCTCTTTATAAATTGTCTCAACTACTTGCTTGATTTTGTTTTCTTCTGTGACACTTCAACGGTAACCCTACCGATGAAAATTCTACATCATAGGAGAAAATTCTTCGTACATGTAAAAATCCCTATCGATGGATTAGTCATATTTTATACAATTTCCTAATACAATTTCCTCGACTATGTAGGCTTATTCTGGATACGTTTCAGAAAACAATGTAAGGACTCACAAGCGATATATTCATATTTCTTTCCTTAGTTTTGATTCACTTGGAGCTCTTTATAAATTGTCTCAACCTCTTGCCTGATTTTGTTTTCTTTTGACATAACAGACTTTGGATTTGTTGTAGTGGCTATCATAGGTAAGGCATCATGGTATTCCTTGTCATTCACTGATTCTAAATCTTCTGATACGTAATCTGTGGGGAGATGTTCTTGTCCAGGATATATCATGACAGCAAGAACTTCATGCGGGATTCTATGTTTGTTCGCATTTCTAATTTATAAATTCCGACGGCGACATAGGTCGATGGATGATACCATTGAAGAGTTCCTACAACACCAGAACAATCTTGTTCCAATTAGGTACTCTTATTCGGAAATTAAGAAGATGACCAAAGGTTTCAAGGACAAATTGGGTCAGGGTGGATTTGGATCCGTGTTTAAAGGAAGGCTCCGAAGTGGTGGCACTGTGGCGATAAAGATGCTGGGTAAGTCGAAAGGCAATTGGAAAGATTTCGTCAACGAAGTCGCAACCATTGGAAGGATTCATCATGTTAATGTAGTGCAACTCAAAGGATTCTGCTCAGACAGATCAAAAAGGGCTCTTATATATGACTTCATGCCCAATGGGTCTCTAGAGAAGTACATCTTTCCTCGACAAGAAAACAATATCTCTTTGAGTTGGGATAAAATGTATGAAATTGCCCTAGGAGTTGCTCGTGGGATCGAATATCTACATCGAGGTTGTGAGATGCAAATTCTACATTTTGATATCAAGCCTCACAATATTCTTCTTGATGAAAACTTTACACCAAAAATTTCTGACTTTGGACTTGCCAAATTGTATCCAACAGATGATTCTATTGTGTCCCTCACTGCCGCGAGAGGGACACTAGGATACATGGCTCCAGAACTGTTCTACAAAAACATTGGAGGAGTTTCATACAAGGCTGATGTTTATAGCTTCGGAATGTTGTTGATGGAAATGGCAGGGAGAAGGAAGAATGTGAATGCATTTGCAGAGCATACAAGCCAAATTTATTTCCCCTACTGGATTTACGATCGATTCAATCAAGGAGAGGACATGGAAATGGGAGATGCCACAGAGGATGAAAGAAAGATAGCAAAGAAGTTGGTCATAGTTGCACTTTGGTGCATACAAATGACGCCCATCGATCGCCCTTCCATGAGCAAAGTTCTAGAGATGCTAGAAGGGAATGTTGAACTTCTCCAAATGCCACCCAAGCCTTTTCTATCTTCTCCGGAAAGAATGGTGGTTGATGATCATGCCAATAACAGAACTCCTATTGAATCGTCAACTATTGATCAATCGGAATCACCCTCGTGTACTTCTATAGAGTCAATTGTCCTAAATGTAAACGTAGATTAATTAGTGATTCCATGCCAAACACCATGCACCAAGTTTTACATTAATGTGAACATTGTGTTAGTTCTCAAAGAAAAAACATTTGATTAGATGGTTTGAATATAATCTAAATATCTTTATGGCTCAATGGCTATTATTTGGGGCTATAACTTATATTAGTGGTGCCTATAAATTGAATGATCTGTTTTGTTAGCTTCGAGATTTATAATCCAAACAATATACCTTACAGTTAGAGCCCTGATTTGGTAGTTCTTGACCTACCAAGTTGAATGGTCCAAATGGGGTTCAAACACCATGGATTGTGGGATCAATGATGTTGGAACCAAAACGCTTCTCGAGTTTGTAGCTTGTGAGTTTCAGGATGGTTCTTGTAATAAGGTTAATTAGGAATCGCTCCATTTTTCAATGATAGAGTGTCCTTCCGACATGTCAACTACAACAGCGATCCTCTGGGTACCATTGAATAGACCAGATCGAGCTTCACAACCATTAGTTTCTATTTTAGCATCTCCGGCCCTCTTTATCCATCCAGTTTTCTAGTTCTTTTTGATGTTGATCCTCCTTCCACCCATTTCAACCAACATATATCATCCCAAAACTATAAACATTTGATTTATAGGACACATTCTCATAGTTCATAGAGAACACTTGGGTATAATGTAATCCATGGTCCCTTTAATGGCAGTCATAGCTAGGTACCATACTTTCTCCCTTGGAGCACACAAGTTTGAATTAGAATTATATAGAGATCTTTGGGCATGTTTTAAAAGCTCATGACTACGAAACCTAGCCAGTTTAGAAAGGAAGAACTCGTTCAATGTTGCTTTGAGGGAAAAGAGAGACTGAGCCCCACATGGTTATCAAACAAAGGTCACAAAGACTGGACCTGCACGGACATTAGTTGGCTCAATTTTTTTGGGTTACCAAGCAAACCCAAAGATCGCTTATGAGTTTTAGTCTAGCAAAATATTGTGCTGCGATATCATTCTTATACATTGAAAGTACGTCATAAATCAAGTGTTTATATTTTAATGGTCATGATCATCAAATATAGTTGAAATTTTACCATAGAGATCACTTTTGTAAGACCAATTGAAGTACAATTATTTCGCCACCGCCAAACATGTTTCCTTCAAGTATTAATGACTTTACGAAAAGATTTCCTTGAAAAGTATATGAGTGCAACAGCATCTTCGTCGAAACACGTAAGTCTTTAATATTTAGTCTTCACTGTAAGCGAATGTATATCTTTCTTAATTAATCTTTAGTCATACATTAAGTACGAAGTCTTTATTCTTCCTCAAAAAACGCAAGTCCTTAGTCATACTTCGCATTTGGTAATTAAAACTTAGGCCCTGCTTGGTTCATAGCAAATTGACTGCAATGCACTCACTTGCCACAATTTTGGGATTGAAAGTGATTGGTTGGAGATGTGCAATGAACTGCTGTGCAAGTTGACAAGCCCTTGCAGAGTCCTTAGCAAAATAAATGCAAGGAAGTGCAGCCCAAAAACTGCTGCAAGCAAGTGCATTGTGTTAGCTTAACATTTTCTTTTCAAAAACAAAAACAACAACAACGACAATAATAATAATAATAATAACAACAACAACCACAGTGATTATTTTTTATTATTATTATCTTTTTATTTTTTATTTATTTAATTTTTAGCTTTCTATTTTTCACATAGAAGTTGAATCAATAGCTGACTTTTAGTGAGAATGATCTCTTTGGCGAGGAGATCATCCTCACCAAAATTGAATCATTCCGATATTCATAGACTGGTTTAGAAGACCAAGAATTATGGACTGTCGTTATAACGGGAAAAATTGGAAAATAACATCAGTTATAACGAAAATAAAAGTTGTTATTTTTAAGTGTCTTAACAGTACATAACGTAACGGGGGATGTCCGAATCCATTATAACGGCCATTTTTTAAACCATGATTATAATGACAATAATTTAATTATAATTAATAATAATAATGAAATCGACAATGGTAACAATAATAATTTTATTGTGCACTTGTTTTGTAAAATCAAGAAATAAAATAATCCATTGCATTCATTTGCAATGCACTACCAACCAATCAGCTAAACTTCATTTGCATCTATTTACATGGCGTGAACCAAACAATTGTGAGTGACTTACATTGCAAGTGATTGGAACACAATTCATTGTTTTTGCACTAAAGTGCAAAATGCACCCAAGCGCAGCGAACCAAGCAGAGCCTTAATTTCAAACCTTAAGTCTAAAATTGGGACATTTAACTTTATGGGATATTTAGAGCATTTTGTAACCATCTGAATTAATTTAATGATTGTTTTTAAGCTAGCCAGCCTCCATTGTGTAAGACATTTTCACTGAATGTCGTAAGTGATGGAATCTTTAAAAAGATTTTAAGATTCTCTAAAAAGTACCAAATATGACCTTGTATCAAAGCTTTCTCTATAAAAATAACTTAAATAAATGTCCTAATACATATTTTAAAAATTCCAATATGCCCTTGTCTTAATTTTCATATGTAAAGATCTTTATCAAGGGATCTAAATTTACAAAAAAAAAAATAAGCACTTAAGCTTTTAGCACTTAAATTAAGCACTTTAAGCCATGAGTGCTGAAATTAATTAAATTTTACTAAACACCGAAGAAAAGTTGTCTCAAGTCTTCAGTCTTCATCGAAGCAAGTAATTCTTTAGTCTTCAATTAATGGAAGCACTAAGTCTTTAGCCTTTATTCTACATCGAACCACGTGAATCTTTAGTCTTTAGTAGTGGAAGCACATGATCTCTAGTCTTATTCAAGAGAACTTTTGCGAGTCTTTTAAGTCTTTAGTCATTAATCTTCGTCGAAGCTCTTAAGTTTTTAGCTTAGTCAAGAAAGTAATTGTCTCGAAGTCTTAAGCCTTTAGTCCTCATGGATTTACATAAATCTTTAGTCTTTAGTGGAAGCACATAAGTCTCTAGTCTTAGTCAAGAAAATTTTTGCGCGTCTTAAGTCTTTTTCCAAGTAGGTAAGTCTTTAGTGTCAACCAAGAAAGTTGTTTTAAGTCTTTTTCCAAGTAGGTAAGTCTTTAGTATCAGCGAAGAAAGTTAATATCTCAAGTATTTAGTCTTCCAAGATGCTAACAGTCTTTAACCTTTCATGGAAGCACACCTTCCGTTGTTCAATCATGACAGCAAAGGTAAGGTCACATTAATCAAGATCACATGTTGAAGTGGCGTCCACACCATGTTTAGGTGGGTCTACATCACTTTGGAATATCTCATTTTTTGTGAACCCTACATCAACATGTGGTCTTGATTACTGCACCCACACCTTTATCAATCGCATAGTCCACATGAATATATCTATTCTACTATTTAAAGAGAGAGAAGGCCCTTCTTGCATTACAAAGAGAAGAAATCTCAAAATTGCCCTTACTTTGCTAAGAATGACCTATTATGTCTCTTTAATTTTTTTAAATCTCTTACTTTTTTAGGGGTCTGTACTCTTTACGTAATTTTTCTTTTTATTTTCAGCCTTTAGCAGTTGAAGTCAGTTCACATCAACTACTCCTCTGCCCTTCTGTCATCTCGTGAACTTGTCCCTCCTAAAAAAAATTTGGGGATGGAAATCCATCATCAACGTTGATGGCAGACTACAGTGTACGTGCACCACGTGGCACTCTATTAGAGGCCACTGACCATATAGAGGTTTGGACCATCTTTAGGTAGACGTACATAACAAAAATCAGCATGATTAGTGATTTCTAACCTTTGGATTTGAGTATGCCAAATAATGCTCAAAATCCATGTTAAAAATAAACCATGAGATATATTCTATAATTCAACCGATAGGAATTACTAATCGGGATGATTTTTGGTATATGGATCCATCTAGAGATGGGTCAAGCATTCACATATATGGTTAGTGGTCTGTAAGAGTGTGCCACATCACTCATAATATGGTCCACCATCAACGTGGATGTTTGCAAAACAGAAAAATGAAAAAAAAAAAAAAAGTTAATTAAATGTACCATACATATATACCCCATTACTAATGGTCACATGGTCCAATAACCATGGACGCTATCATGGTGCATGATGGTTGAAATAATCGTTCGTTCTCTTTTACACAGACTACCTAGAAAGGGGGGGGGGTGATTAGACATTAAAAAGTACTTTAACTTGAACAGTTTTATTAGTCTGATAGGGGTAAATAGAATTGCCTACCAAAATAAAAATAATTGAATTATAATGAAGAGATTATTTCAACCCACTTGGATCAAATATATCTCCGTGACATATTATCTCTGTATCGTTTGAGTTAATCAAGCAATAGTGGGGAAATCAAATAATTCATAACACATGTGATCTTTTTACGTGGAAACCTTAGCCAAAGAAAAATCACGAGACCACGTCCAAACAGAAAGTATCACTAACTAAAAAGTTCTAAGTTACAGAAGTTACTTACGCAGCACCGTTGCAAATGCAGTTTCCAACCTTTGCTAAGGCCCACTACCGGTACGTCCAGGTCCTCTAGCTTCACGCTATAAATCCATGCATGCACGCCCTTCTAATCACAAAACCTTTGTCGCTTGTTCAGCTTGGTACACCCCAAACCTACATTCGATCAGTACACCCCGATCTTAATTCTCACATGACAGTCTCTACTGAGGGTGAGGGATTCAGTACACTTTGAACTCTATAGTTGTCAAGAGTGTTGAGTCACGCTGGTACTCTCTAACTACTAGTTAAGATTCTAAATGAAAAACCTAGACAGAATATGGATCAAGCTCTCAGTTTTGATATTCGAAAGAGAAAACCTCACAAAGTAAATATTTAAGGCTAGGGCTCTTTCTCTTCAATAGCAAGGACTATTCTTAGTACAAAAAAATTAACTATTTTATCTCTTGTTGTGTGTATTGTATAGCTCAAGAGTGCTCTATTATAAGAACATAGAACCCCTAGGTCGTGCAAATCATGGAGATAAGGGACCACAAAAATCAAATCTGAAATTTGACACTTTCTTCGAATTCTAATCGATTGTACACTTGGTCCAATCAATTGTACTGTATGGATGAGTTTTTGTTCGTAAAAGCAATCAATTATATCCAGGGTCCAATCGATTGGGTACTTTGGAAGTTCTGTCCCGTATGATCCAATCGATCGGTTCTCACAGTTTAATCAATCGGACTTAGTCCAATCGATTGTACTCTGGGAAGTTTCTATCCCATGGAGTCCAATCGATTGGACTTTCTTTAATCAATATTTTTACTTCTCTTAGTACGAAATGACTAGGATTAGTCCTTTAACTTAGTTCAACTATTAATTAGATTTTAATATCATATTCCTATAGTTACTAAGTCTCTAATCTTTCTATGTGAGCATACACGATCTTTAACAGGCGAGAAGCAGTTACTCAGATAACTCATGTCGTCAACCGTCTGATTCTTACGATTTTCGTATTTTAGTCTTCACGTAATCGACGAAAAATACGTACCACGACAGGTACTCGGGTTATAATCAGATTTTGATGCATGGCTTTGATTGGGAGAAGACTTCTTTCTACACGAATAGAGGGATGTTTTGTTACAAATGTATGCCCTTTGGTCTAAAGAATGTTGGAGCCATCTATCAGCAACTTGTAGAGAGCATGTTTCGGGACAAGCTTAATTGTCAAGACCATGGATGTCTACATTGATGACACGCTAATAAAGAGTGAGAGCCAATAACGTCCTTTGAAAGATCTAAAAGAAACCTTCCGAGTACTAAGAGAGTGTCGAAGCTGAACCCCGAGAAATGTGCATTTGGCGTGTCCTTGAGAAAATTTCTTAGGCCCATCATGACGGAGAGAGGCATTGAGGTCAACTCAGACTATATCCGAGCTCTACAAAACATGCCTTCCCCTTGCAGCAAGAAGCAGGTGCAAAAGGTGGTCAAGATGGTGGCCGCATTGAATTAGTTCATCTCTAAGTCTTCGGATCAGTGTTGATCTCTATTCCACCTCTTAAGAAAGTAGAACATATTTGAGTGGACAGAAGAGTGTGAACAAGTAGCCTTCCAGAGTCTGAAGAAGCACCTCAAAGAGCCACTCGTCTTGTCTAAGCTGAGGAAAGTAGTTGCTTCTATACCTCTTGGTCTCGGATTACATCGCGAGCTTAGTTATGACTTGAGAAGATGGAAAAAAAGATAAGCATGTGTATATCATTTTATTGACCCGTTATGTTACATATCATTTTAACGCTCAAAAAATAATGGCCATTATTAATGCAAATATTTGTTGAAAAATATCTGTTATTTCCATTATTTTCTGTTATAAATTTTAATGAAATTTTGAATTTTAAATCCCTTTTTCCCATTATTTCTATTATGTTCTATTATTTCCATTTTTCTCAGTTTTGCCCCTGTGTGTTACATTCTGTTATAGCGGCTAATATAACAGAAAAAAATGATAACACCCCTAGTCCATTTTATCATTATAACGGCCTCTTTTAAACTTTGGTCTCAAGTCTTTAGTCTGCAGTCTTCCTGGAAGCACGCAAGTCTTTAGTCTTCAAACACAAGCATCTTTAGTCACTTCAAGATAACTTTTGTGAGTGATCTTTAGTCATTAGTCTTTAACTTAGTCAAGAAAGGTGTCTCTTTAGTGTTCATCCATCGTACCACATAAGTCTTTAATCTTTAGTAGTGGAAGCACACAAGTCTCTAGTCTTAGTCAGAGACGATTTTTGCGCATCTCAAGTCTTTGTCCAAGTTGGTAAGTCTTTTGTATCAGTCAAGGAAGTCATCTCAAGTCTTTAGTTTGGTCGGTGGAAGCATGAAAGTCTTTAGGTGGAGAAAAAATTCGCTGGCCCCAGGCGATTTCAAACTTTGATGTCCCCCTCCCAAAATGTCTGACAAGTATACCCCTTGTTAACCACTAACCAGGGACTTAACGCGGGTTGAGTTAAAGGATTGCAGTACGTGTCTCACATTTTGGTTGGGGGGACATCGAATCTTTTCTCCTTTAGGTGGGTCTACATCACTTAGGGTAGTTGGGAGCACAACCCAAACCTTCTCTTTTCCTTGGAGATAATCGTGATTGAAGCTTAATTATGAAACTAACACAAATCTTACGAGATTATCCAGTATTTTCAATCTTATCACTATAGAGAGTTACCTTATATTTAAATGAAAATTAATTAATGACAATGTTGATACCGATGTTTTCATACCCGACCGGTCATTGATCTGGTCAAGGAATTGGTAAATTGGACCACCGGTTCAACCGCCAGTTGACTGGGTCCCTCCATGAGATTTTTTTCTATTTTTTATTTCTATTTGGTAAATTAGCTACCAAATAAAAAATAAAAAATGGTAAAGGTTAAAAAAAAACATTATGGATTCTATTTAGGTAAGTCACATTTTTTTTATAAGAGCTAGGTGAACCATTAAAACCCGTCCGGATCAGCCGTAGATTGGACTAATCCAATGATAGTTAATAGTTCAGAAACCTGATTTGATAGCGTGCATACTTCAATATTTAATGGTCCCAAGGTTTCCAATTAGGCAATGGATCCCGCAGTACACAATCTCGTGCAAGACACCTTTGGTTGCTTCATAATTATCCATTAGGCCAATCCAGCCTAATGGCACTGTGCTTGGGCTTCTAATGGTGGGCCAAGCCTCGTATGATTTTGAGGCTTGTTAGATAAATGGGGCGGGCTTGTCCTTAACTTTAAACAAAATCACCTAATGCACTGGCCCATTATATGTATTAATGGGCTGTCTTGGGCCTCTTGGTTGGGTTTGGGCCAAATATATGTATCCTGGGTTGGGTTTGGGCAGAGCATGGCCAATGAAAACCCCTCGTTGTACAGATTTCTATTTTTTCCGCCATTTTAGCATGTGTGCACTGGGAATCCTAGCTCTTCGACTTGATCCAAATGATTGTAAATTCAGTCTACGAAGTATACTTAACTAGTATTCACTATGACATCAATGGATTTATATGGGACAAATTTTTTGCAAATTCACTAGAGAACGGTGCACTTTAACCCATGGTTTCTCTAGCGCGTCAATTACAGATACAACACTTCTACATTAATGGAAAAACTAGATCTAAACAAAGATCTTGAAATAGAATTTGCCAATCAAATCAAGGGTTTGTAGCATTCAATAAGAAAGATGAACTTCTCTAGTCATTCCTTTGGCATGAACTCGAAAATAAGCATGATTGTGCATACTTCAAAATACACAATCTCGACCAATACAACTGTGGTTGCTTCCATCACACAATTCAAACCAAGGTTTAAAGGGGGCCGTTGTAACGGTATAACGGACTGGGGGCATTACCATTTTTCAGTTATAACGGCCGTTATAACATATTGTAACACTGAGGGGCAAAAATGGAGAATAACAGAAGAAAAATGGCGCTGAAATTCAAATTTTGAATTTTAAATTCTAATTTTCAAAAAAATAAAAAATAAAAAACAGAAAAATAACGGCCGTTATTTTTAGAGGTTTATTACGGTACATAACGTAATGGAGGAGGTCCGAATCCGTTATAACAGCCATTTTTTAAACCACGATTCAAACACCATGGATTCTGGGATCATCAGCATGCTTTTCAGTATAGATCATACAATTATTTGTATTATGTTTAATTAATTAGGAGGATAACATAATGTATGTACCCTCATAATTAAGGGCGTTAATGGGCTAGGCTGGGCTGGCCTGGTCTAATGGCCCATCCCTAAAGGCACTGGGCTTGGGCTTCTTATATAGTCAGGTGTGCCATGCGTGGTATGATTTTGAGGCTTGTTGGATAAATGGGGCGGGCTTGTGCTGAACACTTAACAAAAAATTACCCAATGGACTGGCACATTATATGTATTAATGGGCTGGCCTTGGGCCCATTATGGTCTGGGCTGGACTGGATTGGGCTTGGGCCAAATATGTATTCTTGGCTGGGTTTGGTCAGAGCTTGGCCCAGGCCAAACCTGGCCCATTAATGCCCCTTATCGTATACGTACTCGTGAAGTGCTTGAAACTCCTCTATTTAATTTTTCTTGGAGAAATCTTGGAATGCCTCTTATTATATTGCAAATACGAAATAAGGTTAACGAGTGAATGTTCCATCCGTCAAGCGACCTAAAGGATTGGGTGGCATAATCGAGCCCTTAAAGCCTCCTTCCAACATTTAAACCAAGGTTTAAAGGGGACCGTTATAAAGGTATAACAGATTGGGGGCGTTACCGTTTTTCAGTTATAACGAAAAATACGCTCAGGGACAAAAACGGGAAAAAAAATTGAAAATAACAGAAAAAATGGCGCTGAAATTCAAATTTTGAATTTTGAATTTCGAAATTTCTATAATGAAAAATAACGAAAAAAATATGGCCAGTTTTTTTCAAAAATAATTTTTCAATTAAATAACGGTCATTATTTTCATTATAACGGAAAAAATAATGGAAATAACGGCCGTTATTTTCTTGGCATTTTAACGGTACATAACGTAACGGGTGAGGTCTGTTTTTTAATCCTTGATTTAAACAACAGCTTTCATGAAAAGGGCGATCCATTGGGTGGTACAACTTTCTATTTTTTAGTCATCAAAACCAAGATCTTGAGATAGAATTTCTAATCTAGAATGATACTATGAGGATTGATATCAAGATGTATGATACTTTGGTCACAACCTTAGCATAGAAATTCTATCCCTGTGACTATACGAGTTACACATGAAAAAATGTCATATATATACCCACACGACCCTTATTTTCTGGGAAAATTGCGATAAAAAACGGCCATTTTTTTTTCATTATTTTCCTTTATTTTTCCATTTTTTTTCATTTTTTAAATTTTGAAATGAATTTCATCACCATTTTTCCATTATTTTCCATTTCTGCCCGACTGTTTTTTTTTTTGTTATAACGAAAAAAATGGTAACACCCCCAGTCCGTTATAAAGGCCCCTTTTAAAGATGTTATTGATGGTGGGTGAGTGAAGCCTTGTATGGTGATATTTGAGTATTCATGTCTTTTATAATTATACAAACCTCTTATAGATTGCAAATACTTGATGGTGTAACTGTTTCAAAGTTCACAATCTTGATCAGTGATGAGTAGCAAATTTAATGAACATCAACTAATTAGAGGCAAATGGATTGAATTCTAAATTACAAGAGAAATTTTCCAATTCCTAATTACTAGCACGTACTAATACAATTTCTTGTTTGGACAATGTAGGCTTCTGGGAAAAACATGGTGATGACATATCTTCTAAGGATATACAGACGATCTATATCATATTTCTTTCCTTAGTTTTTATTCTTTGGAGCTATTTTAAATTAATGTCTCAACCTCTCGCTTGATATTGTTTCCTTTTGTGACTTTTCTAACAGACTATGGATTACATGCATTCAAGATCATAGGTAAGGCGACTATTCCTTGTGAGTTCTCTAAACCAAAAAGTACGCGCGATTTCATATGGAACAATCTAAATTTTCTTGTGCCTTACTGCCTTATTACCATGCTTGGTTGAAAACACACAGTTCAAGGCACGTTTTCGACCAATCAACGGTGATAAAGAAGGCACAGCCGAAGTCTTTCTCCTGATTAATTATAACTGTGGTTATGAATCTTCTGATACGTATTACATGGGTGACGTTCTTCACCAGGGATCATCATTATGGCAGCACGAACTTCATTTGGGATTCTATGTTTGTTGGCATTTTTTATTTATAAATTTCGACGGAGACATAGGTCGATTATGGATGATACCATTGAAGAGTTCCTACAAGGTCAGAACAATCTTGTTCCAATTAGGTACTCTTATTTAGAAATTAAGAAGATGACCAAAGGTTTCAAGGACAATTTGGGTCAGGGTGGCTATTGATCTGTGTTTAAAGGAAGGCTCCGAAGTGGTCGCATTGTGGCGATAAAGATGTTGGGTAAGTCGAAAGGCAATGGGCAAGATTTCGTCAATGAAGTCACAACCATTGGAAGGATTCATCATGTTAATGTGGTGCAACTCAGAGGATTCTGCTCATAGGGATCGAAAAGAGCTCTTATATATGACTTCATGCCCAATGGGTCTAGATAAGTACATTTTTCCTCGACAAGAAAACAATATCTCTTTGAATTGGGAGAAAATGTATGAGATTTCCCTAGGAGTAGCTCATGGGATCGAATATCTACATCGAGGTTGTCAAATGCGAATTCTACATTTTGATATCAAGCCTCACAATATTCTTCTCGATGACAACTTTACTCCAAAAATTTCTGACTTTGGACTTGCCAAATTGTATCCGACAGATGATTCTATTGTGTCCCTCACTGCTGCGAGAGGGACACTAGGATACATAGTTCCAGGATTGTTCTACAAAAACATTGGAGGAGTTTCATACACGGCTAATGTTTATAGCTTTGGAATGTTGTTGATGGAATGGCAGGGAGAAGGAAGAATGTAAATGCACATGCAGAGCATTCAAGTCAAATTTATTTCCCCTATTGGATTTAGGATCGATTCAGTCGAGGAGAGGACATGGAAATGGGAGAAGCCACACATGATGAAAGAAAAATAGCAAAGAAGTTGGTCATAGTTGCACTTTGGTGCATACAAATGAAGCCCAAGGATCGCCCTTCCATGAGCAAAGTCCTAGAGATGCTAGAAGAGAATGTTGAACTTCTACAAATGCCACAAAAGCCTTTTCTATCTTCCGCAGAAAGGATGATGGTTGATGATCATGCCAATAACACAACGCCTACTGAATCGTCAACTATTGATCAATCGGAACCAGTCTCATGTACTTCTGTAGAGTCAATTGTCATAAATTTAAATGTATGACAGCAAAGTTGAGCTCACATCATGTTGAGGTGGGTTGATCGGGTCAACCCATGCTTTGGGCCGTTGATTGATGACTCTACGGCTTGATCTCATTCTCCACAGCTTGATCTTGCCCTCAGATTTTTTTCTATTTTTAATTCATCTTTGGTAAAGTAGAAAAAAAGGTTATAAAGGTAAAAGAAAAATTTATGGATTCTATTTAGGTAAGTCACATTTTTTTAGGGCTTTTTTGCTTTACCCCCTTACTTTATTGATGCAATTTGCATCTCACCCACTGTTTTTAAAATATTTGCGTCTCACCCTTTGACAGTGGTCAATGTCATTGACCACAGACGGTCATTTAAAAAATATTGAGATGTCCATCGAGAGACCATTCATGAAAGGGTGATCCACCAGGTTGTACAAATTTCTATTTTTTCCGCCATTTTAGGATGTGTCTACTTGGAATCCTAGCTCTTCACCTTGATCCAAATAATATCCTGAAATTATAAATGTTAACTGGATTTACGGGAAACATTTTTTCGAAGTATTGAGAGAATATTTCAGGTGCAATGTAACTCATGGTTTCTCTAGCTACAACACTTATCCAATTAATGGAACAACTTTGCTAGATCAAAACAAAGATCTTGAGATACAATTTCTAATCTAGAATGATATTATGATGAGAAATATATATGAACTTCTCTAGTCATTCGTTTGGCATGAACTCGTAAATAAGCACTCCTTTGAATCCTTTGACAGAAACTCACCTAACTAGCAACAATGGCATTAGCGTTTTCTTATTCCATTTCCCTTGGAATTGTTAAGAGTTTTTAAGCCACGATTCAAATCAAGGTTTAAAGGGGGTCATTGTAACGGTATAACGGACTGGGGGCGTTACCACATTTTTTCTGTTATAACGGCCGTTATAACATATTGTAACTCTGAGGGGCAAACACGAAAAATAACGGAAAAAAATGGCCCTGAAATTCAAAATTTCAAAAACGAGAAAAAAAAAACAGAAAATAACGGAAATAACGTAAAAATAACAGAAAATAACGGTAATAACGGCCGTTTTCTGTCACAAAAATTTCCAGAAAATAATGGCTGTTATTTTTAGAGCTTTATAACAGTACGTAACGTAATGGGGGAGGTCCGAATCTGTTATAACGGCCGTTTATTAGACCCACTGATTCAAACACCATGGATTCTGGGATCGTCAGCATGCTTTTCAGTATATAACATGTAATTATTTGTATTATGTTTCAGTATATATCCTCACAACTGCGGTGACAGCAGGTACGAACCATCTTGCAAGAATAATCGTACCAATTTATACTTGTATGAATGGAAATACTATGTCGAGGCTATCTCATCCGAGAAACGTACACTTCGAATCCTAGATGCTAGTCTACAGAATGGAAATTGCTCCTCCATGCCTCGCAATTCATTGACGAGTTCGAACTTCAGCGAAAGGGATCCATACGACTTGTATCCGTTTGGGTCATTGGATGAAAAAGTTATAGCTTCCTTGAACTGTGGGGTTCCTGTATACTACTCGGTGCATCAACAGCTATGCATCCTTGTACATGCATTCTTATGTTATATTTGGAGCTATAGGGGCGGGGGATATGAAGGTCTCGTGCAGAATCAACATGATGCTGGAGCTTCTTAAGCCGAATCCGTTGGAGGAAGTCCATAATTTTTCTTTTCCCGACATCCACCGTGTGTTGCTAATGGGATTTGATATTACATGGTACCGCATTGATTGTGGAGATTGCATTACAAGACATGGGTTTTGTGCCTACAATCTAACTGATGCAAGTACCGTTTGCATGCCAGCTGCTACTCAATGCAGAAGACCTTGGAAGTCCTTCCATTGTGCGTAAGACTTTTCTAACTACAAAGCTGCTATTGATCGGTCAGTGATGACTTGTTGGTACCGTTCAGCCCTCTCTACCTTTAAGGCCATTAAGGCGGTCGTCTAAGACCCCTTGGTGAGAGAAGGCCCCCAGCCCAAGTCTCACTAACCATATGGATTTTTAGCCCACCCATTATTGGATTTACAAACCAAAATCAACCTGATTGATTATCTCTAGCCATAGATTTTAGTAATTAATTTTTAGGAAATGATTCTAGCCATTGGATTCTAGATCAAGCATGTTTTTTGGTTAGTAAATCCAATGGCTAGAAATCATCAATCAAGCTGATTTTTAGAGTGTTTATCCAACAATAGGTGGGCTGACATCCACGCAGTCATTGGGCCCAAGAAATGATCTATATAGGGCCATGAGTCTGCTGTATCTAAATTTTTTCCATAATTTGATATAATTATAATAGTTTTTACGGAAAATTTCTTAAACGAAAAAAAAATTTAAATGTGTTTACAAAAATAAAAAAAACTTTCTGACATTTACTAAAAGAGTAACTAGACACCCTTTCAAAAATTAAGGCTGAAAAGGCGTACAAACGCCCTTTAATTTTGTCAGCCTTTTTCAGCTTTAATTTTTGTGCGTCTCGTTACTTTTTTTTGTAAATGTCTGAAATTTTTTTTTTTGTTTTTGTAAATACATTAAAAAAAAATTTTCGTTTAAGAAATTTTCCATAGTTTTTATATAAAGATTTGCCATTATATTATATAGAGAGTTAAATTTTTTAATCAATACCATATATATTATATTATATATTAAAAAGGCCTTATATAGAGTTTTTGCCTTGGCCTCAACTTGCATCGAGACGGCCCTAGTACCATTATTAGAAACTTGATGAGAGGCTCTGAAACCAAACAGAATAAATTCTCTCAACACGACAGCGGTTATATGTGCCATGTGGCACACTCTTGGAGACCACCGACCTTATTGATGTTTATGGACCTACAGACCGAAAATTAGCTTGATTATTAGCCACTGAATCTGAGTCTTATGGGTTGATTTTTGCCGTTATGGATTGGAACATTATTTGGGATACTCAAATCCAACATCTGGAAATCACATATCAGGCTGATTTTTTATCTGTAGGTCCACCAAATGAGGTACCAAACATCCACACCAAGCACCCCCTCATATTTATTATCTGAATCTAATTCTTTTGTGGTGGGCATGCATATCTATGAATTACTCATGTTTTATTCAATAACATGGCATATCCATCCTGATACAATTTCCTGTTTGGACTATGTAGGCATCTTGGCCATAATTTACGGACCCATAGCTAGTAAGGACTCACAAACGATATATTCATGTTTTTTCCTTATTTTTGATTCGCTTGGAGCTCTTCTTAAATTGTCTCAACCTCTTTCTTGATTTTGTAACAGCCTATGGATATCTTGCACGGCATATCATAGGTAATAATTAAGATATTATTCCTTGTGATGGAACAATCTAAGTTTTTCAGTGCATAAAAGTAGTGCCTTATTGCCTTTATCACCATGGCTTTGTTAAAACCACGCATTTCAAGGCAAGTTTTCTACCAGTCTTTGGTGATAAAGAAAACGCAACCCAAGGCTTTCTCCTGATTATCCATGTGTGATTCTAAATCTTCTAATATGTAATCTGTGGGAGATGTTCTTGTCCAGGATATGTCATGGGAGTAAGAACTTCATGCGGGATACTATGTGTGTTGGTATTTTTGATTTTTAAATTACGACGGCACCATAGGTCGATGGATGATAACATTGAAGAGTTCCTACAACGACAGACCAACCTTGTTCCAATTAGGTACTCTTATTCAGAAATTAAGAAGATGACTAAAGGTTTCAAGGACAAATTGGGTCAGGGTGGCTTTGGATCTGTGTTTAAAGGAAGGCTCCAAAGCGGTCACAATGTGGCAATAAAGATGTTGGGTGAGTCGAAAGGCAATGGGCAAGATTTCGTCAATGAAGTCGCAACCATTGGAAGGATTCATCATGTTAATGTGGTGCAACTCAGAGGATTCTGCTCACAGGGATCAAAAAGAGCTCTTATATATGACTTCATGCCCAATGGGTCTCTAGAGAAGTACATCTTTCCTCGACAACAAAAAAATATCTCTTTGAGTTGGGATAAAATGTATGAGATTGCCTTAGGAGTTGCTCGTGGGATTGAATATCTACATCGAGGTTGTGAGATGCAAATTCTACATTTTGACATCAAGCCTCACAATATTCTTCTCGATGAGAACTTTACTCCAAAAATTTCCGACTTTGGACTTGCGAAATTGTATCCGACAGATGATTCTATTGTGTCCCTCACTGCTGCGAGAGGGACACTAGGATACATAGCTCCAGAATTGTTCTACAAAAATATTGGAGGAGTTTCATACAAGGCTGATGTTTATAGCTTTGGAATGTTGTTGATGGAAATGGCAGGGCGAAGGAAGAATGTGAATGCACATGCAGAGCATTCAAGTCAAATTTATTTCCCTTACTGGATTTACGATCGATTCAGTCAAGGAGAGGACATGGAAATGGGAGAAGCAACAGATGATGAAAGAAAAATAGCAAAGAAGTTGGTCATAGTTGCACTTTGGTGCATACAAATGAAGCCCATTGATCGTCCTTCCATGAGCAAAGTCCTGGGGATGCTAGAAGGGGATGTTGAACTTCTACAAATGCCACCAAAGCCTTTTCTATCTTCCCCGGAAAGGCCGGTGGTTGATGATCAAGCCAATAACACAACTCCTACTGAATCATCAACGTTTGATCAATCGGAATCACTCTCATGTATTTCAATAGATTCAATTATCGAAATATAAATGTAGATTAATTAGTTGTCCAAAGAAAAGGCAATTAATTAGATGGTTTGAATAATCTAGGTATCTTTCAGGCCCAATGGGTGTGATTTGGTACTGTGACATGTACAAGTGACGCCCATAAATTTAATGGCCTGATTTGGGGTTATGTCAAACATTCGTCTCATGTTTCACAAGAAATGGATAGATCATGGTAGCAAGCAATGCTTTTATGACGTTGCACATATGCAACTCTGCAATTGAAAAAAAATTACTTTTCCGATCTTTTGTAGGGTTGCATATGTGCAACGATCCTTTAGGTGTTCAGCATTCTTCTAGAGTTTCTCTAGCTTTCAAACGCCTATAAATCACTAATCATGCTGATTTTTGGTTTGTAGGTCCACCTAGGGATTGGCCAAACATGCATCCATACGGTTATGTTTCACGAGGTCAATGGCCTCGATGATAGCGCACACTGCCATCAAAGTTTTGTTATGTTATGTAGAGACTGATGATTCTTGGAGCACTGTACATGAAGGCACGATTCCGCGGCACAGTTCCGCATTGAGGACTTTTTCTTGAGGGCATTTGTGTAATTCTCACATAGAGATACGGAAACCCTAATTTCGTTTTGGGGTTTTATATACCTCAATTGGTTAGAGACGAGTATCCTAATCTTGTACTGTGTGTATTTTCTCTGTGTTGTGGTTTTTTACATCTTTGTTTATCGTTTGTTTATTGTTCTTTCTTCCCAACAAGTTTTACTCCCATTCCCCTGAATATGCATGTTAGGTGCCTGTCTAAGTAGGGCTGTTAGAGTAAACCTTCGAGAAGCCGCTAACTACAACCAGTATGAGCCATGTGGCACATTCATAAGAGGACACTGACCGTATGGATGTTTGGCCAATCACTAGGTGGACCTGCAAACAAAAAATAAACCTGATCAGTGGTTTCTAAGCATTCGATTGAATTTATTTTCATGGGTTGATTTTAACCGTAGGAATTTGAGCATTATTTGGGTTCAAAGATCCAAAGGTTTTCAATCACTAGTCAGTCTGATTTATGATTTGTAGGTCCATCTAGTGATGGGACAAATATCCATACAGTGTCCTCTTAGGAATGTGCCATGTGGCTCATATTGGCTGCAGTCAGTGGCGTCGCTGACTGCAAGTGTCATCGAAGGTTTATGGGCAGGGTTTAGGCCGGGTCTAGCTCTACCCAAGCCCACCCTGGCCCATACCAGCCCAAGATACAATTGGCCAGGCCCAAGTCTCAATGAGCCCATTACAAGCACCACATTTTAGGCCCAAGCCCATCTCATTAAGAGATATAACGAGTCAGGCCCTTAGTTTTGAGTCGGGTTTAAGGTATGAGCCACGTAGCACACTCTTAGAGACCACTGACCATATGGATGCTGTAAGGCCCAAGCCTAACTAGCTAGGTGAACCCGCATACGGAAAATAAGTCTAATTAGTGATTTCTTGGATTGGAGTCATTTTCATGGGTTGATTATTAACCGTGCAATTTAATTTGATCGCTATTTAAAATACAGCTAGGGATGGGCGCTAAACATCCATACGGTCAAGGATCTCTAAGAGTGTGCCACGTGGATCATATGTCATCAACAAAGTTCTACTCGTCAATACCCCCAAGAGTTTTGATATACACTTAGGTATCCATGTGTAAGAAAAAAACCAAAAAGAAGAAGAATAGTAAGAAAAACCACTTCAAAATTGGAATATCAACTCATAAACAAATCTTATGCTTGACCGCTAACTCATTTTTTTTTGGAGCTTTATATTCCGATATTCCATTTGACTTTATAAAAAAAAGAAAGACAAATGAAGTTGTTGTTGTTGATCTCGATCCGGATTGGTCCATCACACCCGAGACAATGTGAAAATCCTCTGTAAAATTGAGATCTTAGGCAAGACAACCTTGGTTTGGATCGGATCGGATCGGTGGTCTCTGATTCCGAACCAGATCGCCCGATCCAGACCGGGATCGGCCGAGACTTTGAACCATGCGCTGAGCAATTAAGTATATATTTAGTATTGTCATATGCTTTACCGTCTATAATTCACTTAAATATATTAAAAATAAATAATTAAGAAAGGCTAGCTTGACTTTTCTAACTTTCGATAGCTGCAGTAATCTTGTACCTATTGTTGGATGGTCTTCGAAATTTGTGCGGAATTAGCCTAGTTCAGTTCGGGCTGTTCATTGCTGCAGCCTTCTGTATCAAAATTTTGATGCAGAGAAATCCCTCAAATTCCAGCGTAATAGACACCTTTGGGCCCACTTTCTACTTGAATGTCTGGCCCACTCTATGATAGACCTACACACCAAAAATGAACTTGATTGGTGATTTCTAGTCATAGGATTTGAGCACTTCTCCATTATGGCCTTTATGAACTAGCCTATGAGTTGGTTCTAAGCCCATGATGAAAAAGTGCTCAAATCCAATGGCTAAGAATCACCAACCATGTAAAATCCGAAAAGCCCTTAAAGGGTATTTTGGACCATTTCGAATTTCTTGACTTTTTTTTTTTATACATTTTCCTTTACGAAACGCATTTATCAAACCATTAGAATGGCTCCGTGAAATTTCGTCCAATACCAAAGAAATTGAAATTTCGAGATTTTTAGGACCATTTGACGTGGGCCCATATAGGTATAGTGGGACCCACGAGTATTTTAGACTGTTTTATGTCCCATGCATACAATACGATATTCGGGGTATAATTAGCGAACTTAGTTTAATATTTAAAGTCACTTTTTTACATATGCGTAGTGGTTAATTATTAGTAAGAAATGTATACGTATATTATACATGCATATAATTGTATAGTGCTAAGGTAGTTCATTAATTAATGTATGAAATACATTACTGTATTTATAAGATATCCAATAATTACATATATCTATATAACTATTAAGTAATAACATTATTCAACTATTAAAACATAAGAGTTAACAACCCAATTATAAATGCCATTCTATGACATGTCTTCCACCCTTCACTTATTGTTTTTTTATTTTTTTATTATTATTTTGTCAACAATGAATGTTTTGACAAGAAACCATTACACCTCAAATACCCTCCCAATCCTTTTATGCTTTTTCTAACACATACTCAAGCCCATCATGCATATGGTGATGAAGATATAAATGCTAACCAAGCCTGGTAGCATTTATTTTCGCCAAATGGTGTGCTGCAAAATAACGACCCTTTACTAGAACTTGCTTAAATAACGAACCTTGAGTAGAACTTGCAAAATAATGGTCTCCCTACATTGCTCTTTTTCTGGCCCACTGACCACATGAATGTTGAGCCCACCATACATTGGATTATGTACTCAAAAAACTTGCTTGAATCCAAGGGCTAGAATCAATCCTAAAAGAATGCTAAAATCTATGGCTAGAAATTACCAATCATGCTATTTTTTGGTACGTAACTATGTAATATGTATATCTAGCAAGGGGTGGGCTGAACATCGATGGGGTTAGTGAGTCCAAAAAAATGCACTATGTAGGGCCACGAGAGTCCTCAGAATGTACTGATACCATTTCTATTTTGGAAAATGTACGATTATTTGATGATATTCCTTAGTTTTTATTCTCTTGAAGCTCATTTATATTGTCTCAATATTTTGTTGATTTTGTTTTGTTTTCTGACTTCTCTGGTAGATAATCTACCACTTTTACTCAAGATCATAGGTAACGAATAAAGCAAGTTTTGCAAAGGAAAATTGTTTTTGACTTTTGAACTCTGATCGATATATACCTATCTGACTAATCGATCATTTAAGGCAAGTTTTGCTCAGAAATGCCTCTCTTCGCGTATAACTTCACTACATATATGTCGTCATTGTTAAGAGATTTTCAATCTATCCAATGGTCTCTAAGCCACTTACTACTCTTACGGTGTGACCGAGTGAAGCTTCAACTCTTTTGATTCAGCTTTCCGTTCTTCTTCAATCTAGAGCTATGCAACCACAACACACACTCTCTAACTCACACAACTGGATACCAAACACTAGAATGGTATACAACTTTGGTGTTTATCATATGGGATTAGCCAACTCTAAACAATCCGAACCTAATAATTTTTTTTTACAAGAGAGAGAATTCGAAGTATATATAAATGTAATAACTCATTGAAAATGATGGAAACGATGGGTTAGTATAAATATTTAAAATAAAACCACAAAGTGGAAAAAGTGAACTAATTGACTAATATATATAGTAAGGACTAATTGGTAAAAGTGCAAAAAACAATGGTAAGTCACACACAACCCATTGTCATTACTAAAGTAGTGGAGATGGTGAACATGGCTCAAAGAAAGGGAGTTGAAATTGGACCGCCAACATTCAAGGATCCAACCTAAGAGATCTCCTACCACAGAGATCAACCCAATCAAATCATCCTAATTTTTCCTTCTTCGTAGCCATCCAAAAGAATGTTTTAGGTTTGTACTCGTAATGATTGTTTGATCTTAATGATTTTCGAATGAGAGACCTCGCTTGTCAAACTAACAATTTTACCGGTACCATGCATTTGCATGTACCCGCATGTACCCAACATGTTGGTGTACACGGTATATCTCTTCAAATGTATAATGAAATCCAAGTATAAAATTTACATTGTTTGAGTAATCAAGTACCTTATAATTATACAAACCTTGTAGATTGCAAATACTTGATGGTGTACCTGTTCAAAGTTCCCATATTGATAATAAGATGAGTAACAGGAAGTATCAAATTTAGTGAACATTATCTAATGGGACTCGCCTTGCTCAGAGATGGCTGTTAACAGTTTTAGACCAGGTTTATCCAGAATACCTGAAGTGTTCTTTAGTGGAGTTGTAGAGGCAAATGGATTGGGTGGCATGATCAAGCTTTCTGTTTGTCCTTCCAACATTTGAACCACAGCTTTCATTGAAGGGCGATCAACTGGGTACCATTGAATGCACCAAAGTGCCACAATTGTTAGTTTCTTTGCTATATCAATGTCTCCGTCTGTGTCTACCTTGATTTCTAGCTCTTCGCCTTGATTCAAACGCTTATAAGCCCACTCTGGGAAGTACACTTGGCTAGTGTTCTCCACTGTAACATCGATGTTCTTCCTCCCTCCAACCATTTCCAGCAGCAACATCCCAAAGCTATAAACATCTGATTTATACGACACATTCCCAAAGTTCCTAGAGAACACCTCGGGTGCAATGTATCCAATGGTACCTCTCGCAGCAGTCATGGAAACAATGCTTTCTCCCTTAGAACATAACTTCGCTAGACCAAAATCAGAGATCTTGGGATTGAAGTTATGATCTAACAAGATATTATGTGGCTTGATATCAAAATGGAGGATACGCTGATCGCACCCCTGATGAAGATATTCTATTCCTTTGGCTGTGCCAACTGCGATATCTTGAAGTTTCTCCCAACCAATTAGGGAAGGATTCTTAGAGTCTCTTGAAAAAATGAACTTCTCTAGTGACTCGTTTGGTAGGAACTCGTAAACAAGAGCTCGTCTAAATCCATCTGCACAGAAGCCCACTAGGCGAACGACATTGATGTGGTGAATCGTACCGATGGTGCCCACTTCATTAATGAACTCATCTCCATTTCCCTTCGAATTGTTGAGGATCTTGACAGCGACTGGAATTTCATTGGAAAGCCTCCCTTTGAACACAGTTCCATAACCTCCTTGACCCAGTTTGTTTTTAAATTGATTCGTAATCCTTTTAATATCAGCATATGAGTATCTTGCGGGTTTAAGAGATTTGTAGTCTTCCAAGAACTTTTCAATCTTGACTTGATTCTCCTTTTCTATTTTGTCTAAATTTTGGACATGGTAACATTTGATGGCTGTTAGCATTGCTACAACGAAGACAAAGAAGCCTATGGTTACACCTGCACACATTGAAACGTAATAAATTACGAAACAGAACACCCTAATAACATTGATGAAGTTCTAAATGGTTAATGAAAGCAGGCTTCACCTGTAACCACTAGCTTTGTCAATCTACCTGCCAAAAATGAAAAGTTCACAAAATTAACACCACTATAATCTCATAGGGGACACGCCCTTTTTGTAACCCATTTTTCATAGGGCTAGAAATGTAAAAAAATAAAGGAGCTGACTTTTTGTGAGAAATCATCCTTTGTATAGGTGCACATGTAGATGAGTGAGAGTCTGATTTTTTATGAGAATAATCTCCTCACCATGGAGATCATCCTTGTCAAAAATCAGTTAGAAGTTGAAATATTTTGGACCGTTATTCTTATAATTAATTATTAGTGCACTTTTGGTAAGGTTGGAAATTTCAAAATGGGTTAATCCTCATGTAGCGATTTTTTTCTGATAAGTCGAAGATGATATATATAATAAAAGGAGATCGAGAAGATCTCAGAAGTACAAAAGGAAAAACAAAAAGTGCAGAAAAACAAAACGATTAATTGCCGCATCAAAACAAAAAACCATCTTAGCAAAAAAATAACCCCTCATTTCAGATGAAGTACCACCCCAACTATGTATGAAATAACCCCTCCAATAGCGATTTAGTTACGCACAGCTGCGGTCTGTGCTCTGTGCCGACTTCCCACAGGATGTTTAGCCCAGCCCTTGGTATATACGCACCAAAAAAGCACCCTAACTGGTAATCTCCAGGGATTAGATTTTCATACTTTTTAAGGCATGATTCTGGACGTTGGATTCAACCATTTTTATTTTTTTGAGTACTAAAGATCATAAAAAACTAATTTTTTGTGTCAATGTCCACGAAGGAGTGGGCCAAATATCCTTGCGCTCAATGGGCCCAGATGGCAGCGGTGAGTAACAAAAATCTTGAAAGCTTCAAGTATACCTTCTTACATCACGACCATACCTAGCTGGTACCTCTTTTTGTACAGGAGGGTGGATTTTTTTCGTAATATTATAGTCTCGGATCGGTGGGCTCCGATCCCGATCCAGATCGGAGGCTGGATCTGTGGGATCGGCCAACTCGCCCCGAGACAATAACAAGGTTTAAAGGGGTCTGTTATAACGGTATAACGGACTGGGGGTGTTACCATTTTTTCCGTTATAACGAAAAAAAATGCTCAGAGGCCAAAACAGGAAAAAAAATGAAAAATTACATCAATAACAGGAAAAAATGGCGCTGAAATTCAAATTTTGAATTTCAAATTTTCAAAAAAAGAAAAATCACTGGAAAAAACGAAAAAAAATGGCCCTTTTTTCACAATTTATTTCCAGAAAATAACGGACATTACTTTCGTTATAATGGAAAAATAACGGAAAAAAATGGCCATTTTTTTTTGGGCATTTTAAAGGTCCATAACGTAACAGGGTTGGTCCAAATCTGTTATAACGGCCGTTATTTTCGTTACAACGGCCGTTTTTTAAACCTTGGTCAATAATGCTCAATTCCAAGGTTAAAGATCAATACACGAAAATGTACGTCTCGAATCCAATCATTAAAAATCACTAGTCCGGTTAATTTTTGGCGTGTAATTAGATCCACAGATGGGCAAAACCAAGGATTAAAAGGGACCGTTATACCGATATAACAGTCTGGGGGCGTTACTGTTTTTTCCTTTATAACGGTCGCAAAAACGGGAAAAAACAGAAATAACGGAAAAATCGGCCTCTGAAATTCAAATTTTGAATTTTAAAATTTCGAAAACAGAAAATAACGAGAAAAAAATGGAAAAAAATGAAACGGCCGTTTTTTTTCACATTTTTTTCCAGAAAATAACGGCCGTTATTTTCGTTATAACGGCCGTTTTAACGTGTGCAAGGTACCCGAACAGAAAATTGTTAAATAGTGGTGCTATATGGAGCCTAAAACGTGAGCAAGGTACCCGAACAGAAAATTGGAAAGAGCAAGGTACCTTTAGCAGCAGAATGTGGAGGTTTGGGAACTTGGAAACATTCGATGTCAAGTGGACTGCTATTCTTCTTCAATTTGCATTTCTTGCTCTTCTCTTCGCAGATCCCGCATGATGGTGCAACCCAACTCAACCGAAGATCGAAATCCATAAAATTCTTATAATAAAACATCGTTGGAAGTGAAATGGTACCAATTGATTCGCAAGACATTATGGGTACGTCGCCGATGCTCGTATAAGAATCAAAAGCATAAACTTGGTAACCAGGGACGCTAAGACATGGGATGCTAAGACAATAATAATAATTATCTGATGAGCATAAACTTGAACAATTCAACAAGGTATAATTGGAAAGTTTATTCAGGTAGGGATCTCTATATGGAGAGGCAGGGTCAGAGAAATTGAGGTGGAAGGGAGAGGCAGAGGCAGAGAAATTGAAGTGCATAAAGCGTCGAGAAATGCAACTCTTAGGGTCATACACATCTACCACCTGGGACTTGTAATCGATACTTCTCACGAAGAACTTTCCTGAATATGGCAACTCAAGCACTGTATCTTTTCCCTCTGTGCAAGATAGGTCGAACCCGGGATAGCCACAGTCCTTCGATTGGTTGCCGATTAGGCGAAATGGGAATCGGACGGCAGGGCCATGCTTGCTGCACCTTGATTCCCAACACTGATCACCTAAGCTTGCTCCATTAGTGTCTAGAAAGATGAGAATGAAGATGAAGGAGACAAACACCTGCTCTAACTTACTACCCATAAATTCTCTCGGTTGCTCTTCTAGTGCTCCACAATGTTTATATGATAATTGGCATACTTTTGCGGGCCCACTGACCCGATAAATGTTTGGCTGACACTTTAGTGGACGGACAACACACTAAAAAACCAGGTTGATTAGTGATTTTTAGCCCTTGATTTTAGCATTTTTCATCATGCAATTGGACGCAACAGCTAGAAATCACCAACCTGGAGGGGACTTTGGGTGAGCAAAAACATTCATGGGGTGTTGTTACTTGTTACACCTGAAGGAGTATGGCACATGGTAAAAACTAAGGTCCCGGTCTTATTCATCTTTTGTAATGAAAAATTAATTCACGGGAGTAAGTGCAATTGTGCAATATCCCAAAGGATATGGTTATGACGGGGGGGCATTGTCCACGTAGCATGTGGTTCAACATGGGAAGCCGTCCAGAGAATGGTTAAACCGCGTTAGGGCCACCAGACTTTTATGTCAGCAATCTTGTGGCCACTTGCAAGTCTCCTGCAAACCTTTGGATTTTAGTACCTCAACTAATAGTCAATAATGCTCAAATTCCACGGTTAAAATCCAACACATGAAAACGAATCCAATCCAACGCTTTAAAATCACTATTCAGGCTATATTTTAATCTGTAGGTCGACCTAGGGTTGGGCCAAACATTCCTACGGTCAGAAATCTCTAAGAATATGCCACGTGGCATATATATTGTGGTTCGACGTCCGTCAGCACTATTCAATAATATTGTGGTCTTTTTTGTGGACTCGTTTATCTTGATGAAGAATTATTCTGTATCATAGTCCTCCCCTTCTCTCTTTCTCTCTCTCATCATGTCGAGAAGGAGAAGAATCGTTTCAGTAGAGTTGATAACCCTGGTTTTTGCTTTCTTCCTTGTAGCTTGCAATAACGCTAAGGAAGATGAAAACTGCCACCCCTCTTCTTGCGGAAACCTCCGTAACATTAGCTACCCTTTTCGCCTAACAAGCGATCCTCAAGACTGCGGTGACAATAACTACGAACTCTCTTGCGATAACGATCGTACCATTTTACACTTGTATGAAGGGAAGTACTATGTGAAGGCTATCTCATACGAGAATCGTACTATTCGAATCGTGGATCCTGGTCTACAGAATGGCAATTGCTCTTCCATGCCTCGCTATTCATTGTCGAGTTACAACTTCAGCTACGGTGATCCATACCACTTGCCTTCCTGGCATCATTATTCATTATTGGATTATAACTTTCACTACGGTATTCATTTGGAATACTCTCCTTGGGAATACACTGATATTGTTTTCGTGAATTGTGGGGTTCCTGTCAATTCTCCACGGCATATGGATACTAGTTCATGCATCAACAGCTCCGAATCCTCCCACATGCATTCTTATGTTATAGTTGGAGGTAATATGGAGGATATCAAGAATTCATGCAGAATTACGGGAATGATGCTGCCGCTTCAGATGTCGTCGGGGACTCTGTTCCAGAAAATCCGTAAACTTTCCTTTCCTGACATCCACCGTGAGTTGCTAATGGGAATTCAGCTTTCATGGCTCCGCAAGGACTGTGAAGATTGCTTGAAAAGAGGAGACTATAATTGTACCAGGAATATAGTAATGCATGGGGACATCTTCTGCCACGACATCTTCTGCCAGGAATATAGTGATGCAGGACATTTAACTAATACTCCCCAAAAGCCACGACTGTTGGTAGCGTGAGATTAAATTCCTTTATCTCATAGGATCTATCTAGGTTCTCGATCGACACGACCCTTCGTGGGCCCATATCACACAGGCCACCCCACCCCGAGTGTGCTCCATATTACACAGGCTGTCCCACTCGAGCCCGGTGTGAAAATGCCCCTGCATTACGTTGGATTGGAGCATTATCGGTGAAACGCAAATCAAACGGCTAGAAATCACAGATCAGACTGATTTTTTATCTGTAGATCCACCAATGGAGGTACCGAACATCCATACGCTCAGTGGTCTCCAAGAGTATGCATGAGAAAGAACTTGTCAATAAAGTGCCTTCAAAGGTACCTACCGAAGAAGGGCAAATTAGATGGCGGAAACTTATCTCAGCAATCAGCATCCATGCCAAGCACCCCATCCATCCTAATTACCCGCACTGATACAATTTCCTCTTTGGATTATGTAGGCTTCTGGGATGGAGTTCGTGATGGAATAGGAAGTAAGGACTCACAGACTATATGTCCATGTTTCTTTCCTTAGTTTTGATTCGGTTGGAGCTCTCTTTATAAATTGTACTTGCTTGATTTTGTATTCTTTTGTGACATGCACTTCATTCTAACAGACTAAGAATCATAGGTAAGGCATCATACTATTCCTTGTGATGGAACAAATTATCTAAAATTTTCAGTGCAGATAGAAATGCAGTGCCTATTTCCTTTATCACCATGGCTAGGTTAAAAACAAACATCTAAAGGCATGTTTTCTAACAATTCTTTGGTGATAAAGAAAACGGAATCGAAGGCTTTCTCCTGAATCCATGTTTGATTCTAAATCTTTTGATACGTAATCTGTGCTAGATGATTCTATGTTTGTTGGTATTTCTGATTTATAAATTCTATCGGCATCATAGATCGATGGATGATATAGTTGGAGAGTTCCTGCGTTGGCGTTTGGGGACCTTTGCTCCCTGCGCTAATGAGAGGCTCTGAAACTGAACAGAATAAATTCTCTCTACAGCGATTATATGTGTCAATTATAATTAAAAAAAATTGGAAAATTGTTAAGAGTGTTAATAAGAAGGAGCTCTGGATGAGAAAAACGTGCCTATAAAGTTCCTTCAAATTCTTTTGTGGTAGTCATATCCGTCCTAATTAATTATTGGCACTGATACAATTTCCTTTTCGGACTATGTAGGATTCTTGGTAGGAATTTTTACCACTACACGTGACACAATACAACGTGACGGAATAGGAAGTAAGGACTCACAGATGATATATTCATGTTTCTTTCCTTAGTTTTGATTCACTTGGAGCTCTTTATAAATTGTCTCAATTACTTGCTTGATTTTGTTTTCTTCTGTGACACTTCAACGGTAACCCTACCGATGAAAATTGTACATCATAGGAGAAAATTCTTAGTACATGTAAAAATCCCTATCGATGGATTAGTCATATTTTATACAATTTCCTAATACAAAATTTCCTCGACTATGTAGGCTTATTCTGGATACGTTTCAGAAAACAAGGTAAGGACTCACAAGGGATACATTCATCTTTCTTTCCTTAGTTTTGATTCACTTGGAGCTCTTTATAAATTGTCTCAACCTCTTGCCTGATTTTGTTTTCTTTTAACATAACAGACTTAGGATTTGTTGTAGTGGCTATCATAGGTAAGGCATCATGGTATTCCTTGTCATTCACTGATTCTAAATCTTCTGATACGTAATCTGTGGGGAGATGTTCTTGTCCAGGATATATCATGACAGCAAGAACTTCATGCGGGATTCTATGTTTGTTTGCATTTCTAATTTATAAATTCCGACGGCGACATAGGTCGATGGATGATACCATTGAAGAGTTCCTACAACACCAGAACAATCTTGTTCCAATTAGGTACTCTTATTCGGAAATTAAGAAGATGACCAAAGGTTTCAAGGACAAATTGGGTCAGGGTGGATTTGGATCCGTGTTTAAAGGAAGGCTCCGAAGTGGTGGCACTGTGGCGATAAAGATGCTGGGTAAGTCGAAAGGCAATTGGAAAGATTTCGTCAACGAAGTCGCGACCATTGGAAGGATTCATCATGTTAATGTAGTGCAACTCAAAGGATTCTGCTCAGACGGATCAAAAAGGGCTCTTATATATGACTTCATGCCCAATGGGTCTCTAGAGAAGTACATCTTTCCTCGACAAGAAAACAATATCTCTTTGAGTTGGGATAAAATGTATGAAATTGCCCTAGGAGTTGCTCGTGGGATCGAATATCTACATCGAGGTTGTGAGATGCAAATTCTACATTTTGATATCAAGCCTCACAATATTCTTCTTGATGAAAACTTTACACCAAAAATTTCTGACTTTGGACTTGCAAAATTGTATCCAACAGATGATTCTATTGTGTCCCTCACTGCCGCGAGAGGGACACTAGGATACATGGCTCCAGAACTGTTCTACAAAAACATTGGAGGAGTTTCATACAAGGCTGATGTTTATAGCTTCGGAATGTTGTTGATGGAAATGGCAGGGAGAAGGAAGAATGTGAACGCATTTGCAGAGCATACAAGCCAAATTTATTTCCCCTACTGGATTTACGATCGATTCACTCAAGGAGAGGACATGAAAATGGGAGATGCCACAGAGGATGAAAGAAAGATAGCAAAGAAGTTGGTCATAGTTGCACTTTGGTGCATACAAATGACGCCCATCGATCGCCCTTCCATGAGCAAAGTTCTAGAAATGCTAGAAGGAAATGTTGAACTTCTACAAATGCCACCCAAGCCTTTTCTATCTTCTCCGGAAAGAATGGTGGTTGATGATCATGCCAATAACAGAACTCCTATTGAATCGTCAACTATTGATCAATCAGAATCACCCTCGTGTACTTCTATAGAGTCGATTGTCCTAAATGTAAACGTAGATTAATTAGTGATTCCATGCCAAACACCATGCACCAAGTTTTACATTAATGTGAACATTGTGTTAGTTCTCAAAGAAAAAACATTTGATTAGATGGTTTGAATATAATCTAAATATCTTTATGGCTCAATGGCTATTATTTGGGGCTATAACTTATATTAGTGGTGCCCATAAATTGAATGATCTGTTTTGTTAGCTTCGAGATTCATAATCCAAACAATATACCTTAGAGTTAGAGCCCTGATTTGGTAGTTCTTGACCTACCAAGTTGAATGGTCCAAATGGGGTTCAAACACTATGGATTGTGGGATCAATGATGTTGGAACCAAAACGCTTCTCGAGTTTGTAGCTTGTGAGTTTCAGGATGGTTCTTGTAATAAGGTTAATTAGGAATCGCTCCATTTTTCAATGATAGAGTGTCCTTCTGACATGTCAACTACAACAACGATCCTCTGGGTACCATTGAATAGACCAGATCGAGCTTCACAACCATTAGTTTCTATTTTAGCATCTCCGGCCCTCTTTATCCATCCAGTTTTCTAGTTCTTTTTTACGTTGATCCTCCTTCCACCCATTTCAACCAACATATATCATCCCAAAACTATAAACATTTGATTTATAGGACACATTCTCATAGTTCATAGAGAACCCTTGGGTATAATGTAATCCATGATCCCTTTAATGGCGGTCATAGCTAGGTACCATACTTTCTCCCTTGGAGCACACAAGTTTGAATTTGAATTATATAGAGATCTTTGGGCATGTTTTAAAAGCTCATGACTTCGAAACCTAGCCAGTTTAGAAAGGAAGAACTCTTTCAATGTTGCTTTGAGGGAAAAGAGAGACTGAGCCCCACATGGTACTGGTTATCAAACAAAGGTCACAAAGACTGGACCTGCACGGACTTTAGTTGGCTCAATTTTTTTGGATTACCAAACAACCCCAAAGATCGCTTATGAAGTTTTAGTCTAGCAAAATATTGTGCTGTGATATCATTCTTATACATCGAAAGTACATAATAAATCAAGTGTTTATATTTTAATGGTCATGATCATCAAATATAGTTGAAATTTTACCATAGAGATCACTTTTGTAAGACCAATTGAAGTACAATTATTTCGCTACCGCCAAACAAGTTTCCTTCAAGTATTAATGACTTTACGAAAAGATTTCCTCGAAAAGTAAATGAGTGCAACAGCATCTTCGTCGAAACACGTAAGTCTTTAATATTTAGTCTTCACTGTAAGCGAATGTATGTCTTTCTTAATCTTTAGTCATACATTAAGTATGAAGTCTTTATTCTTCCTCAAATAACGCAAGTCCTTAGTCATACTTCGCATTTGGTAATTAAAACTGAGGCCCTACTTGGTTCACAGTAAATTGACTGCAATGCACTCACTTGCCACAATTTTGGGATTGAAAGTGATTCGTTGGAGATGTGCAATGAACGCTGTGCAAGTTGACAAACCCTTGCAGAGTCCTTAATAAAATAGATGCAAGGAAGTGCAGCCCAAAAACTACTGCAAGCAAGTGCATTGTGTTAGCTCAACATTTTCTTTTCAAAAACAACAACAACAACAACAATAATAATAATAATAATAACAACAACAACCACAGTGATTATTTTTTATTATTATTATCTTTTTATTTTTTATTTATTTAATTTTTAGCTGTCTATTTTTCACATAGAAGTTGAATCAATAGCTGATTTTTAGTGAGAATGACCTCTTTGGCGAGGAGATCATCCTCACCAAAATTGAATCATTCCGATATTCATAGACTGGTTTAGAAGTCCAAGAATTATGGACTATCGTTATAACGGGAAAAATTGGAAAATAACATCAGTTATAACGAAAATAAAAGCTGTTATTTTTAAGTGTCTTAACAGTACATAACGTAACGGGGGATGTCCGAATCCGTTATAACAGCCATTTTTTAAACCATGATTATAATGACAATAATTTAATTATAATTAATAATAATAATGAAATCGACAATGGTAACAATAATAATTTTACTGTGCACTTTTTTTGTAAAATCAAGAAATAAAATAATCCATTGCATTCATTTGCAATGCACTACCAACCAATCAGCTAAACTTCATTTGCGTCTATTTACATGGCATGAACCAAACAATTGTGAGTGACTTACATTGCAAGTGATTGGAACACAATTCATTGTATTTGCACTAAACTACAAAATGCACCCAATCGCAACGAACCAAGCAGAGCCTTAATTTCAAACCTTAAGTCTAAAATTGAGACATTTAACTTTATGGGATATTCAGACCATTTTGTAACCATCTTATTCAGACCATTTTGTAACCATCTGAATTAATTTAATGATTGTTTTTAAGCTAGCCACCCTCCATTGTGTAAGACATTTTCACTGAATGTGGTAAGTGATGGAATCTTTAAAAAGATTCTAAGATTCTCTAAAAAGTAGCAAATATGACCTTGTATCAAAGCTTTCTCTATAAAAATAACTTAAATAAATGTCCTAATACATATTTTAAAAATTCCAATATGCCCTTGTCTTAATTTTCATATGTAAAGATCTTTATCAAAGGATCTAAATTTACAAAAAAAAATAAGCACTTAAGCTTTTAGCACTTAAATTAAGCACTTTAAGCCATGAGTGCTGAAATTAATTAAATTTTACTGAACACCGAAGAAAAGTTGTCTCAAGTCTTTAATCTTCATCGAAGCAAGTAATTCTTTAGTCTTCAATTAATGGAAGCACTAAGTCTTTAGCCTTTATTCTACATCGAACCAAGTGAATCTTTAGTCTTTAGTAGTGGAAGCACATGATCTCTAGTCTTATTCAAGAGAACTTTTGCAAGTCTTTTTAGTCTTTAGTCATTAATCTTCGTCGAAGCTTGTAAGTTTTTAGCTCAGTCAAGAAAGTAATTATCTCGAAGTCTTAAGCCTTTAGTCCCCATTGGATCTACATAAATCTTTAGTCTTTAGTGGAAGCACATAAGTCTCTAGTCTTAGTCAAGAAAATTTTTGCTCGTCTTAAGTCTGTTTTCAAGTAGGTAAGTCTTTAGTGTCAGCCAAGAAAGCTATTTTAAGTCTTTTTCCAAGTAGGTAAGTCTTTAGTATCAGCGAAGAAAGTTAATATCTCAAGTATTTTGTCTTCCAAGAAGCTCACAGTCTTTAACCTTTCATGGAAGCACACCTTCCGTTGTTTAATCATGACAGCAAAGGTAAGGTCACATTAATCAAGATCACATGTTGAAGTGGCGTCCACACCATGTTTAGGTGGGTCTACATCACTTTGGAATATCTCATTTTTTGTGAACCCTACATCAACATGTGGTCTTGATTACTACACCCACACCTTTATCAATCGCATAGTCCACATGAATATATCTATTCTACTATTTAAAGAGAGAGAAGGCCCTTCTTGCATTACAAAGAGAAGAAATCTCAAAATTGCCCTTACTTTGCCAAAAATGACCTATTATGTCTCTTTAATTTTTTTAAATCTCTTACTTTTTTAGGGGTCTGTAGTCTTTACGTAATTTTTCTTTTTATTTTTAGTCTTTAGCAGTTGAAGTCAATTCGCATCAACTGCTCATCTGCCCTTCTGTCATCGCGTGAACTTGTCCCTCCTAAAAAAAATTTGGGGATGGAAATCCATCATCAACGTTGATGGCAGACTACAGTGTGCGTGCACCACGTGGCACTCTATTAGAGGCCACTGACCATATAGAGGTTTGGACCATCTTTAGGTAGATGTACATAACAAAAATCAGCATGATTAGTGATTTCTAACCTTTGGATTTGAGTATGCCAAATAATGCTCAAAATCCATGCTTAAAAATAAACCATGAGATATATTCTATAATTCAACCGATAGGAATTACTAATAATCGGGATGAATTTTGGTATATGGATCCATCTAGAGATGGGTCAAGCATTCATATATATGGTTAGTGGTCTCTAAGAGTGTGCCACGTCACTCATAACATGGTCCACCATCAACGTGGATGTTTCCAAAACAGAAAAACGAAAAAAAAAAAAAAAAAAAGTTAATTAAATGTACCGTATATATATACCCCATTACTAATGGTCACATGGTCCAATAGCCATGGACGCTATCATGGTGCATGGTGGTTGAAATAATCGTTCATTCTCTTTTACACAGACAACCATGGTGGTTGGTTATCTCTAGCCATTAGATTTTAGATCTTTTTGAGGAAAATATCTTTTGTATGAATGATCTTAGCATAGCTGAACATATGGTCCATGTGAGAATTGTAATGCACTTTTTAGAAAACAATTAAGAAGCTTTCCCTTAAACTTTATGTAATTCTTGAAAAGTGTTTTTATATTTAGGTGGTTATATACCTGGGGGTGTAAACTTGGCCCACCGGCCTACCTCTTTGAAGCCCAGCCCAACCTCATTAGCTTGAAAATGGCCTGACGAGCTTGATATTTTACATTTATTATTATTATTATTTTTTTAATTGATCAGGCTGAGCCCGGTCCCCTACAGGCTAGACCCGGTCTAGGGGGGTAAAGGTCAAAACACGTTATGGATCCTATTTAGGTAAGTCACATTTTTTTTCTGAATAAGAGCTGGGTGAACCATTAAAACCCGTCCGGGTCACCGGTGCTCGGCCTGGTCAAGCGGGTGACAAGAATTTGAATGGTTTTTAGTCAGATTGCAGGTTCAGCTTAAACTCAACCCGGTTTTGTGATTGGTTCACTTCAACCAGCTGGTTCAGTCCGAATTTAATAAAATTGGTTGACACAGAATGATGATGAGTCTATTTTATGTTACTGTACAGAATTAGGGGCTGTTTGAATTGTCATTTTTGCTCCAAAAGAAAAGTTCTTTTTTTGGAAGCTTTTCATACAACAAAATGTCTTTTTTTTTAATGGCAACCCAAACTGCCCAAAGCTTATTAATCATGTGGTTAGGATCTAATGGCCTAATGGGTTGTTAAACTATGAGCAAAACAAGTGGTGCCTATAGATTGGACTAATCCAATGATGGTTAACAGTTCAGTGGACTGATTTGATAGTGTGCATACTTCAAAATACACAATCTCAAGAAGGATACCTTTAGTTGGGGTAAGACATTTCCACTGTAAGTGATAGAATCTTTAAAAAGATTCTAAGATTCTCCAAAATATTCAATATGCCATTGTATTAAAGCTTTCTTTATAAGAAAAAAAGTACATAAATGTCCTAATTAATATTTTAAAATATCCAATATGCTCTTGTCTTAATTTTCGGACGTAATTAAATCCATGAGTACTGAAATTAAATTTAACCAAACACCGAAAAAAAGTCGTCTCAAGTCTTTAGTCTTAATGGAAGCGTATAAGCCTTTAGTCTTAGTCTTCATCGAACCACGTAAGTGTTTAGTTTTTAGTGGAAGCGTGTAAGTCTCTAGTATTAGTCGAGAAAATTTTTGCGCGGCTTAAATCTTTTGCGCCTCTTAATCTTTAGTCATCAGTCAAAAAAGCTATCTCAGCTCGTAGTCTTTAGCCTTTTGTGGAAGTACATAAGTTTTTAGTCTTAGTCTAGAAACCTTTCGTTGTCGTGACCGTAATATGGCGAGATCACATTAATTAAGATCACATGTTGAAGTGGGTCCACCTCAACAACATCATGTTGAGGTGGGGTTTACATCACTTTGGAATATCTCATTTTTAATACATGTGGACCCTACATCAACATGTGATCTTCATCTTGATTAGTCTACCATCTCATTTTTAATACACGTGGACCCTACATCAACATGTGATCTTCATCTTGATTACTCTACCATCTCATTTTTAATACACGTGGACCCCTACATCAACATGTGATCTTGATTACTCCACCCACAACATTATCAATCGCATAGTCCACATAAATATATTAAGAGTAATAATTCAGAATGATAACCGTGGTATAATTGTCTCTACATGGTTCTCAATTTTGTGCAGTATGGCAAGTTGGTAACACTTCTCAAATGGGAAAATGATAGGAAAAACTTTTTGGGGCCCTCTTGCCATAAATATTTGGCCCACCCCGTGGTGGTAGGGGTGTCAATTTTGCCCGTTTAACCGGAACCGAAAACACTGGTTCAACATTTTTTGGGAACCGATTAAAAAAGAACAAAATTGAAACCGAAACGTAAATAATGGTTCCGCTTCTGGGTAGTTTAATATGGAAATGAAACCGATAGGAACCGGAACCAAACTGATACGAACCGGAACCGATATCTAAATATAGTGTTAATATTCTCATATTATCAAGATTGGAACCAATATACCCAGAACCGACAAAAATTAAATAATCGGTTCCGGTTTCTGGATCCATCATTTTGAGAACCGTAACCATTAAGAACCGGAACGGTTAGTTCCGGTTCTGGACACCTTAGGAATCAAACCGGAACCAACCCGTTGACACCCCTACTTGGTGGAACTGTACACCAAACACCAGGCTGATTGGCGTTTATTGCCATGGATATGAGTGTTTTTATGGGATGATTTACAGCGGTTGTATTCAACTATTTTTGGTTATCTCTAGCCATTAGATTTTAGCATTTTTTGAGGAAAATATCTTTTGCATGAATGATTCTAGCCGTTAGATTCAAGCATGTATTGTAGGTTCTATATCCAACGACTAGAAATCACTAATAAAGTTATTTTTAGTATGTAGGTCCACCTAGGGATGGACCAAACATCCAGACAATCAGTGGTCTGTACCAAGGTTTAAAGGAGGCCGTTTTAACGGTTAAACGGACTGGGGGCGTTACCGTTTAAACGGCCGCTAAAACGGATTGAAACGGTCAGGGGCAAAAATGGAAAAAAATGGATTTTAACGGTTTTAACGGATTTTTACGGAAAAAAACGGAAAAAGTGGAGCTGAAATTCAAATTTTAAAATTTGAAAATTAAAAAAAAAATGGAATTTAACGGAATTAAACGGTTTTAATGGCCGTTTTTTTCACAAATTTTTTTAAAATTAAACAGCTGTTTAAACGATTTTAACGCCCATTTAAACGATTTTAACGGCAGTTAAAACAAAAAAACGGCCATTTTTTTCAAAACTGATAAAACGGGTTTAAACGGGTTTAAACGGAAACGGGCTTGGGGCATTACCGTTTAAACGGCCGTTTTTAAAACCATGGTCTGTACGAGTGTGCCACACGTCCATCATCAAAGATGTATTCAAGGTCTGACTGAATCAACTTTCATTGTAACAGATTTGAATGAGCTAAGAAGGTGAGTACGAGTTAGAATGGCACTGGGTTTGGGCTTCGTATATAGTCCGGTGTGCCAAACCTGGTATGATTGTGAGACTTGTTAGAGAAATGGGGTGGACTTGGGCTGGGTTGGGCTTGGGCTACCTATATGTATCCTGGGTAGGATTTGGGCTGTGACCCAGCCCAAACCTCGTCCATCAATACCCTGATCGTAATACATAGTTGTGAAGTGCTTGAAACCATGGGTTCATAAACCGCCGATATAACAAAAATAATGGCCGTTATAATGGATTCGGACCTCCCCGTTACTTTATGTACCGTTAAAACGTTCAAAAAATAACGGCCATTATTTTCATTACAACGGACTTTATTTTCCGTTATTTTTCCATTATAATGAAAATAACAACTGTTTTTTTCCTGAAAAATTTGTAGAAAAAAAATGACCATTATAACAAAAATAAAAGCCGTTATAACGGATTCGAACCTCCCCCGTTACGTTATGTACCATTAAAAGGCTCAAAAAATAACGACCGTTATTTTTTGTTATTTTTTCTTTAAAACGAAAATAATGAATGTTATTTTCTGGAATTTTTTGTGAAAAAAAAAAACAACTGTTATATTCTGTTATTTTCCATTTTCTTCATTTTAAGTTCAAATTTTGAATTTTGAATTTCAGCACCATTTTTTCTGTTATTTTCTGTTTTTGCCCCTGAGCGCTACAATTTGTTACGATTGCTGTTATAATGGAAAAAACGGAAACATCCCCAGTCTGTTATACAGTTATAAGAGTCATAATGGTAACATTAAGGGACCGTTATAACATTATTACACATGTAGAGGGCTTTAAAGTTTATAAAAAAGAATGGGCCCTCACAATTAACACACCTCAGTCCACCCTCGAACATGCTCTAGCCTTGGTCTAACTCCGAACTAGGTCTGCGATTCGATCTAGCCCCAAACTAAATAAAATAATTGGTCTAACCCTAACCTTCTTCAACAGTCCGGTCTGTCCCCAAATTATGTCAATTCGGTCTCTCCCCGAATTACACACACTTGAACGAATCGAGTAATATATAGGAAACAAAGTGGTTTCTATAATCTCTAAGAACAAAGATATATAAATCATTTAGGTTCTTAGGAGATCAAGCTTGGAGAAGAAGGTATAAGGAAGCAAAACTCAAGTGATAATAATCAATGGAAGTCTAAAGAGAACTAGGGTTTTTCTTAGCTTCTTGGGGCTCTAAAAGCTCTGGAAAGATTAGGTTTTCACCTAAAGTGGTACTATATATATTAGAAGTCCTAATGTGTTTAGGTAAGTTGTATAGTTGAAATATCAAATATAACCATTTTTAAAAACTTCTTACGCGCGATCTGATCGGTCGGTCTAACCAAAAATGGTCTCCGATCTATAAAGAGGTTTTTGTACTTTTGAACTCCAATCAATACCTATTTGGCCGATGGATCGGTTAAGAAAAGTTTTACTTAGAAACGTCTCTCTTCATATATGACTTCACTAAAATTTAGCCATTGACTTTAGAGATGTTTTTAAGAGGTATCCAATCTCTCCAATGTTCTCTAAGTCACTTTCCATTCCTATAGTGTGAATGAGTGAATTAAGCTTTAAGTCTTCTTATTCAACTTTTTGTTCTTCTAACAATCTTCTGGCATTCTAAAGCAATGCAACCACAACATGCACTTTCTAGCGCACACAACTTCTAGTACATACTAGGATGGTGTACAACTTTGATCTTTGTCTTAACTTCTTAAGGGCTCTAAAGACTTTAGAGAGATTAAGTTTTTACCTAAAGAGGCCTTATATATATTAGAAGCAAGCCCTAGTGTGATTAGGAAAGTAGTGTAGTCAAAATAAGAAATGTAACAATTTTTTTTAAACTTTGTATGCATGGTCCGACCGATTTGTCACAAATCTGATCGATCGGTCTGACAAAAAATGGTCTCCGATCGATATAAAGACAAAAAAGTTTTTGACTTTTGAACTCTGATCGATACCGATCTATTTGATCGATTAGTCAAGGCAAGTTTTGCCCAAAAATACCTCTCCTCACATATGACTTTGCTACATATCTATCATCAATGAGTTTAGAAATGTCGTTAAGAGATGTCGAATCTATCCAATGCTCTCTAAGCCACTTACTACTACTAAGTGTGATCTGTTGAAACTTTAAGTCTTTTGATTCAGCTTTCTGTTCTTGTGTAGTCTGTAGCTATGCAACCACAACACGCACTCTCTAACTCACACAACTAACTACCGCACACTAGGATGATATACATCTTTGGTCTTTATCATACCGGATTAGCCAACTCTAAGAAACTTCAACCTCGCAATTTTTTTACAAGAAAGAGGGAGTGATATAAATGTTCTAACTCATTGAAGATGATGGAACGATGGGCTAGTATAAATATTCAAAATAAAACCACAAAGTGGAAAAAGTGAGCTAATCGACAATAAAATAAGGCCTAATTGTTAAAAGTGCGAAAAACAATGGTATGTCACACACGACCCATTGTAAAGTAGTGGAGATGGTGAACATGGCTCGTAGGAATGGGAGTTGAAATTGGACTCAATATTGAATGATCCAACCTAAGAGATCTACCACAAAGATCAACCTAATCAAATCATCCTAATTTTTTCTCCTTCATAGCCATCCAAAAAATGTGTTAGATTGGTACCAGGTTTATCAAGAATACCTGAAGTGTTCTTTAGTGGAGTTGTGGACGCAAATGGATTGTGTGGCATGATCAAGCTTTCTGTTTGTCCTTCCAACATTTGAACCACAACTTTCATTGAAGGGCGATCAATTGGGTACCATTGAATGCACCAAAGTGCCACAATTGTTAGTTTCTTTGCTATATCAGCGTCTCCATCTGTATCTGCCTTGATTCCTAGCTCTTCTCCTTGATTCAAACGCTTATAAGCCCACTCTGGGAAGTACACTTGGCTAGTGTTCTGTACTGTAACATCGATGTTCTTCCTCCCTCCAACCATGTCAAGCAACAACATCCCAAAACTATAAACATCTAATTTATACGACACATTTCCAAAGTTCCTAGAGAACACCTCGGGTGCAATGTATCCAATGGTACCTCTCGCAGCAAAATTGCTACTACGAAGACCAGGAAGCCTATGATTACACCTGCACACATTAAAATGATACAAATTACGAAACATAACACCCTAATAACATTGATGAAGGTCTAAATGGGTGATGGAAGCAAGCTCCACCTATAACCACTAGTACAGTAGTCGATCTACCTGCCAAAAAGTAAAAGTTTAGAAAAATTAACACCAATATAAATATAGGCTCAATTTTAGAGTGTAATATGTTACGATATTCGTTCAAAAGTGCTATTTAAAGCAATTATTTTTCTAGCGTTATCGCACTCTCCTACGTAAAACTGTTCTATTTATTCACTTTTCTATGTAAGAGTCTCTTCTGTTGTGTAGAACACATTTTTCTGGACGAAATGGTATATTCGCATGCTTTAAACACATTTTTGGAAGTCTAGATATAAGGCCGTTCTGTGTAAGTCTCATTACGTGCTTGTTTTATCGCATGAATGCAAATCGGACGATTCCTATGAACTGTGGACCCACAATCAACCACCAAACAAGAAAAATCCAAAAATGCGAAATACCGGTGCGTCCTATGAACTGTGGACCCACAGAGCCTTAGGCCCTGCTTGGTTCGCTGTACTTGGGTCCATTTTGCACTTTAGTGCAAATACAATGAATTGTGTTCCAATCACTTGCAATGTAAGTCACTCACAATTCTTTGGTTCACGCCATGTAAATAGATGCAAAAGAAGTTTAGCTGATTGGTTGGTAGTGCATTGCAAATGAATGCAATGGATTATTTTATTTTTGATTTTACAAAAAAAATGCACAATAAAATTATTATTGTAATATTATTTTTTATTTTTTGATAACGCAGGTGTCCCCACACACATTGGTGATGGGACTAGTCCTACGGTTGTGTGCGCTTACCCAAGCCTTCTCGTACACACAATACGATTTACGCAAGGGGGCCGTTTGAAAATTATAATTATAATTTTCAAAATTACGCAATGAGGAAGGTTTACCCAAGCCTTCTCGTACTAATAATTTGAAAATTTGAATTTCAGTGCAACTTTTTTTCATTTTTTCCCTTATTTTCTATTTTTGCCCCTGAGCATTAAAATTCGTTTTAACGGCCCTTATAACTGAAAAAATGATGACGCCCCAAGTCCGGTATTCCGTTACAGTGGCCCCTTTTAAACCTTGATTATAATTAATATTGTTATTACTTTATTGTTATTATTATTATTATTATTATTATTATTATTATTATTATTATTATTATTATTAATTTGATTATTATTATTATTATTATTATTATTATTATTTTGGAGGGGAAAGCTTGGGGTTAGGGGACCCCAACCAGCTATATCAAAAAGGGTCCGGGGACAACCACTTTTGATAACCATTTTGGTGTACCCACATAGAAGATGAATCAATGGCTGATTTTGGGGAGGATGATCTCCTCACCATATAGATCACCCCCACAAAAAATCAGCACATTCTGAAATTTCTAACCCCCTCAAATGTGGTTTTCAAGTTACATGGTAAAAATAGACAGTCCATAATTTTTCTACTTCTAAACCAGTCTATGAATATCAGAATGATTTGAATTTTTGTGAGGATGATCTCCTCACCATAGAGATCATCCTCACCAAAAATCAGTCATTGATTCATCTTCTATGAGGGTATGCCAAATAGTTGTCCCCCGATCCTGACGTTATCGAAAAATAGAAAACTAAAAAGTAAAGAAATAAAAATAAAAAGATAATAATAATAAAAAATAATGTCGGTTAAGTTGTTATTATTATTGTTGTTGTTTTTCAGAAAAAAAAAATGTTGAGTTAACACAATGCACTTGCTTGCATCAGTTTATGGGCTGCACTTCCTTACATCTATTTTGTTAAGGAGTTTGCAAGTGCTTGTTAACTACTTGCACGGCAGTCATTTGCACTCCTCCAACCAATCACTTTCAATCCCAAAATTGTGGCAAGTGAGTGCATTGCACTCAATTTGCTGTGAACCAAGCAGGGCCTTAATTTCAAACCCTAAGTCTAAAATTGGGACATTTAACTTTATGGGATATTTAGAGCATTTTGTAACCATCTGAATTAATTTAATGATTGTTTTTAAGCTAGCCAGCCTCCATTGTGTAAGACATCTTCGCTGAATGTCATAAGTGATGGAATCTTTAAAAAGATTTTAAGATTCTCTAAAAAGTACCAAATATGACCTTGTATCAAAGCTTTCTCTATAAAAATAACTTAAATAAATGTCCTAATACATATTTTAAAAATTCCAATATGCCCTTGTCTTAATTTTCATATGTAAAGATCTTTATCAAAGGATCTAAATTTACAAAAAAAAAATAAGCACTTAAGCTTTTAGCACTTAAATTAAGCACTTTAAGCCATGAGGGATGAAATTAATTAAATTTTACTAAACACCGAAGAAAAGTTGTCTCAAGTCTTTAGTCTTCATCGAAGCAAGTAATTCTTGAGTCTTCAATTAATGGAAGCACTAAGTCTTTAGCCTTTATTCTACATCGAACCACGTGAATCTTTAGTCTTTAGTAGTGGAAGCACATGATCTCTAGTCTTATTCAAGAGAACTTTTGCGAGTCTTTTAAGTCTTTAGTCATTAATCTTCGTCGAAGCTCTTAAGTTTTTAGCTCAGTCAAGAAAGTAATTGTCTCGAAGTCTTAAGCCTTTAGTCCTCATGGATTTACATAAATCTTTAGTCTTTAGTGGAAGCACATAAGTCTCTAGTCTTAGTCAAGAAATTTTTTGCACGTCTTAAGTCTTTTTCCAAGTAGGTAAGTCTTTAGTGTCAGCCAAGAAAGTTGTTTTAAGTCTTTTTCCAAGTAGGTAAGTCTTTAGTATCAGTGAAGAAAGTTAATATCTCAAGTATTTAGTCTTCCAAGAAGCTCACAGTCTTTAACCTTTCATGGAAGCACACCTTCCGTTGTTCAATCATGACAGCAAAGGTAAGGTCACATTAATCAAGATCACATGTTGAAGTGGCGTCCACACCATGTTTAGGTGGGTCTACATCACTTTGGAATATCTCATTTTTTGTGAACCCTACATCAACATGTGGTCTTGATTATTGCACCCACACCTTTATCAATCGCATAGTCCACATGAATATATCTATTCTACTATTTAAAGAGAGAGAAGGCCCTTCTTGCATTACAAAGAGAAGAAATCTCAAAATTGCCCTTACTTTGCTAAGAATGACCTATTATGTCTCTTTAATTTTTTTAAATCTCTTACTTTTTTAGGGGTCTGTACTCTTTACGTAATTTTTCTTTTTATTTTCAGTCTTTAGCAGTTGAAGTCAGTTCACATCAACTACTCCTCTGCCCTTCTGTCATCGCGTGAACTTGTCCCTCCTAAAAAAAATTTGGGGATGGAAATCCATCATCAACGTTGATGGCAGACTACAGTGTGCGTGCACCACGTGGCACTCTATTAGAGGCCACTGACCATATAGAGGTTTGGACCATCTTTAGGTAGACGTACATAACAAAAATCAGCATGATTAGTGATTTCTAACCTTTGGATTTGAGTATGCCAAATAATGCTCAAAATCCATGTTAAAAATAAACCATGAGATATATTCTATAATTCAACCGATAGGAATTACTAATCGGGATGATTTTTGGTATATGGATCCATCTAGAGATGGGTCAAGCATTCACATATATGGTTAGTGGTCTCTAAGAGTGTGCCACGTCACTCATAATATGGTCCACCATCAATGTGGATGTTTGCAAAACAGAAAAATGAAAAAAAAAAAAAGTTAATTAAATGTACCATACATATATACCCCATTACTAATGGTCACATGGTCCAATAACCATGGACGCTATCATGGTGCATGATGGTTGAAATAATTGTTCGTTCTCTTTTACACAGACTACCTAGAAAGGGGGGGGGGTGTGATTAGATATTAAAAATTACTTTAACCTGAACAGTTTTACTGGTCTGATAGGGGTAAATAGAATCGCCTACCAAAATAAAAATAATTGAATAATAATGAAGAGATTATCTCAACCCACTTGGATCAAATATATCTCCGTGACATATTATCTCTGTATCGTTTGAATTAATCAAGCAATAGTGCAGAAATCAAACAATTTATAACACATGTGATCTTTTTACGTGGAAACCTTAGCCAAAGAAAAATCACGAGACCACGTCCAAACAGAAAGTATCACTAACTAAAAAGTTCTAAGTTACAGAAGTTACTTACGCAGCACCGTTGCAAATGCAGTTTCCAACCTTTGCTAAGGCCCACTACCGGTGCGTCCAGGTCCTCTAGCTTCACGCTATAAATCCATGCATGCACGCCCTTCTAATCACGAAACCTTTGTCGCTTGTTTAGCTTGGTACACCCCAAACCTACATTCGATCAGTACATCCCAATCTTAATTCTCACATGATAGTTTTTACTGAGGGTGAGGGATTCAGTACACTTTGAACTCCATAGTTGTCAAGAGTGTTGAGTCACACTGGTACTCTCTGACTACTAGTTAAGATTCTAAATGAAAAACTTAGACAGAATATGGATCAAGCTCTCAGTTTTGATATTCGAAAGAGAAAACCTCACAAGGTAAATATTTAAGGCTAGGGCTCTTTCTCTTCAATAGCAAGGACTATTCTTAGTACAAAAAAATTAACTATTTTATCTTTTGTTGTGTGTGTTGTATAGCTCAAGAGTGCTCTATTTATAAGAACGTAGAACCCCTAGGTCGTGCAAATCGTGGAGATAAGGGACCACAAAAATCAAATCTGAAATTTGACACTTTCTTCGAATTCCAATCGATTGTACACTTGGTCCAATCAATTGTACTGTATGGATGAGTTTTTGTTCGTAAAAGTAATCAATTGTATCCAGGGTCCAATCGATTGGGTACTTTGGAAGTTTTGTCCCGTATGATCCAATCGATCGGTTCTCACAGTCTAATCAATCGGACTTAGTCCAATCGATTGTACTCTAGGAAGTTTCTATCCCATGGAGTCCAATCGATTGGACTTTCCTTAGTCAATATTTTTACTTCTCTTAGTACGAAATGACTAGGGTTAGTCCTTTAACTTAGTTCAACCATTAATTAGATTTTAATATCATATTCCTATAGTTACTAAGTCTCTAACCTTTCTACGTGAGCATACATGATCTTTAACAGGCGAGAAGTAGTTACTCAGATAACTCATGTCGTCAACCGTCTGATTCTTACGATTTTTGTTTTTTAGTCTTCACGTAGTCGACAAAAATGCGTACCACGACATCTTCGAAGCTACACTAGTACTCGTAGGAACGGTTATAAATATGTTTATGTTATACGAAATCTTTGCCAAAAACTAGAATAATAAATTATTCTTTACAGTTTTGTCATTTTGTCATTGGCTAAATAATACTAAAAATCCCTAATGATGGATTACTCATGTTTTATTCAAAAACATTGCATATCCGGCCTAATTACCGGCACTGATACAATTTCCTTTTCGGACTATGTAGCCTTCTTCGACAACATACATGAAGAAATACAATATCACAGAATACGAGGTAAGGACTCACAGAGGATACATTCATGGTTCTTTCCTTAGTTTTGATTAGCTTGGAGCTCTTTATAAATTGTCCCAACCACTAGCTTGATTTTGTTTTCTTCTGTGACACTTCTAACAGACTATGAATTATTTGTGCCTTATTGCCTTTATCACTGTGGTTTGGTAGAAATCTGCACACATTTCTAGCGATAAAGTTGCACTCTACCAAACTCAATCCGCTAATCATCAGTTAGTAATGACTTGCTGGTACCATTATTTGAAACTAATGAAGCCCAACCACCATCACTGGTACAATTCTCTTTAAATGGATTGGCTTTTTTGGGTTAGAATACAGTATTTGTATTCAGAAATTAGGAAAATATACAGGTCGGGCTCCAATTACCGCCCTAATATAAGTGCTCATAGTGTGTCCTGTAACCAGAGCCTGTCATTTTAGGGCGGTAACTGGAGCCTGAGCCAAAATATAATTAAAAAAAATGGAGAATTGTTATGGAGTGCTAACAGGAAGAAGCTCTACCTGAGAAAAATGGGCCAATAAAGTGACTTCAAAGGTAACCCTACTGATGAAAATTCTACATCATAGGAGAAAATTCTTAATACATGTAAAAGTCCCTATCGATGGATTACTCATATTTTATACAATTTCCTCTTTGAACTATGTAGGCTTATTCAGGAATGCATTACATTTCAGAATACTAGGTAAGGACTCATAGACGATATATTTATGTTTCTTTCCTTAGTTTTGATTCACATGGAGCTCTTTATAAATTGTCTCAACCTCTTGCTTGATTAATTTTGTTTTCTTTTGTGACATAACAGGCTATTGTTTTGGAATTTGTGTAGTGGATATCATAGGTAAGGCATCATGGTATTCCTTGTGATGGAACAATATCTAAAATTTTCAGTGTAGAAATGTGGTGCCTTATTGCCTTTATCACCGTGGCTTGGTTGAAAACACGCATTTAAAGGCATGTTTTCTACCAATCTTTGGTGATAAAGAAAAGTCAACCAAAGGCTTTCTCCTGAATCCGTTTGTGATTCACTGATTCTAAATCTTCTGATACGTAATCTGCGGGAGATGTTCTTGTCCAGGATATATCATGGCTGGAAGAACTTCATGCGGGATTCTATGTTTGTTGGCATTTCTAATTTATAAATTCCGACGGCGACATAGGTCGATGGATGATAACATTGAAGAGTTCCTACAGCACCAGAACAATCTTGTTCCGATTAGGTACTCTTATTCGGAAATTAAGAAGATGACCAAAGGTTTCAAGGACAAATTGGGTTAGGGTGGATTTGGATCCGTGTTTAAAGGAAGGCTCCGAAGTGGTGGCGCTGTGGCGATAAAGATGCTGGGTAAGTCGAAAGGCAATTGGAAAGATTTCGTCAACGAAGTCGCAACCATTGGAAGGATTCATCATGTTAATGTAGTGCAACTCAAAGGATTCTACTCAGAGGGATCAAAAAGGGCTCTTATATATGACTTCATGCCCAATGGGTCTCTAGAGAAGTACATCTTTCCTCGACAAGAAAACAATATCTCTTTGAGTTGGGATAAAATGTATGAAATTGCCCTAGGAGTTGCTCATGGGATCGAATATCTACATCGAGGTTGTGAGATGCAAATTCTACATTTTGATATCAAGCCTCACAATATTCTTCTTGATGAAAACTTTACACCAAAATTTCTGACGCCGGACTTGCCAAATTGTATCCGACAGATGATTCTATTGTTTCCCTCACTGCCGCGAGAGGGACACTAAGATACATGGCTCCAGAATTGTTCTACAAAAACATTGGAGGAGTTTCATACAAGGCTGATGTTTGTAGCTTCGGAATGTTGTTGATGGAAATGGCAGGGAGAAGGAAGAATGTGAATGCATCTGCAGAGCATACAAGCCAAATTTATTTCCCCTACTGGATTTACGATCGATTCAATCAAGGAGAGGACATGGAAATGAGAGATGCCATAGAGTATGAAAGAAAGATAGCAAAGAAGTTGGTCATAGTTGCACTTTGGTGCATACAAATGATGCCCATCGATCGCCCTTCCATGAGCAAAGTTCTAGAGATGCTAGAAGGGAATGTTGAACTTCTACAAATGCCACCCAAGCCTTTTCTATCTTCTCCGGAAAGAATGGTGGTTGATGATCATACCAATAACAGAACTCCTATTGAATCGTCAACTATTGATCAATCAGAATCACCCTCGTGTACTTCTATAGAGTCAATTGTCCTAAATGTAAACGTAGATTAATTAGTGATTCCATGCCAAACACCATGCACCAAGTTTTACATCAATGTGAACATTGTGTTAGTTCTCAAAGAAAAAACATTTGATTAGATGTTTGAATATAATCTAAATATCTTTATAGCTCAATGGCTATTATTTGGGGCTATAACTTATATTAGTGGTGCCCATAAATTGAATGATCTGTTTTGTTAGCTTCGAGATTTATAATCCAAACAATATACCTTAGAGTTAGAGCCCTGATTTGGTAGTTCTTGACCTACCAAGTTGAATGGTCCAATTGGGGTTCAAACACCATGGATTGTGGGATCAATGATGTTGGAACCAAAACGCTTCTTGAGAGTGTAGCATGTGAGTTTCAGGATGGTTCTTGTAATAAGGTTAATTAGGAATTGCTCCATTTTTCAGTGATAGAGTTGTGGAAGCAAAAAAGAATATTGGTGGCACAATCAAGCTTTCGGAGTGTCCTTCCGAACAACGATCCTCCTCTGGGAACCATTGAGTAGACCAGAGCTTCACAACCATTAGTTTCTATTTTAGCATCTCCGGCCCTCTTTATCCATCCAGTTTTCTAGTTCTGCTTTTTGATGTTGATGTTCTTTCTCCTTCCACCCATTTCAACCAACAACATCCCAAAACTATAAACATTTGATTTATAGGACACATTCTCATATTTCCTAGAGAACATGGGGGTATAATGTAATCCATGGTCCCTTTAATGGCCCTTGTCTTAATTTCAGACGTAAAGATCTTTATCAAAGGATCTAAATTTACAAAAAAAAAATAAGCACTTACGCTTTCAGCACTTTAAGCCATGAGTGCTGAAATTAATTAAATTTTATCAAACACCAAAGAAAAGTTGTCTCAAGTCTTTAGTCTTCTCGAAGCAAGTAATTACTCAGATGACTTATGTTGTCAACCGTATGATTCTTGCGATCTTCATCTTTTAGTCTTCACGTAGTTGGCAAAGAATGCGTACCACGACATTTTCGAAAGTACACTAGTGCTCATAGGAACGGTTATAAGTATGTTTATGTCATACAGAATTTTTACCAAAACTAGAATAAGAAATTATTCTTTACAGTGTTGTTATTTTGTCATTGGCAAAATAATACTCAAAACCCAAAGTTAAAAACAAACCACGAAAAAGACGTTAATCCAACAAATAAAAATTAGTAATCTAGATGGATCTTTGTATGTAGCTCCACCTAGGGATGCGCTAATAACATCTATATGGTCTTGAGTGACCTCTAAGAGTTTACCATTTGTAAGGTACTGCCACCTGTAAGTTGCATGTGTATCCGGTCCCCTACACCGGTCTGGGGGGGTTAAGAATGTGGAGCCATTGATTTCACCATCTTTGAGATTTTTTGTCTATTTTTTATTCTTCTTTGGCAAAGTAGCCACCCAAAAAAGAGGGTAAAAGTCAAAAAGTGTTATGGATTCTATTTAGGTAAGTCACATTTTTTTTTGAATAAGAGCTAGGTGAACCATTAAAACCCATTTGGGTCACCGGTTCAACCGGCTTGGTCAAGCCGGTGACAAGAATTTGAATGGTTTTTATTCAGATTGTAGGTTCAGGATCAACTCAACCCGATTTTGTGATCGGTTCATTTCAACTAGCCGGTCCAGTCTGAGTTTAATAAAATTGGTTGATATAGATTTATGAGTATATTTTATTTAACTGTACAGAATTATGGGCTATTTGAATTGTCATTTTTACTCCAGAAGAAAAGTTCTTTTTTTGGAAGCTTTTCATACAACAAAATGTCTTTTTTTAATGGCAACCCAAACTGCCCAAAACTAATTAATCATATGGTTAGGATCTAATGGGTTCTTAAACTATAAGCACAAGGAGTCGTACCCGTAGATTGGACTAATCTAATGATGGTTAATAGTTCAGTGGACTGATTTGATTGCGTGCATACTTCAAAATACACAATCTGGAGAAAGACACATTTGGTTGGGGTAAGACATTTCCACTATAAGTGATAGAATCTTTAAAAGATTCTAAGATTCTCTAAATTATTCAATATGCCCTTACATTAAAACTTTATCTATAAAATAAATTACATAAATGTCCTAATTAATATTTTAAAATATCCAATATGCACTTGTCTTAATTTTCGGATGTAATTAAAGTCATTAGTGCTGAAATTAAATTTAACTAAATACTGAAGAAAAGTAGTCTCAAGTCTTTAATCTCGATAGAAGCGTATGTCTTTAGTCTTGCTATTCGTAGAACTACGTAAGTCTTTAGTTTTTAGTGGAAGCGCGTAAATCTCTAGTATTAGTCGAGAAAATATTTGTGCGGCTTAAATCTTTTACGCATCTTAATCTTTAGTCATCAATCAAGAAAGTTATCTCAACTCGTAGTCTTTAGCTTTGTGGTACTCGTAGATTAGACTAATTCAATGATGATTAATAGTTCAATGGACTGATTTGATAGTGTGCATACTGCAAAATACATAATCTGGAGAAAGACATGCACATTTGGTTGGGGTAAGACATTTCCGTTGTAAGTGATAGAATCTTTAAAAAGATTCTAAGATTCTCCAAAATATCCAATATGCCATTGTATTAAAGTTTTATCTATAAAAAAAGTACATAAATGTCTTAATTAATATTTTAAAATATCTAATATGCTCTTCTTAATTTTCGAACATAATTAAAGCCATGAGTGCTGAAATTAAATTTAACCAAACACCGAAGAAAAGTCGTCTCAAGTCTTTAGTCTCGATGGAAGCGTATAAGTCTTTAGTCTTGCCTTCATTGAACCACGTAAGTCTTTAGTTTTTAGTGGAAGCACGTCTCTAGTATTAGTCGAGAAAATAGTTACGCGGTTTAAATCTTTTACGTGTCTTAATCTTTAGTCATCAGTCAAAAAAGATGTCCCAGCTTATAGTCTTTAACCTAGTGGTACCCGTAAATTAGACTAATCCAATGATGGTTAATAGTTCAGTGGACTGATTTGATAGCGTGCATGCTTTAAAATACATAATTTGGAGAAAGACATACACCTTTGGTTGGGGTAAGACGTACATTTCCACTGTAAGTGATAGAATCTTTTTTATTCTCCAAAATATCCAATATGCCCTTATATTAAAGCTTTATCTATAAAAAAAAGTACGTAAATATTCTAATTAATATTTTAAAATATCCAATATGCTCTTGTCGTAATTTTCGGACATAAAGTGCTGAAATTAAATTTAACCAAATACCGAAAAAAGTCGTCTCAAGTCTTTAATCTCGATGAAAGCGTATAAGTCTTTAGTTTTGGTCTTCATGGAATCACGTAAGTCTTTAGATTTTAGTGGAAACACGTAATTCTCTAGTATTAGTCGAGAAAGCTTTTGCGCGACTTAAACCTTCTACGCATCTTAATCTTTAGTCATCAGTCAAGAAAGCTGTCTCAGCTCGTAGTCTTTAGCCTTTGCTGGTATCCGTAGATTAGACTAATCTAATGATGGTTAACAGTTTAGTGGACTAATTTGATAGCGTGCATACTTCAAAATACACAATTTGGAGAAAGACACATTTGGTTGGGGTAAGACATTTCTGCTGTAAGTGATAGAATCTTTAAAAAGATTCTAACATTCTCCAAAATATCCAATATGCCCTTGTATTAAAGCTTTATCTATAAAATAAAGTACATAAATCTCCTACTTAATATTTTAAAATATCCAATATGCTCTTGTCTCTTAAGTTTTGAACGTAATTAAAGCCATTAGTGTTGAAATTAAATTTAACCAAACACCGAAGAAAAGTTATCTCAAGCATTTAGTCTCGATGGAAGGGTATAAGTCTTTAGTCTTGGTCTTCATTGAACCACGTAAGTCTTTAGTTTTTAGTCAAAGCACGTAAGTTTAGTATTAATCGAGAAAACATTTGCATGGCTTAAATCTTTTACGTGTCTTAATCTTTAGTCATCAGTCAAAAAAGCTGTCTCAGCTCGTAGTCTTTAACCTGGTGGTACCCGTAGATTAGACTAATCCAATGATGTTTAATAGTTCAGTGGACTGATTTGATAGCGTGCATGCTTTAAAATATATAATCTGGAGAAAGACATGCACCTTTGGTTGGGGTATGACATTTTTGCAGTAAGTGATAAAATCTTTAAAAATATTATAAGATTCTCTAAAATATTCAATATGCCCTTGTATTAAAGCTTTATCTATAAAAAAAAAAGTACATAAATGTCCTAATTGATATTTTAAAATATCCAATATGCTCTGGTCGTAATTTTTGGACATAATTAAAGCTATGAGTGCAGAAATTAAATTTAACAAAACACCGAAAAAAAGTCATCTCAAGTCTTTAGTCTCGATTGAAACGTATAAGTCTTTAGTCTTGGTCTTCATGGAACAACGTAAGTCTTTAAATTTTAGTGGAAGCACGTAAGTCTCTACTATTAATCGAGAAAGCTTTTGCACGTCTTAATCTTTAGTCATCAATCAAGAAAACTGTCTCAGCTCATAATTTTTAGCCTTTGCGGTACCCGTAGATTGAACTAATTCAATGATGGTTAATAGTTCAGTGGATTAATTTGATTGCGTGCATACTTTAAAATACACAATTTGGAGAAAGACACATTTGGTTGGGGTAAGGCATTTCCGCTGTAAGAGATAGAATCTTTAAAAATATTCTAAGATTCTCTAAAATATCCAATATGCCCTTTTATTAAAGCTTTATCTATAAAAAAAAGTACATAAATATCCTAATTGATATTTTAAAATATCTAATATGCTTTTGTCGTAATTTTTGGACTAATTAAAGCCATGAGTGCAGAAATTAAATTTAACCAAATACCGAAGAAAAGTCGTCTCGATTGAAGCATACAAGTCTTTAGTCTTGGTCTTCATGGAACAACGTAAGTATTTAAATTTTAGTGGAAGTACGTAAGTCTCTAGTATTAGTCGAGAAAACTTTTGCACGTCTTAATCTTTAGTCATCAGTCAAGAAAACTGCCTCAGCTCGTAGTCTTTAGCCTTTGCTGGAACCCTTAGATTGGACTAATCCAATGATAATTAATAGTTCAGTGGACTAATTTGATAGTGTGCATACTTCAAAATACACAATCTGGAGAAAGACACATTTGGTTGAGGTAAGACATTTCCACTGTAAGCGATAGAATTTTTAAAAAGATTCTAAGATTTTTCAAAATATCCAATATGCCCTTATATTAAAGTTGTCTATAAAAAAATTACATAAATGTCCTACTTAATATTTTAAAATATCAAATATGCTCGTCTTAATTTTCGGACGAAAAGCCGTTAGTGTTGAAATTAAATTTAACTAAGCACCGAAAAAAAGTCGTCTCACGTCTTTAGTCTCGATGGAAGCGTATCAATCTTTATTTTTTGTCTTCATTGAACTACATAAGTCTTTAGTTTTTAGTAGAAGCACTTAAGTCTCTCGTATTAGTCGAGAAAACATTTGCGCGGCTTAAATCTTTTACTTGTCCTAATCTTTAGTCATCAGTTAAGAAAGTTGTCTCAACTCGTAGTCTTTAGTCTGGTGGTACCCGTAGATTAAACTAATCCAACGATGATTAATAGTTCAGTGAACTAATTTGATAGCGTGCATACTTCAAAATACATAATCTGGAGAAAGACATGTACCTTTGGTTGGGGTAAGACATTTCCACTGTAAGTGATAGAATCTTTAAAAATATTCTAAGAGTCTCCAAAATATCCAATATGCCCTTGTATTAAAGCTTTATCTATAAAAAAAAGTACATAACTGTCTTAATTAATATTTTAAAATATTCAATATGCTCTTGTCATAATTTTCAGACATAATTAAAGCCATGAATGCTGAAATTAAAATTAACCAAACACCAAAGAAAAGTCGTCTCATGTCTTTAGTCTCGATGGAAGCGTATATGTCTTTAGTCTTGGTCTTAATAGAACCACGTAAGTCTTTAGATTTTAGTGGAAGCACGTAAGTCTTTAGTATTAGTCGAGAAAACTTTTACGTGGCTTATATCTTTTGCGCGTCTTAATCTTTAGTCATCAGTCAAGAAAGCTGTCTCAGCTCGTAGTCTTTAGGCTTTCATGGATGCACATAAGTCTTTAGTCTTAGTCTAGAAATCTTTCATTATGACATGTTGAAGTAGGGTCCACATGTATTAAAAATGAGATATTCCAAAGTGATGTAAACCCACCTCGACATGATGTTGTTGAGGTGGACCCATAATTAAAGCCATGAATGTTGAAATTAAAATTAACCAAACACCGAAGAAAAGTCATCTCATGTCTTTAGTCTCGATGGAAGCGTATATATCTTTAGTCTTGGTCTTAATGGAACTACGTAAGTCTTTAGATTTTAGTGGAAGCACGTAAGTCTTTAGTATTAATCAAGAAAACTCTTACGCGGCTTAAATCTTTTGCACGTCTTAATCTTTAGTCATCAGTCAAGAAAGCTGTCTCAGCTCGTAGTCTTTAGGCTTTCGTGGATGTACATAAGTCTTTTAGTCTTAGTCTAAAAACCTTTCGTTATCACATGTTGAAGTGGGTCCACCTCAACAACATCATGTCGAGGTGGGTTTATATCACTTTGGAATATCTTATTTTTAATACATGTGGGCCCTACATCAACATGTGATCTTCATCTTGATTACTCTACCATCTCATTTTTAATACATGTGGACCCCTACATCAACATGTGATCTTGAATACTCCACCCACAACAGTATCACTCGCATAGTCCACATAAATATATTAAGAGTAATAATTCAGAATGATAACCGTGGTATAATTGTCTCTACATGGTTCTCAATTTTGTGCAGTATGCCAAGTTGGTAACACTTCTCAAATGAGAAAACGATAGGAAAAACTTTTTGGGGCTCTCTTGCCATAAATATTTGGCCTACCCCGTGGTGGTAGGGGTGTCAATTTTACCTGTTTAACCGGAACCGAAAACACCAGTTCTGGTTCAACATATTTTGGGAACCAATTAAAAAAGAACGAAATCGGAACCGAATCGCAAATGATGGTTCCGCTTCCGAGTAGTTTAATATGGAACCGAAACCGATAAGAACCGGAACCAAACTGATACGAACCGGAACCGATATCTAAATATAGTGTTAATATTCTCATATTATCAAAGATTGGAACCAATATACCCAGAACCGATCGACAAAAACTAAATAATCGGTTCCGATTTTCGGATCCATCATTTTGAGAACCGTAACCATTAAGAACCGGAACGGTTAGTTCTGGTTCTGGACACCTTAGGAATCGAACCGGAACCGACCCGTTGACACCCCTACTTGGTGGAACTATACACCAAACACCAGGCTGATTGGCGTTTATTGCCATGGATATGAGTGTTTTTATGGGATGATTTATAGCCGTTGTATTCAAATATTTTTGGTTATCTCTAGCCATTAGATTTTAGCACTTTTTGAGGAAAATATCTTTTGTATGAATGATTCTAGCCGTTAGATTCAAGCATGTATTGTAGGTACTATATCCAACGACTAGAAATCACTAATAAAGCTATTTTTAGTATGTAGGTCCACCTGGGGATGGGCCAAACATCCAGACAATCAGTGGTCTGTACGAGTGTGCCACACGTCCATCATCAAAGATGTATTCAATGTTGATTGAATCAACTTTCATTGTAACAGATTTGAATGAGCTAAGAAGGTGAGTACGAGTTAGAATGGCACTGGATTTGGGCTTCGTATATAGTCCGGTGTGCCAAGCCTGGTTTGATTGTGAGGCTTGTTGTATAAATGGGGTGGGCTTGGGCTAGCTATATGTATCCTGGGTTGGGTTTGGGCAGTGACCCAGCCCAAACCTCGTCCATCAAGTACAAATTTAGTATTCAACCATTTACATACTTAAAAGTATGCAAACATTGTCAGTACTGTTGGATTTCCCTTGAAAACTGTGTTATTTCAATGTTTTCAAAACAAAATATTTTATAAATTAAAAACACATTTTTCAATGAGCATTGAATGGTGGATACAATGTTTGCATACTTTTAAGTATGCAAATGGTTGCATACTAGACCGACCGTCCATCAATACCCTGATCGTAATACATAGTTGTGAAGTGCTTGAGTTGAAACCATGAATTCATAAACTGCCGTTATAACAAAAATAACAGCTGTTATAATGGATTCGGACCTCCCCCGTTACTTTATGTACCGTTAAAATGCTCAAAAAATAACGGCCATTATTTTCGTTACAACGGACTTCATTTTCTGTTATTTTTCCATTTTACGAAAATATCAACTGTTATTTTCCTGGAAAACTTGTGGAAAAAAACGGCCGTTATTTCCCCTATTTACGTTTTTGAAAATTTAAAATTCAAATTTTTAATTTTTAATTTCAGCACCATTTTTTTCGTTATTTTCTGTTATTTTCCATTTTTGCCCCTGTGCGTTACAATTTGTTATAACGGAAAAAGCGGTAATGCCACCAGTCTGTTATACCGTTATAACGGCCCCTTTTAAACCTTGTTGTAAATGCCTCTAATTTTATTTTTCTTTGGATAAATCTTGAAATGTTTCTAATAATATTACTGTAAATATGAAATAAGGTTAATGGGGTACTGGGCTTGTGCTTAGCTTTTAACAAAATTACCTAATGGACTGGCCCATTATATGTATTAACGGGCTGGATTGGCCCTAAAATGTTGTGCCTGTTTTGGACTGGGTTGGGCTTAGGCTAGCTATATTTATCCTAGATTGGGTTTGGGCAGTGGCCCAGCCCAAACCTGGCCCATTAATACCCTGATCGTAATACATACTTGTGAAGTGCTTGAAACCATGGTTAAAAAATCGGCCATTATAACAAAAATAACAGCTGTTATAACGGATTCAAACCTCCCCCGTTACGTTATGTATCGTTAAAAGGCTCAAAAAATAATGACCGTTATTTTTTGTTATTTTTCCGTTATAACGAAAATAATGACTTATCTTCTGGAAATTTTTTTGAAAAAAAAAAAAAAAAACGACTGTTATACTGTTATTTTCCATTTTTTTCATTTTTGAAAGTTTCAATTTCAAATTTCCAGTTACAAGTTATGATAATCAATGGAAGTATAAAGAGAACCAGGGTTTCTCTTAGCTTCTTGGGGCTCTAAAAGCTCTAGAAAGATTAGGTTTTCACCTAAAGTGGTCCTATATATATTAGAAGTAAGTGCTAATGTGATTAGGTAAGTAGTATAGTTGAAATAGAAAATATAACCATTTTAAAAAACTTCGTACGCGAGATCCAATTGATTGGGTCAACAAGTCCGATCGATCTGTCTGACCAAAAATGATCTCCGATTGATAAAGAGGTAGAAAAAGTTTTCCTACTTTTTAACTCTGATCAATACCTATTTGGCTGAACGATCTCAAGACAAGTTTTACTTAGAAATGCCGATCTCTTCATGTATGACTTCACTACAATGTAGTCATCAACTTCATAAATGTTTTTAAGAGGTATCCAATCTATCCAATGTTCTCTAAGTCACTTACCACTCCTGCAATGTGAATGAGTAATGCTTTAAGTCTTTTGATTCAACTTTTTGTTCTTCTAGCAATCTTCTGGCAGTCTAAAACAATGCAAAGCAATGCCACGACAACATGCACTTTCTAACACACTCAACTCCACAACATGCATTTTCTAACACACACAACTGACTACCACACACTATGATGGTGTACAACTTTGATCTTTGTCTTAACTTCTTATTAGGGGCTCTAAAGGCTTTGGAGAGATTAGGTTTTCACCTAAAGAGGCCTTATATATATTAGTGTTATTAGCCTGTGCTTAAGCACGGGCGACTAATTTTTGGTGAGGATGATCTCTATGGTGAGGAGATCATCCTCACAAAAATTTATCATTCTGATGTTCGTAGACTGGTTTAGAAGTTGAAGAATTATGTATCGTTGATTTTTACCATGTAACTTGAAAACCACATTTGATGGTGTTAGAAATTTCAGCATGGGCTGATTTTTTGTTGGGGTGATCTATATGGTGAGGAGATCAGCCATTGATTCAAATTCTATGTGGGTTCGCCAAAATGGTTGTCAAAAGTGGTAGTCCCATGAACCCGACCCATGTTGCATAACTTGGAATCAAATTCTTAAATTATTTTTGGGAATTACTTATTCTTGTTCAGAAACAATAAAGCAAGAAATTCAATATTTTTAGATGTCCATGCAATAATGCTATAATGATGGAAGCTTTTTAAATTTTATTCATAAAAAAAATGTATCTAGTTGAATAAAATAATACTAAAAAAGTTTTATATGCAGAGATGTTTAACAAAGTTGTTGTTTCTAATCTTGCACTTAAAACTGTGCTATATATAGATTTGGTATCTCGAATACCCACAGAGTACTGCATGAATGTTTAGCCCTACGAATATGAACTGAATAATCTGCAATTTGAGTTGCAAAGAGAAAAGAGAAAAGGAATGAGACCAATGACAAATTGAAGGATATAGGCTTTAAAATCCAACCCTCAAACAATGCACCATAGTCTTGACATGCTCAAAAAATACTCGATGCGCCTCACTTCCTACAAATTGAAAGTGTATATTTTTCTTGAATAACTGGAACAAATAACGTAATTCCACCAAAACAAAAGCAATAGTTCTTAAAAATGATCTCTTACCGTTGATAACGTAAGAAAATAAGGAGAGGATTTTATTTCTGCAAATAAATACATGATCCTTCAAACATACATACATACACATCCATCATCGGCCTAAAACAAAAACTCTTAGGTGCCTGCAAATTATCAAAAACTTGTTAGATTAAAATATCCAACTCAGTAAAATAGGAAAAAAAATAAAAGAAATGAGAAAAAAAAAATAAGAAAATTAAAAAAGAACACGTACCTCGCTCCAAGATAGCACGAGTCTAGGTGTAGTTTGAGATGTACATCGATGCTAAAAGCTATTTGATCAAGGGTCACTGTAGTTTATTTATATTTTTCCTTTACTCACCGTGGGGTTCTTTATTTTTTGGGAGAAACGTTGTCTCTTTCCAAAGGCTAAGAAATCGAAACCGACACAATTAAGCTGTCTCTTATTAAAACGGAAACACCGTCTCTGGTTAAAATGGAAACAAATATATGATTTTGCAAGGAAACGTACGTAGAACAAGTTGAATTGACGTTATAAGAATGGAAAGAGGCATATTTACTCAATTATTTATTTTGAATCTTGGATGAGATAGAGGAGATGGAAATTAACTTGATTTACGATACAATTAAAATTATTGATTAAAATGGAAACGTCTCTGTTTAAAATGGAAATAAATACATGATTTCGTAAAGAAACTTATGAAGACAAAGTTGAATAAACATTATAAGAATGGGAAGTGACGTATTTACTCAACCATTTATTTTGAATCTAGGATGATAGAGAGAAGGAGACATTTTTATCTAGGAGAGTAAGTAGGAACGTTTTTGGAATAGAATAAAAATAAATGAGTAAAGGGTGTTTTGGAAAAATTCATTGTAAAAAAGATGGAGAAAGCGCCATCTCAACAGGGTCGAGCTTTAGTATAAATAATAGATTATAAGCAAGCCCTAGTGTGATTAGGAAAGTAGTGTAGTCGAAATAAGAAATGTAACCATTTTTTTAAAACTTTGTACGCATGATCCAACCGATATTGGTCACAAATCTGATCAATTGGTCTGACAAAAAATGGTCTCCGATCGATATAGAGACAAAAAAAATTGACTTTTGAACTCTGATTCATACCTATTTGTCTGATCAATTAGTCAAGGCAAGTTTTGTTCAGAAATGCCTAGCTCCCTTCACATATGAATTCACTACATATCTACTCCTAAGTGTGATCGGGTGAAACTTAAAGTCTTTTGATTCAGCTTTTTGTTCTTTTGGTAATTTGGAGTTATGCAACCACAACACACACTCTCTAACTCACACAACTGACTACCACATACTAGAATGATATACAACCTTGGTCTTTATCATACGGATTTAGCCAACTCTAAGGAATCTGAACCTGTACAATTTTTTGATGAGAAAGAGGGAGTGTTATAAATGTTATAACTAGTTGAAGATGATGGAAACGATGGGCTAGCTAGTATAAATATTCAAAATAAAACCACAAAGTGAAAAAAAGTGAACTAATTGACAATAAAATAAGGACTAGTCGGTAAAAGTACAAAAAACAATGGTAAGTCACACACAATCCATTGCCATTACTAAAGATGATGAACATGGCTCGTAGGAAAGGGAGTTGAAATTGGACCCAACATTCAATGATCCAACCTAAGAGATCTCCTACCACAAAGATCAACCCAATCAAATCATCGTAATTTTTTCTTCTTCATAACAATCCAAAAGAATGTGCTAGGTTGGTACTGGTAATGAGTGTTAGATCTTAATGATTTTCGGATGAGAGACCTCGCTTGTCAAACTAACAATTTTACCGGTACCACGCATTTGCATCACTACAGGAAAAAAGACTTTCAGCGACGGCCGATGACCGTCGGTATAGGGATACAATTCGTCGCTATATGTTATACCGACGGCCAAAACGACCGTCGCTACCCGTCGCTATAGATTTCCTCGGTAAAAGGTATTACCGACGGTCACCTCAAAAACGCCCGTCGGTATATCTAAATGTGTGTTATCTGCCAAAACCTTTTAGCGACGGCCAAGAACCGTCTCTAAATATGTATATAGCGACGGCCACAAGTCTCTGGCCGTCGCTAAAACATGTATATAGCGAGGGGCATGTAAATCGACCGTCGCTATATGACATATATAGCGACGGTTAATGTTCTGGCCGTCTCTATATATGTTTCAGCGACGGTCACCTCAAAAATGCCCGTCGGTATATCTAAAAAGTGTAATTATCTGTGAAACACTTTTAGCGACGGCCAATGACCGTCGCTAAAACATGTATATAGCGACGGTCATAGGTCTCTGGCCGTCGCTAAAACATATATATGGCGAGGGGCATGTAAATTGACCGTCGCTATATGATATATATAGTGACGGGTAATGTTCTGGCCGTCGCTATATATGTTTTAGCGACGGTCATTGGCCGTCGCTAAAAGGGTTGATAGTATTAATTCCAATTTTAATTTTTTTGCATAATTTATTGTACCTGTACCTGTACAATGTATATAATACCACATTTTCCTATTCCATGTCCATATAATAAAATCAGAATTTAAAAAAAATAAAAAATTCAATATCTTAAATAATTAAATTTCTACAATATTGATTGTTTTAAATTTAACAATGTTATAAAATTTCAAAAATAAATCTGGAAAAGTAGAAGATACGATCAATCAGCATCTAGGTCCTGCAAAACAAATAAAAGTAAAATAATTAATATATAAAATGTTAAGATTTAATGTAAATGAAATGAAGAATTAAAGTAAACGAAATGAGGAATTAAAGTTAAACTTAAAAACCTTTAAATGTCTAACTGACTACAGATTCCTATCCGGACATCTGTGTTTTACCCCATCTCTTCCAGCATATTTGTTTCAATACAATATAAGTGTTGTAACAGGTTTCGGGAGATTCGGACTTCGTTTACCATATTTGGGCGTCAGAGTCCTAAATATGACTTAACTTAAAACCTGTAGATGCCTAAACCTATAACTGACTACAGATTCCTAATCGGACATATGTTTTTTATTCCGTCTTTTCCAACATATTTGTTTCAATACAATATAAGTGTTGTAACAGGTTTCGGGAGATTCAGACCTCGTTTACCCGATTTGGACGTCGAGGTCGTAAATTTGACCTAACTTAAAACTTATAAATACTTAAACCTGTAACTGACTACAGATTCTTAACCGGATATCTGTTTTTTATCCCGTCTCTTCCAACATATTTGTTTCAATACAATAGAAGTGTTGTAACAGGTTTCGGGAGATTCGGAGTTCATTTACCCAATTTGGGCGTCGGAGTCCTAAATATGACTTAACTTAAAACCTGTAAATGCCTAAACCTATAACTGACTACAGATTCCTAACCGGACATCTGTTTTTTACCCTGTCTTTTTCAGTATATTTGTTTCAATACAATAGAAGTGTTGTAACAGGTTTCGGGAGATTCAGAGTTCATTTACCCGATTTGGGCGTCGGAGTCCTAAATATGACTTAACTTAAAACCCGTAAATGCCTAAACCTATAACTAACTACAGATTCCTAACCCGACATCTATTTTTTACCCCGTCTTTTCCAGCATATTTGTTTCAACACAATAGAAGTGTTGTAACAAGTTTCGGGAGATTCGGACCTCGTTTACCCGATTTGGACGTCGATGTCGTAAATTTGACCTAACTTAAAACCTATAAATACTTAAACCTATAACTGATTACAGATTCTTAACTGGACATCTGTTTTTTATCCCGTCTCTTCCAACATATTTGTTTCAATACAATAGAAGTGTTGTAACAAGTTTCGGGAGATTCAGAGTTCATTTACCCGATTTGGGTGTCGGAGTCCTAAATATGACTTAACTTAAAACCCGTAAATGCCTAAACCTATAACTGACTACAGATTCTTAACCGGACATCTATTTTTTATCCCGTCTTTTCCAGCATATTTGTTTCAACATAATAGAAGTGTTGTAACAAGTTTCGGGAGATTCGGACCTCGTTTACCCGATTTGGACGTCGATGTCGTAAATTTGACCTAACTTAAACCTATAAATACTTAAACCTATAACTGACTACAGATTCTTAACCGGACATCTGTTTTTTATCCCGTCTTTTCCAACATATTTGTTTCAACACAATAGAAGTGTTGTAACAAGTTTCGGGAGATTCGGACCTCGTTTACCCGATTTGGACGTCGATGTCGTAAATTTGACCTACCTTAAAACCTATAAATACTTAAACCTATAACTGATTACAGATTCTTAACCGGACATCTGTTTTTTATCCCATCTCTTCCAACATATTTGTTTCAATACAATAGAAGTGTTGTAACAGGTTTCGGGAGATTCAGAGTTCATTTACCCGATTTGGGCGTCGGAGTCCTAAATATGACTTAACTTAAAACCCGTAAATGCCGAAACCTATAACTGACTACAGATTCCTAACCGGACATCTATTTTTTATCCCGTCTTTTTCAGCATATTTGTTTCAACATAATAGAAGTGTTGTAACAAGTTTTGGGAGATTCGGACCTCGTTTACCCGATTTGGACGTCGATGTCGTAAATTTGACCTAACTTAAAACCTATAAATACTTAAACCTATAACTGACTACAGATTCTTAACCGGACATCTATTTTTTATCCCGTCTCTTCCAACATATTTGTTTCAACACAATAGAAGTGTTGTAACAGGTTTCGAGAGATTCAGAGTTCATTTACCCGATTTGGGCGTCGGAGTCCTAAATATGACTTAACTTAAAACCCGTAAATGTCTAAACCTATAACTGACTACAGATTCCTAACGGGACATCTATTTTTTATCCCGTCTTTTCCAGTATATTTGTTTCAACATAATAGAAGTGTTGTAACAAGTTTCGGAAGATTCGGACCTCGTTTACCCGATTTGGACGTCGATGTCGTAAATTTGACCTAACTTAAAACCTATAAATACTTAAACCTATAACTGACTACAGATTCTTAACCGGACATCTGTTTTTTATCCCGTCTTTTCCAACATATTTGTTTCAACACAATAGAAGTGTTGTAACAAGTTTCGGGAGATTCGGACCTCGTTTACCCGATTTGGACGTCGATGTCGTAAATTTGACCTAACTTAAAACCTATAAATACTTAAACATATAACTGACTACAGATTCTTAATCGGACATCTGTTTTTTATCCCGTCTCTTCCAACATATTTGTTTCAACACAATAGAAGTGTTGTAACAAGTTTCGAGAGATTCAGAGTTCATTTACCCGATTTGGGCGTCGGAGTCCTAAATATGACTTAACTTAAAACCCGTAAATGCCTAAACCTATAACTGACTACAGATTCCTAACCGGACATCTATTTTTTATCCCGTCTTTTCCAGCATATTTGTTTCAACATAATAGAAGTGTTGTAACAAGTTTCGGGAGATTCGGACCTCGTTTACCCGATTTGGACGTCGATGTCGTAAATTTGACCTAACTTAAAACCTATAAATACTTAAACCTATAACTGATTACAGATTCTTAACCGGACATCTATTTTTTATCCCGTCTCTTCCAACATATTTGTTTCAATACAATAAAAGTATTGTAACAGGTTTCGGGAGATTCAGAGTTCATTTACCCGATTTGGGCGTCGGAGTCCTAAATATGACTTAACTTAAAACCCGTAAATGCCTAAACCTATAACTGACTACAGATTCTTAACCGGACATCTATTTTTTATCCCGTCTTTTCCAGCATATTTGTTTCAACATAATAGAAGTGTTGTAACAAGTTTCGGGAGAGTCGGACCTCGTTTACCCGATTTGGACGTCGATGTCGTAAATTTGACTTAACTTAAAACCTATAAATACTTAAACCTATAACTGACTACAGATTCCTAACCGGATATCTGTTTTTTATCCCGTCTTTTCCAACATATTTGTTTCAACACAATAGAAGTGTTGTAACAAGTTTCGGGAGATTCGGACCTCGTTTACCCGATTTGGACGTCGATGTCGTAAATTTGACCTAACTTAAAACCTATAAATACTTAAACCTATAACTGACTACGGATTCTTAACCGGACATCTGTTTTTTATCCCGTCTCTTCCAACATATTTGTTTCAATACAATAAAAGTGTTGTAACAGGTTTTGGGAGATTCAGAGTTCATTTACCCGATTTGGGCGTCGGAGTCCTAAATATGACTTAACTTAAAACCCGTAAATGCCTAAAGTTATAACTGACTACAGATTCCTATTCGGACATCTGTTTTTTACCCTGTCTTTTCCAGCATATTTGTTTCAACATAATAGAAGTGTTGTAACAAGTTTCGGGAGATTCGGACCTCGTTTACCCGATTTAGACGTCGATGTCGTAAATTTGACCTAACTTAAAACCTATAAATACTTAAACCTATAACTAACTACCGATTCTTAACCGGACATCTATTTTTTATCCCGTCTCTTCCAGCTTATTTGTTTCAACACAATAGAAGTGTTGTAACAGGTTTCGGGAGATTCGGAGTTCATTTACCCGATTTGGGCGTCGGGGTCCTAAATATGACTTAACTTAAAACCCGTAAATGCCTAAACCTATAACTGACTACAGATTCCTAACCGGACATCTGTTTTTTATCCCGTCTCTTCCAGCATATTTTTTTCAACACAATAGAAGTGTTGTAACAAGTTTTGGGAGATTCGGACCTCGTTTACCCGATTTGGACGTCGATGTCGTAAATTTGACCTAACTTAAAACCTATAAATACTTAAACCTATAACTGAGTACAGATTCTTAACCGGACATCTGTTTTTTATCCCGTCTCTTCTAGCATATATGTTTCAACACAATAGAAGTGTTGTAACAGGTTTCAGGAGATTCGGAGTTTATTTACCCGATTTAGGCGTCGGAGTCCTAAATATGACTTAACTTAAAACCTGTAAATGCCTAAACCTATAACTGACTACAGATTCCTAATCGGACATCTGTTTTTTATCCCGTCTTTTCCAACATATTTGTTTCAATACAATATAAGTGTTGTAACCGGTTTCGGGAGATTCGGACATTGTTTTCCCGATTTGGACGTCGAGGTCCTAAATTTGACCTAACTGAAAACCTCATGTTGAGTACTTAAATACAACAATCATATCTCATAAATATAGATGTACCTGATCATCATTTGCTTCGTTGGACTGATGCTGGTCTTGGCTCTGAGGTGGTATGTTAGTTGATTGCATGGAGCGAAAAAATGCAACCATCTGCTCTTGCACCATCCTACTCACTTGCTGCTGCATCTGCTCCTGCATCTGGGATTGGGCTTGTTGATGCATCTCCTCCTGCTTTTGCATCTGCTCCTGCATCTTCTGCATTTGCTCTTGCATCTGTTGGAACTCATTTTGAAGAACCTTATAACTAGAACTGGATGAGCTAGATGATGAGCCAAAGACCGAAGTCGGTGTCGGGCCTAGACCAAAGCCGCGTACCCGTCCATGTCGCTCTCGGGGCATCACGCTGGTATAAATCTCATCAGCTGTAAGTGCGGGAGTAGAACTCTCACCACTCTCTGACACTTGACTCTGTGAAAGCTCCCTAAATTTGGACTAGATTCAAAACAAATTAGTTAGTAAAAGACAATTATATTTTTATTTAAAATAGACATCTTGCGTACCATGATATCAGCAGATGTAGAATCAACTGGCGACCCGTCTTTTCTAAGATGGGTTCGGAAGAATAAGTCAACTCGACTCGGTGTAGTACCGTCTGTCCTACTCCGAGCCTATTCTTGAAGAAAAAACATATATATTATTAAACAATAATAGGTCAAAGTAACTTAAAAAAATAAGCAGTGATATATTGAAATCATATACGCACCTCCTCATCTTTGTGGCGCGCAAAACTCTTCGTGCCCCCAGTATGTTTCATGGTCTGCTTACTACGGTTCGCCTTATTTTGCTTTGACATTGCCTGCAACAAATTCAATGTCATGACATAGAACCAGACGGTTAATGAAATTTTATTTTTGAAATACCTGAAACTCATCACTACTCCAGTACACGACTAGAGATGCCCAATCAGCATCTGAGATGCCTATGGGTTTATTCTGTAATCGAAGCTCATCCGTGTCCATGGCATCATAATTTTTCTTCAAATCATTCCTCCAATCGCTGTATTTAGTTCCCATTGACTGCATGACCCACGGTCTGTGGTCATCGCTGATATCAACTTGTTGCTGAAATGTTAAGCAACAATACTATTAAAAATCACATCATTTACTAAAAGTAAAAATGGATAATAACTAAGTCAAAATCAGTAAAAATAGTATTAAAAAATCATGTCATCTACCTTTACTATTTGCCACATCCTCTCCTTCGCATCATCAGGAATGTTAGACCATCTCTTTAACTGCAATGATGCGTGACCAGAATGCCTAACAACCGTCCCCAATACTTGTCCAAATGAACGAGCCCCATCACCTACAGGTTGGCCTAGTTCATTCCATTCAATTTGCATTTTTTGGCCAAATGGAATGCCAAAATGACCCACTCCTCGTGTGGGCCCTCTCCTCCGGACGCTGGTAGAAGCTGTTTCAAAAATTAAACAAAAACACATCAATGAGTATACAAAATTTATAACATCAAACAATAATATCAGCAACTTATATCATACCAGCACTACCAGGCGTCGACTGTAGGGCTGGTGATGAGGCTGGCGATGGAGCTGCCACTGGGGATGGGGCTGACGATGGGGATGGGGATGGTGCTGGCGATGGAGCTGCCACTGGGGATGGGGCTGACGATGGGCCTGATACTGTCGATGGGGCCGACACTGGCAATGGGGCTCTCGATGTAGTCTTCCTAAACACTTTATTTTGTCGAGGCATATCTAAATTCTTGCACGACTAATATTAGGCCATATATGCACGAATAATATTCACAGAATAAACTCAATTTCATTAATCATACATATTACAAAAAGAAAATTACAACATATATTAAAAATTACAATGGATCCTCATCATTGACGAAAGCTTGATCTACTCCATAACCTTCAACAACAACTCCGTCGACATCATCCCTAACCCAACTGACATCATCATTGGAGTCGGGTTCCTGTTGGTACAACCCGGGCTCATTTACTTGGAAAGGCTCTTCTTCTAGGTCCTCAGTTGACACCATGTTGTATGTGTCTCGTGGTTGTGTCTTTAGTACAACGCGCCAATCAGCATTGTTGTTGTCTTGGACATAAAAAACTTGTTGTGCCTGACTTGAGAGAATAAATGGTTCATTGGTATTTAAGGTTCGTTTGACATTCACACAGTTGAACCCATACTCATCTTGTCGGAATCCTCCATGAGTCAGGACATCATACCAATGACATTTAAATAACATGATCTGATTTTTGCCAGGATACTGTAGCTCCAGAATATCATTTAAAATGCCATAGTATTCGACATTGCCTGTTGTTGGATTTGTGTCTCTCGCGCTTGCAAAGCTATTAGTCTCTGCAGTTATAAAAACTCCACTATTTTGAGTTTTTCTCTTTCTCTCTCTATCTTCTGTGTGAAATCTAAACCCTTTTACAATAAAACCCTTAAAAGATTTCACTGTCCAAGAAGGACCCAGAGATAACATTTCGAGAGATTCATGTATTTGTTCGCCATTTAATCGCATCTGCGAAACCTAGGCATGTTTAAAAAATAAGGTTAATACATTTAAACTATATATAATTACACTTAAAAAATAAAAGTATTTGTATGATATCTAAATCGTACATGTTGTTTAAACCATGAAGAAAACTCCTTGATATGTTTCAGTTCAACATCCCTAGGTCCCATACGTCGATTATTGGTATTGATTATTAATTTGTGTTGCCTGTACAATAAATAACACGTCAATAAGAACCAATTTATATGAAATACATACCGAAAGTAGATTTGGAATAATTAATCTTACTCAATAAATGGAGCGACTTCGGGGCAGTTGTTTAGCACATAGAGATGAGCTTGTTCCCAGTCAAGGTTGCTTAGCATGTATGTTGTAGCCTTCCCTATGGCACGACCAATTTCTGTGAAAATGGATAACTTCCCACATGATTCAGCATCAATAGCATCGCTATTCCGTTGTGGCCGGTTGAACCTCGTTTCAATGTCATGCAAGTATCTCGAGCAAAATATCAATGATTCTTCACAAATATACCCTTTAGCAATTGACCCTTCCGGATAATTTTTGTTTCGAACATATGTTTTGAGCCTATGCAGATACCTCTCAATTGGATACATCCACCGATATTGTACGGGTCCGGCCACCTTGGCTTCACCAGCTAGATGAATGGGCAAATGCACCATTATATCAAAAAATGCCGGCGGAAAGATCATTTCTAATTTGCAAAGTGTTACAATAATCTGCGATTCAAGTTGCTCCAATTCTTTCACATTCAACACCTTCGAACATAACTGCCTGAAGAACGTGGACAACTCAATCAAAACTGAACACACATTCTTTGGTAAGTTACCACGTATTGCAAGCGGAAGAAATTGTTGCATGAGAACATGACAATCGTGACTCTTGAGCCCCGAGATCTTGCATTGCTTCACTTGAACACATCGTGAGAAATTCGACGAATAACTATCTGGAACCTTCACATCTTTCAAGATTTGACAGAATTTCCTTTTCTCAACCAAAGACATCGTGTGACATGCAGCGGGAAGTAAAAGTTTCCTCCCATCTGGAATGGGGTGAAGTTCATTTCTTATACCCATTAATTTCATATCCAAACGAGCCTTCAGGTTATCTTTAGAACCCTCCATATTTAGCAGTGTCCCGATCACATTATCACACACATTCTTTTCAATGTGCATGACATCCAAATTGTGCCGCAACAAGAGATCTTTCCAATACGGCAATTCAAAAAAAATGCTATTCTTTTTCCAATTCTTAGGTAAATTACAATCATCCCTCTTTCTCTTCCTCCCAGTTTTATCCTTATCTGACTTCCCAAATGTTATCTGCTCGTAGTCCCGTAACTGGTCGAGCACATCCCCACCGGTCAATGGTTTTGGAGCACTTTTTAATTCTTTTCTACCATTAAACGACTTCTTATTATGTCGGAATTTATGATCAGTTGGTAGGAATCGACGATGTCCCAAGTAACATTCTTTATGTCCTTCTTGCAATCTGACTGAACAAGTATCCTTGTGGCATGAGGGACAAGCAAGTTTTCCCTTGGTGCTCCACCCTGACAAGTTTGCAAGTGCAGGGAAGTCATTAATAGTCCATATGACTCCTACATGACACCGAAAATTTTGTTTTAAAGAGGCATCGTATGTCTCAAATCCATCTGTCCATAATTCCTTCAATTCTTCGATCAATGGTTGCAGGTACACATCGATGTCGTTCCCAGGAGCCTTAGGGCCAGGAATAAGCAACGTCAACATGAAAGATGTTTGTTTCATACACATCCATGGCGGCAAATTATATGGAATAATAATTACTGGCCATGTACTGTGAGGAGTACTTGTATAACTAAAAGGAGTGAAGCCATCGCTCCCTATCCCAACTCTAACATTCCTCTGTTCAGAAGCGAACGATGGGTATTTCTCGTCTAAAGCTTCCAACGCCTTCGAATCTGCTGGATGCCTCAACACGCCATCTTTTGTACGACCCTCGGCATGCCATCTCATATGTTCGGCTGTTTTTGAACACATAAACAACCTCTGAAGTCTCGGTCTCAACGGAAAATAACGCAAAATCTTCGCAGGTATTTTCTTATCCTCTGTAGACGAAGTGGAAGCATCTTCAGTAGATTGATGTGTAATCGGTTTCCACCTGGACTCGCCACATACGACACATTCATTTGCGGTCTCATGCTCCTTCCAGTATAACATGCAGTCATTTGGGCATGCATCTATCTTCGTATAATGCATCCCAAGATCCCGAAGGATCTTTTTGGATTCATAATGATTCTTAGGCAACGTTTCACCAACAGGAAATGCCTCCTTTAACAACTCAAGCAACATGTCGAATGATTTGTTACTCCATCCGTTAAGACACTTCAAGTGTAACAACCGTACAATAAAAGATAATTTTGAAAATTTTGTGCAACCTGGGTATAGTTCAGTCTCGACATCCTTTAACAATTCATAAAATTTATTCGCTTCTGAATTTGGCTCACTCGATCTAGTCTCATTCAATACATTCTCCTCTTCACGATCAAAGTTCGTCATTCCATATGCATCTTGTAACATTCCTTGCATATCATCACCCCCGTCAGCCTCATCACTCATATATTCATTATCATACTCTCCATGGTACAACCAGACGGTATAATCCGGAATTATCCCAATCAATACTAGGTCCCAATATACTTCTAGTCGATCCTTTAGGAATGCATGACAACATTTTTTACATGGACACTTGATCTTGTCTCCGTACTCTGAACGAGAAAATGCAAAATCCAAGAATTGTCCTACTCCGTTTAGATACTCGGGGCTATTTTTTGGCTTCCCAACCCAACTTTTATCCATCGTTATATCTCCTTCAAAATAACGCCACCTTCAACTGAAATTAAGCACGTTGTCACACACAACTCAAATGCACATGCATCATGCTTCCTATCTCCTCTCTAAAGGGTGGGTTGATCCTATCCCATTCAGGAATGCATAATCTCTAGTACACTCAATAGCCAAGTGATTATTTCTCTTTGAAGGAAAATTTCGGCAGCATTTCCCCATAGTTCTCCAAGTACACGACTTAGACTAGGGGCAAACATGTCACCTTGTCTAAATATGTACCCAGAGAACAAAAGGAATGCTCGCCGAAACTATCCTACAAATGGAAATAAACACTTTAACTACTGACTGTACTAGAGATTATGCATTCCCAAACTGTCCAAAGGGACAATTCAAGAATCAACAGCAGACAATTACTCCTTATCACCAAAAAGACAAATAAGTTGTTAACTTGAATTTAGTCTCAAATGAGAACCAAACGTCATAGTTTACAACTAATGTATCATAAATAGGTGATAAGCCACATAATTGTCACAAAGTGATTCTTGAACGGGAGATCTAAGGTTTAATGCATATATATGCATGCATATGTGTGTATGTGTGCACAATTCACATTTATATACAACATAAACTTAAGATAAATTAACAATTACTAACTAAGAACAAGTATAAATAATGACAAAAATTCAATCAAATATCTAAAGAAAAAGATGTGCTATATAAATCAAATATGAGAGAAACACTGGATTTGGAATTAGTTACTTTGTCTAATAATGAAGTATTTCTACCAACATATATACATTACAAAATCTATTCCATTAGGCTAACGATGAATATGGAAAGATAAATACTTATCAAAATAAAAATAAAACAAATGGAAAGACACATGACAATAAGAGAATAAAATCCAATGATGAATATAAACAAGATACACGAGAATAAAAGAAACGCAAAATAAGTAGGCTAATGATGAAAACTGCCTTTTTACTCAAATACGATGGACTTGGTGTGTCATTTTCGAGTAGCGTCCAAAATGACGGACCAGTAGCGACAAAACGATGACTTGGTCAACCGTCTATTTTTTCATAAATTGCAAAAAAAATAAAATGGATATAATGCATTGTTTTAAGGAATTAAATTATTAAAGAACATAGGATACAAGTGGATTAATGGTGTGTATAATCCACTCATACCCCCTAATTATTTTTGAGGAAGGAACATTTAGACATGGATGGCATTTTAGATCAAGAAAGAGTAATTAACAAGTATCACATATTACACCAATCCACTTTTTTGTCACATTGTTGTTCTGCTATAATGACATTTTGTCTTGGAACCCAAGATGGTCCCTCTATCATTCTTATTAAATATTTTACTAGTATATCTAGGATGTCTCACCCTAGTTCTCACCCATAGGGTAGAGAAATCAAAACTCAAAAATTATGTATCTCTTGATCTAGCCAACTCAATCACACTCATACGAATGCAAAACAACGGAATATGAAGATATTGTCTAATTGCAAACATAATGTGTGTGTACGCACGCATGCGTGTGTGTGTAAGTGTAAAACAACTATTATGATTGCTAAACGATGCTTCTGATCTAGTCGTTTCATTGATTCTAGCACTTGACACATAAGAATATAAACATACTAGTATCGAAGTAATCCAACTATCTAAACAGTAATTAAAGTAACAAAGATCCAATTTTTCTTTCTTTGTTGTTTCATAATCTTTTCATAAATGCATGGCCAGCCTCATGTCCGTGTTAAAATTAATGACATATACTACATAAATAATATCTATATACCTAGAAGGTACAAATTTAGAGATGGGATCTTGCATAGTTATCAATATATACAAATTACAAGTTTGAAAAGAGAAAATTAAGAGATTGTGATTCCTAATTTCCTTTTCACTTGGCTAGAAGGGAACCCATGCCACAACCTCAAATAACCCCAAAATCCTTAGTTTATGCCCCAAAATGGGTACACCAAAATGGGAGTCAAAAATGTGTTCTCAGGTGCAATCAGTCAGCCATTTAAGGCATGGGTCGGGCTCCATTGACAGATCTAAAATGACAGATAAAATGACCGGGACACAATATAAGCCACGTGGCACACTGTTACAGGACTCGGACCATATGGATGTTTGTCCTATCCCATGGTGGACCTACAAACCAAAAATCAGCCTGATTAGTGATTTATAGGCTTTGGATTGGACTTATTTTCATGGGCTGATCTCAACTGTGGGAATTTGAGCAGTATTTGAGGTACAAAGATGCAACACTTATTAAATCACTAATCGGGCTGATTTGTGGTTTGTAAGTCGACCATGGGATTGGACTTATTTTCATGGGCTGATTTCAACTGTGGGAATTTGAGGTACACAAATGCAACACTTATAAATCACTAATCAGGGTTATTTTTGGTTTGTAGGTCTGCCTAGGGATTGGCCACACACATCCATATGGTTAGTATCCATTAAAAATGTGCCACGTGGCTTCGCTGCCCATTACTCATTATTCACCAAAAATCAGCCATTGATTCATCTTCTATGTGGGTACACCAAAATGGGTGTCAAAAATGGGTGCCCTCGATCCCTACCCTTTATCCTTTGCTCTAATAATGGGCAACAAGAAATCAATAATCAGCTTGATTACTGATTTCAAACCTTTAAATCTTTGTAACCCTAAAATGGGCAATAAGAAATTAGTGATTACTGATTTCAAACCTTTGAACCTTAATTAAATGCTCAAATTCATGGAAACAACTCCAATCCATTGCTTAAAAATCACTAATCAGGCAAATTTTTAGTCTGTGTATCCATCTAGGGTTTTAGGTCAAACATTCATCCTGTTAGAAATCTCAAAGAATATGCCAAGTAGCTCATATTGAGGTCTGTCAGCAAGTTCTACTCGATCTGTGTGGGTATGAGTCAAGTGGCACATTCTTAGAGACCACTGATTGTAAGGATGTTAGGCCGAACCATAAGTAGACTTACAAACCAAAAATCACCTTGATCAGAGATTTCTAACGTTGGATTGTAGTCATTTTCATGGGATTTATCCCAAATATCCATCATAAACCCTAAATACTTAAATCGTTACCAATCAAAGGTGCTGTTTGGTGTATATCTCCACCAAGGAGTGGAAAAACACCCCTGCGGTAAGTGGGGGAGACGAAGATAGTTAAATACCAAAAAAAAAAGGAAAAAAAACTTACTTGATAACGCGTCCGAAGGCCGGGAAGTCGCCGGAAGCACGGACGTCGATTGAATGGAGGAAGGCGGTGTCGACGGTGGCGAACGGAGAAGAGGAGAGGTGGAAATCAAGGGGAAATGGGTTTCGGGGTGGAGGAGAGGGATTTTGAGAAGAAGAGGAGAAAGGGGTTTTCGCGCGGAATGCGAAAACCCAACCTTTTTTTTTTTATATATAGCGTTTTACCGACGGCCGGTTCCTGACCCTCGCTATATGCTCTTATAGAGACGGTCTTAGCCGTCGTTATATCATAGATTTACCGACGATATGGACCTGGCCGTCGCTATACATATATATAGAAACGGTTTTCCTCTGGCCGTCGCTATAAGTGTGGAATTTTTTTGGCGCCATTCCTTATACCGACGGGTTGGTCTTTGGTCCTTGCTAAATATACGTATGGCGACGTATTTGTCTGGCCGTCGCTAAAATTCGGTCGCTATAATCCAAATTTCTTGTAGTGCATGTACCCAACATATTTGGTGTACAAGGTATATCTCTTCAAATGTATATTGAAATCCAAGCATAAAATTTACATTGTTTGAGTATTCATGTGTACCTTATAATTATACAAACCTTGTAGATTGCAAATACTTGATAGTGTAACTGTTCAAAGGTCCCATATTAATAATAAGATATATAACTAACAGGAATGATGAGTATCAAATTTAATGAACATTAACTAATCAGACACACCTTGCTCGGAGATGGCTGTTAACACTTTTTGACCAGGTTTATCAAGAATACCTGAAGTGTTCTTTAGTGGAGTTGTGGAGGCAAATGGATTGGGTGGCATGATTAAGCTTTCCGTTTGTCCTTCCAACATTTGAACCGCAACTTTCATTGAAGGGCGGTCAACTGGGTACCATTGAATGCACCAAAGTGCAACAATTGTTAGTTAATTCTTTGCTATATCAGTGTCTCCATCTGTGTCTACCTTGATTCCTAGCTCTTCGCCTTGATTCAAATGCTTATAAGCCCACTCTGGGAAGTACACTTGGCTAGTGTTCTCTACTGTAACATCGATGTTCTTCCTCCCTCCAACCATTTCAAGCAACAACATCCCAAAACTATAGACATCCGATTTATACGACACATTCCCAAAGTTCCTAGAGAACACCTCGGGTGCAATGTATCCTATGGTACCTCTCGCAGCAGTCATGGAAACAATGCTTACTCCCTTGGAACACAACTTCGCTAGACCAAAATCAGAGATCTTGGGATTGAAGTTATGATCTAACAAGATATTATGTGGCTTGATATCAAAATGGAGGATACGTTGATCGCACCCCTGGTGAAGATATTCTATTCCTTTGGCCGTGCCAATTGCGATATCTTGAAGTTTCTCCCAACCAAGGGAAGGATTCTTAGCGTCCCTTGAAAAAATGAACTTTTCTAATGACTCGTTTGGTAGGAACTCGTACACAAGAGCACGTCTAAATCCATCTGCACAGAAGCCCACTAGGTGAACCACATTGATGTGGTGAATCATACCTATGGTGCCCACTTCATTAATGAACTCCTCTCCATTTCCCTTCGAATTGTTGAGGATCTTAACAGCGACTGGAATTTCATTGGAATGCTTCCCTTTGAACACACTGCCATAACCTCCTTGACCTAATTTGTTTTTAAATTGATTTGTAATCCTTTTGATATCAGCATATGAGTATCTTGTGGGCTCAAGAGATTTGTAGTCTTCCAAGAACTTTTCAATCTTGACTTGATTCTCCTTTTCTATTTTGTCTGAATTTTTGACATAGTAACATTTGATTGCTGTCAACATTGCTCCTACGAAGACCAGGAAGCCTATGATTACACCTGCACACATTAAAATGTTGCAAAATTACCAAACACAACACCCTAATAACATTAATGAAGTTCTAAATGGGTGATGGAAGCAAGCTTCACCTGTAATCACTAGTACAGTCGATCTACCTGCCAAAAAGGAGAATTACAGAAAATTAACACCATTATAAATATAGGCTCAATTTTAGAGTGAAATATGTAACCCAGGTTTTTTTTTTTTTTCTTGTTATCATTTAAACAGATTAACGACGAACAAATGGAAGTATTGCGCTAAGAAAATAGTAACACAAAAAGAACTCGTCTCTCCATTGATAGATGTTATGAAATTAGATAAAAGGTTTTCGAGCTTTTGAAATAGCAATTGAAGTCGTCACACCCCTTGAAGGAAGTAAGAACGGAGATACCACAAGGAAGAAAAAAGAGGTGAATCTCATCAGATGGAAGCCTCCCCCAGAGACGTGGCTAAAGCTCAACTTTGATGGCTCGGTATTGCCAGATTCGAGGGATGCAGCCATAGGTGGAGTGATTAGAGACACATCAGGTCAATGCGTTGCCGCTTTTGCAGCAAAGGTGGGGAAGACCACGATCACAGTAGCAGAAGGGCTAGCTCTCAAGGAAGGTATAAGGTTGTCAAATCACATGAATATCAAAAAGCTTATCATCCAAGGAGATTCAGACAGAGTGATTAGCAGCCTTCACAATTCCACTCATAGACCTTGGAGAATTCAGAATCTGATCGTAGATATTCAAGAGCGGATATGGCAGAGACCATAATATATATGGACAGCCTTTCACGGCTTTTGAGAAGGAAATCTTGTACAAGCTGGCTTCCCTAGGACATAGATGTTCAAACAATATGTATCGATAGGGACCCACCCTAAGGACATTCATAGTGGAATGGACGATCCAAAATTTTTCTACTTGTAAACCATTTTTCACAGTGAGAAGCTGACTTTTTGTGAGAAACTAATCAGCCTTTATATAGGGTCCACATGTACATGTGTCAAAGGCTAAATTTAGTAAACCGGCTAAATAATTTAACTAACACTGCTTGAAGAAGGATGTCAAAAGAGAGTAGTAGTGGCTGCCCACAATATGAGCTACCTGGCACACTCTTAGAGGATGTTGGCCGTGTGGATGTTTGGCCCATCCCTAGGTCGATCTACAGACCAAAAATTAGCCTGATTAGTGATTTCAAACCTTTGGATCTTTGTACTACAAAATACAAATAATGGTCAATAATGCCAAAATTACACTGGTTAAAAATTAACCCATGAAAACAACTCGAATCCAATGCTTAGATATTAGTAATTAAGCTAATTTTTGGTTTGTAAGTCCATCTAGAGTTGGGCCAAATATCCATACCGTCAGAAATCTCTATTAATATACCACGTGGCTCATATTGTGGTCGGTAGCAACTTTGCTGACCGGCCCGCAGCAAGCAAAGTTTTACTTGTCAAAACAGACAAGGTCGCGGTGTAACAAGCTGTAGCTTACGCCAAAAGCAACAGCTAGCACCATTTTTGTTACCCACTGCATCCATCTGTGATCTGGCCCCACTGACCGCATCGATGTTTATCTACACACCAAAAATCACCATGATTGGTAATCTCTAGCCATTTGATTTCAGTACTTTTTAAAGCGTGATTCTAGCTGTTGTATTCTATAACCAATGGCCAAATATCATCGACACAAGCTGATTTTTTAGTAAAACTTCTATCACAGCGTTCTGACATATGCTTCTGTCACAATGAAAACATATGCCACGTGGGACACTATTAGTGGACGCTGACCGTATGGATGTTTGGCCAGTCCCTCAGTGGACCTCTGAACCAAAAATCAGCTTGATTAGTGATTTACAACCTTAGGATCTTTGCACCCAAATAACGCTCAATAATGCTCGAATTCTTACCGTTAAAATCAACCCATGAAAATAACTTCAATCGAATCGCTTAGAAATCACAAATCAGGCCGATTTTTTGTTTAGAGGTCCACTGAGGGACTGGCCAAACATCCCTACGCTCAGCGTCCACGAAGAGTGTGCCACGTAGCCTGTGTTTTTCATTGTGACAGAAGCATCCGTCAGAATGCTGTGATAGCTAGAAGCTTTACTCCTGATTTTTGGTATGATTGTCGACCAAGTGTGGGCTAAAAGTAACAAAAAATGGTGCTAGCTGGCGCAGCTGGCGTAAAGCCACCCAGGGCTTGTTATCCAAACAGAAAATTGCAAAGAGCAAGGTACCTTTTTTGGGAACTTCCAAACATTCGATGTCCGGTGGACTGCTATTCTTCTTCAATTTGCATTTCTTGCCCTGCTCCACAGATCCCGCAAGATGGTGCAACCCAACTCAACTGAAGATCAAAATCCCCGTCATGATAAAAAAAAATTGAGTATAGAAATGAAATGGTAGCAATTGATTCTCAGGAAACTACGGGGACGTCCGCGATGGTCGAAGCGGAAGAATAACCATAAACTTGGTAACCAGGGACGCTAAGACAAGGGATCGTAATACAATAGTACCTATAATCAACAACCCTTTTGTACGGACGTGAAGGCTTTGAACAATTGAATAAGGTAACGTTGTAAAATTGATTCGGGTAGAAATTGAGGTGGAAAGGAGAGGCAGAGGCAGAGGCAGAGATATTGAAGTGTGTAAGGCGTCGGTAAATGCAAGCATCAGGGTCATACACATCTATCACCTGGGACTTATAATCGATTCTTCTCACCAAGAACTTTCCTGAATATGGCAACTCAATCACCGTTTCCTTTCCCTCGGTGCAAGAGTTCGAACCCGGGATAGCCACAGTGATTGGGTTGGTGGCCGATAAGGCGGAATGGGAATCGGACGGCAGGGCCATGCTTTCCGCATCTTGACTCCCTGCACTCATCTTGGCTTGCTCCAAGGCCTGGAAAGATGAGTATGAAGATGAACTACACAAACACCTGCTCTAACTTACAACCCATATCTCCGGTCCGGATTGATCCTTCACTCCACACCAGAGAAGAGGTTTTGTCGGCCCGTGCAAGAGGGCCATGAGGCCACTTGTAAGTCTCATCCAAACTTATGGTGTGCATGAAACGGATGGGACCCACCTTCAATTCATAAATTTGACAAGTGGATGAAACGGATGGGACCCACCTTCAATTGAATTCATATCCGAAGCTTGGTCAGATTATTGACCAATGTGCTTTCTTCTTGGACAGATTTTTCCCCGTCCTTAATGATCTCACTTGTAAAGTCTGGTGGTGCGTCGGAGCGTCCTTCTCACTTGGAAGTTGGACAATGGACAACGTAGCCCACCCACCACCACTGGATCCGCCTTCGCCGACTGCAGCGAAGCCTCTGACAATCACAAAGTTCCGGCACCTACCCAATTGCTTTTTGCCACGTACTCGAGTGCTTTTTTGCCACCTACCCATGTGAATTGTCAACGGCTTCGCTGACTCCGCAGCTAGCCAAGGTGGAGTGGACTCTAGAGGCCGTTTTAACGGTTAAACGGACTGGGGGCATTACTGTTTTAACGGCCGTTTAACGGACTGGGGGCATTACCGTTTAACCAGCTTAAACGGCCGTTAAAACGGATTGAAACGGCCAGGGCAAAAATGGAAAAAATGGAATTAAACAGATTTTAACAGAAAAAACGGCGTTGAAATTCAAATTTTGAAATTTGAAAATTAAAAAGAAAAAACGGATTTTAACGGAAATTATACGGATTTAATGGCCATTTTTTTCACAAAATTTTTCAGAATTAAACGACTGTTTAAACGATTTTAAAGGCCGTTTAAACGATTTTAACGGCCGTTAAAATTTAAAAAACGGCCGTTTTTTTCAAAACCGATAAAACGTATTTAAACGGTTTTAACGGAATCGGGCTTGGGGCGTTACCGTTTAAACCGCCATTAAAACCGTTTAAACAACCGTTTTTAAAACCATGGACTCAAACCACCAGAAAGAAGAAAACGATACCTTATCTTTCTCTTTCTCCCCCTCTCTATCTCTCTTTCTCCCTCTCCCTCTCCCTCTCTCTCTCCCATCATGTTGAGAAGAAGAATCGTTTCAGTAGAGTTGATAACCCTGGTTTTTGCTTTCTTCCTTGTAGCTTTCAATAACGCCAAGGAAGATGAAAACTGCCGCCCTTCTTCTTGCGGAAGCCTCCGTAACATTAGCTACCCTTTTCGCCTAAAAAGCGATCCTCAAGACTGCGGTGACACTAGTTACGAACTCTCTTGCGAGAACAATCGTACAGTTCTATACTTGTATGAAGGGAAGTACTATGTCGAGAATATCTCATACAAGAACTTCACTATTCAAATTGTAGATGCTGGTCTACAGAATGGCAATTGCTCCTCCATGCCTCGCAATTCATTGACGACTTCTAACTTCAGCGACAATGATCCATACGCATTGCCTCCGTCTTGGGACTACAGCTACCACAATGTAATATTTTCCTTGAATTGTGGAGTTCCTGTGAATTCTCCAGACTATGTGGATACTAGTCCATGCATCAACAGCTACATTCATTCTTATGTTCTAGTTGGTGGAGATATATCGGCTCAGGATATCAAAGCCTCGTGCAGAATCAGCACAAGGCTGTTGCTTCAGACGACGACTCGTTTTGATGAAGTCCATAACCTTTCTTTTCCTGACATCCACCGTGAGTTGCTAATCGGAATTGAGCTTTCTTGGTACCGCATTTACTGCGGTGATTACTTCCGAAGAGGGGATTATTGTTTCCTCAATTATGATACCATCGAATGCCAACCTACTGGTTGCCAACGAGAATTCCAGTCCTTGCATTGTGCGTAAGACTTTTCTTGAATCTTAAATTAAAATTTCCATCAATTTGGGGGCTGCATAGCCTGGACCCTGGATCGCACACTTCAATTTTCTTGCCATGTTTTCTTGCTATAAAAAACATGGCACAAACCGTCCTAATCACCCGCACTAATACAATTTCCTTTTTGGACTATGCAGGCTTCTTGGATGAAATTCGTGACAGAATACGAGGTGACCACTCACAGACGATATATTCATGTTTTGATTAGCTTGGAGCTCTTTATAAATTGTCTCAACCACTAGTTTGATTTTGTTTTCTTTTGTGACACTTCTAACAGCCTATGGATTATTAGTACAAGTTTTCATAGGTAAGGCATCATATTATTCCTTGTGATGGGACAATCTAAATTTTAATTTCATTCAGTTCATAAATGCAGTGCTTCATAAACAAAATGCAACCGGAGGCTTTCTCCTGAATCCATGTATGATTCTAAATCTTTTGATATGTAATCTGTGGGTGATGTTCTTGTCCAGGATTTATCATAGTAAGAAGAACTTTATGCGGGATTCTATGTTTGTTGGTATTTCTAATTTATAAATTCTGACGGCGACATAGGTCGATGGATGATACCATTGAAGAGTTCCTACAACGCCAGAACAATCTTGTTCCAATTAGGTACTCTTATTCAGAAATTAAGAAGATGACCAATGGTTTCACGGACAAATTGGGTCAGGGTGGCTATGGATCGGTGTTTAAAGGAAGACTCCGAAGTGGTCGCATTGTGGCGATAAAGATGGTGGATAAGTCAAAAGGCAATGGGCAAGATTTCGTCAATGAAGTCACAACCATTGGAAGAATTCATCATGTTAATGTGGTGCAACTCAGAGGATTCTGCTCAGAGGGATCGAAAAGAGCTCTTATATACGACTTCGTGCCCAATGGATCTCTAGAAAAGTACATCTTCCCTCGACAAGAAAACAATATCTCTTTGAGTTGGGATAAAATGTATGAGATTGCCCTAGGAGTTGCTTGTGGAATCGAATATCTACATCGAGGTTGTGAGATGCAAATTCTACATTTTGATATCAAGCCTCACAATATTCTTCTCGATGAGAACTTTACTCCAAAAATTTCTGACTTTGGACTTGCCAAATTGTATCCAACAAATGAATCTATTGTGTCCCTCACTGCTGCGAGAGGGAAACTAGGATACATAGCTCTCCAGAACTGTTCTACAAAAACTTTGGAGGAGTTTCCTACAAGGCTGATGTGTATAGCTTTGGAATGTTGTTGATGGAAATGGCAGGGAGAAGGAAGAATGTGAATGCACGTGCGGAGCATTCAAGCCAAATTTATTTCCCCTATTAGATTTACGATCGATTCAGTCAAGGAGAGGACTTGGAAATGGGAGATGCCACAGACGATGAAAGAAAAATAGCAAAGAAGTTGGTAATAGTTGCACTTTGGTGCATACAAATGAAGCCCATCGATCGCCCTTCTATGAGCAAAGTCCTAGAGATGCTAGAAGGGATTGTTGAACTTCTACAAATGCCACCCATGCCTTTTCTATCTTCCCCGGAAAGGACGGTGGTTGACGATCATACCACTAGCACAACTCTTTTTGAATCATCAACTTTTGATCAATCAGAATCACTCTCATGTATTTCTATAGATTCGATTATCCAAATGTAAATGTAGATTTAATTAGTGACTCATGCCAAACACCATGTACCATGTTTTATATTGTGTGAGTTGTCCAAAGAATAGCAATTAATTAGATGGTTTGAATAATTTAAATATCTGTAAGGCCCAATGGGTGTGATTTGGTACTGCGACATGTGCAAGTGGTGCCAATAATTTAATGGTCTGTTTGGTACATATTTCTTGACCTACCAAGTTGAATGGTCCCAGTGGTGTTTGAACATCATGGTTCTCAAATGCATGGAGCATTAATGATGTTGGTACCAAAAGGCTTCTTGAGTCGGTAGTTGTGAGTTCCAAGATGATTCTTGTAATAAGGTTTATTCGCTCCCTCTTCATCCATATCCAGATTCTTAGTTCTTCTTTTTGATTTGGAAGATTACATTTGCACTCTGGGAAGAATTCTTGGCTAGTGTTCTCAATATGATGTCATGTTCTTCCTCCTACTTCTTTCAACCAACAACATCCCAAAACTATAAGCATTTGATTTATAGGACACATTCTTAAAGTTCCTAAAGAATACTTCAGGTATAATATAGTCCATGGTCCCTTTAGTGGTGGTCATAGTTAGGTACCATACTTTCTCCCTTGGAGCACAAGTTTGAATCAGAATTGGTGTCTTAGGGCCTGTCTCAAAAGCTCATGTGATTTCAAAGCCTAACCCAGTTTAGAAGGGAAGAGCTGGTTCAATGTTGATTTGAGGGAAAATATGAGAGTGAGTTCACATGGTTGCCAAACAAATGTTACAAAAAGTGGACCTGCACGAACCTTTGTTGGCTCAATTTCAAACCCTCAAGTCCCATTACCGTTTCTTTGCACGTCTTCTCGTATTACTATGCATGAGTCCACGAGAGCTCTTGTACACAATCACGATCACACAATTAACATGCCTCAATCCATCACCAAACATGCTTTAGTCTCAATCCAACCTCGAACTAGGTATGTGATTCGGTCTAGCTCCAAACCACACAAAATAATATATCAGTCCAAAATCTTCTTTAACAATCTGGTATGTCCCTGAATTCGACCGATTTGGTTTATCCCCAAATCACACACATTTGAATGAATCGAGTAAGAGGAAACACGGTGGTTTCTACAATCTTTAATAACAAAGATAAATCATTGAGGTTCTTAGAAGATCAAGCTTATGGAATAAGGCATAAAGAAGCAAAACTCAAGCTATGATCATCAATGGAAGTCTAAAATGAATTACGGTATCTCTTAGCTTCTTGGGGCTCTAAAGGCTTTGGAGAGATTAGGTTTTTACCTAAAGAGGTCTTATATATATTAGAAGCAAGCCCTAGTGTGATTAAAACTTTGTACACATGGTCTGACCGATTGGTCTGACAAAAAATGGTCTTTGATCGATATAGAGATAGAAAAACGTTTTTGACTTTTGAACTCTGATTGATACCTATTTGGCTGGTCGATCAGTCAAGGCAAGTTCTACCCAGTAATGACTCTTCGCATATGACTTCATTTCATATCTATCATCATTGAGTTTAAAAATGTTTTTAAGAGATGTCCAATCTATCCAATGATCTCTAAACCACTTACTACTCCTATAGTGCACTGTAAGTCTTTTGATTCAGCTCTGTTCTTCTAGCTAGTAGTATGGAGCTATGCAACCACAACACGCATTCTTTAACTCATACAACTGACTACCACACACTAGGATCGTATACAACTTTGGTCTTTATCATAGAGGATTAGCCAACTCTAAGGAATTTGAACCTTACAATTTTTTATGAGAAAGAGGGAGAGGTATGAATGTACTCATTGAAGATGATGGAAACGATAGGTTAGTATAAATATTCAAAATAAAACCACAAAGTGGAAAAAGTGAACTAATTGACAACAAAATAAGGACTAATTGGTAAAAGTGCAAAAAATAAAGTAATGGTAAGTCACACACGACCCATTGTCATTACTAAAGTAGTGTAGATGGTGAACATCGCTCGTACGAAAGGGAATTACAATTGGACCTAACATTCAATGATCCAACCTAAGAGATCTCCTACCAAAAAGATCAACCCAATAAAATCATCCTAATTTTTTCTTCTTCATAGCCCTCCAAAGAATATTGTGTTAGGTTGGTACTGGTATTGATCATTTGATCTTATTGATTTTGGGATGGGAGACATCATTGGTAAACTAACAATTTTATCAATACCACGCAATTGCATGTACCCACATGTTTGGTCCAAGGTATATCTCTTCAAATGTAGATTGAAATCCAAGCATAAAATTTACACTATTCTAGTATTCATGTACCTTATAATTATACAAACATTGTAGATTGCAAATACTTGATGGTGTAAATGTTCACAGTTCCCATATTGACAGTAAGACAACAAACATGAATGATAAGTACGGTTTTAGGGGCGAAGCAACCTATAAAGAAAGAAGGCAGCCAGGCTTAGGGTTAGGTAGTAATCGCGAAGTGCAGTCACGAATTCTTTTCCTTCCATTTTGAAAAGGTTGTCTAAGTACGGTTGGCTCCTTCATCGTACTCAGATAGGCCTAGCAATTCAATCCGACCAATCATTTAATCGAGCCAGGGCTCCAAATTTGTTGAAAAGTAACTAGTCAGACTCACCTTGCTCAGAGATGATTGTTAACACTTTTTGACCAGGTTTATCAAGAATACCTGAAGTGTTCTTTAGTGGAGTTGTGGATGCAAATGGATTGGGTGGCATGATCAAGCTTTCTATTTGTCCTTACAACATTTGAACCACAGCTTTCATTGAAGGGCGATCAACTGGGTACCATTGAATGCACCAAAGTGCCACAATTGTTAGTTTTTTTGCTCTATTAGTGTCTCTATCTCTGTCTACCTTGATTCCTAGCTCTTCGCCTTGATTCAAACGCTTATAAGCCCACTCTGGGAAGTACACTCGGCTAGTGTTCTCTACTGTAACATCGATGTTCTTCCTCCCTCCAATCATTTCAAGCAACAACATCCCAAAACTATAAACATCTAATTTATACGACACATTTCCAAAGTTCCTAGAGAACACCTCTGGTGCAATGTATCCAATGGTACCTCTCGCAGCAGTCATAGAAACAATGCTTTCCTTTGGCCGTGCCAATTGATCGCACCCCTGGTGAAGATATTCTATTCCTTTGGCCGTGCCAATTGCGATATCTTGAAGCTTCTCCCAACCAAGGGAAGGATATATTCTTAGCATCCTTTGAAAATATGAACTTCTCTAATGACTCATTTGGAAGGAACTCGTAAACAAGAGCTAGCTCTTCTAAATCCATCTGCACAGAAGCCCACCAGGCAAACCACATTGATGTGGTGAATCATACCGATGGTGCCTACTTCATTAATGAACTCCTCTCCATTTCCCTTCGAATTGTTGAGGATCTTAAGAGCAACTGGAATTTCATTAGAAAGCTTCCCTTTGAAGACACTGCCATAACCTCCTTGACCCAATTTGTTTTTAAATTGATTCGTAATCCTTTTAATATCAGCATCCGAGTATCTTGTGAGCTTAAGAGATTTGTAGTCTTCCAAGAACTTTTCAATCTTGACTTGATTCTCCTTTTCTATTTTGTCTGAATTTTGGACATAGTAACATTTGATGGCTGTCAAAATTGCTACTACGAAGACCAGGAAGCCTATGATTACACCTGCACACATTAAAATGATACAAATTACAAAACACGACACCCTAATAACATTGATGAAGTTCTAAATGGGTGATGGAAGCAAGCTTCACCAGTAACCACTAGTACAGTAGTCGATCTACCAGCCAAAAAGTAAAAGTTCAGAAAAATTAACACCAATATAAATATAGGCTCAATTTTAGAGTGAAATATGTTACCAAGGTTTTGTGTTTTTTTTTTTCGTGGTATCATTTAAACACAATAACTAGGAACAAAGTGAAGTATTGCGCTAAGAAAATAGTAATAAAAAAAAGAACTCGCCTCTCAATTGTTGGCGGCCTAGTTAGTGTTTAGGAACTTGACTTAAAAGGAAGTATATTGCACTAAGAAAATAGTGTCAAAAAAAAATAGGGAAAATTACTTGAGGGGCCGTAAGTTTGGGATTACGGCCCAAGACAACCAGGCGGGGGTTTGTTCGGCTGAAAGGGATTGCCTTTTTGCAACATTGGCCTAGCACCCCCTATTTCACTGTACATGTAAGTTTTTTCATTCTTTCTTCCTTTTTTACCGTTTAAACTCGTACACTAGTTTCAGTCATAGGTTCAGTAGCAGTCATAGCTTTAGCCGTAGGCGTCAGTCAGTACTCCTTTCGATTAGAGTGCTTCTGTGTCAATCAGAGTTCAGCTACAATGGAGAAGTTACAGGAAAAAAAAAATCAAAAAAATGGAAGGTGATCATTCTCATTAGTCAAGGCCGCAAGCAAGCAACGTGATTGTCTCCTTGTTAACTTATGTTTCAGTTCAGGTTGTTGGTTATTTAAAGGGAACAGTGAATAGAAAAAGGGTCGGGTTCCGATGACCAACAGTTTTGACCAACACCTTGGTGTACCCTCATAGAAGATAAATCAATGGCTGATTTTTTGTGAGGACGATCTCTATGGTGAGGAGATCATCCTCACAAAAAGTCAAATCATTCTGATATTCATAGACTGGTTTAGAAGTTGAGGAATTATGGACCTTCGATTTTCACCTTGTAACTTGAAAACCACATTTAACGGGGTTAGAAATTTCAGAATGGGCTGATTTTTTGTTGGGGTTGTCTATATGGTGAGGAGATCATCTTCACCAAAAATCAGCCATTGATTCATCTTCTATGAGGGTACACCAAGGTGTTGGTCAAAAATGTTGGTCAAAACTGTTGGTCACCGAAACCCGACCCATAGAAAAATGGTTCCAGGTTCACATAGTGCATGTATATGGGAGAGAAGCGGCATAAGGATCTAGCAACTACCACCAAGTCTTACCATGAAATGCTATCAACCTTGCTTGGAATTAAGGTACAGCCTTATGATCTTCCCTACTTGTTATATTACTGCTAACAACCGAGTGATTCACTATGCTCACAAATATCATGACAATCAAAGTTTTTTCTGAATTGGCAATTGAAGCAAAAAAGCTTGCTGCCAAGAGTTCGATTCTGTACAACTATAAGCATGGCTTCTCTGGGTTTGCTGCAAGGCTGACCAAATCTTAGATAGAACTAATCGCGGGTAACTTCCAACAAAGAAGTGTAACTCACTGAAATTGATTCATGCATGATAAGTGCATCTTTCTATGGGCGTCTTCCATTGATATGCATTATGAATTGCAGAATTCCCTGGTGTTGTCCAAGTTATTCCTAATCGCATACGCAAGCTCCATACTACCCGAAGCTAGGAATTTCTCGGACTCCATTCCCATTCTCCAAGCAATCTTTTATCAAAGAGCAATATGGGTGAAGGAAGGATCATCGGTGTCATAGATTCAGGTAACGTACAATCTGATGTAGCTCTCGGCTATTTTATACAAACATGTTCAGAAGTTTTAGATAAATTGCTCGGAATTGTGCAGGAGTCTGGCCAGAGTTGGAAATTAAGTTTAAAGATAAAGACATGGGTCCAGTTCCATCTCGTTGGAAAGGAATATGCCAACATGGAGAGCACTTCAATTCCACTAACTGTAATAAAAAATTGATTGGTGCACGCTGGTTCATAAAAGCAGTCAGAGATCAAACCAACAAAACTACCAACACAGTCGAAACTGGGGAGTTCTTGTCCCCACAGGATGCAACTAGGTCACAACACCCACACATCATCAACAGTTGCTGGTGATCGTTTTGTAGAGAAAGAAAGATATGGAGGGCTAGCTAAGGGAATAGCCAGAAGTGGTTTGCCTCTTTTTCGCTAGGCAATTTACAAGGCTTGTTGGGCCATTAGTACTGAAAGATGCTCTGACGCAGATCTCCTAAAAGCATTTGACAAGGCTATAAATGATGGAGTGGACATTCTCTCTGTGTCAATTGGCATTGAAGTTCCTCTATTACCTTACGTAGATCAACACGATCATGGAATTTAGTTTGTTCTTGTTCCTTAACGCATACTTGTAAATTAACAAATCAAGAAACAAAGACAATTACTAACTTGAAAAGATCAACAAAGTTTTATGTTAAAGACTACTCTTTAACAAATTTTTCGAATGTAAAATCTCGTGATGTTGAGGTTAAGGAGATATAAATATCTCAAACACTGACATTTCAGAACATCTGGACTCATGGATAGTAGCACAACATACAACAGGTTTCACTTAAAGATGGGGTTTTGAAGGTTGATGAAGAAGCAGCTAATAAATTTGCGGACCATGTTATCTAGTTATAATCAACAACACTACTCTGGAAATGAGTTAAGCATGCACTACTAAAAACAAACAGGGCTTGAAATCAACCATTCTAGCTCTTATGCCTAATCCGGTACTTTTTATACCATTTCCTATATAATGATACAAAAAGTAGCATTTCTCATGTAGTGGTAAAAAAAGTATCGGATTTCTTACAATTTGTATGTATTTTCCCACTTGTTTCACACAGATCACCGTTTGATTTCCAAACGATTCTTACATCATTTGGGGCTTACTGTGTTACATTAAAACATTCAACAATCCATTGTTGTCTACTTCAAATGCTTAAATAAATTTTAAACTCACTTAAACAAAGAAGCTACGGTACGAATTCCAACTTTTAATTAAATATAACAAAAATAATAAAAAAAATTAATTGACAATTTTTGTCCTTCTTCCCTAGATTATAATACAAACTACAAAGCAATGAGCTGCATTGTTCATAAGCAAACTGGATGAAGCATATAATATTAGCCAAAAACCAGCAAAACTAGGCATTTCTTTTTCTAATTATTAAAGTTTTTTTCAATGTTTGGGGAAAAGTAATGTTGAAACAGTTTCAGACCCAAATGAGTCCGGTACTTAAAAACATTGATTCATACAAGGTACCTAAAATATTTGGGATGCTGAAACTCGAATGCCTCGCGGACCATAGAAATTTCAACTCATGAGTTTATTCCTTTTTTGATAAGTCAAATGAGTTTATTCTTCACCACTGAATTCATCGAGAAAAATGCATTGTTCGAGTTGGCTCATCAGAAAAACATTCATCGATATTGTGCTAATTTCTTAACACCATCAAGCTTATGCTCCACCATTTTAAGAAGACTATGCTCCATGTGAACAAGCATTTTAAGCCGAGACTTTACCACACATTACCGGACTGTTATTTTATGATGAATTATCTTAGAAGGCGCTAGAAATTATTCCTCATGAAGAGGATTGTAAATGAAAAATATTCGAGTTGAGAAGGAACATGGGGGTAGTAAGGGGAAAGGATATCTTCATCACAGAGAGGGGTACAGGTTTCAGTTATAAGATTGGCCATGAATGCTTTTCATATCTAAATGGCAAGATAGAGATGGTGTCTGGACATGATTGTGTCTGAAAAAAAGTGGAGGAGACGGAGAGGAGAGTGGAGAGAAAAGCTTTGTTTCTTGGCTTCGTTTTGATTTTTTTTTCCTTTATTTACTTGCTGATGATCACCTTCCATTTTTGCTTTGTTTTTATTTTTTTTCGGTAACTTCTCCATTATATCTGAACTCTAATCGACACAGAAGCACTCTAATCGAAAGGAGTAATGACTGACACCTACGCCAAAAGCTACGTTTGCTACAAAAAATGAAGAAAGAACAAAAAACTTACCTGTAGTGAAATAGGGGGTGCCAGGCCAATGTTGCAAAAAGGCAACCCCTTTCAGCCTAACAAACCCCCGCCTGGTTGTCTCGGGCCGTAATCCCAAACTTACGGTCCCTCAAGTAATTTTCCCAAAAAAATATCCCTCAAGTCAAGGGTGTTATGAAAATATTAGATAAAAACTTGTCCGACATATTATCTTGGCTAATACACTATGTATAGGCAGTCTTAGGGTCTCGTTTTATTCTGACATACCTAATGACACGCCCTTGTGGGGATCACATGGAGATGAGTTAAGGGATGATTTTTGGTGAGGATGTGATTTCTTTAGCGTGGAGATCATATTCACAAAAAATTAGTCCATTTTTAAACTTCTAACCCTATCAAAAGCAGTCTTAAAGGTAACTGTGAAATAGATGATATAGATCACCCCAACAAAAAATCAGCCGATTCTGAAATTTCTAACCCCATCAAATGTGGTTTTCAAGTTACACGGTAAAAATAGACGGTCCATAATTCTCCAACTTCTAAACTTGTCTACGAATATTGGAATGATTTGAATTTTTGTGAGGATGATCTCCTCACCATAGAGATCATCCTCACCAAAAATCGGTCATTGATTCATCTTCTATGTGGGTACACCAAATGGTTGTCAAAAATGGTTGTCCCCCAAACCTGACCCTTTATTATCATACAAAATTTTACTCGTCAAAACAGGGTCGTGATGTAACAAGCTGTAGCTTACGACAAAAGCGTTAGCTAGCACCATTTTTGTTACTCACCCCACTGACTGCATTGATGTTTATATACACACTAAAAATCACTATGATTGGTAATCTCTAGCCATTAGATTTCAATACGTTTTAAAGCATGATTCTAGTAGTAGTATTCAACCATTTTTTGAGTACTAAAACCAATGGCTAAAAATCATTGAACCTGATTTTTGGTATGATTGTCCACCAAGGGTGGGCTAAACATCCATGCAGTCATGCAGCGGTAACAAAAATGGTGCTAGCTGGCACTTCTGGCGTAAAACCACCCACAATTTGTTACCCAAACAAAAAATTGCAAGGAGCAAAAGGTACCTTTTTTGGGAACTTCCAAACATTCGATATCAGGTCCAGTGCTATTCTTCTTCAATTTGCATTTCTTGCCCTGCTTTTCACAGATCCCGCACGATGGTGCAACCCAACTCAACTCAAGATCGAAATCCCTATCATTATATAAAAAAATTGAGTATAGAAATGAAATGGTAGCAATTGATTCGCAAGAAACTAGGGGGATGTCCGCGATGGTCGAATCGGAACCGAAACCATAAACTTGGTAGCCAGGGACGCTAAGACAAGGGATCATAATACAAGGGTACCTATCAAACTTTCGTGAAGAGCTTGAACAATTGAATAAGGTAACGTTGTAAAATTTATTCGGGTTGCAATTGAGGCGGAAAGGAGAGGCAGAGGCAGAGAAAAATTGAAATGTAGAAGGCGTCGGTGCAAGATAGTTCGAACCCGGGATAACCACAGTGATTGGGTTGATGGCCGATTAGGCGGAATGGGAATCGGACAGATGGAGCATGCTTCCCGCATCTTGATTCCCTACACTCATCATCTAGGCTTGCTCCATTAGTGTCTAGAAAGATGAGTATGAAGATGGAGGAGACAAACACCTGCTCTAACTTACTACCCATTTCTCCGGATTGCTCCTTCACTTCGGCTAAAATATTAGGCTGCTGCTGTATGGAAGCCGCATCGAAGTCATATCTTCAATGACCCATCAATGCACTGTTCGGGCATTTTTCTTCATGCACTGATGGGTTAGTGGATAGGGGGGCATTGTCCACATGTCAGAATCCAGTGTTTCTTTTTGGATCCGCCAGGTAGACGTCCACGTGGTTCATAATGGGCAGCCCGTCCAGAGAAGAGATTTTGTGGGCCTTTGCCGAATGGTAAAACCGCGTTAGGGCCGCTAGTAGACTTTTATATGTCAACGAACTTCGAGGCCACTTGCAAAGTTGCAAGTCTCCTCCAAGCACATGGCGTGCACCGCATGAATCGGATGGGACCGACCTTCAATTGATAAATTTGACCCAAGTGATCGGATTCGGTGGGATATGGTTATGGGGTGTATCGCATCATTGACTTGAGATTTACAGATGATATCTATGGATCATATGATGAGGGTATGAGTTGAATTCATATCCGGAGCTTGGTCAGCATTACAACAAGAGTCCGTCTAGAGCTACACCAATTTCTTACATCCAGTTCTTACACCCGAGGGTGGGGCCCACGTGGAGATCATGTTGGATAATCCAATCGCACATTGAGTTTTTCATGCTATGGTTACCCTTCTCACAAAAGATCAGGAAAATTCAACATTCCTAACCTCATGAAAAGTAGACTTTAATTTGAAAAATCCAGACCATCCAATTAAACCACTATTTTGGGTCAATTTTTTAAATGGTTAGCAATGTCGAACTGAACTAATTTTTGGTGATGATGATCATCATGGCAAGAGAAGTTCAATGTATGGTTGGAGTCCAACATGATCTCTATGTGGGCCCCACCCCCAGTGTAGGAACTGGATGTAAGAAATGGGTGTAGCTCTAGACGGACTCTTACCTTGTGATGGGAAAATCTAAAATTTTCAGTGCAGAAATGCAGTGCCTTATTGCCTTTATCACCAAGGATTGGTAGGGAGCTTAGTTGAAAACATACATTTCAATCTATGTTTTCTACCAATCTTTGTTGATAAAGAAATGCAACCGAAGGCTTTCTCCTGTATGTGATTCTAAATGATCTTTTGATACATAATCTGTGGGAGATGCTCTAGTCCAGGATTTATCATGGCAGGAAGAACTTTATGCGGAATTCTATGTTTGTTCGTATTTCTGATTTATAAATTCCGACGGCGACATAGGTTGATGGATGATACCATTGAAGAGTTCCTACAACGCCAGAACAATCTGGTTCCAATTAGATACTCTTATTCAGAAATTAAGAAGATGACTAAAGGTTTCAAGGACAAATTGGGTCAAGGTGGCTATGGATTTGTGTTTAAAGGAAGGCTCCGAAGTGATGGCATTGTGGCGATAAAGATGTTGGGTAAGTCAAAAGGCAATGGGCAAGATTTCGTCAATGAAGTTGCAACCATTAGAAGGATTCATCATGTTAATGTGGGGCAACTCAGAGAATTCTGCTCAGAGGGATCGAAAAGAGCTCTTATATATGACTTCATGCCTAATGGGTCTCTAGAGAAGCACATCTTCCCTCGACAAGAAAACAATAACTCTTTGAGTTGGGATAAAATGTATGAGATTGCCCTAGGAGTTGCTCGTGGGATCGAATATCTACATCGAGGTTGTGAGATGCAAATTCTACATTTTGATATCAAGCCTCACAATATTCTTCTCGACGAGAACTTTACTCCAAAAATTTCTGACTTTGGACTTACAAAATTGTATCCAACAGACGATTCTATTGTGTCCCTCACTGCTGCAAAAGGGACACTAGGATACATAGCTCCAGAAGTACAGTTCTACAAAAACATTGGAGGAGTTTCATACAAGGTTTATGTTTATAGCTTTGGAATGTTGTTGATGGAAATGGCAGAGAGAAGGAAGAATGTGAATGCATGTGCAGAGTATTCAAGCCAAATTTATTTCCCCTATTGGATTTACGATCGATTCAGTCAAGGAGAGGACATGGAAATGGGAGATGCCACAGACGATGAAAGAAAAATAGCAAAGAAGTTGGTCATAGTTGCACTTTGGTGCATACAAATGAAGCCCATCTATCGCCCTTCTATGGGCAAAGTCCTAGAGATGCTAGAAGGGATTGTTGAACTTCTACAAATGCCACCCAAGCCTTTTCTATATTCCCCCGGAAAAGTTGGTGGTTGACAATCATGCCAACGACACAACTACTGAATCATCAACTCTTAATCAATCGGAATCACTCTCATGTATTTCTATAGATTCGATTATCCAAATTAATGTAAATGTAGATTAATTAATTAGTGACTCATGCCAAACACCATGTATAATGTTTTATATTAATGCCAATATTGTGTGAATTGTCCGAAGAATAGGCAATTAATTAGTGGTTTGATTAATCTAAATATCTGTAAGGCCCAATGGGTGTGATTTGGTACTGCGACATATACAAGTGGTGCCCATAAATTGAATGGTTTTTGTTGGTAGCTTCGAGGTTTAATTTAAACCCTATAGCTTGGAGCCCTGATTTGGTACGTGTTTCTTGATCTACCAAGTTGAATTGTCCCAGTGGTGTTTGAACAGCATGGTTCTCAAATGCATGGATTGTGGGTTCAATGATGTTGGTACAAAAAGGCCTCTATTATTTGAATTGAAATGGTCATAATTAGGGTTGTAACTTATATTATTTGAATCGAATATAAGCATATCTAAATCTGGAAAAAAAATATCCGATATCCAAATTCAATTCGAGACAAATATTCGGCCGAATCAGTATCAAAAAGTATTCAAATATCAAAAATTATCCAAATTCGATATCTGATTATTTGGATACATATTCGAATTTTAATTTTGGACTATCTATTGACACCCCTAGTCATAAATCATAATCAACTAGTAAGATGACCGAAGCAAGTCTACCCTTGCGGCAGTGCAAATTTTGCGTCACGATTGCTCGACGAAAAGGGCAAAATCAAGGGCCATCCATCTATACATTGGGAGATGGGCTTAAAATTTTTGATAGAAGAATATTCCAAAAATGTGATGGGCCCTCCTCCCATGTATTGATGGAAGGCACTTGATTATGCAACACCATTTGCGTCAAACATTGTATGAGGTAAATAAACATATCTATTATCTATACTAAAGCTAACACATGATGACCAAGTTTCTCTCTCATCCATGTATTCAAAAAGTGATGATGTCGCTCTTTTTATCTTTTTTGCCACCTCAGCATTTTTATACAAAAAAAACCTTCACACTCTACATATTGTTACTCAAAAAAATAAGGGTATTTTGGACTTTGTAAGAACTTCAATTAAGTATTAACTTCGAGTATCCAACTAAAATGTCTCCTCTTTTCTCCTTTAGTTAAGTATTAATTTTTATTTGTAAGATTACAATGTTACTTTATTGTTAGCCACATGTTGAGTGTCAAGGAATGTCGACATCTTTACCTAGTAGATGAAAGACATGCCAGGGATAGATCCTAGCATTGTTAGCCACATGCTGAGTGTCAAGGAAGGAGCAAATCCCGTGAAATGGAAAGTAAGGAAGATTTTTCCTCGGTTGGCCCCAGTCGTGTCTGAAAAAGTGAGTAGACTCTTGGAAGTTGAGATCATAACAGAGGTGAAGTATCCGAACTGGATCTCCAATATAGTAGTTGTGCAGAAGAAGAACGGGACATTGACTTCACCGATTTGAACAAGGTTTGCACTAAGAACATCTATATTATGCCGCGAATAGGCGAGTTGTTAGATCGAACAACTGGGTTTGAACCCTTGTCCTTCATGGACAGGTACTCGGGTTATAATCAGATTTTGATGCATGGCCTTGATTGGGAGAAGACTTCTTTTTACACGAATAGAGGGATGTTTTATTACAAATGTATGCCCTTTGGTCTAAAGAATGTTGGAGCCATCTATCAGCAACTTGTAGAGAGCATGTTTCGGGACAAGCTTAATTGTCAAGACCATGGATGTCTACATTGATGACACGCTAATAAAGAGTGAGAGCCAATAACGTCCTTTGAAAGATCTGAAAGAAACCTTCCGAGTACTGAGAGAGTGTCGAAGCTGAACCCCGAGAAATGTGCATTTGGCGTGTCCTTGAGAAAATTTCTTGGGCCCATCATGACGGAGAGAGGCATTGAGGTCAACTCAGACTATATCCGAGCTCTACAAAACATGCCTTCCCCTTGCAGCAATAAGCAGGTGCAAAAGGTGGTCAAGATGGTGGCGCATTGAATTAGTTCATCTCTAAGTCTTCGGATCAGTGTTGATCTTTCCACCTCTTAAGAAAGTAGAACATATTGAGATAGAATTTCTAATCTAGAATGATACTATGAGGATTGATATCAAGATGTATGATACTTTGGTCACAACCTTAGCATAGAAATTCTATCCCTGTGACTATACGAGTTACACATGAAAAAATGTCATATATATACCCACACGACCCTTATTTTTTGGGAAAATTGCGATAAAAAAGGGCCATTTTTTTTTCATTATTTTCCTTTATTTTTCCATTTTTTTTTTTCATTTTTGAAATGAATTTCATCACCATTTTTCCATTATTTTCCATTTTTGCCCGAGTATTTTTTTTTTTTTTTTTTGTTATAACGAAAAAAATGGTAACACCCCCAGTCCGTTATAAAGGCCCCTTTTAAAGATGTTATTGATGGTGGGTGAGTGAAGCCTTGTATGGTGATATTTGAGTATTCATGTCTTTTATAATTATACAAACCTCTTATAGATTGCAAATACTTGATGGTGTAACTGTTTCAAAGTTCACAATCTTGATCAGTGATGAGTAGCAAATTTAATGAACATCAACTAATTAGAGGCAAATGGATTGAATTCTAAATTACAAGAGAAAATTTTCAATTCCTAATTACTAGCACGTACAAATACAATTTCTTGTTTGGACAATGTAGGCTTCTGGGAAAAACATGGTGATGACATATCTTGTAAGGATATACAGACGATCTATATCATATTTCTTTCCTTAGTTTTTATTCTTTGGAGCTATTTTAAATTAATGTCTCAACCTCTTGCTTGATATTGTTTCCTTTTGTGACTTTTCTAACAGACTATGGATTACATGCATTCAAGATCATAGGTAAGGCGACTATTCCTTGTGAGTTCTCTAAACCAAAAAGTACGCGCGATTTCATATGGAACAATCTAAATTTTCCTGTGCCTTACTGCCTTATTACCATGCTTGGTTGAAAACACACAGTTCAAGGCACGTTTTCGACCAATCAACGGTGATAAAGAAGGCACAGCCGAAGTCTTTCTCCTGATTAATTATAACTGTGGTTATGAATCTTCTGATACGTATTACATGGGTGACGTTCTTCACCAGGGATCATCATTATGGCAGCACGAACTTCATTTGGGATTCTATGTTTGTTGGCATTTTTTATTTATAAATTTCGATGGAGACATAGGTCGATTATGGATGATACCATTGAAGAGTTCCTACAAGGTCAGAACAATCTTGTTCCAATTAGGTACTCTTATTCAGAAATTAAGAAGATTAGGGGTGTCAATCCGGCCCTCTTGTAAAGGGGCTCGGCCCTACCCTACCCTTTTGAAAGCCCTAAACAGAGGGCTTTTAAATAAATTTCAAGCCCTTAGGGCCGGGCAGGACCTAAATATATAAGGCCCTTCTAAATAAGGGCCGGGCTAGGGTCACACTCAAGGGGGCCCGGCCCTACCCAGCCCTTAGCGAATCATCTATGTTATATTTATTTATTTTTAAATTATATTCTATAAAATAAGGTATATAGTTGATCTTTTTTTTGCAAATCAAACTAATATTTGGTATATAGGTCCACCTAGGGATATGACAAACATCCATACTATTAGTGGTCTCTAAGAGTGTGCCGAGTGGCTTATATGATGAGGGATGTTGGTGCGTCGGACAACCTGGACTGTGAAGGGGCATTTAATGAGGGATGTTTTTGCCTTTGAATGTAGAGAGGCTTTTAATTGTGACATTTGTGGGTGGCACTACCCGTTGTTTCTTTATAACAGTATAGATTAGAATATAATATGTATATAAAATTATAAGAAAATGATTTTTTGACTTAATTCATGCCAAACTAGCTTTTTTACTTTTTTACTTATAAGCTGGTGTTTCACCAAACAAACTTTTACTTCCAGATGACAACTTTTAAATTCAGCAACTTAATTTAGAAGTTACTTTTTGCTTCCACTGGTTTGTCAAACGGGCCATAAGTTATCTAAAGTGTCCAACTAGTAATGAGAGATCTAAGCTACCTAGGGAATCAATTATTTTTTTTGAAAAACAAAACATCTATATAACAAAACAGGGAAGTTGTGACCCCTCTTATTCAATATCATAAAGGATGGCCGAGATCTTATCCCCCAATTGAATGGTGGATCTCAGCCACTCACACCCGATTTTGGCAAATGCTTTGTCAGGGAATGCCGGGGGGCACGAGCCACCCACTAGTACAAAATAAAAGGGGAAAACCGATTGGCATGGTCTCCAGGTTTCCTTAGGTACACATGTCACAACGTTATTAGTGTTGGACACTTCAATTATCCTAAAAATAAAAAAAATACAATTTTAGGCCATTTTCCAACAATTGAGACATTCAAAAATTATTATCGACCCAAAATCATTCTTATTTTGAAAATTTTTAGAATGGTTCAAAATCATTTTAAAATGACTTTTTTCTAGTGTAAATTTAAAATGTATCATTTATTTTATCCAGGTTTTTTGAAAGATTAGAAGGTTCATTTTCATTTTTAAAATTATGATTATTCATTGAAAAATCTATATAAATTAAACCAAGGAAACACGTTACCAAGCTAAGTACATAATTAAAGCATCCACTTTTTCTCTAAAAAAATTGATATTTTTTAATAATTCTCTTCTAGGCCCTAGCCCTACCCTGACCCAGCCCTGGCCCTTGAGGGTAGGGCTAGGGCCTAGTTGGTTCAGGCCCTCTAAGGGCTAGGGCCAGGCTAGGGCCTCACCTTTATAAGTAAGGGTAGGGCTAGGGTCGGGCTAGGCCCTACCCTGACCCGGCCCTTTGACAGCCCTAAAGAAGATGACCAAAGGTTTCAAGGAAAAATCGGGTCAAGGTGGCTATGGATTTGTATTTAAAGGAAGGCTCCGAAGTGGTGGCATTGTGGCGATAAAGATGTTGGGTAAGTCGAAAGGCAATGGGCAAGATTTCGTCAATGAAGTCACAACCATTGGAAGGATTCATCATGTTAATGTGGTGCAACTCAAAGGATTCTGCTCTTAGGGATCGAAAAGAGCTCTTATATATGACTTCATGCCCAATGGGTCTCTAGATAAGTACATTTTTCCTCGACAAGAAAACAATATCTCTTTGAATTGGGAGAAAATGTATGAGATTTCCCTAGGAGTAGCTCGTGGGATTGAATATCTACATCGAGGTTGTCAAATGCGAATTCTACATTTTGATATCAAGCCTCACAATATTCTTCTCGATGAGAACCTTACTCCAAAAATTTCTGACTTTGGACTTGCGAAATTGTATCCGACAGATGATTCTATTGTGTCCCTCACTGCTGCGAGAGGGACACTAGGATACATAGTTCCAGAATTGTTCTACAAAAACATTGGAGGAGTTTCATACACGGCTAATGTTTATAGCTTTGGAATGTTGTTGATGGAATGGCAGGGAGAAGGAAGAATGTAAATGCACATGCAGAGCATTCAAGTCAAATTTATTTCCCCTATTGGATTTAGGATCGATTCAGTCGAGGAGAGGACATGGAAATGGGAGAAGCCACACATGATGAAAGAAAAATAGCAAAGAAGTTGGTCATAGTTGCACTTTGGTGCATACAAATGAAGCCCAAGGATCGCCCTTCCATGAGCAAAGTCCTAGAGATGCTAGAAGGGAATGTTGAACTTCTACAAATGCCACAAAAGCCTTTTCTATCTTCCGCAGAAAGGATGATGGTTGATGATCATGCCAATAACACAACGCCTACTGAATCGTCAACTATTGATCAATCGGAACCAGTCTCATGTACTTCTGTAGAGTCAATTGTCATAAATTTAAATGTATGACAGCAAAGTTGAGCTCACATCATGTTGAGGTGGGTTGATCGGGTCAACCCATGCTTTGGGCCGTTGATTGATGACTCTACGGTTTGATCTCGTTCTCCACAGCTTGATCTTGCCCTCAGATTTTTTTCTATTTTTTATTCATCTTTGGTAAAGTAGAAAAAAAGGTTATAAAGGTAAAAGAAAAATTTATGGATTCTATTTAGGTAAGTCACATTTTTTTAGGGCTTTTTTGCTTTACCCCCTTACTTTATTGATGCAATTTGCATCTCACCCACTGTTTTTAAAATATTTGTGTCTCACCCTTTGACAGTGGTCAATGTCATTGACCACAGACGGTCATTTAAAAAATATTGGGATGTCCATCGAGAGACCATTCATAAAAGGGTGATCCACCAGGTTGTACAAATTTCTATTTTTTCCGCCATTTTAGGATGTGTCTACTTGGAATCCTAGCTCTTCACCTTGATCCAAATAATATCCTGAAATTATAAATGTTAACTGGATTTACGGGATACATTTTTTCGAAGTATTGAGAGAATATTTCAGGTGCAATGTAACTCATGGTTTCTCTCGCTACAACACTTATCCAATTAATGGAACAACTCTGCTAGATCAAAACAAAGATCTTGAGATACAATTTCTAATCTAGAATGATATTATGATGAGAAATATATATGAACTTCTCTAGTCATTCGTTTGGCATGAACTCGTAAATAAGCACTCCTTTGAATCCTTTGACAGAAACTCACCTAACAAGCAACAATGGCATTAGCGTTTTCTTATTCCATTTCCCTTGGATTTGTTAAGAGTTTTTAAGCCACGATTCAAACCAGGGTTTAAAGGGGGCCGTTGTAACGGTATAACGGACTGGGGGAGTTACCACATTTTTTCTGTTATAACGGCCGTTATAACATATTGTAACTCTGAGGAGCAAACAAGAAAAATAACGGAAAAAAAATGGCGCTGAAATTCAAATTTTAAAAAACGAGAAAAAAAAAATAGAAAATAACGTAAAAATAACAGCAAATAACGGTAATAACGGCCGTTTTCTGTCACAAAAATTTCCAGAAAATAAGCCGTTATTTTCGTTATAACGGAAAAATAATGGCCATTATTTTTAGAGCTTTGTAACGGTACATAACGTAATGGGGGAGTTCTGAATCTGTTATAACAGCCGTTTATTAAACCCACTGATTCAAACACCATGGATTTTGGGATCATCAGCATGCTTTTCAGTATATATCATATAATTATTTGTATTATGTTTCAGTATATATCCTCACAACTGCGGTGACAGCAGGTACGAACTATCTTGCGAGAAAAATCGTACCATTTTATACTTGTATGAGGGGTAATACTATGTCGAGGCTATCTCATACGAGAAACGTACACTTCGAATCCTAGATGCTAGTCTACAGAATGGCAATTGCTCCTCCATGCCTCGCAATTCATTGACGAGTTCAAACTTCAGCAAAAGGGATCCATACGACTTGTATCCGTTTGGGTCATTCAATGAACAAGTTGTAGCTTTCTTGAACTGTGGGGTTCCTGTCAATTCTACATACTATGTGGATACTACTCCGTGCATCAACAGCTATGCATCCTCGTACATGCATTCTTATGTTATATTTGGAGCTATAGGGGCGGGGGATATCAAGGTCTCGTGCAGAATCAACATGATGCTGGAGCTTCTTAAGCCGAATCCGTTGGAGGAAGTCCATAATCTTTCTTTTCCAGACATCCACCGTGTGTTGCTAATGGGATTTGATATTACATGGTACCGCATTGATTGTGGAGATTGCATTACAAGACACGGGTTTTGTGCCTACAATCTAACTGGTGCAAGTACCGTTTGCATGCCAGCTGCTACTCAATCCAGAAGACCATGGAAGTCCTTCCATTGTGCGTAAGACTTTTCTAACTACAAAGCTGCTATTGATCGGTCAATGATGACTTGTTGGTACCATTCAGCCGTCTCTACCTTTAAGGCCATTAAGGCGGTCGTCTAAGGCCCCTTGGTGAGAGAAGGCCCCCAGCCCAGGTCTCACTAACCATATGGATTTTTAGCCCACCCATTATTGGATTTACAAACCAAAAATTAACCTGATTGATCATCTCTAGCCATAGATTTTAGTAATTTTTAGGAAATGATTCTTGCCATTGGGTTCTAGATCAAGCATTTTTTTGGGTAGTAAATCCAATGGCTAGAAATCATCAATCAAGCTGACTTTTAGAGTGTTTATCCAACAATAGGTGGGCTGAACATCCACGCAGTCATTGGGTCCAAGAAATGATCTATATAGGGCCATGAGTCCGCTGTATCTAAATTTTTTCCATAATTTTATATAATTATAATAGTTTTTATGAAAAATTTCTTAAACGAGAAAAAATTTAAATGTGTTTACAAAAATAAAAAAAATATTCCGACATTTACTAAAAGAGTAACTAGACGCCCTTTCAAAAATTAAGGCTGAAAAAGCGTACAAATGCCATTTAATTTTGTCAGCCTTTTTCAGCTTTAATTTTTGTGCGTCTCGTTACTTTTTTTTGTAAATGTCTATAATTTTTTTTTTTTTTGTAAATACAAAAATCAACTTGATTGGTGATTTCTAGTCATAGGATTTGAGCACTTTTCCATTATGGGCTTTATGAACTGGCCTATGAGTTGGTTCTAAGCCCATGATGAAAAAGTGCTCAAATCCAATGGCTAGGAATCACCAATCACACTGATTTTTGGTGTGTGGGTCAACCAAGATGTGGGCCAAGCATTCAGGGAGGCAGTGGACCTGAAAGAGTGTACTGCATGGCAAATTGAGCGATTTCTGCATCAAATGTTTGATATTGAAGTATTGCACTAAGAAAATAGCAACAAAAGAAATCATCTCTCGATTCATAGATGCTATGACACCCAACATGGCAGCTCAAATGGTTGGTGTGTATCCACCTCTTTCCAGAGGTTATGGGGTCAAAACCCACACAGGAAGATTTCCCTCCTTTGAGCAGTGTGCCAGGAGTAGAAATCCCCTTTACCGGCTTGCCCGGGTCCATGCAGGTTTCACCTGCTAATCTATGGGGCCCTCCCATGATGGTGACTACAAAAAAAAAAAAAAAATCATAGATGCTATGAAATTAGATAAAAGCTTTGCGGGCTTATGAATTTAGCTAACACACCTCAACATTCGGTTAATGTACGTGTCGTGTTTAAAAGGAAGTATTGCACTAATAAAGAAAATAGTAAGGAAAAAAATGTCCCTCAATTCATAGAAATCTAAAGATCATAAAAAACTAATTTTGTAACCACTATAATTTCATAGGGGATCTCGTTTTATTCCAGCACATCTAATGACACGCCCTTTTTGTAACCCATTTTTCATAGGGCTAGAAATGTAAAAAAATAAAAGGAGCTGACTTTTTATGAGAAATCATCCTTTATATAGGTGCACATGTAGATGAGTGAGAGGCTGATTTTTTATGAGAATAATCTCCTCACCATGGAGATCATCCTTGTCAAAAATCAGTTAGAAGTTGAAATATTTTGGACCGTTATTCTTATAATTAATTATTAGTGCACTTTGGTAAGGTTGGAAATTTCAAAATGGGTTAATCCTCATGTAGCGATTTTTTTCTGATAAGTCGAATATGATATATATAATAAAAGGAGATCGAGAAGATCTCAGAAGTACAAAAGGAAAAACAAAAAGTGCAGAAAAACAAAACGATTAATTGCCGCATCAAAACAACAAACCATCTCAGCAAAAAAATAACCCCTCATTTCAGATGAAGTACCACCCCAACTATGTATGAAATAACCCCTCCAGTAGCGATTTAGTTACGCACAGCTGCGGTCTGTGCTCTGTGCCGACTTCCCACAGGATGTTTAGCCCAGCCCTTGGTGGATATACACACCAAAAAAGCACCCTAACTGCTAATCTCCAGGGATTAGATTTTCATACTTTTTAAGGCATGATTCTGAACGTTGGATTCAACCATTTTTATTTTTTTGAGTACTAAAACCAAAGGCTAAAGATCATAAAAAACTAATTTTTTGTGTCAGTGTCTACGAAGGAGTGGGCCAAATATCCTTGCGCTCAATGGGCCCAGATGGCAGCGGTGAGTAACAAAAATCTTGAGAGCGTCAAGTATACTTTCTTACATCACGACCCTACCTAGCTGGTACCTCTTTTTGTACAGGAGGGTGGATTTTTTTCGTAATATTATAGTGTCGGATCAGTGGGCTCCGATCCCGATCCAGATCGGAGGCTGGATCGGTGGGATCGGCCAACTCGCCCCGAGACAATAACAAGGTTTAAAGGGGTCTGTTATAACGGTATAACGGACTGGGGGTGTTACCATTTTTTCCGTTATAACGAAAAAAAATGCTCAGGGGCAAAAACAGGAAAAAAATGAAAAATTACATCAATAACAGGAAAAAATGGCGCTGAAATTCGAATTTTGAATTTCAAAAAAAGGAAAATAACTGGAAAAAACGAAAAAATATGGCCCTTTTTTCACAATTTATTTCCAGAAAATAACGGTCATTACTTTCGTTATAATGGAAAAATAACGGAAAAAAATGGCCGTTATTTTCGTTACAATGGCCGTTATTTTTTGGGCATTTTAACGGTCCATAACGTAACGGGGGTGGTCCAAATCTGTTATAACGGCCGTTTTTTTCGTTACAACGGCCGTTTTTTAAACCTTGGTCAATAATGCTCAATTCCAAGGTTAAAGATCAATACACGAAAATGTACGTCTCGAATCCAACGCTTAAAAATCACTAGTCCGGTTAATTTTTGGAGTGTAATTAGATCCACAGATGGGCAAAACCAAGGATTAAAAGGGACCGTTATACCGTTATAACAGTCTGGGGGCATTACTGTTTTTTCCTTTATAACGGTCGCAAAAACGGGAAAAAACAGAAATAACGGAAAAATCGGCCTCTTAAATTCAAATTTTGAATTTTAAAATTTCAAAAACAGAAAATAACGAAAAACAAACGGAAAAAAATGAAACGGCCGTTTTTTTTCACATTTTTTCCAGAAAATAACGGCCGTTATTTTCTGGGCGTTTTAACGGTGCGCAACGTAACGCGGTAGGTCCGAATCCGTTATAACGTGTGCAAGGTACCCGAACAGAAAATTGTTAAATAGTGGTGCTATATGGAGCCTAAAACGTGAGCAAGGTACCCGAACAGAAAATTGGAAAGAGCAAGGTACCTTTAGCAGCAGAATGTGAGGTTTGGGAACTTGGAAACATTCGATGTCAAGTGGACTGCTATTCTTCTTCAATTTGCATTTCTTGCTCTTCTCTTCGCAGATCCCGCATGATGGTGCAACCCAACTCAACCGAAGATCGAAATCCATAAAATTCTTATAATACAACATCGTTGGAAATGAAATGGTACCAATTGATTCGCAAGACATTATGGGTACGTCGCCGATGCTCGTATAAGAATAAAAAGCATAAACTTGGTAACCAGGGACGCTAAGACATGGGATGCTACGACAACTATAACCTGATGATGAGCATAAACTCGAACAATTCAACAAGGTAAAATTGTAAAGGTCATTCAGATAGGGATCTTCATATGGAAAGGCAGGGTCAGGGAAATTGAGGTGGAAGGGAGAGGCAGAGGAAGAGAAATTGAAGTGTCGTAAGCGTGGGTAAATGCAACTATCAGGGTCATACACATCTACCACCTGGGACTTGTAATCGATACTTCTCACGAAGAACTTTCCTGAATATGGCAACTCAAGCACTGTATCTTTTCCCTCTGTGCAAGATAGGTCGAACCCGGGATAGCCACAGTCCTTCGATTGGTTGCCGATTAGGCGAAATGGGAATCGGACGGCAGGGCCATGCTTGCTGCACCTTGATTCCCAACACTGATCACCTAAGCTTGCTCCATTAGTGTCTAGAAAGATGAGAATGAAGATGAAGGAGACAAACACCTGCTCTAACTTACTACCCATAAATTCTCTCGGTTGCTCTTCTAGTGCTCCACAATGTTTATATGATAATTGGCATACTTTTGCGGGCCCACTGACCCGATAAATGTTTGGCCGACACTTTAGTGGACGGACAACACACTAAAAAACCAGGTTGATTAGTGATTTTTAGCCCTTGATTTTAGCATTTTTCATCATGCAATTGGACGCAACAGCTAGAAATCACCAACCTGGAGGGGACTTTGGGTGAGCAAAAACATTCATGGGGTGTTGTTACTTGTTACACCTGAAGGAGTATGGCACATGGTAAAAACTAAGGTCCCGGTCTTATTCATCTTTTGTAATGAAAAATTAATTCACGGGAGTAAGTGCAATTGTGCAATATCCCAAAGGATATGGTTATGACGGGGGGGCATTGTCCACGTAGCATGTGGTTCAACATGGGAAGCCGTCCAGAGAATGGTTAAACCGCGTTAGGGCCACCAGACTTTTATGTCAGCAATCTTGTGGCCACTTGCAAGTCTCCTGCAAACCTTTGGATTTTAGTACCTCAACTAATAGTCAATAATGCTCAAATTCCACGGTTAAAATCCAACACATGAAAACGAATCCAATCCAACGCTTTAAAATCACTATTCAGGCTATATTTTAATCTGTAGGTCCACCTAGGGTTGGGCCAAACATTCGTACGGTCAGAAATCTCTAATAATATGCCACGTGGCATATATATTGTGGTTCGACGTCCGTCAGCAATATTCAATAATATTGTGGTCTTTTTGTGGACTCGTTTATCTTGATGAAGAAATATTATTCTGTATCATAGTCCTCCCCTTCTCTCTCTTTCTCTCTCTCATCATGTTGAGAAGAAGAAGAAGAGTGGTTTCAGTAGAGTTGATAACCCTGGTTTTTGCTTTCTACCTTGTAGCTTGCAATACCGCTAAGGAAGATGAAAAGTGCCAGCCTTCTTCTTGCGGAAACCTCCATAACATTAGCGACCCTTTTCGCCTAAAAGCCGATCCTCACAACTGCGGTGACATTAGGTACGAACTCTCTTGCGAGAACAATTCTCCCATTTTATACTTGTATGAAGGGAAATACTATGTGGAGGCTATCTCATACGAGAATCGTACTATTCGAATCGTAGATCCTGGTCTACAGAATGGCAGTTGCTCTTCCATGCCTCGCTATTCATTGGCGGTTTATAACTTCAGCTACACTGATCCATACGCATTGTGGTACCAGAGTGGAATAGTTTTCGTGAATTGTGGGTTTCCTGTCAATTCTACAAACTATGTGGATACTAGTCCATGCATCAACAGCTACGAATCCTCCCACATGCATTCTTATGTTATAGTTGGAGGTGTGATGGAGGATATCAAGAATTCATGCAGAACGGGAATGATGCTGCCGCTTCAGATGTCGTCGTGGACTCTGTCCCAGAAAATCCATAAACTTTCCTTTCCTGACATCCACCGTGAGTTGCTAATGGGAATTCAGCTTTCATGGCTCCGCAAGGACTGTGAAGATTGCTTGAAAAGAGGTGCAGGTTATTATTGTCACAGAGATTATGACTATTATCGCGTGGAGTGCGTATTTTTCACTACTAGTTGCCAAAGTGTATTCGAGTCCTTCCATTGTGCGTAAGACTTTTCTTGAATCAGAACGTAAAATTTCCATCAATTTGCGGGCTTGATTACACACTTAAATTTTTCTTGCTATAAACCGGCACTCTACCAATCTGAATTTGGCGTTTGGATACCTCTTTTGCACCATCCGCTAATGATCAGTCCGATCAGGAGCAATGGTGTTGAGAGGCTCTGAAACATAACAGAATAAATTTTCTCAACGGCAGATATATGTGCCAAGTGGCACACTCTTGGAGACCACCGACCTTATGGACGCTCAGACAAAAAATCAACGCGATTACTGATTTCTAGCCACCATGGGTTGATTTTAGCCGTTGGATTGGAGAATTATCAGCGAAACGCAAATCCAACGGCTAGAAATCACAGATCAGACTGATTTTTTATCTGTAGATCCACCAATGGAGGTACCGAACATCCATACGCTCAGTGGTCTCCAAGAGTATGCATGAGAAAGAACTTGTCAATAAAGTGCCTTCAAAGGTAACCCTACCGAAGAAGGGCAAATTAGATGGCGGAAACTTATCTCAGCAATCAGCATCCATGCCAAGCACCCCATCCATCCTAATTACCCGCACTGATACAATTTCCTCTTTGGATTATGCAGGCTTCTGGGATGGATTTATTTACGGAACAGTATGTAAGGACTCACAGACTATATGTCCATGTTTCTTTCCTTAGTTTTGAGTCGGTTGGAGCTGTCTTTATAAATTGTACTTGCTTGATTTTGTATTCTTTTGTGACATGCACTTCATTCTAACAGACTAAGAATCATAGGTAAGGCATCATACTATTCCTCGTGATTGAACAAATTATCTAAAATTTTCAGTGCAGATAGAAATGCAGTGCCTATTTCCTTTATCACCATGGCTAGGTTAAAAACAAACATCTAAAGGCATGTTTTCTAACAATTCTTTGGTGATAAAGAAAACGGAATCGAAGGCTTTCTCCTGAATCCACGTTTGATTCTAAATCTTTTGATACGTAATCTGTGCTAGATGATTCTATGTTTGTTGGTATTTCTGATTTATAAATTCTATCGGCATCATAGATCGATGGATGATACAGTTGCAGAGTTCCTACGTTGGCGTTTGGGGACCTTTGCACCATGCGCTAATGAGAGGCTCTGAAACTGAACAGAATAAATTCTCTCTACAGCAATTATATGTGTCAATTATAATTAAAAAAATTTGGAAAATTGTAAAGAGTGTTAATATGAAGGAGCTCTGGATGAGAAAAACCTGCCTATAAAGTTCCTTCAAATTCTTTTGTGGTAGTCATATCCGTCCTAATTAATTATTGGCACTGATACAATTTCCTTTTCGGACTATGTAGGGTTCTTGGGAAGAATTTTTACCACTACACGTGACACAATACAACGTGACGGAATAGGAGGTAAGGACTCACAGATGATATATTCATGTTTCTTTCCTTAGTTTTGATTTGCTTGGAGCTCTTTATAAATTGTCTCAACTACTTGCTTGATTTTGTTTTCTTCTGTGACACTTCAACGGTAACCCTACCGATGAAAATTGTACATCATAGGAGAAAATTCTTAGTACATGTAAAAATCCCTATCGATGGATTAGTCATATTTTATACAATCTCCTAATACAATTTCCTTGACTATGTAGGCTTATTCTGGATACGTTTCAGAAAACAATGTAAGGACTCACAAGCGATATATTCATCTTTCTTTCCTTAGTTTTGATTCACTTGGAGCTCTTTATAAATTGTCTCAACCTCTTGCCTGATTTTGTTTTCTTTTGACATAACAGACTTTGGATTTGTTGTAGTGGCTATCATAGGTAAGGCATCATGGTATTCCTTGTCATTCACTGATTCTAAATCTTCTGATACGTACGTAATCTGTGGGGAGATGTTCTTGTCCAGGATATATCATGACAGCAAGAACTTCATGCGGGATTCTATGTTTGTTTGCATTTCTAATTTATAAATTCCGACGGCGACATAGGTCGATGGATGATACCATTGAAGAGTTCCTACAACACCAGAACAATCTTGTTCCAATTAGGTACTCTTATTCGGAAATTAAGAAGATGACCAAAGGTTTCAAGGACAAATTGGGTCAGGGTGGATTTGGATCCGTGTTTAAAGGAAGGCTCCGAAGTGGTGGCACTGTGGCGATAAAGATGCTGGGTAAGTCGAAAGGCAATTGGAAAGATTTCGTCAACGAAGTCGCAACCATTGGAAGGATTCATCATGTTAATGTAGTGCAACTCAAAGGATTCTGCTCAGACGGATCAAAAAGGGCTCTTATATATGACTTCATGCCCAATGGGTCTCTAGAGAAGTACATCTTTCCTCGACAAGAAAACAATATCTCTTTGAGTTGGGATAAAATGTATGAAATTGCCCTAGGAGTTGCTCGTGGGATCGAATATCTACATCGAGGTTGTGAGATGCAAATTCTACATTTTGATATCAAGCCTCACAATATTCTTCTTGATGAAAACTTTACACCAAAAATTTCTGACTTTGGACTTGCCAAATTGTATCCAACAGATGATTCTATTGTGTCCCTCACTGCCGCGAGAGGGACACTAGGATACATGGCTCCAGAACTGTTCTACAAAAACATTGGAGGAGTTTCATACAAGGCTGATGTTTATAGCTTCGGAATGTTGTTGATGGAAATGGCAGGGAGAAGGAAGAATGTGAATGCATTTGCAGAGCATACAAGCCAAATTTATTTCCCCTACTGGATTTACGATCGATTCACTCAAGGAGAGGACATGGAAATGGGAGATGCCACAGAGGATGAAAGAAAGATAGCAAAGAAGTTGGTCATAGTTGCACTTTGGTGCATACAAATGACGCCCATCGATCGCCCTTCCATGAGCAAAGTTCTAGAGATGCTAGAAGGAAATGTTGAACTTCTACAAATGCCACCCAAGCCTTTTCTATCTTCTCCGGAAAGAATGGTGGTTGATGATCATGCCAATAACAGAACTCCTATTGAATCGTCAACTATTGATCAATCGGAATCACCCTCGTGTACTTCTATAGAGTCAATTGTCCTAAATGTAAACGTAGATTAATTAGTGATTCCATGCCAAACACCATGCACCAAGTTTTACATTAATGTGAACATTGTGTTAGTTCTCAAAGAAAAAACATTTGATTAGATGGTTTGAATATAATCTAAATATCTTTATGGCTCAATGGCTATTATTTGGGGCTATAACTTATATTAGTGGTGTCCATAAATTGAATGATCTGTTTTGTTAGCTTCGAGATTCATAATCCAAACAATATACCTTAGAGTTAGAGCCCTGATTTGGTAGTTCTTGACCTACCAAGTTGAATGGTCCAAATGGGGTTCAAACACTATGGATTGTGGGATCAATGATGTTGGAACCAAAACGCTTCTCGAGTTTGTAGCTTGTGAGTTTCAGGATGGTTCTTGTAATAAGGTTAATTAGGAATCGCTCCATTTTTCAATGATAGAGTGTCCTTCTGACATGTCAACTACAACAGCGATCCTCTGGGTACCATTGAATAGACCAGATCGAGCTTCACAACCATTAGTTTCTATTTTAGCATCTCCGGCCCTCTTTATCCATCCAGTTTTCTAGTTCTTTTTTACGTTGATCCTCCTTCCACCCATTTCAACCAACATATATCATCCCAAAACTATAAACATTTGATTTATAGGACACATTCTCATAGTTCATAGAGAACACTTGGGTATAATGTAATCCATGATCCCTTTAATGGCGGTCATAGCTAGGTACCATACTTTCTCCCTTGGAGCACACAAGTTTGAATTAGAATTATATAGAGATCTTTGGGCATGTTTTAAAAGCTCATGACTTCGAAACCTAGCCAGTTTAGAAAGGAAGAACTCATTCAATGTTGCTTTGAGGGAAAAGAGAGACTGAGCCCCACATGGTACCGGTTATCAAACAAAGGTCACAAAGACTGGACCTGCACGGACATTAGTTGGCTCAATTTTTTTGGATTACCAGACAACCCCAAAGATCGCTTATGAAGTTTTAGTCTAGCAAAATATTGTGCTGTGATATCATTCTTAGACATCGAAAGTACGTAATAAATCAAGTGTTTATATTTTAATGGTCATGATCATCAAATATAGTTGAAATTTTACCATAGAGATCACTTTTGTAAGACCAATTGAAGTACAATTATTTCGCTACTGCCAAACAAGTTTCCTTCAAGTATTAATGACTTTACGAAAAGATTTCCTCGAAAAGTAAATGAGTGCAACAGCATCTTCGTCGAAACATGTAAGTCTTTAATATTTAGTCTTCACTGTAAGCGAATGTATGTCTTTCTTAATCTTTAGTCATACATTAAGTATGAAGTCTTTATTCTTCTTCAAATAACGCAAGTCCTTAGTCATACTTCGCATTTGGTAATTAAAACTTAGGCCCTGCTTGGTTCACAGTAAATTGACTGCAATGCACTCACTTGCCACGATTTTGGGATTGAAAGTGATTGGTTGGAGATGTGCAATGAACGCTGTGCAAGTTGACAAACCCTTGCAGAGTCCTTAATAAAATAGATGCAAGGAAGTGCAGCCCAAAAACTGCTGCAAGCAAGTGCATTGTGTTAGCTCAACATTTTCTTTTCAAAAACAACAACAACAACAACAATAATAATAATAACAACAACAACCACAGTGATTATTTTTTATTATTATTATCTTTTTATTTTTTATTTATTTAATTTTTAGCTTTCTATTTTTCACATAGAAGTTGAATCAATAGCTGATTTTTAGTGAGAATGATCTCTTTGGCGAGGAGATCATCCTCACCAAAATTGAATCATTCCGATATTCATAGACTGGTTTAGAAGTCCAAGACTTATGGACTATCGTTATAGCGGGAAAAATTGGAAAATAACATCAGTTATAACGAAAATAAAAGCTGTTATTTTTAAGTGTCTTAACAGTACATAACGTAACGGGGGATGTCCGAATCCGTTATAACGGCCATTTTTTAAACCATAATTATAATGACAATAATTTAATTATAATTAATAATAATAATGAAATCGACAATGGTAACAATAATAATTTTACTGTGCACTTTTTTTGTAAAATCAAGAAATAAAATAATCCATTGCATTCATTTGCAATGCACTACCAACCAATCAGCTAAACTTCATTTGCATCTATTTACATGGCGTGAACCAAACAATTGTGAGTGACTTACATTGCAAGTGATTGGAACACAATTCATTGTATTTGCACTAAACTACAAAATGCACCCAATCGCAGCGAACCAAGCATAGCCTTAATTTCAAACCTTAAGTCTAAAATTGAGACATTTAACTTTATGGGATATTCAGACCATTTTGTAACCATCTGAATTAATTTAATGATTGTTTTTAAGCTAGCCACCCTCCATTGTGTAAGACATTTTCACTGAATGTGGTAAGTGATGGAATCTTTAAAAAGATTCTAAGATTCTCTAAAAAGTAGCAAATATGACCTTGTATCAAAGCTTTCTCTATAAAAATAACTTACATAAATGTCCTAATACATATTTTAAAAATTCCAATATGCCCTTGTCTTAATTTTCGTATGTAAAGATCTTTATCAAAGGATCTAAATTTACAAAAAAAAATAAGCGCTTAAGCTTTTAGCACTTAAATTAAGCACTTTAAGTGCCCTTCTTGCATTACAAAGAGAAGAAATCTCAAAATTGCCCTTACTTTGCCAAAAATGACCTATTATGTCTCCTTAATTTTTTTAAATCTCTTACTTTTTTAGGGGTCTGTAGTCTTTACGTAATTTTTCTTTTTATTTTCAGTCTTTAGCAGTTGAAGTCAGTTCGCATTAACTGCTCATCTGCCCTTCTGTCATCGCGTGAACTTGTCCCTCCTAAAAAAATTTGGGGATGAAATCCATCATCAACGTTGATGGCAGACTACAGTGTGCGTGCACCACGTGGCACTCTATTAGAGGCCACTGACCATATAGAGGTTTGGACCATCTTTAGGTAGACGTACATAACAAAAATCAGCATGATTAGTGATTTCTAACCTTTAGATTTGAGTATGCCAAATAATGCTCAAAATCCATGCTTAAAAATAAACCATGAGATATATTCTATAATTCAACCGATAGGAATTACTAATCAGGATGAATTTTGGTATATGGATCCATCTAGAGATGGGTCAAGCATTCATATATATGGTTAGTGGTCTCTAAGAGTGTGCCACGTCACTCATAATATGGTCCACCATCAACGTGGATGTTTCCAAAACAGAAAAACGAAAAAAAAAAAAAAAAAGTTAATTAAATGTACCGTACATATATACCCCATTACTAATGGTCACATGGTCCAATAGCCATGGACGCTATCATGGTGCATGGTGGTTGAAATAATCGTTCATTCTCTTTTACACAGACTACCATGGTGGTTGGTTATCTCTAGCCATTAGATTTTAGATCTTTTTGAGGAAAATATCTTTTGTATGAATGATCTTAGCATAGCTGAACATATGGTCCATGTGAGAATTGTAATGCACTTTTTAGAAAACAATTAAGAAGCTTTCCCTTAAACTTTATGTAATTCTTGAAAAGTGTTTTTATATTTAGGTGTTTATATACCTGGGGGTGTAAACTTGGCCCACCGGCCTACCTCTTTGAAGCCCAGCCCAACCTCATCAGCTTGAAAATGGCCTGACGAGCCTGATATTTTACATTTATTATTATTATTTTTTGTTAATTGATCAGGCTGAGCCCGGTCCCCTACAGGCTAGACCCGGTCTAGGGGGGTAAAGGTCAAAACACGTTATGGATTCTATTTAGGTAAGTCACATTTTTTTTCTGAATAAGAGCTGGGTGAACCATTAAAACCCGTCCAGGTCACCGGTTCTCGGCCTGGTCGAGCGGGTGACAAGAATTTGAATGGTTTTTATTCAGATTGCAGGTTCAGCTTAAACTCAACCCGGTTTTGTGATCGGTTCACTTCAACCAGCTGGTTCAGTCCGAATTTAATAAAATTGGTTGACACAGAATGATGATGAGTCTATTTTATGTTACTGTACAGAATTAGGGGCTGTTTGAATTGTCATTTTTGCTCCAAAAGAAAAGTTCTTTTTTTGGAAGCTTTTCATACAACAAAATGTCTTTTTTTTTAATGGCAACCCAAACTGCCCAAAGCTTATTAATCATGTGGTTAGGATCTAATGGCCTAATGGGTTGTTAAACTATGAGCAAAACAAGTGGTGCCTATAGATTGGACTAATCCAATGATGGTTAATAGTTCAGTGGACTGATTTGATAGCGTGCATACTTCAAAATACATAATCTCAAGAAGGATACCTTTAGTTGGGGTAAGACATTTCCACTGTAAGTGATAGAATCTTTAAAAAGATTCTAAGATTCTCCAAAATATTCAATATGCCATTGTATTAAAGCTTTCTTTATAAGAAAAAAAGTACATAAATGTCCTAATTAATATTTTAAAATATCCAACATGCTCTTGTCTTAATTTTCGGACGTAATTAAATCCATGAGTACTGAAATTAAATTTAACCAAACACCGAAAAAAAGTCATCTCAAGTCTTTAGTCTCAATGGAAGCGTATAAGCCTTTAGTCTTAGTCTTCATCGAACCACGTAAGTGTTTAGTTTTTAGTGGAAGCGTGTAAGTCTCTAGTATTAGTCGAGAAAATTTTTGCATGGCTTAAATCTTTTGCGCCTCTTAATCTTTAGTCATCAGTCAAGAAAGCTGTCTCAGCTCGTAGTCTTTAGCCTTTTGTGGAAGCACATAAGTCTTTAGTCTTAGTCTAGAAACCTTTCGTTGTCGTGACCGTAATATGGAGAGATCACATTAATTAAGATCACATGTTGAAGTGGGTCCACCTCAACAACATCATGTCGAGGTGGGGTTTACATCACTTTGGAATATCTCATTTTTAATACATGTGGACCCTACATCAACATGTGATCTTCATCTTGATTACTCTACCATCTCATTTTTAATACACGTGGACCCTACATCAACATGTGATCTTCATCTTGATTACTCTACCATCTCATTTTTAATACACGTGGACCCCTACATCAACACGTGATCTTGATTACTCCACCCACAACATTATCAATCGCATAGTCCACATAAATATATTAAGAGTAATAATTCAGAATGATAACCGTGGTATAATTGTCTCTACATGGTTCTCAATTTTGTGCAGTATGGCAAGTTGGTAACACTTCTCAAATGGGAAAATGATAGGAAAAACTTTTTGGGGCACTCTTGCCATAAATATTTGGCCTACCCCGTGGTGGTAGGGGTGTCAATTTTGCCCGTTTAACTGGAACCGAAAACACTGGTTCAACATTTTTTGGGAACCGATTAAAAAAGAACGAAATTGAAACCGAAACATAAATAATGGTTCCGCTTCCGGGTAGTTTAATATGGAAATGAAACCGATAAGAACCGGAACCAAACTGATACGAACCGGAACCGATATCTAAATATAGTGTTAATATTCTCATATTATCAAGATTGGAACCAATATACCCAGAACCGACAAAAATTAAATAATCGGTTCCGGTTTCTGGATCCATCATTTTGAGAACCGTAACCATTAAGAACCGGAACGGTTCCGGTTCTGGACACCTTAGGAATCAAACCGGAACCAACCCGTTGACACCCCTACTTGGTGGAACTGTACACCAAACACCAGGCTGATTGGCGTTTATTGCCATTTATATGAGTGTTTTTATGGGATGATTTATAGCGGTTGTATTCAACTATTTTTGGTTATCTCTAGCCATAATATTAGATTTTAGCATTTTTTGAGGAAAATATCTTTTGCATGAATGCTTCTAGCCGTTAGATTCAAGCATGTATTGTAGGTTCTATATCCAACGACTAGAAATCACTAATAAAGCTATTTTTAGTATGTAGGTCCACCTAGGGATGGGCCAAACATCCAGACAATCAGTGGTCTGTACCAAGGTTTAAAGGAGGCCGTTTTAACGGTTAAACGGACTGGGGGCGTTACCGTTTAAACGGCCGTTAAAACGGATTGAAACGGTCAGGGGCAAAAATGGAAAAAAATGGATTTTAACGGTTTTAACGATTTTAACGGATTTTTACAGAAAAAAACGGAAAAAGTGGAGCTGAAATTCAAATTTTTAAATTTGAAAATTAAAAAAAAAAATGGAATTTAACGGATTTTAACGGAATTAAACGGTTTTAATGGCCGTTTTTTTCACAAAATTTTTAAAATTAAACAGCTGTTTAAACGATTTTAACGGCAGTTAAAACAAAAAAACGGCCATTTTTTTCAAAACCGATAAAACGGGTTTAAACGGAAACGGGCTTGGGGCATTACCGTTTAAACGGCCGTTTTTAAAACCATGGTCTGTACGAGTGTGCCACACGTCCATCATCAAAGATGTATTCAAGGTCTGACTGAATCAACTTTCATTGTAACAGATTTGAATGAGCTAAGAAGGTGAGTACGAGTTAGAATGGCACTGGGTTTGGGCTTCGTATATAGTCCGGTGTGCCAAACCTGGTATGATTGTGAGACTTGTTAGAGAAATGGGGTGGACTTGGGCTGGGTTGGGCTTGGGCTACCTATATGTATCCTGGGTAGGATTTGGGCTGTGACCCAGCCCAAACCTCGTCCATCAATACCCTGATCGTAATACATAGTTGTGAAGTGCTTGAAACCATGGGTTCATAAACCGCCGATATAACAAAAATAATGGCCGTTATAATGGATTCGGACCTCCCCGTTACTTTATGTACCATTAAAACGTTCAAAAAATAACGGCCATTATTTTCTTTACAACGGACTTTATTTTCCGTTATTTTTCCATTATAATGAAAATAACAACTGTTGTTTTCCTGGAAAATTTGTAGAAAAAAAACGACCGTTATAACGAAAATAACAGCCGTTATAACGGATTCGAACCTCCCCCGTTACGTTATGTACCATTAAAAGGCTCAAAAAATAACGACCATTATTTTTTGTTATTTTTTCATTATAACGAAAATAATGAATGTTATTTTCTAGAATTTTTTGTGAAAAAAAAAAAAACGACCGTTAAATTCTGTTATTTTCCATTTTTTTCATTTTTGAAAATTTCAATTTCAAATTTTGAATTTTGAATTTCAGCACCATTTTTTCTGTTATTTTCTGTTTTTGCCCCTGAGCGCTACAATTTGTTACGACTGCTGTTATAATGGAAAAAACGGATACATCCCCAGTCTGTTATACAGTTATAAAAGTCATAGTGGTAACATTAAGGGACTGTTATAACATTATTAAATATGTAGAGGGCTTTAAAGTTTATAAAAAAGAATGGGCCCTCACAATTAACACACCTCAGTCCATCCTCGAACATGCTCTAGCCTTGGTCTAACTCCGAACTAGGTCTGCGATTCGATCTAGCCCCAAACTAAATAAAATAATTGGTCTAACCCTGACCTTCTTCAACAGTCTGGTCTGTCCCCAAATTATGTCAATTCGGTCTCTCCCTGAATTACACACACTTGAACGAATCGAGTAATATATAGGAAACAAAGTAGTTTCTATAATCTCTAAGAACAAAGATATATAAATCATTGAGGTTCTTAGGAGATCAAGCTTGGAGAAGAAGGTATAAGGAAGCAAAACTCAAGTGATGATAATCAATGGAAGTCTAAAGAGAACTAGGGTTTTTCTTAGCTTCTTGGGGCTCTAAAAGCTCTGGAAAGATTAGGTTTTCACCTAAAGTGGTACTATATATATTAGAAGCCCTAATGTGTTTAGGTAAGTTGTATAGTTGAAATAGGAAATATAAGCATTTTTAAAAACTTCTTACACACGATCTGATCGGTCGGTCTAACCAAAAATGGTCTCCGATCTATAAAGAGGTTTTTGTACTTTTGAACTCCGATCAATACCTATTTGGCCGATGGATCGGTTAAGAAAAGTTTTACTTAGAAATGTCTCTCTTCATATATGACTTCACTAAAATTTAGCCATTGACTTTAGAGATGTTTTTAAGAGGTATCCAATCTATCCAATGTTCTCTAAGTCACTTACCATTCCTATAGTGTGAATGAGTGAATTAAGCTTTAAGTCTTCTTATTCAACTTTTTGTTCTTCTAACAATCTTTTGGCAGTCTAAAGCAATGCAACCACAACATGCACTTTCTAGCGCACACAACTTCTAGTACATACTAGGATGGTGTACAACTTTGATCTTTGTCTCAACTTCTTAAGGGCTCTAAAGGCTTTAGAGAGATTAAGTTTTTACCTAAAGAGGCCTTACATATATTAGAAGCAAGCCCTAGTGTGATTAGGAAAGTAGTGCAGTCGAAATAAGAAATGTAACCATTTTTTTTAAACTTTGTATGCATGGTCCGACCGATTTGTCACAAATCTTATCAATCGGTCTGACAAAAAATGGTCTCCGATCGATATAAAGACAAAAAAGTTTTTGACTTTTGAACTCTGATCGATACCTATCTATTTGATCGATTAGTCAAGGCAAGTTTTGCCCAAAAATACCTCTCCTCACGTATGACTTTGCTACATATCTATCATCAATGAGTTTAGAAATGTTGTTAAGAGATGTCGAATCTATCCAATGCTCTCTAAGCCACTTACTACTACTAAGTGTGATTGGGTGAAACTTTAAGTCGTTTGATTCAGCTTTCTGTTCTTGTGTAGTCTATAGCGATGCAACCACAACACGCACTCTCTAACTCACACAACTAACTACTGCACACTAGGATGATATACATCTTTGGTCTTTATCATACGGGATTAGCCAACTCTAAGAAACTTGAACCTCGCAATTTTTTTACAAGAAAGAGGGAGTGATATAAATGTTCTAACTCATTGAATATGATGGAACGATGGGCTAGTATAAATATTCAAAATAAAACCACAAAGTGAAAAAAGTGAGCTAATTGACAATAAAATAAGGCCTAATTGTTAAAAGTGCGAAAAACAATGGTATGTCACACACGACCCATTGTAAAGTAGTGGAGATGGTGAACATGGCTCGTAGGAATGGGAGTTGAAATTGGACTCAATATTGAATGATCCAACCTAAGAGATCTCCTACCACAAAGATCAACCTAATCAAATCATCCTAATTTTTTCTCCTTCATAGCCATCCAAAAAATGTGTTAGATTGGTACCAGGTTTATCAAGAATACCTGAAGTGTTCTTTAGTGGAGTTGTGGACGCAAATGGATTGTGTGGCATGATCAAGCTTTCTGTTTGTCCTTCCAACACTTGAACCACAACTTTCATTGAAGGGCGATCAACTGGGTACCATTGAATGCACCAAAGTGCCACAATTGTTAGTTTCTTTGCTATATCAGCGTCTCCATCTATATCTGCCTTGATTCCTAGCTCTTCGCCTTGATTCAAAAGCTTATAAGCCCACTCTGGGAAGTACACTTGGCTAGTGTTTTGTACTGTAACATCGATGTTCTTCCTCCCTCCAACCATTTCAAGCAACAACATCCCAAAACTATAAACATCTAATTTATACGACACATTTCCAAAGTTCCTAGAGAACACCTCGGGTGCAATGTATCCAATGGTACCTCTCGCAGCAAAATTGCTACTACGAAGACCAGGAAGCCTATGATTACACCTGCACACATTAAAATGATACAAATTACGAAACATAACACCCTAATAACATTGATGAAGGTCTAAATGGGTGATGGAAGCAAGCTCCACCTATAACCACTAGTACAGTAGTCGATCTACCTGTCAAAAAGTAAAAGTTCAGAAAAATTAACACCAATATAAATATAGGCTCAATTTTAGAGTGAAATATGTTATGATATTCGCTCAAAAGTGCTATTTAAAGCAATTATTCTTTTAGCGTTATCGCACTCTCCTACGTAAAACTGCTCTATTTATCCACTTTTCTACATAAGAGTCTCTTCTGTTGTATATATTCGTATGCTTTAAACACATTTTTGGAAGTCTAGATATAAGGTCGTTCTGTGTAAGTCTCATTACATGCTTGTTTTATCGCAGGAACGCAAATCGGCCGATTCCTATGAACTGTGGACCCACAATCAACCACCAAACAAGAAAAATCCAAAAATAGCGAGTGGCCACGCCAGCGAGATGCACACTCGGAAAGTACTGGACCATTGCAGGATCGTTAGGTGGGAAAATGCACGACAATGAAGCCCTAGAATAAGATGAAACATGTCTATGAAATGGTGCTTGCCAAGAGGCATAACAGATCAAGCTGCATGGAGTGATGTTGAGCGGTGTGGCACAAAAGTCGAAGATGCCTATGATCCATAGGTCAGCAAAAGCAAGGTGCTCGAAGCCAAATTTAAGCAAGTATGTGGACCAACGTATTGAGTCGAATGTCAGACCAACGTATGGACCACAACACGGGCCAGAAATAATCAAGGGGCCATCAAGTGTGGTGGGCCAAGGCAGTGGAGTCCAAAATAGTGGACCAACTTGGGGAAGAAGGCCAGACCAAAATGTGGGCCAACATATACAATATGAACCAAGGCGAAGGTGATGTTGGACCAACATGATGCCCTTGAAAAAAAAAAAAGAAGTGGAAGGTGTTTTGCGATGGATAATGTAGAATGATGTATGAATGGGTCCACAAAGAAAATACTATTTACAAGACTAACTTTGGCATCAAAGGGGATGGACCATTTGCAAGATGGGTAGCAAATCAAAGGGGTGACATGGCAGTTTGTAGCTATCTAATTGTGAGGAATGATGTGGCAAGCCACATGGATGAATAGAAAAATTATAGACGGCATCAAGAATCAACGGTGGTAGAGCACGAAGCATGGATGATGGGCAACATCAACAAATGTTGATACACCAAATTAACCCACAACGTTAATAGGTTGTGGGAACAAAAAGGTAGGGTCCACACCCTCCTTATGGACGTCCAACCCACTCACCCCAAAAACCCTAGCACTATTTATAGAAAAAGAGAAAGGAGGGAGGTTTCTCTTCCTCTCTTCTCTCCTCTCCTCCCATGTCTTCTCTCCTCCCACATTCTATCCTCTCCCAGACCCCACGTTTTGAAAAAAATATTAGAAACCCTACCCTCCACTCTCTCTCGTTCCACGTTTCTCTCATCTCTTCCTAACCACATCCCTCCACTCTTGGAGAACAGCCATACCGCCCCCCTCCTCTCCATCACCGCCTGCTACCTTGTTGCAGCACTACTGCCCTACTGCCTGCTATCCTTCTTCACTGCCACATCACACAGCCGTTCGCCATGATCCAGCTTCTTGCTGGGCGAACCAGCAAGAGAACTCTATCTCCACCGCATGCAACAGCAATACCTCCACCTGCTGCTGCCTTCTACTGTTTGACGCCCTTGCTGCTGCTACATTCCCGCCTCCTCCTCCAATCCCTGCACTTAGCCGCCCCAACTCTAGCAACGTGTGCTCCTCCTTTCAGCAAAACGTCCAACTGCTACCAAACACCACTATTGTGGTGTTCTTCCCTTCCCAGGCATGCACCGCCCCTTTCACTAAACCCTCAACCATTTTCTCTCCAAAATCCCAACCTTTCTTCACTCTCGATCGTTGTTGGCCTTTTCTTTCTCCTGAAAAACAAATAACAAAAAAAAAATGAAGAGAAGAAGGGATTAAGATGAAGAGAATCACGGCCTGCACCAGCTGCACCTCCACCACCACTTGCTGCCCTCACATCACGGCTAACAACACCGCCCAGATCAGCACCTCCACCATCATGTGCATCTCCCTCTCTTGCCTCCCATGCTGCTTGCTCCACAAACAGGGTTGATTCATAGCCGTCCTCACCCAAAAAAAAAAGAGACAAAAAAAAAAACCAGAAAAAAAAGGGGAAAACAAAAAGGAGGGAAGGAAGAAAGGAGGAGGACCCTCACCTATTGCCTCTGCCACCTCCACCACTTGCAGCCGCCGGACTGGATAGTCCTCACCGGCGATCTCCACCATTTGCAGTTGTTGCCACCTGCTGCACAGATCACTATATCTCCGTATTGGGTTGGTTGTTCAGCAACCCATCTCCATCACCACCACCGCACCTCCATCTCCATCGACAAAGCCAGCCACCTGCAACTTGATCGGACTGGTTCACCTCCTCCTTGCTGCTGCCTCCACCATGCTCCTTGCACCATGGCTGCCATCATTCACTGCACCGACCACACCCCGCTGATCTCCTTGATCCAAGGTTCGAACTAGCAACTCCAAGAAATCCACATCCATCATGGTAAGATGACCTCCTCTTTTGTCTCTCTAGTTCTCTCTCTCTCTTTAAACTAGTTTTTCATTTTCTCTCTCTAAATTTTCTCTCTTCTCTAGTTTCTCTCTCTAGGCTTTAGGTAGTATTTCTCTCTCTAGCTTCTTTATTTTTACTGCTTTCTAGTTTTTAGAAGGTTATGTACTTCGACTCATGTAAGGATCGACCAATTTTTAATAAGGGTACATTTGATTTATGTATTTGTTTATGTTGTTTAATTGTTAGCTTGTTATGATCATCAACAAAAAAAAAATGCATGTTTTAAAAATCGGTTTCACCATTCTCATCCCACCATCGTTTCCATGTTCTTTAAGTAGCAATTTTCGATAAAAAAATTCATCATTTCATGTCCTTGAATTGCGCACACTAACCCCGAGTGCGGATCGACATCCGACACGAATCCCTATACAAAATCTCCCTATTTTGCAAGATAAAAATCGGATAAAATTACAAATGTGTTAAAGATTAGGGTTTCCGTAACCAACAACGGGGAAAACCCTTACTTTCATGTTACCAAGGTTTTGTTTTTTTTCTTGGAACTTGACTTTAAAGGAAGTATATTGCACTAAGAAAATAGTATGGAAAAAAAAATCCCCAACAAAAGCGGTCTTAAAGGTTACCGTGAAATAGACGATATAGATCACCCCAACAAAAAATCAGCCAATTCTGAAATTTCTAACCCCATCAAATGTGGTTTTCAAGTTACACGGTAAAAATAGACGTTCCATAATTCTCCAACGTAACTTCTAAACCTGTCTACGAATATTGGAATAATTTGAATTTTTGTGAGGATGATCTCCTCACCATAGAGATCATCCTCACCAAGAATCAGTCATTGATTCATCTTCTATGTGGGTACACCAAATGGTTGTCAAAAATGGTTGTCCCCCGACCCCGACCCTTTATTATCATACAAAGTTTTACTCCTCAAAACAGGGTCGCGATGTAACAAGCTGTAGCTTACGACGAAAGCGTTAGCTAGCACCATTTTTGTTACTCACCCCACTGACTGCATTGATGTTTATATACACACTAAAAATCACTATGATTGGTAATCTCTAGCCATTAGATTTCAATATGTTTTAAAGCATGATTCTAGACGTAGTATTCAACCATTTTTTTGAGTACTAAAACCAATGGCTAAAAATCATCGAACCTGATTTTTGGTATGATTGTCCACCAAGGGTGGGCTAAACATCCATGCGGTCATGCGGTCATGCGGCGGTAACAAAAATGGTGCTAGCTGGCACTTCTGGCGTAAAGCCACCCACAATTTGTTACCCAAACAGAAAATTGCAAGGAGCAAAAGGTACCTTTTTTGGGAACTTCCAAACATTCGATATCAGGTCCAATGCTATTCTTCTTCAATTTGCATTTCTTGCCCTGCTTTTCGCAGATCCCGCACGATGGTGCAACCCAACTCAACTCAAGATCGAAATCCCTGTCATTGTATAAAAAATTTGAGTATAGAAATGAAATGGTAGCAATTGATTCACAAGAAACTAGGGGGATGTCCGCGATGGTCAAATCGGAGCCGAAACCATAAACTTGGTAGCCAGGGACGCTAAGACAAGGGATCATAATACAAGGGTACCTATCAAACTTTCGTGAAGGGCGTGAACAATTGAATAAGGTAACGTTGTAAAATTTATTCGGGTTGCAATTGAGGCGGAAAGGAGAGGCTGAGGCAAAGAAATTGAAATTGAAATGTAGAAGGCGTCGATACATGCAAGCATCAGGGTCATACACATCTACCACCTGGGACTTGTAATCGATTCTTCTCACCAAGAACTTTCCTGAATATGGCAACTCAATCACCGTTTCCTTTCCCTCAGTGCAAGATAGTTCGAACCCGGGATAGCCACAGTGATTGGGTTGATGGCCGATTAGGCGGAATGGGAATCGGACGGATGGAGCATGCTTCCCGCATCTTGATTCCCTACACTCATCATCTAGGCTTGCTCCATTAGTGTCTAGAAAGATGAGTATGAAGATGAAGGAGACAAACACCTGCTCTAACTTACTACCCATTTCTCCGGATTGCTCCTTCACTTCGGCTAAAATATTAGGCTGCTGCCATATGGAAGCCACAGCGAAGTCATATCTTCAATGACCCATCAATGCACTGTTCGGGCATTTTTCTTCATGCACTTATGGGTTAGTGGATAGGAGGGCATTGTCCACATGTCAGAATCCCGTGTTTCTTTTTGGATATGCCAGGTAGACGTCCACGTGGTTCATAATGGGCAGCCCGTCCAGAGAAGAGATTTATTGGGCCCGTGCCTAATGGTCAAACAACTTTAGGGGCGCCAGCAGACTTTTATATGACAACGAACTTCGAGGCCACTTGTAAAGTTGCAAGTCCCCCCCAAGCACATGGCGTGCGCCGCATGAATCGGATGAGACCGACCTTCAATTGATAAAGGGTGGCGTTAATTGTACACACCTTTTTTGTAGTAACACCCACAACTTATCTACACAAACCCAAAGTTGTGAGGAAAAAAAAAACCGAACGAAGAGGAACTCTCCACCACCGTCATCTTCTTCTCCACCACCACGAAACCACCACCACCACTCCCTCCCTCCCTCTTTCCCTCTCTCTCTTACCTGGTGGTGGGCGGCAAGCCTCCTCCTCTTCTTCTCTTGGCAGCCTCATCTTCCTCTTCTTCTTCTTCTTCTTCTTCTTCTTCTTCTTCTTTGGGTGGCTTCCTCTTCCTCCTCCTATTCTCTCTCTCTCTCTCTGTAATACCCTGAACTTTTATTCAGGGGTATTAGTGTAAATTAACTATAAAATTATATGAATTGGCATCCTAAAATTTTTTGAACCTTATTCTTTATCTAGAACATTCTATCATGTTACGTAGAAATTAATTCGAGAACTTAGTCATAACATTTATATCATGACACATAGAAAATTTTATTTTAATAACACTAGAATTGATTTTTATATAATTGTACTTGTATTGTAATAATGTAGAGACATTCTGTGTATCGGATAACCACCTTAATTAACTAAGATATAAATTTAAATAAATGATTATTTTAAAAATAATAATGTTTTTAAATGACGAATGCCACTTTGACATTTTTAATTAACACGTTGTCACCATAGGGGCATTTGAGATTCTTATCGCATTTTGATATTTTACAAAAAAAATATAATTTTAAAAGAACTTTAAATTAAAAATATTTTAAATAATTTTTATTTTTTTTATAAATTTAATGAGTAATCGTTGATAAATTTTATTATTATTGCTTGTTTGTATGTTGATTGAGTTTATTTATTGGGGCAGGCCTTTCGGGCCAATTTAGATATCTTTTAGGCCCAAAAACAATCTTATTTAAAGCCTACTTGATAATCATAGACCTTAGGCCTATTTTTAGCTCATACCCATCTTAAAATAAGTCATTTAATGGGTTATAAAAACCACCCATTTTAATTTTACGAAAATTAATTAAAATAAAGTCTCTTTAAAGAATATTTTTAAAACAAAATAGAAAGTTTTAAATATACTTGCTAAACTTATAAAGCTTATATTTGGAGGTTTTTCCCTATGAACTATTATAAATAGGACTTCCCGCCCTAATATCAATTCATCAATTCTCTTGAGCTCTCTAAACTCTGTAGAGTTCTTTTTGTTCTTGGTGGTGGAGGTTCTAGTTCTAAGTTCTAGAACTAGATAGGTACGGATTTTCTCTTCTAGATTGTGATTCATTTATTTTAAATTCTTATTGTATGATTTTATGAGTTTAGATCTTCGTGGCTTGTGCTTTTGATTATCTTGTTAAATAACTATATTATTTATTATCATAATAAGGCATTCTCATTTGGGTTGGGTATTAGACAGGAGTACGCATAGGCTCTGCGGCCCGAAAGTATGGTATTAGACAGGAGTGCGCATAGGCTCTGCAGCTCAAAGGTTTGACTTAGTCGGGAGTGCGCATAAGTTCTACAGCCCGAAGGCTTAACTTAGTCTGGAGTGCGCATAGGCTCTGCGGCCTGAAGGTTTGAATTAGTCCGGAGTGCGCATAGGTTCTGCGGCCCAAAAGATTTGATTTAGCTAAGAGTGCGCATAGGATCTGCAACCCAAAAGAACCCTAAAGAATTAAAAAAGGCTCGGTACCCTAGGGTAAAAGACCCCAAACCCTTGCAGAAGAACCTACGGGTTAGACTTGTGAAAAAAAAAGAAATGTGTGAAATGAATTTTTTGGGTTCATTCAATCGGATCATCATCATCTTCATCATATTTTTATATATTTGGTCATGTATCCCATGTGCTCATAATCTATGCATGTGTTTAAATTAAATGAATTATAAATATGTGATTATCTTGTAAAATGTACCGATCGAAAGCTCACGATTTATACCGAACAAAATTTTAGATTTCATAAACAAAGATGAACCATTGACGAGGAAGACATCATGGACAAGACGGAGTTTGAGGATTAAGATTATTTTGTTTTATTTTTCTTAAGGTCTGTGGATGTTCAAAAATGATTTGTTCATGTTTGGATTGATTGAAATATTTTAATTTATATTTTGAGCACTATTAAATGCATATATCACTTGTTGGATTCCGTTTTAAATTGACCATCGAATCATACGATTAAGTTAGAAAAAAATCAACCGACTGAGTTTTGTCGGTCACTTTTATAAAACTGCGAATAATTGTAAAACCACTAAAGAACTATAAAATGTCATTTTTGGCCAAAATACATTTGTTAAAGTTGTCTCTTATAATTTTTAGAATAAAATCCTTGAAGAAAATAATTTTTTGACATACTTTGAATTTTGACCAAAAGTTGACCGTTTTTCTTACAACCGCGAAAATTAATTTCATAACTATCTTAAATGAGTGTTTTGACTTAAGTGCTTTCACAAAAGATGTTTGATATAAATATTAGGTAATTATAGAGACCATAATTAGTGATTTTGACAAAAATTAAAAGTTTAACTTTGATTATTTCAACGTAATAACTTGTTTACACTTCCTTATTATTTTGACTATTGGAGTTGAGCTGTTCTTCATCAATCACAACGGTGATTCTTGTTGTTTTCTTTATTTTTGGAGTATTTTATTTTTTTATCACACCCTGAATCTTAGGTAAACGGGCTGATCCATAGGCATTCAGATTCGATTTGGGTGCCCGGATTCGAAGCCTGACACACTCTGTGTGTGTGTGTGTCTCTTTCTCTCTCTCTCTCCCTTCCTCCCTCCATCTCCCACTCCCTATCTCTCTCTCCGTAAAAAAAAAAATTCGCTCCGTATCGGTAACGTAGGGTGGACATGGCTTTGGCCATATCGGTTACGTTATTGATACGGGGCAAATTTTTTTTTTTTTTATGGAAAGAAGGAGAAAGAGATCTCTCCCTCCCTCATCTTCTTTCTCCTTCTCTTCTTCTTCTTCCTCTCTCTCTCTCTCTCTCTCTCTCTCTCTCTCTCTCTCTCTCTCTCTCTTTGTGTGTCTCTCTCCCTTCCTCCCTCCATCTCCATTTCCCTATCTCTCTCTCCATACGCTCTATATCAGTAACGGCTACCGATATGGCCAAAGCCATGTCCACCCTGCGTTACTGATACGGATTTACAAAGAGGGAGAGAAAGTTCTCTCCCTCCCTTATCTTCCTTCTCCTTCTCTTCTTCTTCTTCCTCTCTCTCTCTCTCTCTTTCTCTCTCCCTCCACCCCTCTCAAAGAGGAGGCCGCTTGGAGAAGAAGAAGAAGAAAAAGAAGAAGAATAGGAGGAGGAAGAGGAAGAAGAAGCCGCTCGGAGTAGAAGAAGAAGATGAGGAAGGGGAGGCCGCCGAGAGAAGAGGAGGAAGGGGAGGCCACCGGGAGAAGAGGAGGAGGAGGCGGACCTCCTCCTCCTCTTCTTCTTCTCTATATCGGTGGTGGAGTTTTTTTTTTTTTTTTTTTGTAACTTATTTGCACACACCAAGAGGTGTTGGTATGTGGGTGTTACTACAAAAAAGGTGTGTGCAATTAACGCCACCCTTGATAAATTTGACCCAAGTGATCGGATTCGATGGGATATGGTTATGGGGCGTATCGCATCATTGACTTGAGATTTACAGATGATATCTATGGATCAAGTGACTAGGGTATGAGTTGAATTCATATCCGGAGCTTGGTCAGCATTACAACAATATCTATCCATTCTTCTAGAGGGCAATTATAAGCTGCTTCCCAACTAGCATACAAAAGAGATTGGAGGGTCTAGATTGGGGTAAAGCAAGAATCATGTGGCACTTGATGCATCATTGTATCTATCATCATATTATTGCGTAACTGAGCGCAATATGCCTCATTGATCTTAAATGCTTAAATCCCTCGAGCCCTCACTATCAAGTTTGGTGGTGCGTCCTTCTTACTTGGACCACTAAGCCCACCTACCACCACTAGTCCGCCTTGGCTGACTGCAAAGTTCTCGGCACTTACCTCGACTTCTTTTCGACACGTACCAAAGTGAATTAGAAAAGAAATCTTAAAAAATACTCACTGAGTCCGTCTTTGGTCAGGCCATGGTGGTTCGTCCATGCAAAATCCACGTGCCAAGAACCCTTTGGGTTATCTTTCTCTCTCTCCCTTTCTCTCTCTCATCATGTTGAGAAGAAGGAAAAGAATCATTTCAGTAGGGTTGGTCGTAACCCTAGTTTTTGCTTTCTTCCTTGTAGCTTGCAACGCTAAGGAAGATGAAAATTATCCCCCTTCTTCTTGCAGAAACCTCCATAACATTAGCTACCCATTCAGATTGAAAGGCGATCCCAAAGACCGCGGTGACAAAAAGTATGAACTCTCTTGCAAGAACAATCGTACAATTTTATACTTGTACGAAGGGAAGTACTATGTCAAGGATATCTCATACAAGAAGGGCATTATTAAAATCATAGATTCTGGTCTACAGAATGGCAATTGCTCCTCCATGCCTCGCTATTCATTGACGACTTCTAACTTCAGCAACAGTGATCCATAAGCAATGGCTTCATTTTGGTTCTTTTACAACTACCAAAATGTTATGTTTTCCGTGAATTGTGGGGTTCCTGTGAATTCTCCAGACTATGTGGATACTAGTCCATGCATCAACAGCTACACATGATATCAAGGCCGTGCAGAATCAACTTGATGCTGTTGCTTCAAACGAAGACTCGTTTCGAGAAATTTCATAACCTTTCTTTTCTTTACATCCACCATGAGTTGCTAATCGGAATTGAGCTTTTGTGGTTATGCATTTACTGTGGTAATTGCTTCCAAAGAGGGGACTCTTGTGTCCTCGATGATGATACCGTCCAATGCCAACGTACTAGTTGCGACCAACTACTCCAGTCCTTCCATTGTGCGTAATTAAGAGTTTTCTTGAATCTTAATGTAAAATTTTCCATCAATTTGGGGGTTTATACAATTTCCTTTTCGGACTATGTAGGCTTCTTGGATGAAATGCGTTACCAAATGCGAGGTAAGGACTCACGGATGATATATTCATGTTTCTTTCATTAGTTTTGATTCGCTTGGAACTCTTTATAAATTCTCTCAACTACTTGCTTGATTTTGTTTTCTTTTGTGACACTTCTAACAGTCATTGGATTATTAGTACCAGTTTTCATAGGTAAGGCATCATATTATACCTTGTGATGGGAAAATCTAAAATTTTCAGTGCAGAAATGCAATGCCTTATTGCCTTAATCACCAAGGATTAGTAGGGAGCTTAGTTGAAAACATACATTTCAATGTATGTTTTCTACCAATCTTTGTTGATAAAGAAAATGCAACCAAAGGCTTTCTCCTGTATGTGATTCTAAATGATCTTTTGATACATAATCTGTGGGAGATGTTCTTGTCCAAGATTTATCATGGCGGGAAGAACTTTATGTGGGATTCTATGTTTGTTCGTATTTCTGATTTATAAATTTCGACGACGACATAGGTCAATGGATGATACTATTGAAGAGTTCCTACAACGCCAGAACAATCTTGTTCCAATTAGATACTCTTATTCAGAAATTAAGAAGATGACTAAAGGTTTCAAGGACAAATTGGGTCAAGGTGGCTATGGATCTGTGTTTAAAGGAAGGCTCCGAAGTGGTGGCATTATGGCGATAAAGATGTTGGGTAAGTCGAAAGGCAATGTGCAAGAATGTCAATGAAGTTGCAACCATTGGAAGGATTCATCATGTTAATGTGGTGCAACTCAGAGGATTCTGCTCAGAGGGATCAAAAAGAGCTCTTATATATGACTTCATGCCTAATGGGTCTCTAGAGAAGCACATCTTCCCTCAACAAGAAAACAATAACTCTTTGAGTTGGGATAAAATGTAAAAGATTGCCCTAGGAGTTGCTCGTGGGATCGAATATCTACATTGAGGTTGTGAGATGCAAATTCTACATTTTGATATCAAGCCTCACAATATTCTTCTCGATGAGAACTTTACTCCAAAAATTTCTGACTTTGGACTTGCAAAATTGTATCCAACAGACGATTCTATTGTGTCCCTCACTGCTGCAAGAGGGACACTAGGATACATAGCTCCAGAATTGTTCTACAAAAACATTGGAGGAGTTTCCTACAAGGCTGATGTTTATAGCTTTGGAATGTTATTGATGGAAATGGCAGGGAGAAGGAAGAATGTAAATGCATGTGCAGAGCATTCAAGCCAAATTTAATTTCCCTATTGGATTTACGATCGATTCAGTCAAGGAGAGGACATGGAAATGGGAGATGCCATAGATGGTGAAAGAAAAATAGCAAAGAAGTTGGTCATAGTTGCACTTTGGTGCATACAAATGAAGCCCATCGATCGCTCTTCTATGAGCAAAGTCCTAGAGATGTTAGAAGGGATTGTTGAACTTCTACAAATGCCACCCAAGCCTTTTCTATCTTCCCCGGAAAGGTCCTGGTTGACGATCATGCCAATAACACAACTACTGAATCATCAACTGTTGATCAATCGGAATCACTCTCATGTATTTTTATAGATTCGATTATCCAAATTAATGTAAATGTAGATTAATTAATTAGTGACTCGTGCCAAACACCATGTATAATGTTTTATATTAATGCCACTATTGTGTGAATTGTCCAAAGAATAGGCAATTAATTAGTGGTTTGATTAATCTGAATATATGTAAGGCCCAATGGGTGTGATTTGGTACAGCGACATATACAAGTGGTGCCCATAAATTGAATGGTTTGTGTTGGTAGCTTCGAGGTTTAATTTAAACACTATAGCTTGGAGCATTGATTTGGTACGTGTTTCTTTAGCTACCAAGTTGAATTGTCCCAGTGGTGTTTGAACATCATGGTTCTCAAATGCATGGATTGTGGGTTCAATGATTTTGGTAAAAAAAGGCCTCTATTATTTGAATTGAAGTAGTCATAATTAATTAGGGTTGTAACTTATATTATTTGAATCGAATATAAGCATATCTAAATCTGGAAAAAAAATATCCGATATCCGAATTCAATTCGAGACAAATATTCAGCCGAATCAGTATATAAAAGTATTCAAATATCAAAAATCATCCAAATTCGATATCTGATTATTTGGATACATATTCGAATTTGAATTTTGGACTATCCATTGACACCCCTAGTCATATATCATAATCAACTAGTAAGATGACCGAAGCAAGTCTACCCTTGCAGCAGTGCAAATTTTGCGTCACGATTGCTCGATGAAAAGGGCAAAATCAAGGGCCATCCATCTATACATTGGGAGATGGGCTTAAAAATTTTGATAGAAGAATATTCCAAAAATGTGATGGGCCCTCCTCCCATGTATTGATGGAAGGCACTTGATTATGCAACACCATTTGCATCAAACATTGTATGAGGTAAATCAACATATCTATTATCTATACTAAAGCTAACACATGATGACCAAGTTTCTCTCTCATCCATGTATTCAAAAAGTGATGATGTGGCTCTTTTTATCTTTGTTGCCACCTCAGATTTTTATACAAAAAAACCTTCACACTCTAAATATTGTTACTAAAAAAAATAAGGGTATTTTGGACTTTGTAAGAACTTCAATTAAGTATTAACTTCGAGAATCCAACTAAAATGTCTCTCCTTTTCCGCTTTAGTCAAGTATTAATTTTTATTTGTAAGATTACAATGTTACTTTACTGTTAGCCACATGTTATAAGTGTCAAGGAATGTCGACATCTTTGCCTAGTCGATGAAAGACATGCCAGGGATAGATCCTAGCATTGTTAGCCACATGCTGAGTGTCAAGGAATGAGCAAATCCCGTGAAGCAGAAAGTAAGGAGGATTTTTCCTCGGTTGGCCCCAGTTGTGTCTGAGAAAGTGAGCAGACTCTTGGAAGTTGAGATCATAGTAGAGGTCAAGTATTCGAACTGGATCTCCAATTAAGTAGTTGTGCCGAAGAAGAACGGGACATTGACTTCACCAATTTGAACAAGGTTTGCCCCAAGAACATTTATATTATGCCCCGAATATGCGAGTTGGTGGATCGAACAACTAGGTTTGAACTGAAGGACAGGTACTCGGGTGGTTATAATCAGATTTCGATGCATGGCCTTGATTGGGAGAAGACTTCTTTCTATACGAATAAAGGGATGTTTTGTTACAAATGTATGCCCTTTGGTCTAAAGAATGTTGGGGCCATCTATCAACAACTTGTAGAGAGCATGTTTCGGGACAAGCTTCGCAAGACCATGGATGTCTACATTGATGACAAGCTAATAAAGAGTGAAAGCCAATAACTTCATTTGAAAGATCTGAAGGAAACCTTCCGAGTACTGAGAGAGTACAGGTTGAAGCTGAACCCCGAGAAATGTACATATGGCGTGTCATTGAGAAAATTTCTTGGGCCCATCATGACAGAGAGAGGCATTGAGGTCAATTCAGACTATATCCGAGCTCTACAAAACATGCCTTCCCCTTGCAGCAAGAAGCATGTGCAAAAGTTAGTCGGGATGGTGGCTGCATTGAATTAGTTCATCTCTAAGTCTTCGGATCAGTGTTGATCTTTCCACCTCTTAAGAAAGTAGAACATATTCGAGTGGACAGAGGAGTGTGAAAAAGCCTTCCACAGTCTGAAGAAGCACCTCAAAGAGCCACTCATCTTGTCTAAGCCGAGTCCAGGAGAGTAGTTGCTTCTATACCTCTCGGTCTTGGATTACATCGTGAGCTTAGTTATGACCTGAGAAGATGAAAAAAAAGGTAAGCATGTGTATTTTCTAAGTAAGATGCTTTTGGATGCCGAGACCAAATATACTAGAATGGAGAAAGTTGGGTTAGCACTAATGATCTTAGCCCATAGACTGAGACCATATTTCCAGGTACACCCTATCACAGTTATCACCAACATGCCCCTGAAGGATGTTCTAGCAAAATTTGGAAAGTCCGGGAAGATGGAGAAATGAGATGTAGCTTGGACTAGTACGAGATTTCCTACAAGCCAAGAAGGGACAGGCGGTGGTAGACTTCTTGATCGACTTCCCCTCCGAAGACACTTTCTAGGTCGAGGAACCAAAGATGCAGGTTCATTGTAGAAGAGGAACCAGTGGAGCTCTTGGACCCCTAGAATCTGAGAAAATGACGTTTGTCAGCCTTTTCAGCCTTAATTTTTGTCCGGGAGAGACAATGCCCTTTCAAAGGGGTCTAGTTACTTTTTTTTGTAAATTCTCAAAAATTATATATGTTTTTGTAAATATTTTAAAATTATTTTTTGTTTTTGAAATTTTCCATTTTTTTATCATCAATTTTTTTATGATTAAGTTTATCTGTGATAATTTGTATCTCAACATTCCTATTTATGTACACGTGGCACCATCGCAGCTGTTGGACTTCCATTCCTTGAGGACTTTTATTAACCATCCAAAACAATGTTGAGAAGTAGGATAGTTAGTCATTCAATCTGATGGGCATCAGGCGGAATTGATCTCGACACTCAACCCCATTAAAGTCCTCTTACGTTTGCCAATATAAGAACGGTAGACTGTCCCTACAGTCCACCAGGTGGAATCTTAGATTTTCCCAGCGAACAAAACTAACGCCCAATAACCGTTTGATCTCCTCTGAGAAAACCCAAAAGCTTCTCTATTCCGAGAACTAGAACCTGCAGCTCGTCTCTCTCTCTCTCGCACTCACACGGAGAGAATCAAACAGAAAACCCTAGAAGAAACCCTCGAACAACAGATGAAGGACGATCTCTCTGATAAAGGACGGAGCTTCCCTGTCGATCCGAATCTCCCGAAATGGGTCTGCCAGAACTGTCGTCACGCTCTCTGCATCACCGGCGTCGATTCTTACGCAGAGAAGTTCTTCAACGATTCCTCTTCCCGCTCTGGTTAGGGTTTCTTCTCTTCTATCCTTCCCCCTTTTTTTCCTTCTCAGATTATTCAATTATTTGTTGCGTTCTTTGAATTATCGTTTTCAATTTTGTTTAAGGGATTCGTAATTGAGAGGTTCTAGCTTCGATTCTTCTATTTTAAATGAAAAATTACGTTTTTTAAGTCCAATTATTTCTTCTTAATTGAATAACTTCAATTCGTTTGTATCTCCTTTTCAGTTCTACAATTGATACTTACATTGGCTTCAATTAGCTCGCGAGTAACATTTCTCTGATCTTTTAAACTCCGTTGAGGTGTAGATGGAATTTCATTTGTGGCCGTGTTTGAATTTTTTTTTTTTCTTTAAATAGTTATTTCGTGTGAATGTCAAGTCTCCTGATCGATTTCGAACGAGTTTTGTTTTTCTATTAAATGGCTATTCAAATGGAACTTTTCTTAGTAGTTGAATTATATTTTGTTTGTTTATTCACTTGTGAAATTGTTGCTGAAACGGTTTAGGCTGGCTTACGTGTAATTTCTTTTCTAGAGTTTAAATTCTAGAGGCATATTTGAATTGTAGTTTTATTTGGAATTAAATTGTTCAGTTATTGGTTATCATCCCATATATGTACAGCATCTGTGCATTTACATTTTCTTTTGCTTAGATTCTTTCTGCATTTTCTTCTACTAAGTAATAATTATGTGTAGGGTTTCTTACTAACTTTGGATTGGTTAAATCTAGGAGAAGATAAACATACCAAATTTGCAATATATGTGTTTCTTTCATTTATTTCACTATATCTGGGTGAACATATGCAGGGATGCAAGGATCTTCGGTCCATGGAGCAGGTAGCGTGTTGGGTTCAACCAGGATGGACCATTCGTTTGTTGTGTTGCCAAAACAAAGAAGCCAGGCGCAAGGTATCCCTCCTCGTCCTCGCGGTGGGCCTATGCAGTCTGATACTAGCCAATGTGGGAAGGCAATGGATGAATCATTTGTGGTGTTGCCACCAGCTGCTGCTTCCATGTACAACTGTGAGTCTGCTTCTGATGGAGGTGGGACCCATTTACCATCACTAGGGGGAGGCCCCAGTAGCCCCTTGCAGCCAAACAATGCTGGGTTCCACTCAAGTATAACTGTTCTGAAGCGTGCATTTGATATTGCCACCAGCCAAACTCAGGTATATATAACTAATGTACACATTCTCCCAATAGTTTTCTTTGATGTTGAAGGCATTTTAGCGTAGTCTTTAGACAAAGTTTTCTCCTTGAAAGTGTAGTATTTGGGGCTTTTCTAGATTATAAATGTGTTCACTTTTCTTCTTTTCTTTTGTTCTTCTTCCCCAGGTTGAGCAACCTTTATGTTTGGAATGCATGAGGGTGTTGTCTGATAAACTTGATAAAGAGGTTGAAGATGTGAACAGGGACATAAAAGCATACGAAGCCTGTCTTCAACGTCTTGAGGGGGAGACACGTGATGTTCTTGGTGAGGCTGAATTTCTTCGCGAGAAATTGAAGGTACTTATTTGACAAAAACAGTCGTGCATAAATTTTTTTATAAATGTTTTTTGTGTGTGTGTGTTTGTGGAAGCTTGATAATGGGCCACTTTTAGCCTATGACACCTGAATACTTCAAAATGATTGGTGTACTCGGGTCAACATTGCTGGCAATGAGATCTTTTCCATGATAAACTGGTCATCCCATATGATCATGGTGGGCTCACCAACAATATGGTGTTCCAAAAGGATCTCCATGTGTCCATATGTTGCAGGTACAAGGATTTTCATGTGCTCAATATCAAGGGGGCAATGTACCAAAAATGGTACATCATGCACATAAGCACTCCCTTGGTGAGGTTTACCAGATTTGGTACACCCACATGTATGTAATCTCTCCCATAAAGGGGGTCAGAGATTGCAATGATGGTGGTGACACATTATCACCACTTTTTTTGTTTTCAAATATAAAGGAAAGATAGAAGGAATCTTAAAAAAAGGAGAGAGAAGAAGAATTGTGCTAGTGCCATATCATCACCACCTTTTTCTTCCCTTTCGAGGGGAGATTCCTCACGTATGGTATGATCGCACCCACCTTCAACTTCCAGCTGAGGTACTTGAGGTGCTTACTATGCTACTTTGAGGCTACGTTTGGCCTATGTCAACTTAGGTAAAAGTGAGGATATATGTGTGGGGGTGCATACTGATGTAGCAGCAAGGTTCTAAACTTCGACTTCGCCTTGGACTTCGGTCAGTTAAAATTCGGAATTAATTCGGGGAAGTTCAATTCGATTTAGAGAATTTCTATAAAAACTCACCAACTTAGAGAAGTTTAAAGATGTTTTGCCAAAAATGAGTGAAACGATATTAATCTTGCTTAAGTTGCTCTAAATGGTTGTTTTTATGATATAATAAGTTATAAGTGTTTTATCATGTTTGTTTTCTCATATCCTTAAAAATCAATGTGTTTTACCAATGTTTTAGCAAAAATTCTCCCAACTTCTCAAAGTTAAATGTTTACTTCGAATTAAACAAATTAATTTGACGAATTTTTGCAATTTTTGTACTAAAAAAAGGCCAAACTTCGAGAAATTAGCCGAATTTTTACTGTTTACTTCGAATTAATTCGATAAATTTTTGTAAATTTTTTAATACATGCACACTTTAATTCGGTCATTCAAAATTCGGAATTAATTCGGCTAATTTCGCCGAATTTTGTCGAATTTTAAAACCATGTGTAGCAGATCTCGCCAATATGTTAGGATGCAGATTAGGTAGACTCCTTATGACATATCTTGGCCTTCTTATAGGGGCTAACTATCGATCCAAAGCTATTTGAGATCCGGTGATAGAGCTGTATGGGAGAAGATTTTCATCGTGTAAAAAGGGTTTCTTATCTAAGGGAGATAAGATTAATCTCATTAGAGGCACAGTGGCACACTATCTAGCCTTTCAACTTACTATCTTTCGCTCTTCTGCATTCAGGCATCCGTTGCAGCAAGGATTGAAAGATTGGAGAGAGACTTTTGTGGAAAGATAACAATGAAACTCAAATTCCATCTTGTGGAGTGGAAGAAGATTTACAGCCCCAAAATAGCTGGAGGTCTCGGCATTAGGCTTATAAGGGTGATGGATAAAGCCTTTTTGGCTAAATGGTTGTGGAGATATAGTGAAGAAACCAGTAGCCTTTAGAGGTTGGTGAGTGGAAGTCGTAACTGGGGTTGGGACAACATCATTGTTACTTCTTCTTATGGGACCAGCATATGGATGGGAATTACTAATTCTTATGAAGATTTTTATTAGGGTGTGAGCGTGAGTTTGGGATCAAGTGATAAAATTAGATTCTGGGATGATATATGTAGGGCTGCAACTCGGGCGGGTTGGGTCGGGTTTGGGATCAACCCGAGTCCTATCCGATCTTCAAAGGAGCGAACCCGAGGTCGGGCCTAGTTTTCTCAGCCCAAGCCCAACCCGATCGGGTTTGTTCTGGTTGATCAAAGGCTGAGACTTCTCAACTTGAGGCTCACTTCTTCAACTCAGCAAAGCTTGGAAACCAATGTTTTTTTTCACATCCTCCAAGTGCAGTGCACAACTGCACATAGTCCAAGTACAGTCTCGCCATTTTTAAAGAGCTTCATGTTCTTCAAGAAGAAAAACAGAGATTAATGCGCCTATTTATTTCTAGGGTTTCTTTTTGAAATCATTACAAACATAAATCAATAGTGAAACGAACTAACTTTTGAAGGTTTCAAAATTTTAAAGAACATGCCTTATACGCTAGGGCTTCGTCAATCTTCTTGACGAAACAAATGGAACTACCATGAAGTCGGTCCATTTGTAGTGATGTTTAAATCGAAGCATCTTCCTGTCCTCCGCTTTTACACCGCAAAAAAAAGCTACTCTTCATGGTTGCAAAGTAGCATGAAGGTGTGTGGCATGGTGACAGTGAAAACCCTTACTATGAGGAGATTCGTGAGAGAGAACTTAGAGAGAGAGAGATGAGTTGAGAGAGGGGAGGGGAGGGGAGGGGAGGGAGGCAGAGAGGCTAGGGTTTGGAAAATAAGGTGAGAAACCCTAAATTTGTATACATATATATCGGGCTCAGGTTGGGTTTGGGTTCACAAGGCCTCAGCCCGAGCCCAATGTCGGGTTGAGCCCGTCGGGATCGGGTTGGGCCCGCCCAAGTTGCAGCCCTAGATATATGGTGTGGGGATAATGCACACAAGTCGGATTTTGTCACTTTATATGCCTTAGAAACCCACAAAGATGCTGTGGTGGCTAGTTATTTTGAGAGTGTTGGAGGTTGGGTGGTGTGGAATCCCACATTCAGGTGACATCTTAATGATTGGGAAGTTGACCCTAGCTCTCATGAATTTTGAAGATGCTAGATCTCAAGACTTTCCAGCTAGGTTCTTAAGGAGCAAGCCCCTACCAATGTCACTTTATTCCTTTGGATATCTGTACATGATAGCATCATCGCAGTGAACCATCTTGTCAGAAGAGACATGATCATGCCCAACAAGTGCTTTCTTTATAGAAAGGATCAGGAGTCAGTAGACCACCTTCTCTTGCACTGTGCATTCTCCATGCAAGTGTGGACTGGGTTATGCCTAGAAGCCTTAAAGAGCTTATTTCAGGATGGACATGCCCTCTATTTCAGACCCAAGGTCGTATTCTTTGGAGAATACTTCCAAACGTTCTATGTTGGAGCTTAGGAAGGAAAGAACTGCATGATTTTTTAAGACAAATCCATTTCAACAGGCCAATTGATTAGCAAGGCGGAGGCTAAGCTTTTCTGGTGTAGTTCAATTTTGAAAGAATTTAAGGGAAGCAAGTACACATCTTTTTGCTCTTCTTGGCCCTCTTTTGTATCTAGTTAGCTCTTTGGGTCGTTTTCTCTTTATGGAAGACGTTCTTTAATTCCTCCCTTTTTATGTAGTTTTTGGGGTTATGCTCCTTTAATTCAATCATATTTACTATATGGACACTCTGCCCCTTTCGCTATTCTGTGGACACTCTAGAAAGAAAGGAACAAAAGATTTTTTGAAGGCAAAGAGGAAGGCATCCCTGAGATGATCCTGATTGTGAAAGCTTTTTTGTATATTTGGGCTTCTGTTTCCCCTCTTTTTCGAGAATACTTTTTTGACTCCTTTGTATATAGATGGAGTGACTTGGGGAACTCCCTCTTGCTTCTAGGAGTTAGTTCCACCTGTCTTTGTTTTTCCTTCGGGGATTTCCCCTTTTAAATATATACACACTCATCAAAAAAATATTTAATTATATTTACTTATAAAAATAAATAAATTCCTCAACTATGGTCAAAGGGAGGAAAACATTTAAATACATCCCCCACACTAAATGAGGGGAGTAATGTTTGCTCCCATCTCTCGTGAGAGAAAGGGAAGTTAAATGTCATTATAATTAGGAAAGTCTAATAAGTCGATTTTTAGAATTCATAGACCAGTTTTTATTTCATGTTTTAGTAAGTTTGGGTTCCATTAGGAGTTTCTACGTGCTGTCCAACTGTCTTTTTATAGTTCTTGTTTTCCACTAGTTTTGATGGACATAGGCAAAGGTTTCAAATTAGCATGGAAGATGTAAGAAATTCAAGGAGAACAAGCACTCCTTAAGTACGTCATCCGATGGAAGTACTTTGAGTCAAACTCGAGGTTGAGTTTGTTTCAAACGGGAAGGTTCGATACAAGAGGTAAGCTACCGAGAATGAGGCTGTAATCTAGCCTTATTGTGCCTAACTAAACCCCATGACTCGCCCAATAGGCCCAGTCACGAATTATTTTTTGGGGCCCATGATCCACACAAAATATGGGTTTTCCTAAGCGCATACATAGAGCACACTTTCAGCTGCCTGATTGAGTGCTGTGTTTCTAGAATTTATTCATTAGGGTAGTCTCCCATTGAGACTCTATTGCTGTCTATCTTTTATTCAAGTTGATTTCTAAAATTGAGTCTAGCTATGTTTTGGTAGTTTCTATTTTCTGGTTTTCTTAATTTGAATGTTGTAGGGCATGCAATTTGGAAGTTAATGTAATCAGAATTAGGATTTAGATAAGTCTAATGAGTACTGTTCAAGAAGTCTTAGGCTAGTTTCTATTTCAGGTTTTAGCAAGTTTGAGTGCAATTAAGAGTCCTGTAAGGCTGCTTACCTGTCCTATATTTATAACCCTTGTACTAGTTTTGATTGTCGAATTGAAGTTTATATATAAAATTGATTACTATGGAGGCTATTGTATGTGTTGTGAAGCCTTGCAATTGGGTGGTGCTGATTTTATCTATCGGAGGACCTAAGGTTATTGTGGATTTTAACCTCAAGTACTCCATAGAATTCGTGAGTTTCAGCTTCATATTCCTCTCTTCTTTATCTCTCTAGTCTCTTCTTCTTTGTCTTTATTTTCTACAATTTTATTTGCCATTACAACCTGCTACCGTAAATTCTAAGAGGGACACATACACACACATGTATATATAAGTAAGAGAGAATGTCCATATTTTATTTGGTGATTATTATTTAAGTTTCGGAAGAAAGTTTACTATGTGAAGACAATTTTACAAGGCTATAAGGTAGGATTGTTGTTTGTATCTAAAAACACTGTAATATCAGTTTTATATTATTCATGTTAATAACCTACTGGGACATGCAACTTGACAAATGAGAGGTTGATAATACAGAAAGGGAGTGGATATTCGTGGGTCCAAGATACAAAAAATTTGCCAAATGATAAAATGATAGGGGAAAAGCGCTTCAAAGTTAAATTTGAGTGAAAATAATCTATAAAGATTGGGATTCAAATCACAGGATTTGTGTTGCCAATCTTAATAGATATGACATCTTTAAACCATGTTTACCAAGTAACATTTGCTGAAAGACCTTGATGTGATTTCTTCGTTTGAATGTCTAGTCATTTGTTTACCTCTCAATGCTGTTTAAGGTTGAAGAAGAAGAACGAAGACTTGAAGCAGCAATCGAGGAAACTGAGAAACAGTGTGCAGAAGTAAATGCTGAACTGCAGGAACTAGAATTAAAATCTAAGCGCTTTAAAGAACTGGAGGAACGGTAAGTGCTAGAACTTGTTACCGGTCATTGATAGCAGTTTGCATATAGGAGAATGTTTTCTGATTGCTTGTTCCACAAGTTCATCTTTCGGGATATTTTATTTGGTAACATTCTCCTTATGCAATTTGTCATTTGGAAATTCTTGATGCTAAGTGCCTGCCTTTCTTTGAGTTGAATGTGTATCAGGTATTGGCACGAGTTCAATAATTTCCAGTTTCAGTTAACTTCACATCAGGTATGTTGAATGGCCAAGTGCTTGCCTTTCTTGTGGCTAAGTGCTCCTTTAGTTTATGCATTATTCTTCTTGGACGAATTTTGTAATGAATCCTCAGTCTTGGTTGAAGTACACTCTGTAATCCAGTGAAGTCTGTATAAAATGGTAGGCACTAGTTCATCAGAAGGGTAGTTTATCTTGTTAAATTCTTCCTTTTTTTTTTTTTTTCTTTCTAATTTTATGTAGTTTTAGAATATACCCCTTCCTTTAATCATTTAATGAAGTGTCATTTTGACCTGATAATTGTGATGAAAACACATTGCAGTGTTCACAGAGTTCTCTTTTGATGTGAATGTGGACACTGACATTGCAATATTTATCTCTGGAGAAGCATGCTCTTCTAAATTGCATATCAAACAGTTTATTATGGTCATTCTTGGAAAGTACTCCAGAGCCTATTAGCTCGATGCAATAATCTAGCTTGATTTTGAATCTTTTTATCTATTAACTTTTCTGGTATTCCATAAAAATGGAAGATTCCTCCTTTGTGGTTATTATCTGTTAAGAAAAATTTAGAAACCTCTCTTCCGTGAACTTCATGACAAAACCATTGGTGTTTCCCTTTTCAATTCTTATATTGTTATTGCTATCTGCATTAGCTAACAAATTTAACCCTAAAGATTTTCCAATCCACAGGAAGAGAGAGATGCGATTTTGGCTAAGATTGAAGTTTCACAAGCACATTTAGAATTTTTGAAGCGTACCAATGTGCTCAATGATGCCTTTCCAATCTGGCATGATGGGGAGTTTGGAACAATTAACAATTTCCGACTTGGTCGTCTTCCTAAAATACCGGTATGCTGTGTCAAAACTAGGACAGGAAAACATTTAAATGTGAAAAATACTTGTGTCAGGACATGTTAACCGAAGGCTTGTCATCTCTGCCTGTGCCATACATGAGGAACAAATGCATGGGGGTTGGGTCCTCCATTCAACAAGTCCACCGAGGAGACATTCGAGATTAAAAGTTAACATGATAAAATGAAGGTAACCATCCAATCCATTGAATTCTTTTGTTGGTTGGAGAATATATGGAAAATGGTCCAAAAGATTCTGTAGATTGGATGTTTACGATCATCAAACTGGGTCAACTTTCTACACAGATATTCTTTATGTGATCTGTCAAATGGTGGCCCATCAGTGCTGCATGTGTGCCATGTGTATCGCACAAGGCGTATAGAATGGCTTTTTCACCTCTAATTTTTACTAAGATTCTCATTAAAAATAGGGAAAGGCTTTCCTCACTCTATAGTGAGGACGTGTATATTTGTTGCATTTTGGTAACTGTTTGAATCACCATTTAGACATGTCCTCACTGTAGGGTGAGTTCAAAAAAATTGAAATTTAGAGTGAGGAAACTTTTACCCATAAAACTACCATTCTCTTATATGTTTTCCATATTTATATCCTTGTGAAGCTTTTGACACATTTTCTTGCTTATAACATTTTAGGTTGAGTGGGACGAGATAAACGCTGCTTGGGGCCAGGCATGCCTTCTCCTCCACACAATGGCTCAGTATTTCCGGCCAAAGTTCCTGTATCCTTTTAACTGAACTATGCCTCTGTATGCACATTTTTAGCATGTTGCATTTTCACTTTTATTTCGTCAAATGACTTGGTTTTTTGAGTTGAGAAATAATCCCTTCAATTGACTGAAGGGAATTAAAATACCATTCTCAACCTTTTGTCTGCCCACACCCTGTTACTGAACAGTTGTTGAGTATGAGCTTGAGTATGCCCTTAGTGGACTGAGGAGAACATGCCCCGTAATTGAACCGGATTAATTAGAAACCAATGAATTTAGATATCCCTAAGGTACTTTTATGTTCATTAAAACTTCTTGTTCGTTCTGATATTTTAATATAATTATATAGCTCCAAGTATTTTTTCTAAAGTTGCATTAATTATTACAGCAAGATAAACTGCCCTAGGAAGGTTAGTAAGATATAGAATTGTCGGATCGCCAAATCAGTCCATTGAAGCGTAACTTGGAATCTGCTAGCCAGATTGAAGAAACCCTAGGTTGAAGCACTTACTAGAATGGTATGACTAGTATATCCTTTCCTAAAACTATGTTAACTAGACACTTCCAAATGGTGTCCTACCTGTGTCCGATACTTCAAATGTGCCCTTGCCATACCTGGATAGCAGTCGAAAATCTCAATCATTTACCATGAGGGAGTTTAGATAAACAGATACAAGTCATGCGCGTAATGAACACATCTTCCTCTGAGACTTTAACTTGGGAGATGCTGGGGGATTGATTGTGCATTATAGAAGGGTTTCCTGTGCTCTTACTGTTGGTAAACCACTTTGACCAAAGTTGATCTTGATCCAGTCATGTGCATAATGAACACATCTTCCTCTGAGACTTTAACTTGGGAGATGCTGGGGGATTGATTGTGCATTTTAGAAGGGTTTCCCGTGCTCTTACTGTTGGTAAACCACTTTGACCAAAGTTGATCTTGATCCACTGAACTTCAAATATGGGAATAGTTTTTCATTGGTTTCTATCTCTCTCCAAAGTCTATATAATGTTCATTACTTAGCAAGCTGGTTTGTGCTTCATGCATCAGATATTTAAAAAAATTTGATAGTTCCATTTGTTGCAGAAACAGATCAAACTCTTATGTATGTTAAGCATAAATTATTTGGCCTGGTATCATTCCTACACTCAACAAAAGTTGTCAGTATGAATTGATTGGTAGGATATCCTCAATTTGTTAATTTCCAGATATCGAATAAAAATTATTCCTATGGGAAGCTACCCTCGAATTATGGACAGCAACAACAACACGTACGAGCTGTAAGTACCAAGTACCCACTTGATTGTTATTTGGATTGCTATGAAGTAACTCGAAAAGTTCAATAGATTTCTATGAAAGATATGTTACCGTGGGTAGATTATAATGATGATGTACCAACAGCCTAGCAGTGGACATGATGCACAAAACGGGGTTTGGACCCGCCATTTGATGGGTTCCACCTGGGAGATCTCCAATATTTGAAAGTCAACCTAACCAAATGATAATACCATCCATTCTATTGCTTCCTTTTGGATTGTTAGAAAAATATATGGGAGACAGTCCAGGGAAAAGTTCATATAATGGTTAGATTGTGCAATAGGTTCAAGTTTCACTTTCAATACAGGACATTTCCTGGTGGGACCCTTCAAATGGTGGCTCAGAGAACCTTGCATGTGCACCATTTGTGCCTCTAGGCCATCTGTGTGGTCTAGCCAAACTGGTGATGGGGATATTCTCTATTATGGAAACATTGTTTCTCATTTGATTTGTTTCCTCATTTTTCTTATTTTTTCTTCTTGCATTATTATTCTTTAATTGATGCAGGTGATTGACTTTTTCAGGTTTGGTCCTGTGAACTTATTTTGGAGCACACGCTATGACAAAGCAATGACACTGTTCTTGACATGCCTCAAGGAATTTGCTGAGTTTGCTAATTCTAAAGATCAAGAAAACAACATACCACCAGAGAAATGTTTCAAGCTCCCTATAAGTAAGTTTGCCCTGTTTCTTATTGGGAGTCATTCGATAGCATCTGAATGTTGCTGAAAATCTCTGTATACGTCTGTGTTCATGTGATTGTGTATCTAGGAATCATCATCATGTGATGTGTTCGTTAACTCAATATTAAGCCACTGAATATAGATTGTATGGAGGTGATCAACAGTTGTTAGAAAGTAAGCCCCGGGAACATTTGGTATGTGAAGACACCTGGAATTGTCTCTAAGCCTAGAGTTTGTATTGGAGATTGCTTCAGTCTATTCTTACCTTCTTTCACCTACATGAACTTATTTATGTTTAGGTTGGTGGAATTACGTTAATTTAAGTTTCTTTCTTTTTTGGTGCTAACCGCCATTAGGTATTTTTCACATCTAATTATATTCTTCTCAGGAAAAGTAGAATTAGAAACTGACACCTATCACCTAAATTTTCAGTATAATACATTTTCTTGTTTCCCTTATTAAGAAAAGGAAAATTATAATGGACCTGTGTTCTTTCATCTTCAATAGACCGTGTTCGACACACCTACATATGGCCCACCAACTTATTGTTCTGGACCATTCAGTCGGTGGACCTCATAGCACAAAATTGGGAGAGCTAAAAAATGATTCTTACAAGAATCCACGAAGAAAGTAGCATTGGCACGACATGATATTAATGAATTTATTAGTAACATAGAAAGTAGCTTGTTTATAGATTTTATGCTAATGAAACCTAAATATATGGATTTGACGACAAAAGCAAGCACTGACGTGTTTTAGTGTCAGAATGATGATACCAAACCTGTTGAAATATTTCAATTGCATACATTTCTAACCATTGAGGGCTAATCTTGTAGGATCGAGAATGACAGAGTGGAGAACTACACCATCACACAGAGCTTCAACAAGCAGGAGAATTGGACCAAGGCTCTCAAGTACACCCTCTGCAATCTGAAATGGGCTCTCTACTGGTTCGTTGGGAACACAAACTTTCAGCCTCTTTCTGCGATGGTCTCCCCTCACGCCGAAGTTCCAGCCATTAGCTCTCTGTACACAAAACACGCTACTGACTCCAAGTCTGATTCTCGAAATCCATTAAAACCATGATACTGTAACACGGTGAATGCACAACATGTATATAGGCATTCACATGAAAATTTATCTTGTTTAGTTCATAATCAGTCAACTTGTAACAGTGTATCATATTATTTACGGAAAATTGCAGAAAAGAAAATAAACTTTAATTTATTTACAAAAAAGAATACAACTTTTCGCAAATCCCAAAAAAGAAAACGAAACGCCCTTTCAAAGGGCGTTTCTTCTGCTGTCAGTCCAATCAGTCGTCGACTGACTAACGAATGACTGATGGCTGACACGTCTGACAAACGCCCTTTTAAAGGGCGTTTATTCTTGAGAAATTTTAAAAAACGTCCCATAATTCCTCAACTTCTAAACCAATCTACGAATATCGGAATGATCTGAATTTTTGTGAGGATGATCTCCTCACCGTAGAGATCATCCTCACCAAAAATCAGCCATTGATTCATCTTCTGGGTACACCAAAATGGGCGTAAAAATTGGGGTATCAAAAAACGTCCTTTAAAAGAGCGTTTTCTACTGACACACGCCCTGACGGACTGACACTGACAGACGTTTTTCAAAAAGGCGTTTATTACTGAAGAACGCCCTTTAAAAGGGCGTTTGTCAGAAAAAACGCCCTTTTAAAGAGCGTTTTTTTAATAAACATGTGCCACGTAATGAAACGCCCTTTTAAAAAGCGTTTCGTTTTCTTTTTTGGGATTTGCGAAAACTTGTATTCTTTTTTGTAAATGAATTAAAGTTGGTTTTAATGGATTACCCCGTCCGTCTTTCCACGTGGCAATTGACATACAGGTCAGTACAGAACGTGATTGGCAATTTGAAACAGTGTTTCTGGAAAAAGGGGTATGGTTTCTGTTTCTCTCCACAATTCTATATTAATATCATCATTTCTGGAAAAAGAGCACGCACCCTCACACGGACAAGACACTCACACTAAAATGTCCAGCACGCGGGCGTGATGAGGGACTGCAGTACGAGTCACATGGCACTCTCAGAGGCAAATGACTGTATGGATGTTTGGCCCATCCCTAAGTGGACCACATACAAATATCAACCTGACTAGAGATTTCAATCCTTTGGATCTTTGTACCCAAAAGAATGCTCAAATTACACGGTAAAAAATCAACACATGAAAACGACTCCAATCGAATGCTCAGAAATCACTAATCAGGCTGATTTTTGGTATGCAGGTACACCTAGAGATGGGCCAAACATCCAAACGGTCAGTTGTCTCTAATAGTGTGCCACTTTTCCAAAGACGTCCCTTCAATCATGCACATAATGTAACTGAAGGTACGAAACAAAGGAGAGGATGGAAAACGACGGGTGTATTTAGGGCTGCCAAGGGATCAGGTCACTCTGATAACCCAGTCCGATACGATAACATTGGGCTTGGACCTTGGAATCATGATCCAATAATCTATCAGATTGGTCCCAAATCTGACCCGATATCATTAAAGAAATATATAATATTGTATAAAAATCTTATAATCTTTATATATATTATTGGGGTCGGGCTCCGTTGACAGCCCTAAAATGACAGGATTCTGTACAGGATACAAATATGTGCTACATGGCACACTCTTAGAGGACTCTGACCATATGGATGTTTGGCCAATCCCTAGGTGGACCTACAAACCAAAAATCAACCTGATTAGTGATTTCTAGGCGTTAGATCTTTGTACCTCAAATACTGCTAGAATTCCCACAGTTGAGATCAACCCATGAAAATAAGTCCAATCCAATGTTTAGAAACCACTAATCAGGCTGAATTTTGGTTTGTAGGTCCACCTAGGGATTAGCCAAACATCCATACGGTCCGAGTCCTCCAAGAGTGTGCCACGTGACATCTATTGTGTCCTGTACAGAATCCTGTCATTTTAGGGCTGTCAACGGAGCCTGACCCATATTATTAACGATATCTATATAACCAAACAGCTCAGTTGTCTTATCTCTTATCCTTCTTCATAAGATAAAGAGTGGTTGAGATCAAATTCATCTATCTAATGTGGACTGTTAGATTTCAGCCACTCAATCCTTGATTTATTCGGTCACTCCCACTCATTTGATCTTGCGCAACAGGTTGAAAATTTGAAATTCAAATTTTGTATTTTAGCGCCGTTATTAATTTCTTATTATTTTCTGTTATTTTTCCCCTTTTTTTTCATTGTTGCCCATGTGCGTTACAATCTGTGTTATAACGGAAAAAACGGTAACAAACCCAGTTCCTTATACCGTTAGAGTGCCAAAGGCACCCTATTTTTGCAAATACTTTTTGTTGGAGAGTGCCGTGGGCACGGGCCATTTACTAGTATATTACATAATGAATGTACATTGATAAAATCTTTTACAATTTATCATTCGACATCAAATATAACATGTTTATTGGTTAGATCAACTTGATGTTAGTTCATCCCGATCTGATCTGATAAGTTCTAATAATTTTTTTGAATTGGATATGGATCTGAGAACCTTGATTTGATAAGCTATTGCATTGGTTCGTTCTAGATCAACCTGATCCATTGGCAGCCCTAAGTGCAATCTTTTTTGTATTTCCACCTTTACACACAAGTGGGATATCTGATTTTTTTTTTTTTTTTGTTGTGGGGAGAGTTCCAATTTGAAATTAGTGAAGAAATGACTAGTGCCATAAATTTTAGATGTGGAGTGTGTGGACCCAAATGGGCCACGGCCCGACTTCCTACGCGTAATAGGGTAAAGGCCCACATGATTAAGAATATTCTTACTCTGCCAGGTACACATTCTTATCAATCTACAATGACTAATTAGTAATTAGGCATATTGAATAAGTACGGTAGGAAAAGTTCAGTAAATCGGATTTGTCATTGGAAAAATCATAAATATAAATAAATAAAAAAATAATGATTTTTGCAATTGTTTCAATAGAGAATAATTTGTGTTCAATACATGTACTTGTAAAATATGCTAATTCTACCAAATCTTTGAAAAAATTTGGCCCGTATGATGTTCAAAATGCATTAAATTCGCATATAATTCGGGAACATGCAAGCTATGGGTTGGTCAGTTCAACATTGACAACCCTAGACCGTACACATGTTGTGGATGTTCATCGATACGGACCACCCAGTAGATGACCCACCTCTTGTATAATGCACATGCAGCACAAAAGAATCATGTACATCAATCTGATGATGACCTTGTTTTGATTAGCCTCAATCTAATGACTTTAATTGTCTGGTTAATAGTCTATAAACCTGTTGGGCCCACTCTAACCATATATTTACATCATATATATGCTCCTTATCACTAGGACATGCAGAACCCCCCCTATCAACACCAGCACATAAAATGTGTGACGATTACGATCCAACGCGACACGACAACGGACAACGGACAACGCCTTCCCCCACACGAAATTTGCAAATGCTAATTCATTATTAATTCAAGGAGCATGAAACTTTCATGCTGATTAATATAATCCAACTAAACAAAGCAAACCATAACACACAACACTACTATATATATGACCTGATCATCTTAACATACATTCATCGAGTTCCTCGCTTAGATAATTAGCAGCTTAATCACTTATTTATACTAGTGTTGGCATATATAGCTTATAAGAGCGATCATGAATCGTCTTGTCGGGCTTCTAGCAGTTCTCCTGTTAGTTTTTGGGTCAGCCATGGCTGCTACACCCACATGCCCAACTGTAATCCAGCAGTTGAGCCCATGCCTGGGATACCTGAAGGATACCCAGCTCAACCCGTCAAATGATTGTTGTAAAGGGTTGAAGTTCCTTGATAGCGCAGCACAAGACACGGCTGCTCGACGGGCTGTCTGTGCATGTATTAAGAATGCGCAGGCTTCATTGGGAAATATTGATTACTCTCGTGCCGCTGCTCTTCCAGGCAAGTGTGGCGTGAAGACTAAGCTCCCACCTATTACCAAAAACATGGACTGCTCCAAGTAATTAAACCTCTCTCTCTCTCTCTCTCTCTCTCTCTCTCTCTCTCTCTCTCTCTCTCTCTCACATAGAAATAGCTAAGAAACTAAATCTAACTTTTTTTTCGTGCAGGATTCAATGACAAGAAGAATGAAATCTGGCGGGAGATCTTATTTTCAAGTAAATAAAGTGTGGTTTGTAGTAGAGCCCGTAGGCCTAATGGAGACTGCAATATGTTGTAAGTTTGTAACCTTGCGCTTGTGGGTTCCAACCCTTCTTGCCTCCCCCAAAGAATAATAATGTGTGGTTTATAGTTTACCTTGTTTGCCTTACCTCAGTAACCGATCAAGCATCTTTTGAGAATTCTTGCATCCCTAACGTCCATCGAAATTTTTCTATGTACATAGCATGGAAAAATAATAATTAAAAGTGCCCATGATGACTTTAATCAAGTTAAGAAGACGACTAGCTGTCCGTGGTGTAGACGATTAACATTCTCTGATATAGCTAACCATCAATTGAAAATCAGTGGCAATAACTATAATACTTTTCGATTGCCTTGAGCTCATGATGGGGAAATGTTGTTCAACTATGCTTGGAATTGTAGATAAATTAGGAGATCCGATTCTGTACCTCTTTTTGCTTTCCAAATAAATTTAACACGTTTCTGCAATGCTGAAGGGATTAGGGATCCGGTGTGGACTAGGTCACTCTCTTTAAAGTGTTTCACAGCTCTGCAGGATGAACTCTAGGTGCAGCAATGTTCAGACGTGATGCCCCTAGGTTACAACAACATAGTCTCTGAATGTCACTATCAATCTTGTACTTCTGAACAAAGTAGGAAACTCCAAACCAAAATAAAACTCCTTGCCCACGTAGAAAACGGTACGAAAATATATAATAGAGAAGAAGTTCAGAAGGAAGCAATCTTATGTTCTATTTTGTGTGCATTGTGCTAAAACAAAGAAAAACTTTGGTATATAAAAACGAAGAAATAAGTCATCAAAGCGAAGTACGTGGGTAGATACGTGGAGTAACCACCTACATCACTGAAGAAAAATGGTCTATGAATCTGTGTACAAAAAAAATAGGCGCATGTATGTCACACGCACCACGACGACTTGACTCGGCACGGCGAGCGTGTGGTGGAGAAGATGCATGGTTGTGCCCATAGGGCATAAAATTGGGAGGCCCAAGGAGCTCCACTTACTAGAGTCAACCAAAAGATATATAAACCATCAATTGGCTTTGTCGATAATCAACAATTTGAAGTGCCTTTCTTGCATATTCTTGATGAACCAACATTTATATATAGAAGTGGGAGTATTTGTTTGGGAAGTAAGAAGTCCTTTGTTCTTTTGAAGATCTATCTCGTGTTTGGTACTGCATGGTTCCACTTTACAAGAACTCTAAATCATTCTCTTGAAGCTCATTCTCTTTATGGTAAATGATCTGCTTGCCCCAAAATGACTTGGCCCAATAGGAAAATCTCAATTCATTGGGCCTTTCGATACAATCAAATAGATTGCAACAAGGGTACCATACTCTAGGATCCCAAACTAGCACGCCATGTCCTCTTCAATATAAAGTAGGAGATGATGGAAAATCCACCACTACTACTGATCCTGTCTATCTACAATGACAACAATGTGATTAGTTCATTCTTAGTTGGATAAACATGACCCTTTCACCCAGCGTTTTATCTACCGTTGGTCGTTTATCTACTGCTCATCAAGTCTAGATATCCTTGGAAAAATGTTATGTTTCACAATCCAAGCCCCACATCTTGCAATTAAAGAATCGGTTGCAAACTACCAAACGAGGTAATTTGTCTATCTCGAATTACGTCAATAAGACGAACCACATTATTGCAGATAATCTTTCATTGGCTAATAAACCTATGGATGAGGATGATTTTATTGCCCTTATTCTCAATGGTGTGGGACCAGCATTTGAAGACCCGAATAATTCAGTTCAAGCCCGTGAGACTGCCATCTCCTTAGATGATGTTGTCGGTCTTCTTTTGAATGCTAAAATTCAGCATGAATGAAGATCAAAACTCCATTTCCATGGAGTCTTCAGTACATTTTATGCTCCTAAAAGGACTAATACTCACAACAAACAAGGCATCTATTCGCAACCTTCTACTTTCAAAGGAGATTCTAAGTCATTTTCATCTCCACCTCGTCTACCCCAAAACTAGGGTATTGGCCTCCATGTCAGATTTGTGGCTGAATTGATCACCCGATTTGATATTAATTGCTAGCACTGAATGGACCATGCCTATGAAGGTCGTGTTTCGACAAGAAGTTGGTTGCGATGGTTGCATCAACTAGTGATAACTCTGATGGTCAGATTCAGTACTCCGACAATGGCGCATCTAATCACATTGCCTCTATTCTTGCAAATCTCTCACTTCACAATGAGTATTATGGAAAAGATAAAGTTGTGGGGAATGGTTTAGGTTGACGATTTCTCACATTGGCTCAACCCATTTACATCATAATTCTTCCAAGTTTTCATTTCTAAAATGTTCTTCATTTTCCAAATGTTTTAGCCAATCTTTTGTGAGTTCACCAATTTTCTCCATGCGGCACGGGTGCTAATGGCCTATATCCTATCCACTTTAATAGGGCTTCTTCAGAATAAAGCTCTTCACCCTCTTGTTCTAATTGGGACACGAGTTGACACCTCTACCTGGCATCGATGATTATGCCATCCTACTAGTCCCATCTTGGAGCGTTTGGCCCCTTAGCAGAGTTTACCCCTTCAAGGTACTCCTAAAAATAAAGCTTTATGTAACTCATCCATAAGGAAAAAAAAGTTATCATTTACCTTTTACTGCTTCATCTATGTTTCTTCTTGTCCATTAGAACTTGTTCTGACATTTGAACTTCACCTTATCATTCTATTAAAGGCTCTAAATATTATTATCTCTTGTTTGTGGATGCTTTTTCCAAGTATTTGTAGCCTATGCGCTTTAAACATGAGGCGTTTGATTGTTTTTTAAAATTCAAATTGCATGTTGAAAATTCCTTCTACCACTATCAAAGCTCTCTAAACTAACGGAGGGGGTGAGTATATTCTTTAATTTCTCGATCCTTTTCAACAATGTATATCTCAGTATGGGATCTTCCACTGTATGTACTAGCTGCATACCAAAATGGAGTTGCAAAGCGTAAACGCTACTGACACATTATGGACATTGGTCTAACCCTTTGGCAAATGCAGTCATATGCCCTTCACCTATTGGATTGAAGTGTTTAATGCTTCCGTTTATTTGATAAACCGCCTCCTTGCCAAGGGACTAGACCATATCTCTCCCTTTGAAAAGTTGTTTCACCGCGTCCCAAATTACTCTATATTATATGTGTTCGGATGCTCTTGTTTTCCATACATATATATGGCCATACAATAAAAATAAGCTCCAATTTCACTCTAAACATTGCACTTTCTTAGGATACTCTCTGAATCACCAAGGGTATCGATGCCTTGATGTTGATACAGGGAAGGTGTATCTTTTTCCCCATATTACTTCAATGAGAGTTCCTTTCTATTCAAATCAAGGATTGCAACTACAAATTATTCATTGCTCAAGGAGGGGTCTTCATCGGTATACCTTCAACCATTGCCTTCGGTACCATCAGTCACCCCTATGGCTGTCTCTATATCCCCATCCTCCAACCCAAATCTCGCTAACCAGGTACCTTCATTAGAAATGCCTGGTTCTGCCCCTATGATGCCCGCCCATGCACCACTAATTCAGGACCCCCAATTTTAGCCTCCTCGCTCTCTTTCCTCCTCATACGTACACCCATATCCACTTCCGATACATCACCAAACCCTCACCAATCCCCTCTACCATCGCTTCATGTGCCATGTTCTACCTCCCATTCCATGGTTACTCGACATAGAAAATTGCTTTGAAAACCGAACCCAAAGTATGCTTTCACTGGTACTCTTGTTTTCGACCAACTCAAGTCATCATCCTTTACCCAAGTAAATAAACTTCCTGAATGGAGAAAAGCCATGGGCCCCGAATTTGATGCTATTCAATCGATGTGGCACTTGGTCCCTTCTATGAACAATAATTCTTGCCAACAAATGGGTTTATAACATTAAAAGGAAATTAGATCGTGGATCTATATATTCAGCATTTTAATTAGGCTCGACTCATTGGTAATGACTATCATCGATCATGAGAAGTTTTGGATTACACTGAAATGTTTAGCTCTATTGCTAAACACACTACTATTCGCATAATATTGGCCATCGCTCTCACTCAATTGTGGTCGTTTCGACAACTGAATGTTCGAAGTGCTTTTCTTCATGGTGTTTTAGATGAGAAAGTCTACATGCGCCAACCTAAGGGTTCTGAAAATCCCATTTTTCCAAACTATGTATGTCGTGTGCATAAATCCATTTATGGCTTGGAACAAGCCCCCCATGCGTGGTTCCAATGCTTTTTGGACTATCTTGAGGAACTTAGTTTTAAGGCAGACTACTCCTTGTTTCCCTATCATCAGAATGGGGCAGTCATATTTTTATTGATTTACATGGACGATATCCTTCTAACCGACAGTAGTGATATGCTCATATCTGATCTTGGAAAGCTATTTTCCATGAAAGCTCTTGAACAGCCCTCTGATTAAGATCAAAGGGTAGTGAATGTTTCATTCCGTAATGGAGTCCCCTTAATTTAATTGCTTGAAGTCATTTTGGGTTTGTTTTTTCTTTTCTTGGGTAACAGCTCAGGCTCTAGGATTGCCATTTCTTAGCCCATATATATCTACAGTGAATTGGGTCAAAGTTTAAACATGGTGCGAACTATGCTACATTGGCATCTACAGTGCTATTGCCAAACACTTCCCTGTTTGTTACTGGAATCAGCCCTTTTTCTTTGGTCATTCAGCTCTACCAAATGAAGGATTTCAAGGCTAAAGTTACTGAACTTGACTCATTAGGTAAACTGTACAAGCACAACAACTTGACATGTGGCATGCAGAATGGATTGGGATCCACCATTTAATGGGTCCTACCAAAGAGCTTTCCAAGATAAAAAATCAATAGGCCAGTGATCTCTAAGAGTGTGCCACGCGGCTCATAATATGGTCCATCATCAACGTTGATGTTTGAAACAAAAATAAAAATAGTTAATTAAGTATACCGTAAGCACCACATTACTAAAATTGTAATGATCACTTGGTCCAAGAGCCATGGACATTATCATGTTGCATACTGGTCTCGCTTTGTCATTGGCCAAATAATACTCAAAATCCATGCTGAAAAACAAACCATGGAAAAGTCTCTAATCCAATTGATAGAAATAATCAAAATGAATTTTTGAATGTAGCTCCACCTAGGGATGGGCCAAACATCAATACGGTCAGTGACCTCTAAGAGTGTTCCATATATAAGGTACGCGTGCATCGCACGTGGGGGCGCCCTAGTTAATCTTAAAAATCGATCAGCTGGAGGGCCCACTCCAACCATCTTCACATCATATATACGTTCCTTATCACTAGGACATGTAGAATCCCCCCATCAACACCAGCATCTAAAATGTGTGACGATTACAATCGACAACGCCTTCCCACACGAAATTCACAAATGCTAATTCATTAATTTAAGGAGCATGAAACTTTCATGGTGATTAATCCAACTAAACTAAGAAAACCATAACAAACATACCACTATATATATATGACCTCATCTTAACATGCATTAATCATCAAGTACAACGCTTACGTTAGCAACAAAATCACTTCCTTATACTAAGAGCGATCATGAGTCGTCTTGTCGGGCTTCTAGCAGTTCTAGTACTAGGTTTTGGGTCAGCCATGGCTGCTACACCCTCGTGCACAACTGTAATCCAGCAGTTGAGCCCATGCCTGGGATACCTGAAGGATACCCAGCCCAGTCCGTCAAATGGTTGTTGTAATGGCTTGAAGTTCCTTGATAACGCAGCACAAAACACGGCTGCTCGACGGGCTGTCTGTGCATGTATTAAGAATGCGCAGGCTTCATTGGGAAATATTGATTACTCTCGTGCCGCTGCTCTTCCAGGCAAGTGTGGCGTGAAGACTAAGCTCCCACCTATTACCAAAGACATGGACTGCTCCAAGTAAACCCTCTCTCTCTCTCTCTCTCTCTCTCATAGAAATACCTAAGAAACTAAATCGTATTTTTTCTTTCTTGCAGGATTCAATGAAAGGAAGAACGAAATCTGGTGGGAAACATTTGGTTGATCTCATGTTTAAGTAAATAAAAGTGTAGTTTGTAGTAGAGCCCCGTAGTCTTAATGGAGACTGCAATATGTTGTAACCTTACGCTTGTGGGTTCCAACCCAGTAATAAAATCTGGTTTATAGTTAACCTTGCATGCCTTACCACAGTAACCAATCAAGCATATTCGATAATATAGTTTTTCTTTAAAGATATATGATTAGTTGGCGACTTTTGAGAGTACTTACATCCCTACTGTCGTCCGTGCCTCTTAGAGCACCCAACTGGTCCCCCCCCAGCACACACGAGAGTCACCCCTTCCACACACGCCGGAGTGTACTGGGAGAGTTAACGCGGAACATTATACCTTCCATCTTTCTCTATTGTTTTTTAAGATGACTATTTAATCCTTTAAATATATTATTAACTAAAATATAAATAATTATGTATGTGCTTTCCTTAAAAAGTTCGGGGTTATAATTGGAAAAAAAAAAAGCCCAACTTCAAATAGCCACTGGAATCCTGCTTCACTATAGATAATCCAAGAATAATCAGAAATGATCCCAAGAACCAGGAAGATGACTATTTAATCCTTTAAATATATTATTAACTAAAATATAAATAATTATGTATGTGCTTTCCTTAAAAAGTTCGGGGTTATAATTGGAAAAAGAAAGCCCAACTTCAAATAGCCACTGGAATCCTGCTTCACTATAGATAATCCAAGAATAATCAGAAATGATCCCAAGAACCATGGTTTTAAAAAACGGCCATTATAACGGAAACGGACCTCACCTGTTACGTTATATACTGTTTTAACGTTCAAAAAATAACAGCCGTTATTTACATTATTGTATGAAAAAAATTGTTAAAAAAAAAAAGCCCGTTATTTCTATTGTAAATTTTACTAAAATCCATCATTTTCTGTTATTTTTCACACTAAACTTTGCATTAGTGTGTAAAAAAGCAAGCTCAAAAGAAGGAAAAACAAAAACAAAAACACACACACACACAAAGGTTTGCGCCAGTCTGCAATTGGGGTATTAATAGGCCAGGCTGGCATTGTGGGTTTATAGGTCGGCCCAGATGGGGCTAGGCTTTTGGTGGGCCAAGCAAGAGATTGATTTGGGGCCTGCTAATTAAATGGGCCAGGATTGTGCTTTACTAACAAATCATAGTCTAGGCTCCGCTTGGATCTAATGGTATGGCCCGTTATATATCAAATATTAGGCCGGGCTTTGTTATAATGTATTGGGCCTCATAACATATATTCCGGACTGGGCTCTGGCAGAGCTGTGCTCATACCAAATCTGGCCCATTCAGGTCCATTTTAAAAACATTGATCATACTTAGCTTCATGGCACATGAGCCAAATCCGAAACTATGATCTGACCCGTAGGTGAATTATTGGGCACACCGCACGGATCAGCTTAACTTCGAATAACATGCTTTTAGTAAGGATCCAAGTCCCAAACCGAGAACCCGACCTGATCTGAAGATCCGAATTTGACTCGAATCCAAATCGGACCAACTTACATAGATCCATATCCGAATCGGGTCAATATGGGTCTGAACCGCCCCATATCTTGCCCTACCTGCAACAAGGAGAAAGACTGGGGGCATTTTTTGTCATTTTACATTCTACGAACACTGCTGTCTTTTCCTCGGCGAGCCTCTTCGCACTTCGCTCGTGAGACTCAAGACTTGGAAGCAAGAGACTCTCTCTCTCTCTCCCTGTTTCTGTCTCTGTTTTTCTGTGTGTGGAGGGGAAGACAGAATAGTTCGAAAGGTAATCTTATTCTGAATCCTTCATGTGTTTATTTATGTTTGAGATTTTGATTTATGTTCAGCTTCGGAAATTTAGGATCTGTAATTGCTCTGCTCCTCAATTTCTCCGAAAGAACTGGTAGCTAAGTGTTTCATGATCTCTGAGTCTTATATTTCTATGTAATTATTCTCCTTTTGAGTCATTTTTAATAGAATCAGTGAAGTATTTTAGTGTTTTGGCTTTCTCTTTTATTCTTAAATTTTCTTCAAGTTTTTGTTTTGAGCTGTTAAGACATCTCCTTTCACCATTTTGACATCCAAATGATGGTTTATGGTTTAGGGTTTGAGTTGTTTGTGATTTCCTGCGTGAGCATTTGAGTATTGGTAGGCCACGTTGGTGTTTTGTGTCGTTTTATTGCTAGAACTTGGATAATTTCAGGGTTTCAGTATTTGGGATTGGGGGACAGGGTTTCTGGGTAGACACTCCAAACCTATTCAGTGCAGTGGTGGGTCCATGCATTTCACCACATCAGCATCTCCATATGGCAAGTTTCTGCCCAATAGCACTCTGCCGCTGCCACGTGGCAAAAAGAGGCAATTTTGGTCTTTTTCGATTAAAATTTTTAAATAATTCAATGCTGCAATTGGGAGAGGAAAAGTACATGACATGGTATGATAGGCATGACATGGACAAGGGAACCATACACAATTCAGAGGGTCTTCTATAATTGGCCACATCATCTCTCCATGTGGCAAGACATACCCTGCCAATCCAGTGAAGTGATTTGAAGTGTCGCTCCAGAAAACCTTTCCCTTTGGATTGATCAGTTTGTAGTTAAATTTGACCATCATTGGTTTTTAAATCTATCGAAGTGCAAATATAAAATTGCAGGTTTAAGTTCTGTCAGTGTTGCTGTTCTCTTGATCTCGTTTTGATTTTTCTCTCCTCTCTTTCTAATCCTCTTTTTCCTTCGGACTGATCTGTTTGTAGTTAAATTTGAACATCATTGTGTTTTTATTTTATTCGAGTGCGAATAGACAACTGGATAGTTAAATTGTGTCAGTGTTGTTGTTCTTTTGATTTTGTGGGAATTTTCTCATCTATGTTGCTAATCTTTTTTTTTTTAGTTGTTTGAGCAGAAACCATTTTTGATATAGATGGCTTATAGGCGGAGCATCTCCACCAGAGTCAGCCTTCTCAAACAACGGTTCCACCCATCTTTTACTCATATTCTTCACGACGATGATGGTAAATGCCAGCCTCCTGCTGCAGATCCATCTCGACCAACAATTAATAATTTCCTGCAAAGAGGTTACTACAACAGCAATATGATCAGTGCATCCTCTGGATATGGTGGTTTCTTTCGACAAAGAGGATGTTCTTCCTTCTCTTTACCTTTGGGGCTTGGATCCTCAATCTGTAGTTATTCGTCGAGTGCAATCGGAGAAGGGTCAGATAAGATAGAGTACATGAGTGACGTTGCTGAAATTCTCACGGAGAAGAGTGTGGAAATGGCAGCCTCCCAGGCTCCCATTATGAGTGAAGTGGCTATTGCAGCTGCAGATTCTTATTTCCCTGTTGCTGCCTTGCAATATGTAATTGATGGTGTTCATTCTTTTACCGGCTTGAATTGGTAAGGACCTGTCTTCATTCGCTTATTTGAGCAATTGAGCTATGTTCTCGTTAAGCGGATTGCACTCCTAAAATTTAATGAAATGAAGGTTTAGGGTATTCAAATTGTGACCTAAGTTTGTTTTTTTTACACCATGATTGTTGCCCATATCGATGTGGTTGCTATAGTCTCATTTACTATATACTTTGAGCGATTGCCCTTTTTGTATCTATTGATTGTGTTTGACATGATTTTAGGGTCCACATGCTATAATCTTGGGTTCCCTGATGATTGGAGTTATTCGTGGATTAAGAATCATTTATTCATATGTGACTCTTTTGGAATAATTTGCATCTCTTAATTCTGCATGCGCATACTGAAACTGACTTTACAACGGGAGCACGATATCCAGCCATTGTTATGCTTTGAGCTTTCAATTTATGTAATGTTTAGATTTCTTACAGTCCAAGTGAGGTTTGTAATCCTCCTTAAACTGCTTCAACAAAATATATTGATCTGACACAATCAGCGAATATGGGTAGATATCTAAGGGATATTGATAGGAGATGAAAATAGAAGTTAGCACTAGATGGAGGAATAAAAACTTGAACTCGGAAAAGAAATCCATCATTTTAGAGGTTGGCAGGAATAACTTCCTTATTGAAGGTCAAATCTCTCTAAAACCCCCAAAGGAAGGCAAGTGATTAGAAGTTAGCACTAGATGGAGGAACAAAAACTAGAACTCTTAGATTTGCAGACAGCATATTAGAAAAGAAATCCATCATTTTAGCAGTTGGCAGGAATAACTTCCTTATTGAACGTCGAATCTCTCTAAAACCCCAAAGGAAGGCAAGCAAAGAGATTTGTTCCAACCCGAAACATACACCTTGTCTCTAAATTCTAGACATGATGCTACAAAGCAATGATCACCACCCCTATTTGACCGAACAAATTGCTGGTACAAAAGAGGAAAGGAGGGAAGGGTTGATCTCCCATGGATGAAAGTTTCGGCCGAAACCAAATATCGTGGGGTTTTAGAAACTCATAAGTATCGGGCTAGTTTCGGCCGTTTCGGTCAAAAACTACCAAACCCACCGCACTTCTCCTTCACTTTGGTTTCGTCAAGTTTCGGACCAAAACCACCGAAACGTCCAAAACTACCGAACTTTTCTTTCACTTTGTTTTCGCCAAGTTTCCGACCGAAACCGCCGAAACAAAACCCGCGCCTTTGAACCATGGTTCTTCTTTAAATAACAAAAGATGAGTTGGATGCGAAGGGCTGACCTTCAATGCCCTTCTTTTCCTCTGGTCCAAGCTTTTCGAGGAGTGCAAATGGCTGACCTTTGAACATCTGGTTTTCAGATGGGATTCTATTATGTCAAAAAGATTGTAGTTTTTGTGGCCTTTGTCATTCTTTTTCCGGTCTTCGAGATGGTCTTCTCGACCTCTCTCTTTTGTATGCCTCCTTGTTTTATTAATGAATCCCACCTTATCAAAAAAAAAAGTTGGATGCGAAGATAGCCATCTAATAGTGCTTACGGAAGGCGGTGTTCTTGCTAGGGAGGCCTCTGCCTTCTGTCTTCTTTTTCTGCCTATGCTCTTCCATCCAAAGCCTTATCTAGACTCGTCTGAGCAGTTTGGACTTGCGTTTTTTGTAATGCAAATAAGGAAGTGTGTTCATATTTCGTGAACCTTTTAATGTGACAGGTCAGATGGAAGCAACACATAGGTGCTTGATTGGCCACAACTAATGGCGTTGTCATTGGACCCCGTGGATCTTGGAATCTATGTTTTTTTTTCTAGTTTTTCACCTCATATTTTCGATGGGTTCCTTTGTTTAATCACTAGATATGAGTTTTCTTGATGTATATGTTTGAAATAAAACCTTTTCAAATATGTGTTTCTTGATTTTTGTCTGTTTGGTTGTTCATTTTGTTCATCTATGGCTGTGCACCCTCGCCATAGCAACACTTTCCTCTTTACGCCTTTCCAACCCTCCACTGTTCAGATCTGAGTTCATTCTCTTTGTTGTATCCATCTGATCTACGTATCGGAAGTATCGTTTGGTTTCGGACGAAACTTCATGAAATCGAAACAAAATGTTAGTATAAATTTACACAAGATGAAGTATTGTTTGGTTTTCGACAAAACCAACCGAAAAGTATGTAGTTTTGTCCTATAGAGAAACAGAAACGAAACGGAGGATACGTTTTGGCCGAAACTTTGAACCATGAGCAACGTTGGTGACCGATGTCTGTCATCAAAATTTACTAAAAAAGTGGCTCTTGAAAAAAGTTATTGGACTTCAATTGCCCATTTTCTATGTTGGGGTAATTCCAACATCTTATGTTGAAAAAAGTTGTCACTGGTAGTTACTGAAATTGTCGGATGAATGTCGCTTGCCACATTGCCCACCCTTGAACAAAATCCTAGCTCTACCACTACCCTCGATAGGGCCTAACTTCAGCAGCCCAGTCGAAGGGGATGCCCTTCCATAAATCCTTGATAGTGAGATGTTCTTCACACGGTTTTAAGTGACCCATTATAACGTTATAATGGTCCCTTAACGTTATAGTTATGATCGTTATAACTGGGTCACATTTGAATTAAAAAACAGTCAAAAAATTAATTTTTTTCAAAAAAACCTTGATAATGGTAAAAAAATAAAATATTTGTTTTAAATAACAATCGTTATAACGCTAAGCCCATTTTTTTGGTTTGGCCGTTCAAAACCTAAGTTTTGTTTACACAAGAAGGACAATGATGTACAAGTAGGGAATGTTATGGTATGTGGCCTCACCTATGTTACTTGGGGATATTGGTACATATCAGATACGGATATTTGTCAAGTGTCAAACTTGCTCAACCCACGGTACTTGGACACGACTACATGGTTAATATTTTAATATTTTTTAATAATATAGCAGTAATATTTTAATATCTTTTAATATCATAACACTAATATTTTAATTTTCTTTACTTATCAAAACAAAATTAATTTTCTTATTATTATAGCATTCTTTTTCTTCTTTTTCTTCTGTTTACACATGAGTTCATGTCCAACTCATTGGGTGCGTATCCAATGCAAAAAAAACTGAACCTAAAAAATTGGACACATATTTGAAGGATCTGACATGGATCCTGTACCAATACATGTGTCGTGTCGACAAAGTGGGGTAACATGAAAGGTCCGAGTATCACAAGGCCTCACAACGAAGATGGGTGTTCTGATAGAGGATTTAACACGTTTCGAAAATAAAAGTGGAAGAGCTAATACATGGTGTAAGCTTTAAAGCTTGGACAAGAGGAAAGCAGTGCTTTGATGTTAGGCACTGAACTGTGTATTTAAATGGTTATGTTGTTGCGCAACAAACCTAAGGATGGGTTGTACAGTGATGGTGCGTTAGAGGGTTGGGCATCACACTTGAATAACGGTGTTACAAGGGGGTGTCTTCTCATGTTGGGCAACCTATTTTTACAAGTGCATTACAAGGTGGAGGTTGTTTAACATGTTTCACCAAGAAGAGAAGGAATGCTAGGGTGTTGATTACCTATCACCAAGAAAAATGTTTTGAAGCTTTGTTCTGGTATTGGGTCCCCCCTGAAATTATGTGTATGGGAGAGATTTGCTTTGATACCAAAATAATATAGAAAAATTTATAAAAAATTAAAAGCAAAAAAGAAGAAAATAAGAAAAACCAAATAAAAAAAAGTAGGGAAACTTTTCAATGTTCTCATGTGCGTTCACCCCTGACTTCAATAACTTAGGGGCTAGCCGAAATTTATGTTCAAGTGCATCGTCGGGCCACTTTCATTATTGATCTAGGTTATTGTTTGTGGCTAATACATCATGCATGGGAGCTCATTGTCATTGTGTATGCTGCCTGTAGTATTTGTAGGGTTGTTTGGGAGATGTTCACATTATATTGGGGTGGTACGATGTATGTGCCCGATTGTGGATTGAGTTGTCCATGTACTTAGGTGTATTTGTCACTTGAGGTTGGATGTGAGTTGATCAAATGATTCCGATGATGGGGGTAAAGGTGGAATGCTTATCACATGGGCTGGGTATGTTGGCATTATGCATCCGATCTTGGGTATGGGATGTTTGAGCATGTGGCGTACTTCACACCCAAGAAGTTGGAGATTGCATGTTGAGCATTCGATTAGGTTCGTTCGTGTACCCTAGCCGATTTTGGAGATTCCACTTCATCTGATTTGAGACCGTTGATGATGCTTCATTGAACGCACTTGGGTCTGCAACCTTGGCATGCATTTGGCGAGTAGTTTTTATTGTTATATGGTTTTTGTGGAGTCTCTCGTTGGAATGGGATACCCGATGCATTTTGGGTGTACTTTTTTTGGGTCATTTGTGGTGTTTTCTCTTAAATATGTAATTTTCTTTGGTTTTTTTATCATATTTGTAGAAGGATGGGGATGTTTGTAAAAAGAAAAGAAGTTAAAAGAAACAGAAAAAGGAGATAAGTAAAAAAAAAAAAGAAACAAAGAAGAAGTATACTGGCATTTCTACTTCATAATACAAGCTGTGCCTAGAAACTCCTCTAGTTAGGAAATCTGCCTTCTCATTAGCGAACCCCAGAAACAAGATATTTTTGTGTGTTTGTATCTGACTTGAAAGATGTGGATTAAGCGGAAAACCATACATGTTTCATTTTTTGGGTGTTTTATTATATTTCCAATAAAACTAGTATTTGAGGCCCTTTTTATGAAAGTTTGCTTCATTGAATTGAAAAAAGGCAAACTAGTTTTCGGTTTGCACTCAAGGTTTTTAGAAGTTTGTTAGCTAGGTTGGTGCCTTATTGAATCTTTAAGAAAATAAAACATTTAAAGCATGCAATGTATGATGCAGTTACTTTGGAATCTATATTAGCATAAAAAAAGTGCATTTAAATCATACTAATGTAGTGACTTTGGAATATGTGTTACCATCAAAATTCTAAGGTTTTGTGACTTACAACAGCTGCTCTTTACGCATAAAACTATAATGCTTCTTATTTTGGTTCCATATCCTTTAATGCGTAATCTTTTCGTTCCAGGTGGGCTTCCATAGCTTTGACAACTATTATGATTCGAGGTTGTACAGTTCCTCTTCTAATAAATCAACTCAAAGCTAGTCAAAAACTTGCTGTAAGTTGCATTGATTGTGTGTTCTTTTCCATTTATTTATGCATGACGTACATGCATTGAGAAATTGATGCACCTATTCTCCAATGATGTGTGATGTAAATATGAGGCTCATTAAAAACATGCTCATCATGGATATAATTCATGGTGAATGTATCCTCATATGCACAAGTAACTTCATTTGAAAAGTAGTATATGTAGCATGTAGTGTTTGTATTTTGTTGCAGTGTAGTCAAAAGCATTAGGCGATAAGGGTCCCTCAGGCGTGGCAACGCCTAGGCGAAGGCTAGGCAATAATTTATTTATTTATTATATAAAAATTAACGAAATAAAATTAATACTGCTAAAAAGATTTATACGAAATAATAGGAAACTAATTGCTGAGTACTAAATAACTATATGTACCACTTATCAAAAAAAAAAAAAACTATATGTACCAAATCTAATAGTTCAAAACCAACACGTAACTGTTCAAACTCCAAATCCTCAAGTCCCTCTACTCAATATCCCAACAATCAATCATCAAAAAACAAGCAGAGCATGAGGCTTACTTTCTCCTCTTTTTAGGGTTTATAGAATAGTTCATTTATAAGGTTTATATGTATACCTGTGGGGTTTTCTATATGTAAAGTACATATATTATTGACCTTATGAGTGTGATATATTGCTATATATAAAACAGATATAACATCAATTTTATACATATGGTTGTGAACACTTTAATGCCATGCGCCTAGGCAAGTGCTTTTGTATTAGTGCCTAGGCCCTGTTTTAATTGTGCTGCCAAGGCCTTGTTTTAAAAGTCCAAACAAAGTCAAAGTCTCAGACTCCAAATCCTTAAAGTCCCTCTACTCAATATCCTGACAATCAATCATCAAAAAACAAGAGGAGCATGAGGCTTACGTTCTCCTCTTGTTAGGGTTTATAGAATAGTTCATTATAAGGTTTATAGATATAGATACCTTTGGGTTTTTCTATATGTAAAGTATATATAACATTGACCTCATGAGTATGATCTATTGCTTTTTAAAAAGCAAATATAACGTCAATTTTATACATATGGCTTTGAACACTTTAATGCCATGCGCCTAGGCAAGTGCTTTTGTATTAGTGCCTGTCTAGGCCCTGTTTTAATAGGGCTGCAATTTGGACGGGCCCAACCCGAGCCCGACAGGTTAAACCCAACTTTGGGTCGGGCTTGGGCTGGGTTTACAATGCTCGGGCTCGATTTACAACCCAACCAAAACTCGGGTTGGGCTCGGGCTAAAATTGGAGCTCAGAAGAGAAAAAAAATAAAAATAAAAATTGGAGCTCAGCCTATTAATCGAAAAAATCGTCGATTAATCGTCTAGTTTTTCAATTAATCAGAGATTTTGCCGATTAATCGGCGATTGATTCGTGAATCCAAAAAATTAAAGTTTTTGGTGAATTTTTGAAAAAATCGGAGTTCTTTGTGACTACGTTTGCGCATAGGGTGTTGGGATGGAATATTTTTCTTATGATACAACCCGACCAACCCGATCGGGCTCTCAGAGCCTTGAAGGTTAGGTTGGGTTCGGGTTAAACCCACCCGAGTTGCAGCCCTATGTGTTAAGTGGAAAGGTCCCAGCTGAGCGAAGCGCTTGCTTAGGCGAAGCTTTGATTAAATTGCAAGTTTGTTGTTCACTTAGCATTGATTCTTTATTTTACCAATGTTGACTTGCAATCGTTTGTGAGTAGAATTTGTTGTATACAACACCTAGAATCATGAAATTAATGTCTCCATTTTTCTTTTACTATTGTTCGATTGGCAATTATTTGTGAGTAGATTTTGTTATATAGGCACATGGGGTGTCATTCTTGCATTTACAACAAACTCATCTACACAAAAAATGTACTGGAACGTGACATGATCTCTTATTTCGTACCACTAAAACATGCACATTTAAACTTAAAAATGCAAAAGGTAATAGAGTTGAGGAAAAAAACATTCTGATGGTTGCCTCGAGAGGTTCTAATTATGTTGGAGTCGCAAGGGATGCTCTCACCAATAGGTTGCATTGGCAATGCAGGTTCTTAAGGAGTTGATTGTTGGAGGTAGCGCGACCTACATATGGTTGATGAAACTTTCTCTCTTTCTCTATATCTATCTTTATTTCTATGACGTATCTTTTTTTTTTTGCTCTTGAATTCTCTATATACAATGAATTTTGGGGATTTTGTACCCACATAATAAGCTAATGGAACACCCCCCCCAACCCCCAATATAAATAATAAATAAATTAATTAGATACGTTGGTGAAATTTCCTCAAAGAGGCAAGGACATTTGCAGAACAAGAGGCTTCAATCAAAATGATTTCTTTTGGAAACACCAAGGCATCTATGGAGAGCTTTGGTATCATCCCAAAAATACACATTTGTAATAACTAAAAACTCTTGATTCTTTGTTTTAGAATTTAGGTCGCACATGAATTTTAAATGCTACACAAAATTAGAAAACTTGCCTGTTTTGATAGTAAACTCTTCGCATAAATATTTTTTACTACAAATATATCTTATTTTTGAAATGCCCTTGTGAGCTGATGTAGAACACGTAGCAGAGGAGTTCATGGAGCATTTGGACCGTCAAAAGTTCAAACGATGCTAAAAAAAGGCGTAACGGGCATTAACGATAAAGATACACTAAAAAGGACGTAATATGCATTAACGTAATTGTTTTTAGTGTTGGAATTGCGTAGGGTGGACTTCTTTAAAAAGAAACAACGAGATCTTCAATAGTCATAAGCTTCACTCATGATGTACGCCTGATTTTGACCAAATTGCATTGTTTAGTTGGTCCAAATGGCAACTTGGCTATTTTTGGAGAATTTTGTTTTAGCAATAACTTGAGCTATGAAAATTAGAATCACTCCCTGTCGATTCTGACATGTTTCCAAGATTTACGATTATCCATTTCTAGTTTTAGTCGGAATTTCTATTTTTTGTAATTTTTCCTATTTTAGCAGTTTTAGACTTTTAGTAGGTTTTTAATTTTCTTTACTGGTCTACCCTATTTAAGATAGGTTGTAGTTGGACGAAAGAATCAATGAAGTTTATTGTTTAAGCCTTCTTTTACGTTTTTCCTTATAGATTCAAGGTTTTGTTCGGTTGAAGACGTTGTTCTTCTTCCCGGTTCACTTTCGTGATTAACTTTACGCTTCTGTTACAGCCCATGGAGATGAGTAAATGTGCTGATTTTTTGTGAGGATGACCTCCTCACCATTGAGATCATATTCACAAAAAATTCAGCCCATTTTGAAACATCTAACCCTATCAAAAGCGGACATAAAATTAACCGTGAAATTGAAGGTCTAGATTATTTTCTATTGTAACCCATTTTCACGGGGCTAAAAATATTGGAATGAACTGTTTTAGTAAGGATGATCTTCATGGCGAGGAGATCATCCTCATAAAAAAATTAGCACTTTACTCATCTCCATGTGGGCCCCACGAAGTCGTGGAAGGAAGCCAATCGCAGTCTTAGCTGAGGCTTTGTTTAGTTTGGTATGGCTTCTCATTCCTTCCTATTGCCCTATTTGTTTTGCGGGTCTTCGTACTCCCTCTTTATACAATATATTTTATTGATAAAAAAAATTAGACATGAGCATATACGAGGAAACCTAAGAATAGCCCCAAGAGGAGATAAAATAAGAGAAAGTCGTTTGAAATGGTTTGGACATGTGCAACGAAGACCAACGACAACACCAATGAGAATGAGCTCTTTGATGCAAGTTAAGGCCTTAAAAGGGAGAGGAGAGGAAGGTCGAAAATGACATATATGGTGGTAGTAAGAAAATATTTGAGGACATATGCTTTGACAAACTCTGAACAGAGACGAATATCGAGAAGCAGGATTCATGTTGCAGACCTCAAAGATTTGGGACAAGGTATAGATGGTGATGATGATGAGTCTTACTGCTAGACCTGCTCCCTTCTTCATTGTATTTTCATCGGTTATGTAAACTTATCCTACATCTTTGATGCTTTAATACTATTTCGGATATTTATTGCAACTTGAAAACATCAATCCAGTGCCAATTCACACTAATAAATGACCAGACAGCTTCACATTCATCTTGTTTTCTGGAGTTTAGCCAGTGCTCCTCCGAGTCATTTTGCAAGCTGTGTTTTGGTTCCTTCATCACAGACATATTTAGAAAAAAAAAAATTGTGATATGTTCCTTCATAGCTCTCCTTTTGTTTGGTCCTGCTCTTTGATTTGCTTTATACATCTTCTTTCTATTATTGTATCCAAGATTGGCATCACATTGTGGTGTCCCATTTTTAACGATTCATGTTTATATTGTGTAGTCGATGAGGCCTCAATTGGAGGAGATCAAACAACAAATGGAAGATAAGGTATGGACATCTTTTTTTTTATTATAAGATAAGAAAACTAAGTATTTGTCTCATAAGCCATTAATCAACAAACAACAGTGTATAGGTACATGTGCAAAATTAGGGTTGGACCTGCCATTCAATGAGTCTGACCTAGGAGATCTCTTACGCCAAAAACTTCACTTGTTCGGGTGACGTATGCATCTGATCTCTCACATTAATTTTTGGATGATCAGAATTGAATATGGATTACCAGTCAAACAACTACGTATTGATAGATGGATGCTTATGATCATCCAATGGGGTGTAATCCTTGCATAGGAAATTCCTAGTGGACCATTGAATGGTGGGTCCCAACCCCTTGCATCTTTTTCATGTGTACCCATGGTGTTAGACTGTCCTTGTGGTCTATCATATGGCCACCTTGGATTTCTTTGTGTAAATGTCATGGAATATTGAATGGTTTTCAAACTATTCTTTTGATGGCATTAATAAATACTCTATTTCAGGCGATGGATCCCAAGGCTGTGGCTGAGGGTCAGATACGAATGAAGGCGTTATTCAAGGAGTAAGCTACTTTGTCCATGTGCCTGAGAGAGAACCTGTTACAGATAATCTGGATCATAAGGAATGTTTGTCCATATGTTCTTTTATTTTACGATGAAAAAATCCGCACATACCATTTCTTCAGAGTGGAAATCTAAGTCTGACTACTTACCAGAAAAAGGAAAAAGAAAAAAAAAAAATCAAAGTCCGACTCATTGGTACCATTTCTATGTTCTTTAAATGGAAAATGTATATTTGACAGACATACTTGAGGCAGGGAGGCACTGTCTTATGGGTCCCACCTGGGAGATTTTTCAAAGACACAAACATTAGAATCATTCAATAAATGTTCATTTTGGTATTACATCATTTTATCCGAAAAAATCTGATGTATGGTTGAGAGAAGAAACTCTTTCTTCCATGGTATTCCATACTTAATTTTCCCTAGCAATCTAATTTTGGAATTTGAGAATGACTGTCATGAATATCTACCCAGTCAAATACTATAAGAGCATAGCACAAGACCTTTTTATGTGTTGTTTAATTTAGAGGTCGTATAAAGTTTATATCCTTCTTTGTTGCAATTTGATTACTGTAGGCATGGGGTCACTCCATTTACTCCGTTGAAGGGACTTTTTATCCAGGGTCCTGTTTTCATAAGCTTTTTCATGGCTGTAAGTGCTTTAAGTCTCACACTCTGACATAATTTATTTAGTTATTCATTTCAATTTTGAATTTACTTACTATTTCATTTGTTTAAAATATTCTATGAAATCTTAACATTTGGCTTTTTTTCTTCTTATTTATTTCTTGTAGATTACAAACATGGTAGAGAAAGTTCCATCTTTTAAAGGGGGTGGAGCGTTCTGGTTTACTGATCTCACAACTCCAGATAGTTTATACATCTTTCCAGTTCTGACATCATTGACCTTCTTGATTACTGTGGAGGTAGGCATCCACCGTTTATTCACACCAAATATTTTTACTTCTATTAGACCTCTTCTCATAAGGATCTTGGGGCATAATTTTGATAATTTTTTGGAGCCGTCTGCATATGGATTGCATGACTGTAGCATATTTTCCTTTTTTTGGTTGGTTTTAACTCTGAAGTTAGATTTATTTTATTTTTATTTTTATTTTTTGTCTAACAAAATAAGTGGCTGTGAAAGAAGATATGGTTGTTGGTTTGCGATAACCAGGGTAGTCTGTGTCATCAATCAAATCTTCCAGGTTTTGAAACAATATTCAAAACGATTTGAAGTAGTAGTTACAAATGTATCGTTATTATTAAATATCAGTTTAGATGTCCAAATTCTCCTTTATAACAAATATCTTTTACTTTGTGGGAATTGGGAAAGAAACAGAGGTAGAATACTACATATTCATTCCACAATCTGGAACTGCCGGATTTCATTCCTGTGTGGCTAAACATTGAGATGTTCATGTAAACAAAGGCATTGTTGTACTCTAGGCTGATACATTCGCCCTTGTTGGCCGAACGCTTGGGGAGGTTGCAGGTAACCCTGTCGTTGGTTTGGTCCTCCCTTTTGGGTGAAGTTGGCCTTAGGTGTAATAGGACTCCCAGTTACTGCGCGCAATCGTATACTAAAGTGCTCCCCGCCGGTTGTTGGAACGACGCGAGCCGGGCCGGGCCTCGATTCAGAAAGTTGAAGGGACAGAGGTTACAAATTCCCCATCACATTGGGGGCGGAAAACGAATCGACATCTCAATATGATACAGCCCTTTCTATTTGAGTTGGAACATCTTGATACACTGATTTAATAATAAATAGAGTCAGTGGTGACTCCGCTTATTATTATGTCCTAAACATGATGTTATGGACTGTGGCACCTAATAAACAGGATTATTTGACTAACTGCATGGTTTTTCACCCATGTAATTTTGGGAGCAAATGGAGTGTTTTGTTTTTAGTTGTGTAAATCTCCACAAGAAAATGCCCTGGTAAATAAACTAGAAAATTTTGGATTAGAATACTCTTTGTTGATGAGATGGCAATATATGCATAATTTGTAACATGATTGTCTTTCCGAAAAAAAGTGTCGTAACTTTAAATGAACGTGTTTTCACTTGATCAGAAAAAATTGGGTGTCCTACTCAAGACAGCAGTAATAGCTTGAGTGAACTTAAACTCTGTTTGTGTCCAAGTCGGTGTTAAGTTTCTTTTGGGTTCTGAACTTATTCTCTCATCTATGATTTACACATATCTTGCTGCAGTCAGTTTCTTAAGTTCTATTATGATTTTGAATTAGTATGCAATTAAATGATCTCCGTCCTTTTCTTAGAGCAATATGCAAGAGGGTATGGAAGGAAATCCTGTTGCTGGCACCATGAAAAACTTTTCCAGGATCGTTGCTGTTCTAACAGTTCCGTTTACAATGAGTTTCCCTAAGGTATGTTAATCTCACCACTGTTGACCTTGCACAGGGCATAATATTTTGTATGAGCTCCTTATATTTCGCTTCTTTGGTGAGGAATAAGAATGCAAACGGTTTTAATCCCTAATTGGTTTGACGGGGAATGATGATGGATTTTCAATTTAATTACAAGCTTTCATCTTCAGTATTTTGGAATGAAAGAATTCAATTAAAATTTCTTTTTCTTCTTTTCTTTTCTTGATGATTGTGTTAAATTCTCTAAGAATGTTCAAAATCTACTTGAAAGAAAGTGACTTTTTGTGTGAAGATCTAACACAGACTTCGAAATAATCTGGACCTTAACTTTCTTTTGTTTGGATTTATATCTATGCAGGCAATATTTTGTTATTGGATTACCTCTAATATCTTTTCGCTCATATATGGGCTAGGTGAGTCCTTTCACTCAGGAACTTATGGACCAAGTGTTTGATGCTTTCCGTTTATCGATTTTGATTATGACACAGGCGGAGTTTGACTTGAAACACTGCTATGGTTTTTGTAAACTAAAAACCCTTAAAAACTCCTGTGGTGAGGCATCAAGATGATAATATTCAATACCTCACGGAATGTATCATCATTCAATGCATTAGACGATCAAGCTTATTTTTTATCAGAGATCTAGTTTTTTTTATACCTTATTCATGATACCTCATCGAATGCATTAGAAGGGAGATCTTACAATTAAGATTTTAACTCCTCAGATACATTGAACCATGCTAAACAACACATTAAAAGATCTCTCTAATTAAGTCAAATACATAAGATAAACAACATATTTTTAGCTTAAGTAGCATTCAAAATAATTTAATGTAACACATTTCCGTATCGTGATGTATCTTTTTCTTCCAATGGCATTCTTTATCGGTTGAGATGCGTTGTTCCATCAGCTCGTCAAGACTTTGAACAAGACCAAGATTTTAAACTATGTTTAATAACCAGGTAGTCGAACACGTTATCTTCATTTGAATGTTCTACGGCTCCATCACTTATATAACTCATTCCAACACCAGGACCTTCACTTTGGCATCAGACACTATTTCTTATCAAACAAAGCCTAGTCACCGTTGCACTCTTTTTCAACTTCATCCAAATTAATACGCTCACTAATCTCACATTCATTTTAGATGACGACATCATCAAAATGTATACTATCGTCTACTCCAGCCATCTCTTCGTTTTATATAGGCTCACCATTAAAGATGGGTTTGTTATTGTTTTCTCTAATCATCCGATCATCAAAGATCATTGGTGAACCCCAATCTTGAACAGTTGAAGGTGGCTTTAAATATGGCAAAACAAGTATAATCTGAGTGGACTAGTGGCCTCAACATGCACCTTCTACGATCTCTAAATTACTTTTTGTCTTGCCATCGCATGCGCACTAAGATGACTATGCTTAACTCTCCATCCATAAGCTCCTATGTAACAAGAACACTTCACTTTTAGGGCTTTTTGCCGTGTCGGACACCTCGACACCTGGACACGCGTGTCGACACTTCCCGACACATTCTTGGACACTTATGGCCGTGCCACCCCTTATTTTAATAATTTTTAATATAAAATTGATTCCTAAGAGTGGGTTGGTTTGTTCCATCCTCCATACAATAATAAACTAATATATATTTTCTGCTTTATTTTCTATTTTTGTTATTTTATTAATAATTTTAAGCATTCATATGTATTAATATATTATAATTAATATATGTACGGACGTGTCCACATGTCATATTTTTTTAGGTTGCCGTGTCGGACACCTCGTATCTGTGTCCGACACCGACACCCGTGTCAGTGTCCTTGTTACATAGGTGGTCCCAACCCCTTGTTACATAAGCTCTAGTGGAAAGAACTTCCTCTGATATAACTTGACGGAGGGGGAGTTTGACTCAACACGATACTAGGTTTTCTGAGAATGAAAAACTTTAAAATGCTCCTGCAAGGTGCTAATTCAAGCAAACCTGAAAGTTCTTAATTCTCAAGGAACTAAAGTGAAAATGCAATTCTTGCTCAGTCAGTAAAATCCATATCCCCAAATCCTGTTTCAAAAGATATTTATACCACAAACCCTACCTACGTGTAATGTCAACCCTTGATCTGACATCATTTTTTTTTTCCGCCCCTTTGGACTGGAAGTACCCTTTATTATAACAGTATAACCCAAAGCCAACATTAAAACCCTAATCTTAATATCACCCTTACACATTAAATAATTCCCAAGTGTTAAAAAAAAAAAAAAACCCAATATTCATTCTCGCCATCAAAATCACCACCAGACTTCAAGCCACATTTTGGGGCCCTATGGTCAAATCTTAACATTGCAAAATAATTATTGTTGAGACCCTTTCTAACAATCCAAAGCTTGTCGAAGACGGATATTTGGGCACAAAGTTGTGCCTCTCAGAAGCTGACTGCATCATATTGGCTTTGAGGTGCATAAAAATGCCTGCAGCTGTGTTTTCAGTAACACGCACCTCACTACTGTGAATCTGTGATGTAATATACTAAAATTTTTATTTATGTTGATCTGACACGTGACAAAATTACATTGCATATAAATACTCTATTTTTTTACTAACCATTTCATCTGCATTATATTTTACAGTTATTAGACGCCCTCAGGTGAAGAAGTTCCTGGGTATTCCTGAGATGCCTGTGGCACCTACTACTGCACCACGACCTGCTTTCTCTTTGTTTTCGACATCCAAAACATCCACCCCAGCGACAAAAGAACCTTCTTTGTTACCGGCCGAGCCATCAAAAATTACTGACCGAAGAATACCTTCCTCTTCAGTTATAAGTCAGCGGCTTAGAAGTCTAGAAAAACAAGTGAAGGGAAGAAAGAAAAACAAGAAGAGGTGAGAAAATCTGCCCGTAAAAATTCCCCATCTCAATTAGATTTATGGGGTTCGATTGTTTTGCCAGTGGAGTAAATCTAGTATTAACCTAAATTGTCGATCCAAAGGGAAATAGTGGATCATATAGTATGGGTCAATGCTTGAGATTGCATAAATTGATGGAGAGCTTAGATGCTATTTTTGAAAAATTAGAGAGGAATCATGAGAATTGTAATAATTTTGATTAAGGGAATTGTATCTCCCTCCCCCTGTTTTGGTGAACAGAGCAGTGAGAACAAAAATAAAATTTAATTATATAAAAAAAAAGGAACAGTTGAAATAGAACTCTCCTTTCAGAGATCTCATTGTTACAATTTTGGGAAGGCCCACTTTAAATACTTAGGAGTTCTAACATTATATATCAATGGGGCAATAAAATTGCTTAAACACTCGAATTGTATGATGTGGTTGCTTACTGAAACTGGTTGTGGGTTGACCTTTTTTGGCCGATCAGTGGTGATCGTTGGACCGGTGATCATTCTCTTGCAGACCAGACAGCTACTGGCACAGAGCAGGTAATCATGATGCCTAAAATAATTTGTGGAAAATGACACTGATCCTATGTTCAAACCATTGGATGGTACTTGGGATTCGCGTGGTGCAAATCTTGTTGACCATTAGGGGACTGGAGGCCAATAGGGAAGATGCTAACATGAAAAAAATCATTCTGTATCAGACTTTCTTAGATAAATCTCTGAAAATTCCACGTGGCACGCATTTCTGGGTCAATCCACTGACCCTATGAATGTTTGGCCCACTCCTTGGTGATCGTATGTTTGTATCTGATTGTCAAACAAATCATCAAGATTTATTGGATGTATTTGTGTTTAATCGTGCATTTAGAATTTCAACCAAAAGTAGTTTTGGAAGATTAGTTTGGAGGGGTAAATCTGTAAATCGTGACAACAAAATGCGACAGAGAATCAAATTTCTGAAGTTATTGTCCATGTAAAACAGATGCGTAATTATCAAGGGATTATTTTGGTAATATCTTCTTCTTCGGTCACAACATCTTGTGACAGAAGTTTTACTCTAAAATAAACATCAAATGTTGCTAGAATAAGACACCTGGACAGTATGATTGTCTGGCCCATTTCTTGGTCCACCCACACACCAAAAATCAGCTTGATTGGTGATTTCTAGTCATTGGATTCGAACATTTTTCATCAAGGGCTTCTTGAACAGGCCTATGGACATATGAGTTTTAAGTCCATGATGAAAAAAGTTTCAAATCCAAGAGCCAGAAATCACCAATCAAGCTGATTTTTTGGTGTGTAGGTCCACAAAAGGGATGAGCTAAACATCCATAGGGCCAGTGGGCCAGAAAAGGAGTGCCACGTGTTGTATTCTCCCAACATTTTGCGAACTAGTTTTTATCTGAATTCTCACCAGCTTGGAAAGGAAAATTTACCAGATTTAAAATGGCCATCTAACAATGAACAGTTGTGTTTTCCCAAGGAAAATACAATTTTCCCACTTGGCAATCAAGCACGCCCAAGTCTAAAATCATAAGTCAACTTACCCTAACCCTTTATTGAGTATGGTAAACACAACCAATTCGTTGGGTTGTTATGCCTACTCCAACCAGGGTTACATCACTTCGGGTTATCGGGGGTAGTAGGTTATCGGGTTATCGTTCGGGTGGTTATTGGTTAGGATTGTATTAGGTGAAAATAAATATCCAACCCATCTGGTGCAATAATCAGTTCTATTTGGTTCATTACCGGTTCAACTAATCGATCTTTCGGTTGGTTCCAGGTCTGCAGTCGCCAACCCGACTTGGTTGCAGCCTTCGGTAGCAATCTAATCGGATCCTATGTCGGTTCGATTTGATCCAAACATGTGCCCAAACAGATTTGTTGCCACCCCTTCTGCATTTCTTTGGTAGGTGAACGAGTCAGGATTGCGACATTTGCCTACCATGTACAACCATATAACATCTCCCGATTTTCTTCCCCCATGAACTACCAGGTTAAATGATCTTGCATGTTCTAGCTCCATGAATTCCACAACCAACAGTATCTAAAGCTACTTAACACACTGTTTGGTTGCTTAACCAACACGGTTCGATCCGCATTGATTGCGGAATTACATCGTTGGTACCCGAGGGAACGCCTAATTTTGGTAGCTTGCCCGCTATTGTGTGTTTTCTCTTTAGGACCACTATGGTTGTTCTTAGAAAAGTTTTCTAGAAACGATTCTTGCCCATAAATGTCCATAAAAGTTTTCTTGCTTGACACATCTTAACATATAAATCATTTTCTAGAAAACTTTGTACTAGTCACCATACCCATACACGGCCTTAATATAGAACTTCTCTTTGCCTTGTTAAACAAGATTATCTCTCTTTCTCTCTCTACACGCAAGAAAACCTCTCTCTCTCTACATGCAAGAACACCCTTTGTCCATTAATAAGAATATATATGAAAGAAGCCATTGTTGATCTATGAAGCAAGCATTAGAAAGGGAGGGAAAACCTCTCTAAAGTCAATGCTAACCTCCAAATAAACAAATTTCATTAAAAGGGGATGAACTACAACCATCTACAAGTGTGATATAAGTTGTAAAAAAATTGTATAAATTTCTCTACATGTTGAATCAGTCCACATCTGCATCCATCCAGACTGTCTATTTACCATGACCAAGTGGTCCTGACCCACGATCGATTTTTTTTTTTTTTTTTTTTTTAAATGGTGCTTCATTTGAAAATGACAAAGTCTTGGCGATGATCTTGATAGCGATCGATCGATTTTCTTATGAAAAATCATTCTTTCTTCGAAAAATAAACACCTCCTTGACGTTAAAACAGCAATGTAACATCACTACATCGGCCAAATGTTATACCGTACAATTGGCGCACGTGCAAGACTTTTCGATTGGATGATCGGATGGAATTTTGACCTTGGACATTCTCCTCCGAGCGAGCACCATGTATGATCTTTTAGTTAACCAAATTTTGTTCAATTTAGTGATTTATGGCTTGGCGAAGTGAAGTTTACTTATAATATTTTGAATTTTTTACGTTCTTTCTTTATTTCATAATTGAAATTTAAAGCTAATATTGTATTAATAAAAACATTTATATATTTATTTTTTCTGGATTTCCTTAATTTTCAGGCAGTTTGTCGATAAAATAACCAGTCCAATAAAGGTTTTCAAGTCAAAATATATAGAGGTTGAAATCATGATTAAACTCTCATCGAGTTGCAAATTTTCTATCATTTCCTATTTCTTTTCGTCATTCAAATCATAATTTTTTTTGCATTAACTTCAAAATTTTACTATTATAATGACCATGGTTTAAAAAACGGTTGTTATAACGAACATAACGGCCGTTATGACAGATTCGGACCTACGTACCCCATTACGTTATTAACCGTTTCAATGCTCAACAAATAACAGCCATTATTTTTGAAAATAACGACAGTTATTTTATGAAAAATTTCGTGAAAAAAACTGACCGTTATTTTTGTTATTTTCTGTTTTTTCCGTCATAAATTTTCTGTCACAATGCACAATACAAGCCATTTGGTACTCTTAGTGGACGTTGACCGTATGGATATTTGGCCAGTCCCTCAATCGGCCTTAAACCAAAAATCAGCCTGATTAGTGATTTCTAAGCAATTCAATTGAAGTTATTTTCATGGGTTGATTTTAACGGTAGGAATTTGAGCATTATTTGGGTGCAAAGATCCAAAGGTTTTAAATCACTAATCATGCTTATTCTTGGTTTATGGGTCCACCGAGGGACTAGCCAAACATCCATACGGTCATCGTCCACTAAGAGTGTTCCACGTGTCTCGTATTTTGCGTTGTGACAAGTTTTACTCGTGAAGAAGCAACCGTAGACCGTACTTTTTAATGTATTGATTTGATTGGATCCACACGTACACCGTACTCTTACCTGTCAGCCATACATCCACACGTGCGGTATAAAATCAAGGGTCAAAACAAATTCAACGATTCGTTGATCAAACTCCTATCTAACCTCAGTTAAAAGTCTTCTCGTAGATATGTTAGCTTAACCTCTTATGTATTTGAAAAAAAAAAAAAAAAACAGCAGCTCCCCTCTCTCTCTCTCTCCTCTGCCAGTCAATAAGAGCGTCAGCAATAGCATCACAAGCTGTGAAAGTATTCTCCAATGCCCATTTTGTTCACCAAAAGCCACTAAAAGTCTAAAACTCTTAACTGTACTCTTGACTTCTTCTCTGATCTTCTCTTCAAATAGCCAATACTCAAGAGATTGATATTTGTTGCAGAGAGAGAGAGAGAGGGAGGAACAGAGAGATTTTTTTCAGAATAATGACGACGAAGAAGTTTGTGTTTGAGATTGAGAATGCAAAGGAATCCACCAACGGGAGGCCATCGATGGGTCCAGTGTACAGGAGTATGTTCGCCAAGGACGGATTTCCGCTGCCAGTCGAAGGACTAGAGAGTTGTTGGGATGTTTTTCGGTGAGTTTTTGAGTTCTTCAATGGACATTTCTTAGAATTTTGATGAATTTCATTTGTTTTCGTGCTAGCATGCGCTTAAGGAATGATTATAAGGTGGCCATTGTTGTGTTCTGTGCATACTCTGTTCTGCTGATTACGTGAAAACTATCTTTTTTTCTCAACAAGATACAGTTCTAGCGATTATGTGTGCTTTACTGTTCAAATTCTTTTTCGTTTTATTGCTTTAGACAAACTTCTTTAAAGAGCACCAGCTTCATTTTTCTCAAATTCTGGAATTTCCATTATTCTCCAAAACTTTACAATCAGTCCACAAGGTGCTGGTTTTTGAAAAATTTAGAAAATGAGGAAAGAAAGGGGAAAAAACAGTAGCGTGTCTTTGGCATGCGTCTTGGCCGAAGGTGCACGTCTTGATCGATAACAAGTGTTTGGGTTACACCCTGGCCTGCACCTTCGAAGACACAGTGGACCTTGAACTTGCAGACGTTTTCGCGAACCTTTGAAGGTTCATCTCAACTCCACCCATGATTTATGTAGGGCCCACATGATCTATCATCATCCGTTCTTATATGAGGCCCACGTGATCTATCAATTCATTATTTTGTGGGACCCACGTGATCTATAAACTTCGTTATTAGGTAGGGCCCACGTGATCTATCACCCTTCGTTTTTATATCGGGCCCCACATGATCTATTAAACTACTATGATTATACACAATTCCAAGATGTGGATCTCTATTTCTGAACCAAATACATGAGAACTAAGACCAAAGGTCGATTTTGACCTTTAAAGGTACGCCCCTTGAAGACTTAGACCTTCAAGATGTCTAATTATTCAGATTTAAATGGCTTTGCGTGACCAGGAAAAAAACTACTTTTAATAAGCTAAAAGCCTACTTTTAGGACCTGTTTGGATCGTCATTTTTAGAACTGATTTTTTCACAAAAACACTTTTTTCAATATAATAGATTGTTTGGATGACTATTTTCCTAGAAGTATTTATTCCATAAAAATATTTTTTTAAGCCTAAAAGTCTTTGTATTAAATAAAGCATTTTTTGAAAATGGAAATCCAATCGGGCCCTCAGCTTATTTTGAGCTTACCCAAAAGCAGATATAGCTGACTTTTAGCTTATTTTGAGCTTACCCAAATGCAGCCTAACTTTCACATGTGTTAACTATCAGTCTATCAGGTATAACTAATTAATGGACCAAAGTACCTACTAACCATCAACCATCTTCTATTCAGTCTAATGCTCAAAATTCAAGAGTCATTTTATCGATTGCGTCAAGCTCCAATGACAGAATGGCTCTACAAATCTGCAGATTTCAGTATTACAAGCCTGTGAATTTTTAAACAAGTGTACAAGCTATACTTAGTAGACAAATCAGTCAATTTACAATTCAATCCACCAATTTTGGTGTCCATTTACATTTTCATTCCAAGATTTCTCTGAGAATGCAACCTCTCAGATCAGAATATTGTTCTGATGATTTTGATGAACATTGGACTGAATGTATCTATGGCCTCTATTAGATTCCAGGAAATGTCAAAGTTGGCATGTAAATTGTTCTAGTGATATGCAAATTCAAGAGGCACAGATGTAGGTGCCAATCAATGTACTTTAATGGTGTTGTTCAGGGAATCCTCAGAAAGCTTGATGATGAGTTAGTATAAGACCATGTTTCCTCCCAAATAAGAAGATGGAGCATCATAAGTGATTAGAAGTCATTTTTCTTTTAGAATTTTTGTGCTCATATTGATAACCATGTGTGATAACTTTCTGTTTGTTTTACAGCATTGCTGTTGAGAAGTACCCTGGAAACCCAATGCTCGGTCGTCGTGAGATTGTGAATGAGAAGGTGCATCTCCTGAGCATTTTTGATTACTGCTTTTCTCACAGCTTCTACTTTGTTTCCATAAAAATATATCTTCTACTTTTTGTTAACACCTTGCAGGCTTAATCAGTGTTATAATTATTGCTCTGTATTTCATTGCAGCCAGGTAAATATGTGTGGCAAACATATAAGGAAGTTTATGACATAGTAATGAAAGTTGGTCTCGCCATCCGCAGTTGTGGTGTTGAGAAGGTAAGTTTACTAGTCACCTAATTTGATTTTGGCATACAAGGGTATGAAATAGCAAGTCCTATATTAGCTGTTTGGATCATTAGAGTTGTCAATGGTTCGATTGTAGGCATTGTCAATGCCTCTCTAGCTTGTCTTGGGTCTGCCCAAAAAATGGAAGTTCCAGTCTTCTACTTCTTTTTTCTTCCTGCTGAATCTTATGATAAAAAAGGATTTCTAAAATTAATTTTAAAGACAAAGCGTAATGATGTATAATGGGATAGTGCTAAGATTTGTTTGGCTACCAATGGTCTGGATTTTCTATTTTAAACCATTTCTCTATCATCTTTTTTGAATCTTTTAGAGCTTGAGCTCCCATTCAATGGGTTTTATCTGGCTTGTTGATCAAAGGGACCGTCGTGCTTCAGCTCCAACATTGACCACCACCCCCAACAGAGCAATCTTGAGTGAAGGCCACCATTCTTCTAGTCTCCTGTTGTGTTCAATCTTGCACAGAGTCCATAGTTATTACCTTCATCAATATACTCCCATTTCGATCCCTTTTCATCTCCATTTTTTGAGGGTTGTCGTATTGAACTAGAGTGGATTTTCTTGAGCTAATAAGAATTGAACATATAATTTGTTAGTAATATTTTGTTTGAAATCTTTTCACATACTCGTTACATACTACTTGCAATTTGACTTTTTAATTGCTCAATTCCAGGGAGGAAGATGTGGTATCTTTGGTGCTAATTGTCCGGAGTGGATTATGAGTATGGAGGTACTGATTTGCGTTTTATGAAATTGATTTATGTTTCTGAAAACACATGGAGCATTGAGCTGTAGGTTTAGTCAGTTCTTGTATAAGGACAATTGTGAAACTATTCCCTATCTCATTTTTCTTGGATATTCCTGCTTATGTGGGCAGAAATCTCTTCTCCTAGATGTCGTTGCAATAGAATATTTTTTTATGATTTCAGTCTAGTATACTTCACACTCTTTCTGAGATTTGTGGTCTAATGCTACAAATCTTCTGCAGGCCTGCAATGCTCATGGAATTTATTGTATTCCTTTATATGATACCCTAGGTACGCATTTTGTAATTTTTCCGGTTGATTTGGATAATGATTTTCAATAGGTCATCATATCTGTGCATCATCCAAGCTCTGTTCTAATTATTTGGGGTTTGGCAGGATCTATTATAAAAGAATTTATTTTTCTACAAATGTGATGTAGGTCTCCCACTTACAATGTGTTTCAACTAATAATAAATAAATAAAAAACAACATCCATTATCATGTTAGGATCTTCTGATAAGCATTTTTAATGGAAGTTTCTACTTGACTGCTTCTCTTTTATGTTTACAGGTGCTGGTGCAGTGGAATTTATTATATGCCATGCAGAGATTTCAATTGCTTTTGTAGAAGAAAAAAAGATTCATGAGGTATCTGTTTTTGTAATATATTAAATTCCATATATACAAAAGCTGGACATGTCAGTCATTCTTTCCTCACTAAAAGCAGTAGTTTCTATTTAACTTCAGGGATTTTTTGTTGATTCTCAAAAGATTCATTTACAGGGAAATCATTAGTACAAAACTTTGGTGCAATCACTTGTAAACTTGGTTAGTGAAATAATACGATATTCCAGAAATGGGCTTCTTCATTCTTTGTTGATCTCTTCTCTTTCAGGTGTTGAAAACATTTCCTAATACAACAAAATACTTGAAGAGTAAGCTGCATTTTTTTCATTTCTTTCTTGTATTTGGTGCATTTCTGGTATAAAATCTTGATACTTGATTTTGTTATGCAGCACTCGTGAGCTTTGGCAAGGTTACACCTGAACAAAGAGAAGTGGTTGAAAAGCTTGGTTTAGCAATATATTCATGGGACGAATTTCTGCAACTGGTACGCTGATTACTTTGATTCATTAATTATGGGTGAATTTACATACAATAGATACCTCTATCCATATGCTTTCTGAGAGGTTTCTCTAAACCATTTGCTTTGCAGTGGTTATTGTACTCCTATTCATTTATTGTTAGTGGGTATCTGCTAGTTTTTGAATTCAAGGGATAACCGTTATTTGGAGTAAGCTTAATGCTTATCTTAATTGCTTACCCAATAGCATTTATATGTTGAGTGCTTGAGTTAAGTTGTTTTGGCCATTTGGTAACCATACAAGGAAACTGCTGCTTTTCTTAAAAATCCCTTGTATGGTGTCTGGTAAAAAAGTGTTTTTTTTTTTTGGCAAAAGCAAAAAAACTGAAAAGTTTTGGTATTACAACCAAAGTTTTTTTTAAGAACGGCTTCCTGCAAAAGCAATTAACACTTATGGTGATTAGGGAGCTTATTGGGCTTTAAAAAATGCTTTTTAAGTTTTACCAAACACAGTTTTTTCGTTAAGTGTTTAAAGACCTCTAAAAGCTGGCTTATTTCATTTTTACACTTACCCAAATGCAGCCTTAGGATTGCATAAAAAATATGAATTAAGACAGGGATTTCTAATACTGAACAGCTGCTACAATATCTCATGCTTTGCATTGTAAATCGTCATTAAGGGCACTGTTTCAGTTTCTCCTGTTTTGTTTTACCTACAGGGAGAGAATAAGCAGTTTGATCTTCCAGTGACAAAGAAAACTGACATTTGTACGATAATGTATACTAGTGGAACGACTGGTGACCCCAAGGGAGTAATGATTTCCAACGATAGCATTGTTACTCTTATAGCTGGCGTGAAACGACTGCTAGAGAGCGTCAATGCAGAGGTAAATTCACACCCATTTCAACTTATTTTGGAACCTCTTTTGAAAAAACACAGATGGAAAGCAAAGCCAGACTTTTGAAGCTTTCCTGCTTAATTGATCTTCATCTTGATTGTGTTCTTACAATTCTGTTTTCTCATATGATTTTGTTTATGGGAATTGTTAACAGTTACAAGAGAAGGATGTTTATTTGTCATATCTCCCTCTGGCTCACATATTTGATCGTGTGATGGAGGAGCTGTTTATTAATCATGGTGCCTCGATAGGATTTTGGCGTGGGGTAAGTTGAGTATGGTATATGAATCTAAATAGTAAAAGTCCAATTTAATAAATTTTCATTGTTTGCATCTTCAGGATGTCAAATTATTGATTGAAGACATTGGGGAGCTAAAACCAACTATTTTTTGTGCCGTTCCGCGTGTATTGGATAGGATCTATTCAGGTACAATTTGGGATAAACTACGCCTGTCTGTGGTAATACTTGTGAATATCTGCATGTCTGCATCTTTTAAGTATATAGATGAAAGTAAACTCGTGGTATGCGCATGGCTTATATGTGGCACAGGGGCTTAAGACCCCCCATGCAACGGATTTAACTAGAAGATCTCCTAGAGACAAAAAAATCTACTTGATTGGTTGATCTTAAGTATCCTATTTTTAGGCCTTCTTTTCTGACTATACAAGAAGTGTGATAAGTTGGATGGCTAGGATCATCTCATTTTATCAAGTTTTGGTCCAGGAGATCTCCTATATGGGACCCATTAAATGTTTTGTTTTGATTGGGATATATGTACCATATAAAAGGGGAATAACCCCACAAAAACATACACAAAGGCTTATCTAGTTCTTCAATCAAGGAGGCAAAGAATCACCTAACAGATCCTCCCATCTAAATACAAAAGTTTCAAAAAAAAAACATCCTCTAAACTCCGGGACCCATTAAATGTTGGTTCCAGAACACTGTCTGCTACTGCAACAAAGCGGGGATGATAACTTCTTTCTTTTCTCCCATCCTGAGGCAATTAATCCCCAAATGAATATATGGGATTGTTGTATTTCCTGCAACATATACGTGCATTTCCTGTTTATGAAAGTACACATCACAGACAACTGATTCCCTGATCTCTACTGGTTCTTTACTCTCCCTCTGTAACTTACAAAAGAATGAGAAGAATGTGTATTAATGGTTTTCAGTGTTCATATTTTCAGGTTTGACAGAGAAGATTTCTTCTGGGGGTTTCTTAAAGAATAAGCTTTTTAACATTGCATACTCATAGTAAGTTCTTCTCTACGTTTCTAAGTTTCTAGTTAGGGTAAATCTTCTAAAGGAAAAGTGCTAGTGAAACCCCCCACATCACAAACAGGAACTGTTTACCAAGTCACTCCACTTTACTAACTTAGTTACTGAACATCGATACGAGATATCCGGCTCAAAAGTCCATCCAAAATATGATCTAACATATAAGTGAGCCTCCTTGACACTTCATATTGTGACATGTCCATTTCATAGTTAATTGTGAATTGTTATCCATTTCAAGTGTTTCCCTTCTCTTGCTTTATGTTTTGGACCACTCAGGAGTTATTTCATATGGGTATTAGAGCAACCTTCGAGATTTTACTGGGAACATCCTGCTCTTACTGTAAAGAATGTTAGTGCATTGCCTTTCTCTCTGTATGGTTTTAATTTCTATGTGGAAATGCTGCAGCAAACTACGCAACATGAGGAAGGGGCATAAACATGTAGAGGCAGCTCCAATTTGTGACAAATTTGTTTTTAGTAAGGTAGTAGAAGTATTGCCAGTAGCAGGTTCCTTTTAAACAGTGAGCTCACACTAAAATCTACTTTTTACAGTCTAATCTTGATTTTCGTAACTACAGGTAAAGCAAGGATTGGGAGGGAATGTACGACTAATTCTATCTGGAGCCGCACCTCTTGCTTCCCATGTGGAAGCTTTTCTACGCGTGGTAGCATGTGCTCATGTTCAACAAGGATATGGTATGCAGTCTTTTGAAAATTTATGTATGCCAGTTAAATGGGATATCAATTTAAAAAAAAACCTTTTTACTGATAGCTGCTTAATGTTTATTGGAATCTATAAGACTAGAACTAATAGATTATCTCATTAGAACGTTATGATATGAAAAGGTGATTGAATTTAATTGTTGCTATAGGTCTGACGGAGAGCTGCGCGGGGACATTTGTATCACTACCAGATGAATTATCGATGCTTGGTACAGTGGGCCCTCCTGTGCCAAATGTAGATGTGTGCTTGGAGTCTGTTCCTGAAATGGGATATGATGCCCTTTCAAGTACACCCCGTGGAGAAATCTGTATCCGAGGAAAAACCCTGTTCTCAGGATACTACAAATGCGAAGACCTCACCAAAGAGGTTTTGGTTGATGGATGGTTCCACACAGGTTTGTCGATATCAGCATTCATTCTTCAATTACGCGTCGGTATTGTATTTTTTAAATAATTATTATTTACTTAATTAACCTTTCTCGTAATTATGTTTGTACCTAGGGGATATTGGTGAGTGGCAACCAGATGGAAGCATGAAAATTATTGACAGGAAGAAGAACATTTTCAAGCTTTCACAAGGAGAATATGTTGCAGTTGAGAACCTGGAGAACATTTATGGTCTTGTTTCCAGTATTGACTCGGTATGTACCTTAACTCTTATGGAAATATTTAGAAATGAAAGGACTTCAGTAGGAGGGATATGGAAGAAAACAAATGATTTTTTTTTGTCAATTTTGGATTCTCAATTTGAAGGTTGCAATGTGTTTGTCTTCTGTTAGCATATCATACATTGATTTAAATGTGTTCCACAGGAACCAGATAAATTGTTGTTTAGCAGTGAAGGAAATCTTTTTTTTTTCTAACTTGAACTCTAGATTCTTGTGTAGTATATCTACACACACTACACACTACACACTACACACTACACACTACACACCACACACTACATGAACCAGTAAGCCATCTTCCTTTCTGCAACACTATAGTGCAGTAAATGCAACTACAAGGAATTCTCAAGTTGTGGCTGGTTAAGGGGAAGAAGCTGTCATCTCCCTCTGCCTTACACAAGAACACAGTTAACTGTTTGGGACCCACCATTCAATGGCTTCCAGGTAGGAGATCTGCTATGCCGAAAAATGACCCAATTGGTCTGCAATCATCTGGATTGTCTGCCAGTTGCACAATGGAGGCAGGGAGAACAGCTTTCCATCCTCCCTTACTATTCTATTATACTTGATGTGACCATAGTTAGTAAATTCTTGAATTATACGTACGTGAACCATACAAATTATCCAAAAACAAACCGAACAACGACGTATTCAAAGGTATGGAAAAATTCACACATTTTTAAATGACAAACCCGAATTGTACTCGAACACTTCCCGTACCGCATTTTTGCCACACTGCGAATTGCTAACTATGGATGTGACTTTATAAAGAAAACCTTGGGGTGACTTCTAATGCACAGCTTGAATATACTCCTCAGCAAGGTTTCATGGATCCAATTTCTTAATTTCGCTTACTGGAGACCTACTTGATCTTTGGTTCACTGAAAAAACCTATCTGTCTTAATGTCTTTTTCAGATATGGATATACGGAAACAGCTTTGAGTCCTTCCTTATTGCTGTTGTCAACCCCAACCAGCAAGCCCTTGAGCATTGGGCTGAAGAAAATGGAATAACTGGGGATTTTGCTTCCATCTGTGAGAATGTCAAGGCAAAGGAATTCATTCTTGGGGAACTCAGTAAGATTGCAAAAGAAAAGAAGGTATTATTCTTTTGCTCTGAGTAATCCTATAACGTTTTTCTCTACTTAAAAACCATGATGATCCTTACTTCTTAGTGTTCTTTGACAGTTGAAAGGTTTTGAGTTTATAAAAGCTGTCCACTTTGACCCGGTGCCATTCGACATGGACCGCGACCTTCTCACCCCAACCTACAAGAAGAAGAGGCCTCAGTTGCTCAAATACTATAAGGTGAGCTCTTCTTGCGCCTTCTACCATGCATGGGGGTCCTGCATGATTCTAGGATGGGCCATAGCCCAAAACCATTTTGACCATCTGGTCTACAACTACCACTTGGTGGACCAGTTATGATCGTAAGATCAGTGTAATTTTCGTGTTATTGCTATCCATGATGTGGCCCACCAATCGAATGGGTTCCGATCATTCAAAGGTTGAGTACTAAAGTGATACAAGGGCACACATACCCGGAGTTCAAAATTTCATTTCGGCCAAGACATCTCAATGTACCGTCTCATGCCAAAAGGCTAATTTAAGTACTAAAACTGGTTTTAAAACTTGTGTTCATGACAAAAAAAACAAGTTTGAAGCCTATTTAAACATTAGAAAATGGTTTAATTTTATCATGACATATACTATTTTTTAGTTAAGTACTGACCGAAGAATTTATATGTCAGAGCGTCGTCGACAACATGTACAAAAGTGCCAAGTAAGCAATCTGATGCTGGTGGGACCCAAGTGCGTTGAAGTTCAATTGAGTTAGGGGAGGCAAGAGGTCTTTCTCTCCTATACCATGTTCGATTTAATAGTTGCATTCTTTTTTCCTCTTATTTAATGTGTACATATTGTTAAAACTATTTATTGCCATTGGTCTGGTTCACGACGTCAGTTCCGCGTAAATTGATTAATTTAAGAAGCCGGGCCACATGCTAGAAAATGTGCCGTTAAGTTTGCACCATTGGATGAGGAAGGCATCCCCAAAGGCCGAGGGAGGACGTCTTCCATAGGATGACACAGCAACACAGCTCTTGTAACTAAGGCTGTCAAAGGGCCAGGCCGGGGAAGCCCAGCCCTAGCCTGACCCTCATTTATATGACTGAGTCCCTAGCTCTTGGAGGGCTTGAATTGGCTAGGCCCTAGCCTACCCTCAAGGGCCACGGCCGGGTTTAGGTTAGGGCCAGGGCCTAGAAAATGAGAATTAAGAAATATAAAATTTTAAGTAAAAAAAGTGGATGTTTGAAAAATGTACTTAACTTGGGAAACGTGTTACTTGGTTTAATCACTTAATGTATCTGAATGGCTCAATGAATTATCCTATATTTTCCGAATCACAAGTGTTCACGTACAAAGGTTTGAAAATAAATCCTTCTAGTAATTTTAAAAATCTTGATAAAAGCACAATAAAATAAATGGTACGCTATAATTTGCACTAAAAAAGAATAGAACCTAATATGGACATCGCCAATTTTTGGGAATTGCCCAAAATCGTTTCTAAATTTTTCTGCTTTTGGAATGGTTCAACCATTTGGGAATGACCCAAAACCCTAAACCCCGACAATATCGAGAACCATACAAGGTAATCCAAAATCCTAACCATACCCTAACCCATAAAATCCTACTACCTTAAAACCCTAAACCCAAAACCATTCTCTAACTACACCCATACTCTAAACCTAAACCCTAAAAGTTCATAAACCCTAAAAGTTCATAAACCCTAACTACATCCTAAACCCTTAACCATAAACCCTAACCATGAAGAATCAAGGAAATTCTCTTACATATTCCAAAACCTTGAGAAGTTTTGATTTAAATATAACTAGTGGGTTACATGTCCGTTGCACGTGACTGATTGTAGGCATTTTTGGAAGAAGAGACAAAATAAGAAAGTTTCAACCCAAATGGCAGTTTTTTGGAAGGGCGAATATGTAAATTGTGACAGCTCAAGACACAATTAGAAAATCAAAATTCTAAAGTTGTCTATACCTAGTTTTTTTAAGCGTCTATACTTAGTTTATAAGCGTTTAACTGTTGGGAAAACCCCTAATTGTCTATACCTAGTTCTTTTAAAATATGGAAATAACTGTTGCGGAAAACCCCCAAGTGATCCCTCAAGTAACAACAATGGCCACCAACAAACACATGCCACACACAAAGAAATCAAATAAAGTAAACAAAGAACATAAGCATTTATGTGGTTCGGTCGAAACCTATATCCATGGGCGATGATGATCAGATCTTCACTATGAATCAACAAAGTACAAAGATTGTTCTCTCAATCTCTCGTATAACCTCTCACAGGCACATTCTATTGGCTCTCCGACCAATCTCCAGAAGTCTCTCACGCTCAATACAATGAACATGGGGCTCTTAAATAACTCCCAAAGACAAATTAGGGTTTCCCAAAATAGGAAAATCCGAAATACAAATATTTTAAATTTCTTGGTTCGTCAATCCAATTGATTGGACTTGCTAGTCCAATCAAGTAGACTATGGTCTAATCGATTAGACAGAAACTCCAAACGATCTCTGGTGAGCATTCTCGTAAAAAATACAACAATCTCCACCTTGGTGTGAATGATAGCCACCACTACGAGCCACTACTCAACCGCTCTGCGAGCCACCACCACGAGCCACTGCTCAACAACTCTGCGAGCCACCACCACAAGCCACTCGTCAACCACTCTGCAAACACAATCTGCCAGAAGATCCTCCAATCCGATCGCCATCTCCAATTCGCCCCTAAGGCGCTCAAACATGCACTACTATGTCATAGACATCCGAATGGATGTACTCTAAAGTACCTCCCTTCAAGCTCAATGCATAGAGCTTCTTCTTAAGGTACAATCTATTAGTGAGAGACTACGTCATGTAGAGGCTTTTAAGTTTTGACCAATCATCATCCGACATGTCATTAGGCTTACTCTTCTGACCCTTCAATGCTCTGTGCAAACCCTGCTAGATTAAGACGTCCTTAACTTAGACTTGTCACAATTCAAAAATGTTGCTCCAATCGAATTTCTCCACCTCGAACTTGGCGTTCAATACCTTCGTATGTTTTGGCGCCATCCCTATCGAATCCTTGAGCTCTGATACCAGTTTGTTGCGGAAAACCCCCAAGTGATCCCTCAAGTAACAACAATGGCCGTCAACAAACACATGCTACACAGAGAAATCAAATAAATCAAACAAAGAACACAAGCATTTACGTGGTTCGGTCGAAACTTACGTCCACGGGCAATGATGATCGGATCTTCACTATAAATCAACTAAGTACAAAAATTGTTCTCTCAATCTCTCGTACAACCTCTCACGGGCACACTCTATTGGCTCTCCCACCAATCTCCAGAAGTCTCTCATATTCATTACAATAAGCAATGGGGCACTTAAATAACCCCCAAAAATGAACTAGAGTTTCCCAAAACAGGAGAACCCAAAATAAAAATCTCTTAAATTTCTCGGTTCGTCAGTCCAATGGTCCAATCGATTGGACTATACAGAAACTCCAAACAATCTCTAAAGAGCATTCTCACAAAAAATATAAGAGTAATGGCATAAAAAGTAATTACGTTATTATTAAGTAACTGATTTGGAAATATATAAATAATGGCATGTTAACATCATCCGATTCAGTTTGTTTCTTCTTATGTTCTTTTTTTTTAAGACTCAGGGGATCTAGTAGCGGGAACCAAGGTTTAAAAGGGTCGTTATAAAGGACATGGGGCATTACCATTTTCCGTTATAAGGATTGTAACGTGCAGGGACAAAAATAGAAAAAAAATGGGAAAATAATGGAAATAACGCAAAAAAAATGGTGCTAAAATTCAAATTTTGAATTTCAATAATGGAAATAATTAACGTTTTTTAACAAAAAAAAAAATCAGAAAATAACTGTCATTATAACTAAAAATAATGGCCATTATTTTCTGAGTGTTAAAACGGTACATATCGTAACGAGGGAAGTCCAAATCCGTTATAATGGTCATTATTTTTGTTATAACGGCCGTTTTTTAAACCACGGCGGGAACCATTGAAGGTGAGTCCCAAGGCTTTGCACAAGTGCTATATGAGTAGGCTCAGGCTCAAAGGAACCCCCTTTTCTGACCCCTCTCGAGAGTCGTGTTCTCGGCCGATGGATTCGTGAATCCACGGTGGTTGAACGGTTGAAGGCCAGTAAAAAGAAAAAAAAGTGTATGCCAGCTCACCGTTATGAATCCACGGCCGAGAACACGACTCCCAAGAGGGGTCAGAAAAAGGGGGTCCCTTGAGCCCAGCCTGCTGTACTAATAGTGAACTAGAGGGCATGAATGTTTATCCCAAGGTTTAAAAAACTGCCGTTATATCGGATTCGGACCTACCCCATTACGTTATGGACCGTTAAAACGCCCAGAAAATAATGGTCGTTATTTTCCGTTATTTTTTCATTATAACGACCGTTATTTTCTAGAAAATTTTGTGAAAAAAAAAGGCCATTATTTTCATTTTTTTCCCATTATTCTCAGTTATATTCCATTTTTTTCCGTTATTTTCTATTTTTGAAAATTTGAAAATAATGAAAAATTTTGTGAAAAAAAATGGCCGTTATTTTCGTTTTTTCCCGTTATATTCCATTTTTTCCGTTATTTTCTATTTTCCGTTATATTCCATTTTTCTCATTATTTTTCTGTTATATTCCATTTTTTCTGTTATTTCCGTTTTTTTTCCTGTTTTTTCATTTTTTGCCCCTGAACATTTTTTTTCGTTATAACGGAAAAAACGGTTACGCCCCCAGTCCGTTATACCGTTATAACGGTCCCTTTTAAACCTTGGTTTATCCCACCCCGGGTGGTGGATACACACTAAAAATCACCCTGATTGGTAATCTATAACCAATAGATTTTAGCACTTTTTAACAGTACTTTTTAAGGCGATCTTATAGCCGTTGAATGCAACCATTTTTAAGTAATAAAACCAACGGCCAAAAATCGTCAAACAAGCTGATTTTTGGTATGAATGGCTAAACATCCAAGCGGTCAGTGGGCCCAGATGGGAGCGGTGACTACAAAAAATGGCGCTTCCGCATTGGAAAAGATCTGAGGTATACCTCGTTACATCACGACCATTTCATTTTCAGAACGGGCCAAGCAACTGTCATTAAAATCCGTGAAAAACAGACAGCATAGGTGGAGATTGGAGTGGGATCCGTTGGAGTGCATACATTGTCAGGTCGGTGATGGGTAGACCACCCAAATCCAATACAGACATGTTTCTAAGTGAACAGAGAGCCTCGTAATCGCGTCTGTGCTCAGACCAGTTTCCGAAATACATAATTTCTCCAAGTTCGAAATCGATACAAGGTGCTCAAGCATCAGTAACCTTTAAGCATTCAACACCTCCATAGCATTCCTTCTACCAACCTGTCCACCTCTTTTGAATTTTGAATTTTGAATTTTGAATTTTGAATTTTGAATTTTAACGTCGTTATTTCCACTTTTGCCCCTGTGCGTTACAATCCGTTATAACAGGAAAAGCAGTAACGCCCCAGTCCGTTATACCGTTTCAGTAAAGGTTAGAAATCACTAGAGAGAGCCAAACATCCACACCGTCAGTGGCCTCTAATAGTGTGCTACGTCATGTCCCACGCTGTGGTCCGTCATCAACATTGATGTTAGCCCACCGATTGGTGGATATACACAACCAAGCCCCAAGAAATTATTTTACCCATGTTTATACAACTACAGAGATCAAACTTTAAATCTAGAATTTGGTCCAACCGCGAAAGACCTTCAGACTTCCCCACACCCAAGCTATTGCATAGTTGGGATTACCTTTAAAGATCTGGGCCCACTGACCGCATGGATGTTTAGCCCACCCATTGGTGGATATACATACCAAAAAAACCACCATGATTGGTAATCTCTAGCCATTAGATTTTACTACTTTTTAAGCGTGATTGATTTTTATGAGTACTAAAACCAAGTGCTAAAAATTATCAAACAAGCTGATTTTTTGGAGTAAAACTTCTGTCATAAGATGTCACAACCCATAATGCGGGCCACGTGGCACACTATTAGAGGGTTCTGACAGTATGGATGTTTATCCAGTCCCTCGGAGGACCTGCAAACCAAAAATCAGCCTGATTAGTGATTTCTAAGCGTTGGATTGAAGTTATTTTCATGGGTTGATTATAACGGTAGGAATTTGAGCATTATTGAGCGTTATTTGAGTGCAAAGATCCAAAGGTTATAAATCACTAATCAGGCTGATTTTTGGTTTGCATGTCCACCGAGGGACTGGCCAAACATCCATACGGGCAGAGCCCTCTAATAGTGTACCACGTGGCTCGTATTGTGGGTTGTGAGTTGTGACCGTGACCGGCTTCGGTTACAACATCCTGTGACAGAAGTTTTACTCGATTTTTGGCATGAATGTCTGCCAAGTGGTGGGCTAAGGGCCCAGATGGCAGCAGTGAGTAACAAAAAAAAATGGTGCTAGCTACAGCTTGTTGCATCGCGACCCATTTTGGGAATACGATCAGAAGTTGGTAACGTGCGCCTCGGTGCGTGATGCGCACCTAACTCGTTGTCGTCCTGGAAATTGGAAACGGGGGACTACGATACCAAGTTTTCTTCTGCTACCCACCGATTTTGCATCAAAGTCAGTTTCAGTCGTCCGCCCATGTTCCTACAAAGCTAAACGCGTTGTTGGTGACGAGACGACTTTGCTAGATACAATTTCCGCTAACGTGCACCGCTGTGGACACAACAACAGAAGGCAATCTTCACGAGACACGTATACGCTTTTAACTGAATGAATTTTACTTTAATGCTCAAAATAGCGCGATAAATTAAAAATCTTGAGAGATACTTCGTACGAGGTCAGGCTCCGAGTCCGAGAGACGAGATACAAAAGACACGTGTGATTGGCAGGTCTCCGCAGAATCCGAAGAGTCAACATTCTTTACAAGAGAAAAGGAAGAAAGTAATGCTGTCAGCCTCTGAAGCGTTGATGGTTGTCAGATTCAGTAGACGTGTCTTTAGAAATACATCCAACGGTGTAGTATTAGGGAAGACGCTTTCCCGAGCTGACACCAACAATTCAACGCTGCTCACAAAAGAGATCCTCCCCTACGCCACAACAATCCGAAACGCCACGTTATCAAATTTCTGGAAATTTCCCGCTTGTGGGACCCACTTCTTAAATAATATGAAATTATGAACAAATTTTTATGAGGGCCTGGGAGAGTAAAACTTCTATCACAGCATTCTGACATATGCTTCTCTCACAATGCAATACACAGGCCACATGGCACAATCTTAGTGAAGGCTGAGCGTATGGATGTTTGGCCAGTCTCTCAGTGGACCTCTAAACCAAAAATCAGCCTGATTGGTGATTTCTAAGCGATTCTATTGCAGTTATTTCCATGAGTTGATTTTAACGGTAGTAATTCGAGCATTATTGAGCGTTACTTGGGTGCAAAGATCCAAAGGTTGTAAATCCCTAATCAGAATGATTTTTGGTTTAGAAGTCCACTATGGGACTGGCCAAACATCCATACGGTCAGAGTCCACTAATAGTATGCCACGTGGCATATATTTTGCATAATGACAGAAGCATCTGTAAACGCTGTGATAGAAGTTTTACTCGCCTGTGAGGATTTGAGGCGATGAACATACCACGTGGCACACTTTTTCCGGGCCCACTTACTCATAAATTCTTGTCCCACCCTTAATGGACCTGCACATCATAAATCATCTCAAGATTAAAAAAGAATCCAACCACTATAAACTCTCAAATCCAACGGCAAGAGATCACCAATCAGGCTGATTTTGATTTGTAGGTCCATCAAGATGGTAGTTCGAAATCGGTCGTGGTTCGGTCTGTAAAACAAAGGAGTAAAATGACCGTCCACAATATGAGCTACGTGGCACACTTTTAGAGGACGCCTACAAACCAAAAATCAACCTGATTAGAGCATCTGTAACAGCTATCCATAGCTATTCTCCTAATTGACTAATTAGTGATTTTATAAGCGTTGGATCTGTCATTTTCGTGGGTTGATTTTAACCGTGAAAATTTAAGTGTTTTATTATTTGGCACGATGTTCCAAAGGTGGGCAGTCATCGGGGGTTGTCATTGTAGTCGGTAAGCCAAGCATTACTCAATGTGCCACGCGGCACTTTTATGCGATCCATAGCTGCGTCCGAAATATCTCCCGCCAAAGGAAATCATAAACCATATCTCCTTGAATCCACGTGTCTTCCAAATAATTATGAACCGTCCACGTATCTTTCGAGATATCAGAGTAAAAGACCTGCCGTATTGAAACACAGCTGGTGAAGTCCATCGTATAAGAAGATCCCACGGTTGAGATTCTCTCTTTTTAAGTATTTGAATGCAGCCAAAGTTTTCCGCTTCCTGCGTGTTGTCTTTAGAGAGCGCTTTAAAAAGATGGTGAAAGAAAAGGGATGATTTTTATTAGCGGTTGACGATTGAACGTCGACATCACCGGCAAGATGAACGGAAGTTTCGTGAAGAAATCGACGAATGCTCGCCAGAAAAGATTAGAGATCAGACGGTTGAAATCAGTCGACTCAAATGAGAACCTTGTATCAGACGATGTCCATGTCCATCAAAACTTTGCAAAGAAGAGAAGATCGTGTGATAGAGCGATACCCTGTCGTACCGTAACCGCCTCAGCAGCATCATCAGAGAACGACGTCGGCGCAGGAGTTGGGATTTTAGTTTCAGGAACCGGAGAAATATGCGGAGAAGGAGAGAATATGCAGAGTTTGGTTTGTTTATCACACGGGTCGATTTCGGTGTGCGGACGGAGGAGAGAGATGGAAGATACAGTAACAGTAGCTCCTGGGTTTTTATCAAACGAGATTGTACGGTATGATTTTTTTGCGGTGTATGATGGACATGGTGGGTCCAAGGTAGCACAAGCCTGTAGAGATCGGCTACACCGAGTACTTGCTAAGGAGATTGAAGATGAGGATGAAGAAGAACATGAGCATGAGCTGGATTGGGAGAAGGTCATGTCCGCTTCTTTCTCAAAGATGGACGATGAGGTTAATGGGAGAAGACTTGAAATGGGAGACGGATCCGGATCCGGTTCCGGTTCAACGAATACCGTCGGGTCAACTGCAGTGGTGGCGATCGTGGGAACGGATAAACTCGTCGTAGCAAATTGCGGCGATTCGAGAGCCGTCATATCCCGCGGAGGCGTCGCCGTACCGCTCTCCCGCGATCATAAGGTATATCTTTTTAGCATTTTTTTTATTATTTTTATTATTATTATGAATTTGCATGGATTGGTTGAAAATAAATAATTTTGTTCATCTGAAATTTTCCGTTGATTTTATATTTGATTAAATTGGATAATTTCATTTTAAATTGTATTAAATTGCATTTCTATATATTAGGGATAAAATAAAATGATATAAAATGAAATATTTATTGGCTAAATAATAAATTGAAAAATAAATAGAAATAACCTTTAATTTGTGCACATAAAATATATTTGAAATTTGAGTTTAATGAGAAACCATAAAAAGAAATTATTTGATGATGCTAACACCCCAAAAAGGCGCCAAGTATAAATTTCATATATGGTTGTTTGAAAAAAAAAAAAATACGGTACGAGAAATGTTCGGGTACGATTCGGGTTTTTCATTAAAATTGCGTTAAAAAATTCAGTAAAAATAAAATTTAAAGCAAAATATTGACAATCTTATAAAATGATTTTTCATGTTCAAAACTCGATAATCCGGGAATAATTCGGCGCGAATTATTCGATCATGTTTGAAAATTATTGAATTTTCGAGAATTTAATAACAATGTGGATAAAGTTTATATGAAGATTCTAAGGTAAGAGGATGTTGCAGAAATGGTGATGGGGCATGATCATGAATTAGTGTGTACCCATGGAAGATGTATTCACTTTCAATATGTTCCGGCCCTAACAATGTGGACACAAATATGCTTATCCATGTCCTTTTACCTTTTCAAGGTGTCCCTAATGTTTACCAAGGTGTCCTTTAGACTTTTGTGGTGCTTTTTTTTTTTTGTTTTTTTTGTTGTTTCCAATTTATATAACTTGATTGGCAATTAGTGCATATGATGTCTCGTGTTATTCGATAGGACTGCTACTCGGGCAGGTTGGGTCGGGTTTGGGGTCAACCCGATCTTCAACATTGTGAGCCGAAGCCCAATCTAACGTTGGGTCTAGAATTTCCAGCCCAAGCTCAATCCGATCGGGCTAGTTAGGTTGGAAAATTATTTAATTTTTTAATTTTATTGCTAGGAAAGGTTCATAAATTTTCTTATATTAATTTCTAATATAAAAATACATAGAAGAATAATTTTTTATTCGTAATATTTACAAACATAAACCACACTAAAAATAGGCTAGGAAACATAAAACACATTAATAAAACATATACATTTATATTTGCAGTGATGTATTGTTGGGATCGGGTTGGGTCAGGTTGTCCAAAGTCTCAACCCGATTCTGATCGGGTTGCAAAATTCAAGCCTGAGCCCAACCCTATTAGTGAAGGGGCCAACCCAACCAGAGCCCAACGTCGGCTTGAGCCTGCCCAAGCTGCAGCCCTATTGTTCGGTGATGAATGATTCAATTGACCATCTTACTGTTTTAAGTCATCGGTAGCTTCCCGTGCCTCTTGAAGTAAGTTGTGCATGAGTACACGTTTGCTTCAAATTTTTGCATTGAGCGCTTACCCAATGCAATATCCGTCGAAGCTATCATAACTTTTGCTCTGTTAAGGGATCAGATCGTCTAGTTGATCTGATCTGATCCATTACAACATTGGGCTTAGATCGAGGTATTGGTTCTCCATTGGATCAGGTCTAGATGATCTGATCTGATCCATTACAACAGTAGGCTTAGATCGAGGTATTGGTTCTCTATTGGATCGGGTCTAGATTTGGGAATATGGGGTGGGACCGCCCACTGTCACCGTTAACTTTAGCTCCGTATTTGATAGGGTTAAAAGTTTCAGATTTTTTGTGACGGTGATTTCTATGGTGAGGAGATCAATCTGACAAATACTTAAAGACTTTTTCCTTTGTTATCGTAATTTCATTAATTTTCATAATTCCTTATGTATCTATTTGTATCGGCTAAATTTAATGATCGTGTGAACCCTAAAACTTCATTTTTTGATGTTTTAATTCTTCAAGAAACCTTGTAAATTACAACTTCGGATCGGGTTTAAGCAGTCACTGATTGAGATTATTTGATAATGTTTTTGGTTTTTCTTACACAGCCTGATAGGCCTGATGAACTGGAAAGAGTGGAATCTGCTGGTGGAAGGATCATAAACTGGAACGGTTACCGTGTCCTAGGAGTACTTGCTACTTCTAGATCTATAGGTACCAAAATTTCTTTCTCTATCTTGATTAAATGTGCCAGAGTTGTCTTAAGTTTTTTATATATGGTAGTGTTGTATTTTTGTTTTTTAAACCGTGGGTACCCGGGTCTCTTAGAGCACCCGACTAGTCCCCGGGGACACGATAGTCACCCATTCCACACGTGCCAGAGTGTACTGGTAGAGTTAACGTGGACTGAGCCACTTATTACCCTACTCTTTCCAGGAGGTAGCCCCAAGGAGAGTTGAACTCAGAACCTCCTACTTTTTGGAGTAGGGCCCTGGCCACCTATACCAGAGTTAAAAAATTGGTCGTTGTTAACGGATTTTTGGACCTCCCCCATTACAGTATAACAGCCGTTATTTTCCGAATAATGGTCAGGCTGTGGGCGGTTGTACCCACAGAACTGGGTTCGAGTCTTTGGATGGTAATCCCCAAAGACTTGGGTTCAGTCTTTTTCTTACCTAGACAGGGTAAGGGGAGAATAATAAATGTTTACCTATAGAAAAAAAAATTGGTGTGGACATTAAACTTGTGATGGTTGTATTTCTTCTAACAAATTCTCAAAATTTGTTTGCAGGGGATCACTACCTCAAACCCTATGTTATCTCGGAACCAGAGGTCACAGTTAGTCAGCGAACCGTGAACGACGAGTTCCTGATACTAGCAAGCGACGGTTTATGGGATGTCATGTCAAACGAAGTAGCATGTGAGGTTGTAAGAAGATGCCTTGATGGCCGAATGGTGAGGAGATTTTTGGAGACTGTAAACGGAAGCGCTGCTGCTGCGGAGGCAGCGGCAGTGCTAGCGGAGCTAGCAATGGCTCGGGGGAGCAAAGACAACATTAGCATAGTCGTAGTCGAGCTTAAGTAATCAAGCGGCGTCTTCTGTTCATGTCGCAATCTCTCATGTTGTTTTCTTCAGCGTTGTATAACCTTTTCTTATTGTATTAAAATTTAAAAGAGAAAGTGATGGTACAGCGGAATGGCATGCGAGTAGTGCCTCATCTATTACTACTTTAAAGCAAAAACTGGAGTTGGGGCACGACATTCATATGACGTTCAACGTTGATCATGTATGGATGTTCAACCCATCCCTAGGTAGAACTACATACCAAAAATCAGATTGATTAGTGATTTTTAACTTTTGTACGAGTACTCCAAATAATGTTCAAAATCCACGGTTACAAGTAAACAATGAAAAAGATTCTAATCGAATGGATATAAATTATTAATCACGAAATTAAATTTTGGTATGTAAGTCCAGCTAAAAATGGGCCAAACATCCACACGGCATCAGTGGTACGGTCTATAAGCGTGTGCCATGTTGTCCATACTATGGTTCGTTATAAACGTCGAGGAGGCCCTTGCACGTCCCCTGGTCAGCTTAAGACGGATGGCTATTGAAGGCTGGTGAGCCAAGGGTGTCCGAGGACCATGGTCAGATGTTTTATTGAAGGCCAAGGGTGTCCGAGGACAATGGTCAAATGTTTTACGACTTCTGCCGGGCTGCGATTCAAACGCTTTGTTGACAACATGTTATAGATTACAAGGGGAGTAGAACTTTGCTTACCAACCACAATATGAGCCACGCGGCACACTCTTAGAGGATGCTGACCTTATGGATGTTTTGGCCACTCCTTTGGTGGGGCTACAAACCAAAAATCAGCCTGATTAGTGATTCGTTTGGATCTTTGTACCCGAAAAATGGTAAATTAATAAAAATGCTCGAACGCATAGAAAGCATCAATCAGGCTAATTTTTTGTCTGTATTCCCATCTAGGGTTAGGTCAGAAATCTCTAAGAACATGCTACGTGGTTCATACCAAGGTTTAAAGGGGACCGTTATAACGGTATAACGGACTGGGGGCGTTACCGTTTTTTCCGTTATAACGAAAAAAAACACTCGGGCAAAAACAGAAAAATAACCGAAAATAACGGGAAAAAGTGGCGCTGAAATTCAAATTTTGAATTTTAAAATTTGAATTTCAAAATTTCAAAAATGAAAAATAACGGAAAAAAACAGAATATAACGGATAATAACGGAAAAATAACAAAAAATAATGGAAAATAACGCCATTTTTTTTCACAAAATTTTCCAGAAAATAACGGTCGTTATTTTCGTTATAACGGAAAAATAACTGAAAATAACGGCGTTATTTTCTTTGTAACGGCTGTTATTTTCTGGGTGTTTTAACGGTCTGTAACGTAACGGGGTAGGTCCGAATTCGTTATAACGGCCGTTTTTTAAACCTTGGTTCATACTTCATATTGTGGTCGGTCAGCAAAGTTCTACTCGTTACAAATGGCTGAAGGTTTTCTGGAGATGTGAGGAATCTGGACCATTGATCTGATCGACACCCCTTAACGTGGACAGTGACCTTGTGACTTGTCCACATCATTTTTATCTTTTCCCATGCAGGAATTCGATTTTCGTCACTAGCACTAGCAATCAATTTTGGTGACTAGTGTCTATCCACTTGACAAGTACCGTACCTTGATTATCCTTTTTAAAAAAAAAAAAATTTTTAAACTTTTTTAAGAAAACAACGTTCTCAACGTAGTCCTTTTCCACATATAAAAAGCTATATAAAATAAAATAAAAAAAATCATATTTCGGTGGTGGGGCCCACATGGAGATCACGTTCGACAATCCAACCACACAATTGAGTTTTTCATATTATGGTTACCCTTTGCACAAAAAATAGAACATTTCGACCTTCTTAACCTCATGAAAATATGACTTTAATTTGAAAAATCCAGGCCATCCAATTAAATCATTATTTTCGGTCAATTTTTTATATGGTTAGTAATTTCGAAGTGAACTGATTTTTGTCAACCATATGATCATCATGGCAAAGACGACAACTCAATATATGGTTGGATTGTCCAATATGATCTACATGTGGGCCCCAACCTCAGGTGTAAGAAGTGGATGTAAGAAATGGGTGTAGCTCTAATTGGGTACTCTTTAAATAATATGATAAGAGGGTTTGTTTTTGTTGGTTGACAATGACAGGGAATGATGGTTAAAGTAAACAAATTGATTTCCATACTCTTCATAAATTAAAGATGAGAGATATATTAGTGGGAATCTCTCTCTCTCTCTCTCTCTCTCTCTCTCTCTCTCATTATTTCATTAAGTAGTGCTTGTCACTATACCAAAATACATGGAAAACGATGGCCAAAAACCATCATTTTGAGGTTTAAACGTCGTCGCGTGGCTGATACTATGGTTCTAGTCCATGGTTTGAAATCTTGGGATTTGAAGCCGGATCAATGGGCTCCAATCCCGATCTGGATCGGTCCGATCCTGAACAGGATTGGCCAATATCGATCGAGACGAACGTGAGACTTCTATGGGAAACAGTGATCTCAGGTGAGACGATCCATTTTTTTGGATCGTATCAATGGGCTCTGATACTAATCTGAATTGCCCGATCCAGAACGGGATAGGCCGAGACTTCAAACTATGTTCTATATATAGTTCCATTTTCATTTAATATTTTAATGCCAATGGAGTCCACAAGCCATGTAATACTACATGCCAAAAATACTTGTTTTAAAATTAAAAAAAATGGGAGATCCTCTCTCTAAAATTAAAACTACTCGTACATGGTGAAAGAATTCACACCTAATATTCAAATGTAGTGTACTCTTCACACACGTGGGACTCACCTATGTGTACAAATTACAAAAATACCCTTATATAGTAAAATTACCAAAATACCCTCAAATAAAAATTAGGGTTTTACAGGTCCTCAGTGACATTTTTCAAGTGCATCATATCTAAATTGTGATGAATAGGCAAATGATGTGCATATGACAGTGTTAGTATGCAGGCGATGTATACCAAATTTACATTAACATTGTAAAATAGCTTATAACGTACCTTCTAGTATGACAAATCAAATAGGATCGATCTTTTTGACCATGCAGTAGAATTATTATCCTTATCCGCACACTTTTTCATCTTCTTGCCAGTTACCTTCCCGAACTTAATTTGAAGAATTCTAGTTTGTTTAATGCCTCAGAACTACTCCAATGTTGGGATGCCTCCTATTTTCTTCCTTCCCATTAACTTGTAATTTTTGCCACTTAAAAAAATGACCTAGCCTACTAGTAGATATCTTGTGTGGCCTGTATGTAAGCATATTTCCTTTCATGTGTTAGTCTCTCTGAGTGTATCCCTTCGCTACAAGCAGGATAAACATATTTTCATCCAGTCTTTACAACCCATAAAATGGTCGTGTGTTGGAAAATCATGCATAGCCCATAATAAATTACTTTCATGTTTAAAATACTAGTGGGTGGCCCGTGCCCACGGCACTCCCCGACAAAGCATTTGCCCAAATCGGGTGTGAGTGGCTGAGATCCACCGTCCAATTGCTGATAAGATCTCGACTATCTATATATGAAGCCTATAAGAGGGGGAGACAACTGAGCTGATTTGTTATATAGATAGTGAGTGGCCCGTGTCTATGGTAATTCCGGACAAAGCATTTGCCAAAATTGGGTGTGAGTGGCTGAGATCCACCATCTAGTTAGGAGATAAGATCTCGGCTCTTCTTTGTTGAAACATATAAGAAGGGGTATAAGTGGGGAGACAACCACTGTGTTTTGCTATATATATAGATAGTGGGTGGCCCGTGCCCACGGCACTCCCAAAACAAAGCATTTGCCAAAATAGGGTGTGAGTGGCTGAGATCCACCGTCATTTGGGTGTTAAGATCTTGACCCTTCTTTGTTGAAACAGATAAGAGGGGGGATAAGTGAGGAGACAACTTCCCTGTTTTGTTATATAGATTATTAGTGTAGCAGTCCTATGTTATGGTTCTGATAGACCACAATTCTTTCAACTCTGCGACCAATGACTTCAAATATATATTAATGTCATGCCCTAGACCATTTTTTCTGGGAATCAATAGTGTGAACATAAAAATTCCTTCTGCATTCATAAAGATGGAGGAAGATTGTACAAAACAATCCATTTTATTCTTAGGGTGTGTTTGATTACCAAGTGGGAAAATTGCATTTTCCTTAGGAAAACATAACTGTCCATTGTTAGATGGCCAGTATAAATCTGTATAATTTTTTCTAACAAGCCATTTAAATCTGGATAATTTTTCCTACTAAGCCCGGAATTCATTTCCCATTCAGATAGGTAAGAATTCATATCCACCTGAAAATACACCTTTTTTTTCTTACATGATTGAAATATTTGTTCTCAGTTGTAATCAATCAGCCATTTACGGCATATCCCATATGTATTTTTTCGGAAAAATTTTTCTTGCAATCAAACACGGCATTACTAATAAATGACTAATAGACGTGGGGCCCACATGCAGATGAGTTAAGAGCTAATTTTTTGTCAGGATGATCTCCTCACCAGAAATCAGTAATTTTTAAAACTTCTAACCCTATTAAATATGGACCTAAATTTAACGATGAAAATGGATGGTCTACAATTTTTCAACTTGCAATCCACTTTTCAGAAGGCTACAAATGTTGGAATGGGCTGATTTTTAGTGAGATTGATATCCATGTCGAGAAGAATATCCTCACAAAAAATTAGGTCTTAATTCATTTGCATATGGGCCTCACATCCATTAGTCATTATATATATTAGTAAGAATAACATGATTCAACGTATCCCAGCTCATATATATGTTTATATATAAGCTTAGTGCCTAAGATTTGGACAGTCCAAATTGAGGACCATGACTGCAGCACATCTCTATCAATGATCCCATTATTGTGGGAGACAGCTTGATAAAATGTTAAAAGTGTTTGGACATCCTACAAAAAGCCCAGTCCATAGGTGAGTACGTGAGTCCAAAATAGTCTCTCAGGTGGCACATTTTTATGCACTCCACACAGCTCCACAGGGAAAAATGCTCCACATACTAAATTTTCTCTGAACAAAGCCCTAACTATGTCGGCGAGAAAATATTCAGGAAGAGCGTCTTGGAGGACAGCCAGCTTATAGGATAGGGCTATGTTGTGAATTAGAAAGTAGAGAGTGGTGGGGTTTCCATGTTGGAGGCATGTGAGGGAGATGAACATGGACTAAAAGTGTGGAGAATTCTTGAGGAAAAGAGGGAAAAAGTAATTACTTTCAAGGGGTATTACTAATTACTTTCATATTTCAGGGGGTATTACTAAAATACCCAAAAAATAGGCCTAGAAATGTAGCTAATGTGCTTTAAATTTACTCTTACTAAAATAAGAGCGTCTTGGGGACGTCACTGGTTTTTCAGTTATTACGGCCGTTATAACAAATTGTAACGCTCAAGGGTAAAAATGGAAAATATAGGAAAATAACGGAAATAATGGAAAATAATGGAAAAAACTGAAATAATGGCACTGAAATTCAAAATTATTTCAAAAACAAAAAACAAATGGAAATAACAGCTTTCTTCACAAAATTTCCCAAAAAATAACGGTCGTTATTTTTGTTATAAAGGAAAATAACAGCCGTCGTTTTTCAAACATTTTAACGGTACATAACGTAACGGGGGAGGTCCGATTCCGTTATAACGCCCGCTTTTAAACTATGGTCTATATCCCACAAATGTTGCATATTCTTACCAATCAGGATTCGGGACAGTGCACCCCATGTAGGGGAACTGGGGGTGTTACTGTTTTTCCGTTATAACGACCTCAGGGGCAAAAGTAGAAAATAACGGAAATAATGGCGCTGAAATTCAAATTTGAAATTTGAATTTCAAAAACCAAAAAAAAAAAAAAAAAAACTTTAGATAACGGCTGTTTTTCTTCAAAAAATAACGGTCATTATTTTCGTTATAACGGAAAAATAATGACAGTTATTTTTAAACTGTTTTAACGGTACATAACGTAACAGGGGAGGACTGAATGTGTTATAACGGCCGTTATTTTCGTTATAACGGCTGTTATTTTTGTTATAATAGCCGTTTTTTAAAACCATGGTCTATATCACACAGATGTTGCAAATTCTTACCAATCGGGATTCGGGACAGTGGACCCCATGCAGGGAAACCTATCTAGCCAAAACTTGTCTTCATCAAATGATTTTTTAGGTCTTCAATGGAGGGTAAGTGAAACCATGCGGTAAATCCAAGTTTTTTTCTTTCAAATAGTACTAGTGAAGGGGCACGTGCAACACATGTAACGATCACACGAAGATAGTTTTCCAAGTTACTTTTAAACGCAGTGTTGGAATACTTGTTCTGCATGTTGATCAAACCAAAAATCAGCTTGATTGGTATTTCCTAGCCATTGGATCGGAGCATTTCTCTTTTTTACATCACGGGCTTTACAAACATGCCTATGCCAGAAAAAACATTGGGTTCCCATGCTTAAAAGTTGTTGAAGTCCCATGGTTAAGAATCACCTATCAGACTGATCTTTTGTGTGTGGGTTCAAGAATGGGAAATCCAAATATTCATGGTTGGCATGGCAATTTTTGGTGTGATCAAAGCCCAAATTCTGCGATTCACGACCCTGACCTTGACCCCGATTTGGCTGCATGCAAGTGTGTGTGTGTGTGTTTCGAGTTTGTAGAGTTGTGCCCATAGGACACAAAATTGGGATGCCCAAGAGCTCCACCTCCACCCTTAAGTCTTGAAACAAGAATCCTCCCAAGCAATATTGAAAACAAAAAATCCTCCAAATTTTTTAATCAAATATCATTAAAATTTGGTTAAGGTTTCTGAGGTCTTGGGTTCAAAACCCATTAGCCTTAAGTTAAAAACATATTTATTTATTTATTAAAACTTTATGAATCACAATGAGTTCAATCCCACACAAAGCAGGTTTTCTCCTGAAGGATTTTACAAAGACCAACCCAAAAAATGAGATTTGCTGATCTCATTTTCATCTGAACTTATCTTACTATACAATTAGAAAGGTACATAGGGAATCTATCCCTTGTTTATCACGTTATAAATGAAAGTTCCAGGGTACTTGGGGAATCTATTCCATTTTTAAAAAGGGTCAGGCTCAGGAGCCCCCCTTTTCTAGCTCCTCTCGGGAGTCAGATTTGGGGCCGCGGCATGGAACTGGCATTCACTAAATGAAAAAAGTGAATGCCCAGCTCACCGTTGGCCCCAAGTCCCAGAAAAGGAGGGTTCTTGGAGCCTCAAGTTTTTTGGAAACAAAACATGCAAAAGAAAGAAGAAAAACTGGTTGGCATAGTCGCGAAGTACACATGGCACAACTTTATTTCAATTGGAGACTTTTGTGCAAGTAACCTATGTATAATAGTATTTTTGGTTTGAAAAGGAGATTCTTAACAACCCCATGACCATGGGCATCAATGGTGTGTTAGCTACCTTTCACTTCCTTGGATTCTCAAGAGAAAAAAAAGATTGGACTTCTCTGGTCCCTAATGGATTTGAAAGGGATGTCCCAACCTTTATTTCCATCACTGCTAAAGAAAAAGTGTACCTCATCCACACCTAAAACTCAACATTGAAACAAAGAACCCAATTGAAAATGCTACTTAGGCAATATAATTATTAGAGCTAAGAACTTTAGGATGTTGACCATTGACACATGCTGATTATATATTTGATTCTAATGCGGAACATCAATGATTTGATTAGGCGCGTGTGACCGCCTCTTGCCAACGTAATTGAGAGCATCTCTACTGGTAATTTTATCTCAATGTCAAATTTTAGATTGTAAAGTGGAAAAATGCTATATTTGACACGTGATGCTCCAAGAATGCATTTAAAAAAATATATATTTATTTACTAGGTGGATTTACACCTAAAAACACCATGTTGCATTCTCTTGAGATCATTAATTGTACGGATGTTTGAACCTTGAACCGTCTCAAGGTGGATGTGCATGCCAAACACACAGTCCTGATTGGTGGTTTATAGGCATTGGATTTGAGTATTCTAAAATAATGCACGTCGAAAATGAACTCACGAAAAAGACTCAAATAAAACGGTTAAAACCCACCAATTAGGCTGATTTTTGGTTTGCATGTCTACCATCCGTATGGTCAAAGATCTCTAGTGTGCGGGTAAAACTTTGCTGATCACTATATTAGCCACATGGCACGTTCTTAGAGGACTTGGACGGAATGGATGTTTAGCCATTCCCTAGATGGACGGACCTACAAACCAAAAATCAGCCTGATTACTGATTTCAAACCCTTAGACCTTTGTACCCCAAATATTGGTCAATAATGCTCCAATTCCACGGTTAAAAATCAAAACGACTCCAATCCAAGAAATCACTTATCAAGCTAATTTTTGGTTTATATGTCCATTTTGGAGTTGGGCCAAACATCCCTAAGGTCAGACATCTCTGAGAATAAGCCACCGTGGCTCGTATTATTGAGCGGTAAGTAACTTTGCTGACCGGCACAGTCAGCTAAGTTTTTATCTGTGTCAACATCACATGACATGACGTTTCAATTGAATTTCATTGCAGGAATAGGGGATTGTGGCAAGATGTGATTGGCTACTTTCTCACTACTTCAACCAACAACGATCGCGCACCACATATACCCATTAAAAAAATCCTTTTAAAGCAAAGTCTAAACCATGTGTATATGTGGCACGCGATCATTGGGCATATGATCGCTGCTTAATAAAATCCCACCGCTTCGTATATTTCCCTCTGGGTGGCGAGCTTCTGTTACTCAGTGTTGCCATCTGGGCCCACTGACCTGTTGGATATTTAGCCCTAGCCCACCCTTGCTGGATATACACACCAAAAATCGGCATCATTGGTATTCCCTGGCCATTAGATTTGAACAAGGTTTCAAAGGGACCGTTATAACGGTATAATGGATTGGGGTGTTACCGTTTTTCCGTTATAACGAATTGTAACGCTCAGGGGCAAAAACGGAAGAAACAAAAACAAAAACCCCGACCACCTCAGCCTCACCACACACATACCCAGGGTGTGCTCGAGTGCTTTTTGCGGAAACACTTACCTGGTACGGGTGTGTTGAGGCGAGTAAAACTTGTGTCACGTGATGTTGTGACGGAAGCGGGTCTCAATACGAGCCACATGGCACACGATCAGAGGGCGCTGACCGTATGGATGTTTGGCCAGTCCCTCGATGGATCTACGAATCAAAAATCAGCCTGATTAGTTATTTACAACTTTTGTATTTTTGCACCCAAATAACGCTCAATAATGCTCAAATTCCTACCGTTAAAATCAACCCGTGAAAATAACTTCAACGGAATCGGTTAGAAATCACTAATCAAGCTGATTTTGTGTACCATTCCATCGAGGGACTGGCCAAACGTCCATACGGTCATCGTCCTCTAATAGTATGCCACGTGGCTCTTATTGAATGCTGTGACCGGCTTCGGTCACAACATCTTGTGAAATAAGTTTTACTCGAGGCGAGTGCCAGGACTGCAATCCTGCCATCTCTTAGGGTCTGTTTGGCAACCAGACTTAGATTTGGAATTGAAAATAGAATTCCAAGATTTGTGATATCTAAGAATTTCAATTCAAATAATTGAAAATTCTTATGTTTGGTTGCACCGTGGAAATTACTTGGAATTCTCAATGAATTCTAATTTTAGCTGTTTGGATATCTAACATAATTGAATTTTCTATCTATCCACGTAAGAGAAATATCATCTCATGAACTTTATATTATAATGACTATTATTTTTGTCATCCGTCAATTTACTATTATCGACATTAATTTAAAGAAAAATTTTAAAAATAATAAATAAAATTATTTTGATAAGATTTTGACTAACCCGTGCCAACATCTCAATGGCTAAAGCCTAAGTGGTACATGATGCAATAAATACGGATGTCCATCATCAACACCAATGATGGACCACATTATGGGTGCGCCATGTGGCATATTATTAGACAATAGACTGTATTGATGTTTTTTCCATCCTTAGGTGGACCACATACTAAATACCAAGTTGATTAATTATTTCTAACCTTTAGATTTGAGTACCCCAAATAATGCTAGATATCCCATAATTAAAGATCAACCCATAAAAAGACACGAATCCAAAGGTTACAAATCACTAATACTGTATGGATATTTGTCCCATCCCTAGGTGGGTCTACATATTAAAAATAAGGCTAATTGGTTATTTATAAGCTTTTGGATCTTCATACCCCAACTAATGATATATATCCCATGGTTAAAAACCAACCCATGAAAGACATCAATCAAACAATTAAAAATTTGTAATCCGTTGATGATATACCATAGTATGAGCCACGTGGCACATTAGTAGAGACCACAGACCTTTTGGATGTTAGTCTCATCCCTAGGTGGACCTACATGCTAAAAATCGGGCGGATTAAAATTTTCTAACCTTTGGATCTGAATACCCTAAATAATGATAGATATCACACAGTTAAAAATCAACTAAAAAAATACACCAATCCAACGGTTGCAAATAACTAATCTTGTTAATTTTTTATTTATAGGTCCACCTAGGGATGAGTGTGAGAGTTGGAGCTATAAAAATTCTCTCAAATCTCTCCGCCTGGAAATAGAATTCTAGGAATTAGAAGTTTCTTCTCCCCCTTAAAACTCCTAATTCTGGGAAAATAACGGAATTGAAAATATAATTCCTGGAATTCGGTCCTCTCAAACACAGAGATTTATAATTCCAAGAATCACAAATCCAAACCCGGCTCAATTCCGGGTTACCAAACAAACCCTTAGAGACAGGGCCAAGTCATCAAAGTTTTACTCGTTTTACTCGTGGGTCGTGATGTAACAAGGTATACCTGAGATCTTTTCATTTGTAGAAGCGACATTTTTGGTAGTCACTGCTGCCATCTAGGCCCACTGACCGCATGGATGTTTAGTCCACCCCTTAATAGATATTCATACAAAAAATCAGCTTGTTTAATGATTTTTAGCCGTTAGTTTTAGTACTCAAGCAATGTTTGCATCGGCTATAAAAACGCCTCAAAAAGTGCTAAAAAGTGTTAAAATCTAATGGTTATAGATTACCAATCAAGGTTATTTTGGGACTGTATATCCACCAAGGGGTGTGATAAACATCCATGCGATCAGTGGGCCCAAATGACAATGGTGAGTAACAAAAATCGTGCTCCACATTTGAAACAGTTTCAGGCATACCTTGTTACATCTTTTTCCTTTACGCATTACTAACCGCTAATTGGACTCAAATTCGAGCATTTGGGTTAGTAGATCCAAAGGTTTGAAATCACTAGTCAACTGATTTTTGGTACGTAGGTGCACCTAGGGATGGGCCAAACATCCATACGGTCAGTCGTTTTTAAGAGTTTGTCACGTAGCTCATACTGTGGTCCGCCAGACCGGAGCGTGGTCAAAGATCTACTCTATAGTGTAGGGGCTATGGCCGCACTCATCGAGGATCTGCCCTATAGTTCGGGTGTGTGTGTGTGTGGCTCGTACCCTCATTCCCAATGGTTATAGATCACTAATCAAGCTACTCTGGAGGTCCTTATAGGGATTGTCCAACCATACGGTCAATGGTCTCTAAGCGTGTGCCACATGGCTCATGCTTGGTTCGTCAATTGGACGCTTGGCGTGAAAGATTTACTCCATCTTGTGACACATGAATGCTTACAATGGAGGTAGTGGACCCACATCTATCTATTCTTCTTATTAACGAGAAGGCCCTTCTAATGTTACCCACCTCAATCCCATTATTCCTAAATTGCCCTTGTTTTGTTTTTTTATTTTTTTAATCTTTTTGTCTTTTTCTTTGGAAAAATTACTTTTAAGTCCATATTTACAAAAAATTGATCATTTAGTCACATCTACAAAACTATGGACACTTTGGTTTAATTGTCTGTCCATTAAGGTATTTCTTTTGAAATACCCATACTACCCTCTAGCTAATATCTGTTTGAATTGATAGTATCATTTGATTTGAGGTTTAACTGACGACACAGTACTGTACGTCAGTTTTGTCCAGCTCATTCCCTCTATTTTCTTGTTCTTGAGCTTTTTTCCCTCAATTTCCTTTTTCTACAGCTTTTTTCCTCTATTTTCTTGCTTCACAGTTCTTTCCCTCTATTTTCTTTCTTTATAACTCTTTGCAATTCATTTATACTCCATTCAACCTTTCAGTCATCTATTTTATAGCATCTCGGTTATCCTCTACAGTTCTTTACAACTTGTCTATGTGTCGTTGAGGTGAATAAAGAAGGCAACGCTAATTTCAAGTGTTAGTTAAGAAAGATGGTGAAGATGGAACAAGGAAGAAGCTGAAGAAGATGGTTACTATTTTAATTTTCGTTAAATAAGAATCTTCAAGGAAGAAGCTGAAGAAGATGGTTATCACTTTCATTTTCGTCAAGCAATAACCGTCTTTCAAGTTTTAGTAATGATATTCACGAAACTGGTTGAACCAAGACCATTTTCGCCAAACCGGTTGAATCAGTACCATTTTCACAAAACTAGTTGAACCAGTACCATTTTCATGATGTAAGTATCTGTTTATAGTTTGAGTATTGAGCTCAACTTAGTTGAAATACTAACACAGTTAGACTATAATGAAAAGATGATGAGAAAATGCATCTCAACGAAGAAGAACCCATGTAACAATGTTGGAAACCGAACGATTTTTTTTTTTTAAACCGATTGAACCAGTACCATTTTCATGAAACCTGTATTCGTTTTCAATTTGAATATTGAGCACAACTTAGTTAAATCACTAACAAAATTAGATGATAATTAAGAGAAGATGAGAAAATGCACAACGAAGAGGAACTCTTGTAACAATAGTAAATCAGACAAAATTCTATCAAAGAAATTGTTCAACTTGATCGAACCAGTACAATTTTCACGATTTTATTTTCAGTTTGAATACTAAACCTTAAAATCTACAAGCAAAGCTTCATCTCCCTGACTGTTTTTATTTTATAAGACATGTTTAAAACTCCGTTTCACTCTCAACACCTTATCTATTTCTCTAACTATTTTGTTAAGTCGGTATTTTATTTCAAGTTTGAGTATTGAGCTCAAACTGGTTGAACCAACACCATTTTAGTTTCAGTGAATTAATTGAACTAGTAATAATAGTGAAACGGATGTCAAAAGTTTTTCAAAAGAATTAATTCTTCAAGCATCATAAACAATGAATTGTACCAGTGTCAGCCAAAGATAAAGATAAGGGCATTGTCGTCTTTTCATTCTGATTTAAAATATATTTAATAGTAAAAGTAACCAAAGAAAACTTATTGGTCCACCAAGCCATGAAGCACGACTAAATCGGATGAAATTTTTTTCTACGGTCAGATACGACCACGTGTTCTTAATTACAGCTTTTATGGTAATTCTTGCTTTTTTTTTTCCTCAGATCATACCACTTTTACATTTCAACCCACTAAAATTAATGCCTTCACATGATCTCTAAGAGTGTGCCATGTGTAAGGTGATGCAACGTGTTAAATGCATCCCACATGTTAAAGAGGGGTGCCAATGACAACACCACCCTAGACCAATCGCATTTTATTGAAGGATATGTCAACGAGGTGGACCTACATAACAATAGTCAAGGATCGAATGGCTAAGATCGATTGTCACAAATTGCACTAATTGAACATACTTACAAACCAAAAATAAACCTGATCAGTGATTTCTAAGCGTTGGATTGAAGTTATTTTCGTGGGTTGATTTTCACTGTAGGAATTTGAGCATTATTGAGAGTTATTTGGGTGCAAAGATCCAAAGGAAGTAAAATCAGGCTCATTTTTGGTTCGCAGATTGCAGGTCTACCGACGCACTGGCCAAACATCCATATGGTCAGCGGCTTCTAATAGTATGCCACGTGGCTCGTATTGTTGGCTGTGACTGGCTTCGATCACAGCACTGAAGTTTTACTCTAAGAACAGGGTGTCTAGACAGACTCGGTGACAATGACAACACCACCCTAGCCCAATCGCATTTTATCGAATGATCTGTAAATGTCAGGGATCGAATGGTTAAGATCGATTGTCACAACGTGCACTAATTGAACGATCAACCAATTAAGGTAAGACTCCTATTGTCAAAACATGCAGAGTTAGGTGAGGAGTGGAGTACGTACACACCTTTTTATTCGTGTGTAGAGTCCATGTCCAAGTAAAGATTACGGGTACATATCAGTCATTTTGTTTATGTAATGCCCCTGCCCGGGACAAATCTAGTATAAACTTGCATACTTAAAAGTATGCAAACATCGTCAGTACTGTTGGATTTCCATTGAAAAATGTGTTATTTCAACATTTAAAAAAAATATTTATAAATTAAAACACGTTTTTCGAGGAGCATTCAATGGTGTACTAGATTTGTCCCACACACCCCCTCCCCCCCGTGCCCGCCTCTCCAGTTTCGTCCCAAGTCTCTGAACAAGCATAGAGTGAGGTAGTGAAGCCGAAGGGAGAGAGAGAGAGAGGCTTCAAAAAGTCTCCATTTTCCCTCTTTTTCTTCCGTTACGACCGCTTTTTCTATAGACGAGGCTCCACCGCCATCAAAACCAGGCAAGAAAGCTCTCTCTCTCTCTCTCTGCTCTCTCTTTCTAAAGTGGAGGAAGAACAGAGGCATCGAAGTTCTTCAATTCGATTTTTTTGGTCACTTTGGAACCCTATGTATTTATTTTTCTGAAGAAATCTATGTGCATGTGTGCAACTTGCTAATGAGATGTGATCTCTCTCTCTCTCTGAGCAGATTGTCTTGAATTTGAGTTTTTCTGTTTGCAGGAGTGGTGCAAGTGTTTTTTTTTTAAATGTTTTGGAGGGATGAGATTCTATGCTTGTCTTTTGGAATGTTTGTGGTGATTTGGTTAGATTTAATCGGTTTTAGAAATTTGAAGAGCTTTTTAAGTTAAAAACAGGATTTTTAGGTGTATATGTGAAAATTTAGGTTAAACTATTGCCTTATCTGGTTAATTTTGGTTTCTAATCTGTAAATTTCCTTCTTGGAGAGAATATTTGATTTTAAATTTGATTTCTTTCTTTCTTTTTCTTTTTGGGTGAAATTTGGGAAGAATAAGAATCTCTATTTTTTTTTTTAAATTGATCTTTTTTTTTTGTGATTAGTAGAGACTGGAGACGGCAAAGAAAAAAAGAATCTATGGAAGGAGGCGCAGGAAAAGGTTTGGTATACCAGAAGATTATGGATGGGAAGGTGATTAGCGAGAATGCTACAGCGAAGGAAATTCCTATTCCTTCTTGTTGCTTGAAAGCAAGGGCTTCAGCACCTGAGGTCGATGCGAAGTGCCACTCCACAGTTGTTTCTGGGTGGTTTTCGGAACCTCGATCATGCTCTGGTTATTATCTGTGATTTTTCTTCTTTCGTTTTGCTTCCTTTTAGTTCATTTCTTTTGCTAAATTTCTCTAGTCTGTGTGGTATTTGTGATTGCAGATGGGGCTCCCATTGTTTATTTCAACAATCCTATGTGGCCTGGTATGTGTTTATTCAATCTAGTCTGGGATGATTTCCTTTAAACTTTGCTTTGTGGTGGTTATATTAACAATTCTGTGTTGTTGTATTTTCGTTTTTGGTTTAAGTAAAGTCTATCTGGTCTTTAACTTCATACTTCATACTTCATACCCTGTTAAGACAGGGTCTTCTTGCCACATGGGTCGCTAATGTGGCAAATTCCGACCGTCCATCCGATAGATGACCATCTGGATTGGTCACCTGGACAGCACTTTTGTTTACATCATACTCATACCCTGCCATATGACAGTTCTTCAATTTCTAAATTTTTTAAATAATAAACAAACCTACCACTTCTAACCACAGGGAGGAGGGACATTGAGTTGAAACATGGCACATGGAAAGTGGGTGAGGTGGTCCAACAGGTGGACCCCCTCTGGTCTTGCCATCTCATTTCCACATGTGGAAATTCTGTCTTTGCAGGGATTGAAGTCTTCTATGCGACCCCATATTACCTCTAAGCTTACGATACTGCCTAATTAACTAATTTAATCCTTTTCTTTCTTGAAAAGACAATATTAAGTATCTGTATTCACATGTAAATTTACAGCTCTGAGAGCTCTATTATTGAAGTATAAATACTTTCTTCTAACAATCCCATTTTTATGTTGTGGCATAATTGAGTTTCCCGCTTGTGGTGAAACAATTGGAGTCTACGTTACACAATTGAGGAAATTAATGAGATAGACTTCCACCATATGCTCCTTTGAGGGATGTTAGAAGATGCATGAGACAACCGTAATTCGATTTGAGAGCTTATGACAAGGGCTTGATGGTCAGTAAGGTGTAAGCAACCCATAGTCCCTTACTGATTTCGAAGAGAACTCTGGAGTGGCAGAGCTTCTTCTCATTACGCATGCACAATAGGAAATGTGAATTTATTGCATCCAGAGTAATAGCTCATGTTCCTTGTAAATCCTCATCCTTATACCTATTTGCTATTTTGTCCTCCCAAAAAGCCCCATCATCATGAAAGACAACTTTTTTTAATTGAAACATCTATGTTTTTTGAATGCAGAACTTCTTTATTTTTATCTTGCCTGATTACATTCTTCTTCTTTTGCTATGCCAATTATATTTTCTAATTTTTTCAGTGACCTGAATTTACTGACTGTATTTTGCTGGTTGTCTCATATCTATGCCTTTCCAATGGTCATTTGTAGGGGAGGTGCATTCTCTTACAGTAGAAAATATTTTGTACAAGGAAAAGTCAGACTACCAAGAGATCATGGTTTTTGAGGTTCATCATTCATTATTTTGACTTCTAGACTGTTCAGGCAGAGCTGATTTTCTGTCATTCACTCCTTTTGTAGTCATCATCTCTCTGCTAATAATGATCTCTTTTATCTGCAGTCTTCGACATATGGAAAAGTGCTTGTGCTTGATGGTATTGTTCAGTTGACTGAGAAAGATGAATGTGCCTACCAAGAGATGATAGCCCACCTTCCCCTTTGTTCGATTTCATCCCCAAAAAATGTAATATTACTGATTTTTTTAGCATCATAGGTTTTTGTTCCTAGTAGCTGATGTTCGCCTTAAGAGTGGATTATTGCAGGCCATTGAAAGTTATTTTTCTATTGATTACATGGTTTTGAAGCACCATCATTGGATCATGTCAGGAAATTTTATGCTAAATGTCTCTTTTTATGTGGTTGATGATATGAGAGGTTTATATATATATATATATATATGGGTATGAGAGGCATCCTTATCATAATACTGGTTTAAGCTAATTATCCTCTTTGACATGAGGCATTACACCAAACTAACTCGAAGCACTCTTGGTTATACTTTTGGTCAAATTTACTATGATTATGCTATTAAAAACAAATGATATTGCATAGCTGTAGGGTTTTTTCAAGAAACTTCTAGAAAAAAATGTAAAATATGTTTGAAAAATGCAATGGACAACCCCCAAGCTATGAAATCAGAGACACCCAGCTCTAGGCAAGGGGACTGGGTTTCTCTAGGTGCCTCAGCGCTTAAGCGACAAAATTCAAATTTATTTATTACATTTGTAATAATTAAAGATTCAATAACACTGAATTTCATCATCTCCTTAAATCACAAAATTAAGAGAATATTCTATAAATAATATTAATGCAAAAAAAAATAATGACATGAAGATATGAATGGTAGTACACAACATCTGTTGCTGCAATCTGTTCGAATGAACGGGGAAGAAGAAAAACTTGTGTTTGCACACGTAGCAGGGAGTAAGCTGTTACTATTGCGAGCAAGAAAAATAAGAATGGTGATAACTCATATTCTATTGCTTTCGCCAAAAAAAAAGCTTGGGTCTCGTGTTGCTTTGCCTTCTTGGTGAAGATGAGAGTAGAACATGTTAAGAGAGAAGTGTAAGAATATCCCTTCAAAGAGAAATAAAACTTCTATCCCCTAGTTCTAAAGCTTGGCTCTTGTGTTAGCTTTAGCTAGTAGCTGCCTGTGTCAAGTTTCAGGTATTAGCTTCACAACCAGGTGAAGCTTTGACTACATTGACCCCAACTTCTAAAGATCATCAAGCAAGATGGAGGGAAGGGTAATTTTATTTGATCAAATGAGAAGATATGTGTAAACTAAAGTCCAGTTTATACTCGAATTATATACTCTTTTGTCTCCTATTTTTCACAATAAATGTTTTTTCTTTCAATGAACTAAATATAACTCAAGTGTAAACAATTTTCATATGTCTACGAGTCAATCTGTCTGAACTCCTCCATCAAGGCCATTAATATCTGTGTTCATTGTCATTTGTATTGTCCAAGGAGGGTTCTTAACATCTTGGAATTTTTTTGTTCTTCCACTCTGACAGAAAGTCCTTAGCCCCCTACGCCTGTTACTCTCATTTCATTACGACTGTTGTTTTTCTTTTGGATATCCGAAGTTGAATTAATGCAGCATTGCTGTATAGTGTCTTTAATTGTAAATGCTATATAGTGTATTTAATTGTATATCATACATTTGCTCCCATTATCGTTCCGATTTTTTCTCTTCTTCAATGATTTTTTCAACATTTAACCAAGCCTGGGCAATTGGAAATGCTGGAATCCATCTGCAATCAGTCACTCGTGTCTTCATATGTGAGTGTATGTGTGTTTGTTTGCTTTACCGTACTTATGGTTGCTAATTGTATATTACAAATTTACAAATGACAGTCTTTACTTTTTTTAAAGATTGTTCATCCATATTGTCTGTACGTGCACTAGAAGAAGAAAACTTTTTAAAGAATCATATTTGTGGATTCACTTAGTAAAATACTTATTACATATGCTACCATCATCTTTTGCAAGCCAGCCTATTTCCTAATCCAATTGATGAGCAACTACTCAACGAGGACATTTCCTTTTATGAAAATTTGTCATGTTGGACACCTGTTGTGCGCACATCTCAGACAAATACCGACACACTTTCCAAAAAAATATTAGTTTATTCAAATGTTTTGTTTTCAGCTATTATGTATATGTTGTTTATATGATTTAATAGATACTAGTATATCTAAAATACACTCTTTCTACATTGTATACTTAACACAACTCAAATATTTTAAAATTATATATCCTAACATCTGGAATAAACTGTGCTAATGTTAGGTACATAAAGTGTTTGGAGGTCAGTGTGTCCGACACGTCGTATCATTGTCTAACACCGACACAGATGATTGTGTCTATGCTTACATAGATGAGAAATATCTTTGCATTTTCCCACCAAAGAGCCATTACATGCAATTCATTGTCATAGTTGAATAATGAAATATTAAATAATCATAGAAGAAAGTTCTATTAGTTTGTCACTTAGTTTTCCTCAATATTTATGCTTCTTACATAGAACTAGGATACTAGAGGTGAAAGCAGCTTTAGCTAAGATGAAGACTGATAGGGCCTTAGGACCTATGATACCCAGATACCCGTATATGCCCAAAGTACCAATATCCACAAGATACGGGTACGGATACGGGTAGGATACGAGCAGGATACTTCAGGTATTTATTTATAAAAAAAATACAAAAAATAGTATATTAATTTTAGAAGTACATAGTGCATTAGTTTAAATCAATAGTCCAACTATATTAACTTTATAAGTAATATAAAATAAAACATTTATAGCACTTATTTGATTATCATATACTTTTTTATTAAATGTTTACACACTCAAGATTGTGTATTTATGTGTGTACACTTTATAACATCATATGTAGAAGTACCTATGCCACACATTTTAGGAAATGGGTAGGATACTCGTATCCGTATTCGTGTCTCTGATTTTGGAAAATGTCAAGTCGTATCCCCGCTTCCCGTATCCGTGTCCGTATCCGTATCCGGGCATCATAGCTTAGGACCATGTGGTATCCCAATAGAGGTGTGGAAATGCATGGGAGGAATTGGATTGTCCTAACTTACTAAGTTATTTAACAATATCTTGAAGATAATAAAGATGTCAGATGAATGGAGAAGAAGTACCATAGAGCCTATATACAAGAGCAAAGGAGACGTACAGAGCTGCACAAACTACCATGTTATCAGACATATGGGCCACACTGTGAAACTATGGGAAAGAGCGATGAAGTAAAGATTAAGGCAAAAGGCAATGATATCTGAAAACCAATTTGGATTTATGCCAGGAAGGCTAACCATTGAAACAATTTTCTTACTTAAACAAATGATAGAAAAAAATAGACAAATGATGAAAAAGTTCAGAGAAAAGAGGAAGAATCTCTACATGGTCTTTATTGACTTAGAAAAATCTAGAGAATTAGTTTGGTGGGCATTGGGAAAGAAGGGAGCCCCAAATGGATATGTTGACATCATTAAAGATATGTACGAGGGAGCAATAATTAATATTAGAACAATTGGTATTGAGACAAGTGAGTTTCCAATCACAGTGGGATTACACCAAGGAGCCATACTTATTTGATTTAGTTATAGATGAAGTAACTGCTCATATTCAAGATGAGGTCCCTTGGTATATATTCTTGGTAGAAGACATAGTATTAGTTGATGAGACTAGCGATAAGGTAAATGCAAAAACTAGAATTCTGGAGGAACGCTTTGGAATCGAAAGGTTTTGAAAAGAAAGTCAATCCAAGACAAGTATATGAAGTGCTATTTAGTGAGGATGCACATATAGATGATCTGCTAATTAAAATTGACAACCAAGAGATATCTTGAAGTGACCAATTTTGTTACCTTGGTTCTATTATTCATAAGGAGAGATTGAGGAGGATGTTCCCCATAGAATTAGAGTGGGGTGACTAAAGTGGAGATATGCTTGTGGAGTGCTATTTGATTAACGTGTGCCAATCGGATTAAAATAAATTTTCATAAGACGGTTATAAGACCAGTGATGCTAGAGTGTTGGGCAATCAAGAAACATGTTCAGAAAATGAATATAGCCGAGATGAGGATGTTGAGATGGATGTGTGGTAAGACAAAATTAAAAATGAATGCATTCATGAAAAATAGGAGTAGCCTTAATAAGAGATAAAATGAGGGAAAGTCGATTGAGATGGGTTGGTCATGTACAAGAAAGACTTATAAAAAAATGTACGATAAAGACCAATGACAGCACCAGTGGAGATGAAGGAATGTGCAAATTGAAGGACCTAAGGGCGAGGAGAAGGCCAAAATGGGCGTGGAGTGAGATGCTGACGAGAGATGGCTTTAGATAAGATTGAATGGAGGAACAGGATTCGTGCAGCCAACCCCATATCATTGGGAAAAGGCTTATGATGATGATGATGATGCTGATGACATAGATACCCTTGAACACTTAAATAAACACTTGCTCATCTAATTGAAGTTGTCATTAGTGGAAAAGATATAGGTTAGGTTATATAATTGAATTTGAGACTTTGACCTCCCAGTCTACCACCACCATATGCCTAGAGCTAGAAACAAAAATTTAATGGTTAAAGGCCTTTAAAAAAAAAAAAAATGAAAAAGAATTCTCCTACAAACCCATTGTTTTGCTTAGTCCAGTCATTGAGTTGTACACTTCAACCAAAGGGGTAATATTCAAGTCACAAATGATCAAGATTGTACAAATTGTACACAAACGTGATTCAATCTAACGTTACAAAATATGAAGTTGGCAGTTTTATGATGATTTCTCTTTTGCCTTTAGTCATGGAATGGTTGCATGTGTTCACAATTAGAATAACGTGTAATTGTTATGACTTGTAAGTTGTAACCTTGTCTCATCAATGATTTAATATTTTATGTCTCCGAAAAAAAAATGAATTCATATTTAATTTTGTAAATGATTCAGGAACAGACTCTTAGCAGATTTAGGTAGCTCTTCTTTGTTAATAATTGAAAACTGAATTATATTTTACTCAAGATAAAGAGGTAATTTTATGGCAAATTTATGGGACTGTTCAATGCAGGTTCTGGTTGTAGGCGGTGGCGATGGTGGGGTTCTTAGGGAAATCTCTCGCCATAACTCTGTAGAGGTCATTGATATCTGTGAGATAGATAAGATGGTCATAGATGTAAGTGTGGTATGATATGTACCGTTATAATATTAACACGATTACCCGTTATTACATTCTTTGGGTTTTGTTATTTTATTGTTAACCTAAATAGTTGGTATAATTTTTCTATTCTAGGTGTCTAAGAAGTTCTTTCCAGATTTATCTATTGGATTTGAGGATCCTCGTGTGCGACTTCAAATTGGCGATGGTATGCTAGGGCTGTACAATGTTTCTGTTGTTCTTGGCATTGTCCCACCAATTTTTGTTTGACTTCCGCTGTGGGATTGTAGTGAAATTTGAACTGATTGCTGATGCTAAGTGATTGAAGTCATTGCTTCAGCAGCAGTCTTTGCATTTATTGCTATTTTCTTGCTAATCTCATATCCATAACTTCGACAGCCGCAGAATTCCTACGGAATGCACCTGAAGGGATGTATGATGCAATTATTGTGGATTCATCAGACCCCGTGGGTATGCTGTAATTTCTATCTCTTCTGTTTCAATTTTGTTCTCATGAGTATGTATTTAAGTCGGTAGGCTATTAATAATATTGTGAAAGGTGCATTTATATGAAAGTTCCATGTAAAACTATAAAATAAGTGCTTTGTCTTATTGTTGTTTGCAAAGAGGATGGCTTTTGTTAATAAAATACCATATAGATTGTATAAATTCTGTTCATGTTGGTGAAGTTTATGTGCATATACAATATATGCAAATAGATTGATAAACTTTTGCTAAAGCCAGGAACATGTGTATCTGTGCCCGACACCAACACAAAATGTCACACTGACCCTCACAAACCTGATATGCTGGCACATCCTTACAGTTTTTTTTCCATATGTTGAGAGATGTATCTTTCAAAATACTCTAGTTTATTTGTGTACAATATAAAACTAATGTATTTAGATTCACTGTTGTACATTAAAACCATATAAACAATATAGAAATAATAGTTGAAAATGAAGTATTATAATAAATTGAGATTTGTTCAAAAAAATGTGTCAGAATGATTACCACACTGCAAATTCTTATAAAAAGGAGTATCCTTGTACATAGATGATGAGGGGTTCACACCGTGGTTCAAAGTTTCGGCCGAAACCGAAACTTTTTCGTCCATTTCGTTTTGGTTTCACTATAGGACGAAACTACATATGTTTCAGTTGGTTTTGTCCGAAACCGAACGAAACTTCATCTTGTGTTTAAATTTGCACTAACATTTCGTTTCGGTTTCACGAAGTTTCGCCCTAAACCGAACGATACTTCCGAAATGTTTTGGTATCGCCCATGAACGATACCCTGTACTTCGAACCATGGCTAACACATAGAGGTTAACCTTGTAAATTAGGTAGACAAGATTAAAAACTAATGGATGTACTTTATAAGCTTATATAAGTAGGAACTATATGAAATAAAATGCCCCATTGTTCCCATATTGACGCCGAGATGATATCATATGAGCTATCGTTGTTGCTCCATGAGCAGTTAGTAAACAAATATGCTCCTTTTCTTGAGTCCTTAAATTGTTATGAGGCCATGGGTGGGATATCAGTAATCTGCTCCAAGACTTTTATTATGTTCTTTAGGTTTAAGAAAAACAAAACTTTTTTTTTCTCAGAATGAAAAACTAAAACAAAAATCTCCTTACTTGAGACGGTTTTCTTTGATTCAGGTCCAGCTCAAGAACTTGTTGGAAGGCCATTTTTCGAGACGACAGCAAGGGCATTAAGGCCAGGTGGTGTTCTTTGTAGTATGGCAGAAAGTATGTGGCTTCACACACATCTTATTCAAGATATGATTGCTATTTGCCGTGAAACATTTAAGGGTTCTGTACATTATGCTTGGACAAGCGTTCCTACATATCCGAGGTAATGATGTATCTATTTGCCCACGTTTTCCTATTTTTTTTCACTTGATGAAACTTTTTTCTGCATTAAGTGGATCCTTTTCTTCCCGCTGTAACTAAGAGGGCGCATAGGAGAAGAAAATGATCACTCAATTACCCTCTCCTTTTTTCTTTTTTTTTTAATGTGTGTGTGTGTCTGAGGAGCCCCTGTTCTTTTCTTTTTATCTTTAAATGACATTGTACCCGTTGGTTCTTTACAGAAGATTGCAATATCTTATTCTAAATGATAAAAGCACATCATCAAAGAATGTCTCATTAGCATAAGATACAAACTTCTGAAGTTCTAGCCTTTTAGGATTTGGGGTATTTCTGATGGGTAACATTCTTGTCATTTTTCTCAGTGAATCATAGTATTTATTTTGATCTTTCCTGTTGAGTAGGATTTATTTTTTATGAAAATGAAAGGAATGGGAAGCTATTAGTTTGCTTGAAGGAAAAATGTAGTCATCAGAAGGCTTGGCATATGAAAGTAACTGTCTAGATATAGTCTTGGTATTTTGTTTCATTACTGATATATATATATATATACACGTAGTATTTTGATAAACTCTGCTACATGTATGAAATCACGTCTCATTTGAAGATGGCTCTTTGTTGGGTATGCAGTGGTGTGATCGGATTTCTGATATGCTCAACGGAGGGACCTCATGTCGATTTCTTGAATCCCATTAATCCTATTGAGGAGCTAGAAGGAGCGCTCAAGTTCCGGAGAGAACTCAGATTTTACAACTCAGAGGTACAAGCTTTACTTTTTCTTAGCATTTATTTGATGTGCAATACATTCCACCAGCAGGTGTTAGTCCCCACGGCTCACCTCTGATTGTAAATGGATTGTGGCAATGTGTGGTATCACTCATTATTTCATCACCATTTGACCTGATGAAATGTGGGAGATAGCAACAAGACTCAGCTCAACCCGAGTGGTGAGTCCCCACATCAGGGACTGATTTATGAAATTGAAAAGACTGTTTACTATGGAAGAAATTGAATGGTTACCATTGTTTGATCGACAGATGCATGCAGCGGCCTTCGCCTTGCCGTCATTCATGAAGAGGGAGGTGGGCATTCTTCGTGACTCTCCAACCTCAGTACAGAACCTGCATTTCGTACCTAATTCGTTAGCAACTTGATTTTTATTTTACAACCATATCAGGAGATAGACTCAATGTGATAATTACTAATTCGACTTTAAGTTTAAAAGCAAGGTCTTATATACTCTGCTTTTGATGAACTAGTGATATATGATCTATTACGTAATTGGCATGTAATATGGGGTTACCTCAACCTCAGCCAAGGTTTGGACAGAGTTCCCTAAGAAAATTGCAGTGGAAGACTTAAAATATGGTGTCTGTATACCGATCAAATCGTTATTTGCGCTCTTGCATAATTGCATTTACATCATGCGTTTGACTACGTGTTCTTCGTGGACCTTTTCTATAATGATTTTCTACTTGCAGAGAGGAAAAAAATACATTTATTTATCAGGAAAAAGGGTAGAGCTGTTTATAATGTCTTATATGTGGCTAGTACTCTGTAAAATTATCCGGGGTTCCCCTTTGGACCCACATGTACACCTGAAGTAACCAGGTTTGAGTTTAACCAAATTTAGCACTGACGTTGCTCCAACATCAAAGAAGAATAGAGCTATTTACTCATCTTGGTATATTTTCTTAAAAAAAATAGCAGATATTCCACCTTCTCTGGGTTTATACACAGAATGTTGGGACACGTGTCAATAGCCCACTTTCAAAATGGATGATTTGCTATTTATAGCTTATCTTAGGAAACTGTTGTCAGTCTCTTATGATCCATACCGTTGTATGGTCATCAAGATTCTTATAGTCTGCATCTTATCCAACAGTGTTGACTTAGGGAGGGCATCCTCCTAAGGCTGACTGGAACACAGCTCATCTTTGATCCCGTTCTCGTAATACAATAATAATAGGGAATAGGGGTGTTAATGGGCATGGCTGGACCATTGGGTATTTATGTTTGAGCAAACTATAGTTCCAGGCTTGGTTTGGATTTGGGTGAAAAATCCACTTAGGCCCACCCAAATCCCAAGGCCCAGCTTGTGTGAGGATTGGACTACTGGGCTTGGGCAGGTCTTAGCCTGGCTCTAAGCTACTTCATTAATTCCAACCCCCAACTGATTGATCACAGGTACCCACTAATAAATGGAGCAAACTTTGGCTGTCAGCATCGCATTAATCAAGACCACATGTTGAGGTGGGTCCACACTGAATTAGGAATATCTCCTTTTAAGACATGTGGACCCCACTTCAACACGTGGTCTTGAAAAAATTTCCCTTCATCACATGGACCTGAGTTCAATACCCACCTTCACCTAATTAAACTCGTTAAAAACAAGCTTACATAGTGTGTTCGGTTGGGACCTCTTTATGTTCTAGGGAAGCCTGAGAGAGCATCTCCAACCCTACCCTAAACACTTAAAAGTAGGGTAGAAAAATCTCCATTACCTAGAACTTAAGAATCTCTCCAATGGTCCACCCTAAACTCGATCATTTACTAAACATTATAAAAAAATATTTATTTTCCCTCTTTTCTTTACTTAGGTGGGGGACATAAATGGCATTTACAATTTTAGACTCTCACCTTAAATCCTAACCTAACTTTAGGGTAGGATCAAAGGTTACCCTAAATCCTTCCCAAACTTTAGGGTAGGATCTAAGGTTAAAATAAGGTGAACTTTAGGGAAGGGTTGGAAATGGTTTTTTAAGTTTTCTACCCTATTTAGGGAAGGGAAGGTAGTTTAGGGTAGGGTTGCAGTTTGTCACGGGGTCACTAGTTGGGCCCGATCCAAACCTGCCAACGAAGTCCGTTCCAAGCCCACCAACAAAGCCCGTTCCAAGCCCATAACCAAGCCCGGTTATGGCTCAAGGAGTCTAGAGTGCTCTGGAAGCTTCTAGAAGACCCTAGAGTATGGTAGAGAGCTTTAGAAGATGGAAGAGTCTAGAATACTCATGAGAGTTCTAGGGAATTTCTACCCATGTATTATATGTAGATATTTTAGATAGTTCCTAGGAGAAATATCTAGAGATTCTTTGGTATAATTGTAGGGAAAGTTCTAGAATAAGGCTTGAAGCCTATATAAAAGGGCAAGCCCCCTCATTTGTAATCATCCTGGAAATCCTGGAATCCAGAGTTGAGCAATACAAGCTTCCTCATTCTCTAAACTTTCTTGTTCTTGTGTGCTTTGTGTACTTCTTGAGTGAAAGTAGTGCTTAGGCAAGGCCAAGTCCTAAATCATTTTAGGGAAAGGCTGACTTGAGCTAGCAAAGGAGCGACTAACTCAAGTGCCGCACGGTCTTTAGTAAAGGTCAAAGACTAAGTCCGTGACAAGTTGCTCTTAGTTTGTTCTTTTGCTTTACTTTATGTTGTTCTCTTGCTTTAGTCCTTTGTAGGTCATCTTGACCTATTATTAGGCTATTGTGTAGGGCATTTTGCCTTTTAATAAATTCTATAATTATTAAAAAATCAATGACAACACCAAACATGACCTTGCAAAACACAAGAGGCATAATTCCATTTCACAAACTATATTCATATGGGAAAAAAAAAAAAAAAAAGGGTTGCAAAGCTTACAACCTGAGTACACAAACCTTGAAAGCTGTTTAAATACAAAGAAACATTTAAACTCCTTGAAATAAGTTGAGAAGGCCTCTTTCTTCACCTCCCCTACTCTCCCTCTCTTCTCTCTCAAATCTCTCTATATAACCAAATCCAATGGAGAAAGAGGATGAGCACTTTTCTTTTCCTCTTTGTCTCTTCACACCTTTCTCCACCTAACCTTCACTCTTATTAATTTAACCTAATTTCATCTAAAATCCTGATCAGACAGACCCCCCCACATCAAGTACTGAAAAAAAAAAAAAAAACTAGAACTTTTCTGGACTGCACTTTGTATAGCTGCACAATTCTTACACTACAACCCAGATAAAACAAGCAAATCTCTTTTTCTTCTTCATATTTGAGTTCCCTCCTCTATTCAAGCCAAGTTATAGCCGGAGACCGAGACGTCAGCTGGAGAAGCTGAGTGAATGTACACGAACTCGAGGCTCTTTCCGGCGGGTAAAGAATCAACCCAAGCAGGAAATCCATAAGACCCACCGGACCTTGTGAGTCCCCATAGAGGACCATAAAGCTTCGATATCGAAAGGTTGAGGTTCTTCAATGTTTTTGCGGATTTGTTAGTCACCACTGTGGAATACCTGTAGTAAGTTTTCCCCTTGGCAATCCATGAGGCTGTCGCCTTTTGTTCGATAGTAATCGGAGCAGAAGATTTAGCTGTGCAAGACAAGTTTAGCTGTAAGTTCACAAAATCTGATCACTGACAGCTTACTAATGACACAAAAATACATTTCGAACCATCGAATGATCATCAGAAACTCAGTGAATAATGGGTCCTGACCCATTTGGATTATGTAAACCACTATCCTATTCATAAATCACAGATTCTTCAAAGGAAAGAACAATGCAGTAGAGATGTTGAACAAGTACCTGGAGCCGGAGTCGGTTTCGGTTGTGGCGTGGGTTTTGGCTGGCTGCCAATCGGTTTAGGAGTCGGAACCACCACTGTAAAACAGATCTATAATTAACACACAAGTATATAACAGAGCAAACTAGTAATATAGTTTCATGTATTAACTAGACAATTTAAAGGAAAAAGAATTATATTTTTACCAGGAAGGAGTTGGTTATATCCACTATGACCACCGTTAAGTCGAGCCAATATGCCGAGAAGAGGAGCATTGTTGTACGTCGCAGGCTCAGTCTGCTCATAATTGTCTCTCTCGTCGGCAAAATTGTCGTAAGCATCAGGCCCACCAACAATGGCACCAGTAAGAAGATTTGGGTCACTTGCTTTACGACTAAACCAAGTAGCATAACCTCCTCGGCAACTAACAAACGAAGGATCAACCTTAACGGAGACAATCGAGGAACCTCGATGGTGAACTTGTCGTGGGTAATTGCTTCCATACCCGACCATGTAACTCGTGGCTCTCGGGTTGTCACCGAGAATGTAATCCACCTGAGATTAAACAAATTCAAAGCATCCTATAAATCAAACTCTTTTTAGCATTCACAAAAAATTTGTGCATTAGATTATTGCTTAGGACGGGTGCATATAGCCCTTGAAGTGCTAATTATAAGTTTTAAGAGATTGAAATATTATAATTACCTGAGATTTGGCGAATGTGAGAAGCTCGGATGGCGAGGCAGTGCCGGCGGCACAGTTTAAGTTTTTCCCAGCGGATGCGAGATAGTCAGAGTAGACGGTTAGTAGGAACGAAGCGCTAGTAACAAACTGCAAATTGTTCCATCGTTGGCGGAAGAGAAGGCCCCCGGGAGTCCTTTGGACGTTCCGGCCGCCCTTTCCAAGGCATGAACACATGAAATACTCTGCCTTTTGCTGGTATTTTTCGAAGACTGGCGAGTGATGGCCTGTCTTACCTTGCATAAGGAACTGCAGATAAGAAACAAGCAAATTAGGTGGATCAAGAAATAGCCAACTCTAATCAATCAATCGATCCCACAAAATGGAATTGATTCAACCAGAAAACAATGGAATGTTAGCATTGTGCAGTCGATTTAAATTTTCGGATGATCGATTGGAACATTAGTACCATGTAACCCGTAAAAGTAATTTGAATTATGGACATTCCAACAGTGGCCCACAAACACCAAGTACTATGTCAATCGACTAACCATTCGATTCGATCACAATCTTATAGTAGTTCAACAAGGAGAACAAGGTAACAAGCCCATAATCAGGGTTTTAAATTTCGGCGAAATGTCCTAAATTTCGGTTTCGGCATAGGTTTCGGGTATGCCGATACCGAAACCCATAATTGATATTTAATTACGAAAATTTTATGAAATTCGTCCAAAAGTTCGGAACGAATCTAGCTGATGGTTGGTGCAGGTCCATTTTAAAATTTCGTTTTTTTTCGTTTAAAATTCGAGTTTTTCATGGATAGACCACCATTAGATCCTAATCGAACTATCAGGGAGAGAAAAACGGTAAGTTAATACCTTGGCAGCAAGAACTTGGGCCCCAGCATACTTGACATCCCATCCAAACTCAGTCATGGCCCAACCGGTCCCACCCAAGGAGTCACCATTGTCTCCAAGATAGTTCAAGTAATACTGATCGTTGGTTGCCTGATACATCCACGCGGCAGACCACAGCAACTCGTCCTACAAAACCCACAACGTACATCATCAGCAAAAATATCTTCAAAATGCATGATGCGTAGTACACCCCCATTCACTCTAGACAAAGGGTGCACTGTCTTAACATGGTGTACGTTAGAAGAAGTTTCGTTAAAGAGAGATGATCACGTACAGCGTAGCCACTGTATGATTGGTAGTATTTCTGTGCCACCGTAATACTGCGGTCGTATTTGCCCCTGTATTTGTCCGCAAATTCGAAAAGCTGAAAATAATAAAGACGGACTTTTGTGAGAAATTACAAACCAACCCCTCTTATTTAATAAAACCGTTACGTGAAAGAGATTGTTAACGATCCCCAACAACTCTCATTAATAAACAAAAGTAATTAAGTCATTTATCAAGGGCATTTTTGGAAGTTTCAAGGCAGGGGGGGAGGTTTACGAAATATCAATGGAAAGATAGGGGTAATTTCGGTAATCTGGTTTTAAAGGTAAGTAAAGTTTGTGGCCGTACGGTATCACCGACAGTATCTACACGTGGTTGCAACAAATACTTGCGCTTTTGACGGATCGTTAGACAGACGGTCCAGACACGGAGGAGTATAGATCGGACGGTTAAAATTTACTAGCCCGAGAGAAACGGAAAAGCCACCTAACGATCCAAGATACCCGACACCATTACCGAGCTTTAATGACACGAGTAAAAGGAAGAGGATTTTGGTAACTTGCGCCGGGAGCAAAGATCCCATTGAGCGCACGTAAGCTCCTGCTAACATGCGCTCGCCTAAGTAACAAGGACCCGGAAAGGCTATGGGTTATCCGGTTTGGTGCAGGATAGATTGAGCTAGAGCTTAAAAAAGAAACGGATACTGATTCGGCGCATGGTATACTGCGCTAAAATGCGCTGAACACGATAGAACCGCACATTGGCGCGCAATTAAAGCTGCTTATAACGTGTTCGTAGGACAAAATTGACTTAGATGACGCGCACGTTAGACTGATCCATACTTTGCAGTAATCTAAGTGAACGAGTAGGAGAAGCTGTGGACCTGCTTAGCATGGCTAAGTAGCTCATTGGCGTAAGCCGGGTTAGAGTGGCGGAACACGAGTGAAGCGGCTGCCATTGCCGCGGCAGTCTCTCCAGCGAGGTCGGAGCCGGGGTTGCTCGCGTCGATCTTATAAGCTCGACGATCCGTGGTCATGTCCTCCGGTCGTTGCCAGCAGTAATGGTCAGTATTTCCATCACCCACCTAATCAAAAAACAACATTAACATCAAAAAATTAGGTTGCAGAAATGAAAACCAACTTAATGATGCGCACGTTAGACTGTGCTAAAATGCGCCTAATTTTGCAAAAAACTTAGTGAGCAAGTGAGGAGAAAAAGGACATTAACCCAAAATCCAAGTAGAAGCATACAATAAAAGGCCTTCCAATTTTAGTTATGAAAAAACAAACAAATATGAAAAAGGACAAAAAGAATGAAACAGAAAGAAACAATTTCCAATGTAAAATCAATGAATTATGCCAATGGGTTTGTTGTTAAAAACACAAATTAAAAAACAAAAGATAAGGCCTTGTTTGTTTTCATTGAATTTCATCTTTTCTGATAATGGATTATATTTTTGAGAAAAACAAACTGACCCCAGCCATTAGAGGGTTAAGTAACACCAGTTCTAAGGTATTTTACATGCCATTTATAATGGTTTTTTTCATTCAAGATTGTTGGAAGAAAACATTCATCACTGTTGAAGAAGAAGAAAGATAAAATGGATGGAAGGTACCTCTCCATACAAGACATTAGGTTGTGGGTGGGCCTTAATGAGGTAGTCAGTGCCCCACTTAATAGCTTCCATGGCATGCCCAAGCTCTCCACTTGCTGCCATTTGCTTTCCATACTCAACTATGCTCCATGACATCATGGTTATAGTGAAGGCCATGGGAAGCCCAAACTTCACATTGTCCCCTGCATCATAGTAACCCCCCACTAGATCCACCTGAAAACACACAAATAAAATGTGAAAATTAAGATTGAATCTATCTAGAAAAGAATCAATGAAACAAAGATTGGAAACTAAGATCTGTGGAAAAAGTTTTCAATGAGATATAACTGGGTATAGAAAAACATAAATTTAAGCTGGAAAAGTTTTCCAAAAAATGAAAAATTGTCAAAATGTTTGGGGGGCATTGACCTTTTTTTTTTACAGAGCACAATGTGAGTATTTTACCCAGATACCCATTTGGATTAATAGCAAGAAATTCAAAGTAATTGAGAAAAAAGTTTGGAAAAAAAAAAAAAAAAGATAGAACACCCCATGTTTTGGGGGAGAAAGAAGAGCTTACCCCACTAGTTTTCCCATCATGCAGACCAGAATCAGCTCTCCACTTAACCCTCTGGTTACCAGGAAGATAACCAGACCTCTGAGCTTCAAAGAAGAGAATGCTTTTACTCAGAGCTTGACCATAGTCATGGCCAGCAGAAGCCAAAGGAAACCAAAGAAGCAAGACATGCAGAAACAGAGAAGCCATGGAAATGGGTCTTTGAAGCTTATCCATAGCAATCCAACACAAGAACAAAGAAGAAAGAAGAAAAATAACCCAAATGCAGAAACAGAGACAGAAACAGATCTGTTCTACAATAGAAACCGTAACAAAATGGGGAAAAAAAATCTCTAAAACCCAGAAAAGAAACCCATCAATCCTCTTCAAAGACCCACTACAAAATAGCAGAATTGAATGAGGAAATGGCAATGTTGGTTGGTTTATCAGCTAAAAACTTCTAATAAACCCACCAAAGAACAGAGAGAAACAGAGAGGAAAACTGTAGAAAAGAGAGAGGAAGGGATTGAAGAAAAGTGAGAAGCTCAAACCTGTATATAAAGGAGGTTCCAAGAGTTCAGAAGCTTGACAGAGACTATTAAATGTGGGGTATTCGAAAAAAATAAATATTTATAATTTTTATGATTTTTTCAATTATTTTTCATTTTTGAGGGACAGAAAACGGTTGAGAAAGAACAAAGAGTCATGTGGGCTTTTTCTGCTTTTTTTACTGAAAAGGGTCGGTGGGTGTTTTAATTAATTTCTACCCCCAGAAATTACTGCTATTTGTTAAATCAATTTTAGATTTATTTAGGTGGGTGTTTTAATTAATTTATACCCCCAGAAATTACTGCTATTTGTTAAAGAAATTTTGGATTTATTTTCCATAAAAATGTTTATTTGATTATTTATTTAGTTATTTTTTAATTATAGGTTCAGGAGACGCGTGGCAGGCTTTAAGAAACTGTTGAAGTTGAAAATTACTATAACAGGTAAGATCTTAAGAGTTGTGTGCAGCAAGTTCAGAAAAATGTCTCTTGGTGTTCTGCTTACTTGAAATATCTAAAATGCCCTTAACCTATGGAGGGGGCTCATTTTCTGTAGATGATCTTTATGGTGAGAAGATCATCCTCACCAAAAAATCAGCCCTTTAATCTTGATTATGTGGGTCCCATGACCAATTGTCATTTTATTTCTAATAAATGTATTCATCACCCTTGTTTTTACCAAAATGTCCCTAAACCATTTATAACGGATGTATCGGTCAAAAGAAAAATGAAAAAATGGAGTCAGAATTCAAATTCTCAAATTTTAAAAAATGCAAAAAAAAAAAAAAACGGAAAAATGACAGAAACAATGACCTTTTTTCACAAATAATCCCAGAAAATAACGTTATTTTCGTTATAATGGAAAATAAAGGCCGTTATTTTCTGGGCGTTTTAACGGTACATAACGTAACGGGGGAGGTCTGAATCTGTTAAAATGGCCTTTATTTTCGTTATAATGGCTATTTTTTAAACCATGGTATAAACAGTGAAGATTACAAGCTTTATGAGAATATTTTGCACTTTTCCATGCGAGCCGCCAATGTTAACTAACGGTCAATTAGAGTCCTACTAATTTAATTAGAGTTTCACGGGCGATTATAAGAAACTTATATTAACGGAAGAAATAGTTTTAGATAAAATTAAATAGAAAAAATATGATCCGTGTATCCAACCACATATCATTGAGATAAGACTTATGATGACAAAGATGAATGATTTTTATTTCAAAAGACGAAAGAAAGAAAACGGAGGTTTCAAACGGCGAGCATCAAATAATTGACGGGTAAGAAGTTCTTGTTTTAACACGGTTTTATTTAAAAACAATAAAAATAAAAAAATTTATATATAATATACATACATACACCCGTGATGTGACGTACAGTTATACATCAGTAAAATAGTATCAAAACTATCATATGCTTCCCTTAATTGGGTGTGAGTAGCTGAGATCCACCGTCCAATTGGGGGATAATAAGATCTCAACCCTTCTTTGTTGAAGCCCATGAGAGGGGATATAAGTGGGGAGACAACTACTGTGTTTTGTTATATAGATTTGTATTTTTTTTTTAAATTATGTTTAGACGCAAGGGGAGGTCCTAAGTTCGATACTTCCCTTGGGGCCACCCATGAAATATAAATATAAATTCAGGGTCGGGATTAGGGGACAACTATTCTGGTGTACGCACATAGAAGATGAATCAACAGCTGATTTTTGGTGAGGATGATCTCCTCACCATATAGACCACCCTAGCAAAAAATCCGCCCACTCTAAAATTTCTAACCCCATCAAATGTAGTTTTCAAGTCACACGGTCAAAATCGACGGCCCATAATTCTTCAACTTCTAAAGCAGTCTACGAATATCGGAATGATTTGAATTTTTGTGAGGATGATCTCCTCACCATAGTGATCATCCTCATCAAATATCAACCATTGATTCATCTTCTATATGGGTAAGCCAAATGGTTGTCCCCCGATTCTTTCCCATAAATTTTAAGGCCTCAACAAAAGGGACCTTCCGGATTTTGTTCGTGGGTATCGCGCGCTTTTCCACTTTTCCTCTTCGAATTATTCTCTACTTCGCACATACACTAGCTTAAAATGCTAGATTACAAAAAGTTAAGATAAATTAACAAGGATGAATATGATGTAACTAGGTGCATTGGCATTTGGCACTCCTTTGATGTGATCTAGCAACTCTTTAATCTAAACCATCCAATTACTTGCCCATCTTTGTGGTGGAAAATAATATTCATGATATAAATTCAGAATTTCAAGAAAGATCCAAAACAAGATTGCCATTGATTGTTTGGTATGCCCTATCTCAGAGGTGGCTCCTCCGTTTGATCGATTAATCTTGCAGTCAAGATTAACAAATGCCCAATGTGATTGATATGTAGGACAGAGTGCATCACCTTCACTGAGCCTCAGGTACACCATATCAAATAGTGAATCTCTAATAACTTCATGGGTCAATTGTCTCTTCCTTCACTAATTGGCATTGTAATTGCGAAGCCTAAAATAAAATAATAACCCTTTAATTAAGTGTAGGAAAAAATACCCTATATGTGTTGCGAATAACATAAGCATGGTGCACAAACTCATTGATAACCGTACGATCAAATCAAACGCATTCACTTCATGGTTGATGGTAAAAACTGCATTGATCAAATGATGAGAACCATCCATCAATGTGATTTCCTTCCTGGGTCCATCCTAGAATGCTAAAAAAAATGTTTTTTAAGATTATATTTGCAGTGTATTTTCTAGGAAACTGGGTTAGACTTATTTTGAGACATGTGCCGTCAGGTGGCACCTGACTAAACAATCTGGGCCGTCCAAATAATAAAATCTGATTGGATCGGCATAACCCTAAAATCACGCCGATCAGATTATTCTGTCCATGTCATCAAGATACAAAACGTGGACGGCAGAGAAAAATAGGATTTAGTAGAAAGAGAAAAACTACGTGGAGACCGGCATTTTCTCCGCTTTCATCGCTGCAGAAACCCTAATGAGAGGGAAAAAAAATGAAATCGCTGTTTTCTCGACTTCCTATTTCCTGGATTAAGGGTTACCCGACTACCCATGACCCAATGAACCCAAAATCAATTTTGGGTCCATTTTAACCCGTTATTATGCATGTCCGGTTCACAAATTTTCTATTCATTACCGGGCCTCAATACCTGATTACCCAATGGGTCAATGACCCCATATCCAATTACTGGTAAGCTGGATTAACTTGGCCAGTTCATTGTCACCGTGATCAATAATCACGTCGAGTCCGGGTACCATGATATGTCAGTATTCTATTCATTACCATGACCCCATAAACCTCGACATCCCGATAGGCTTAATCAACTTGTTTGGTTCTGGGTCCATCTGTTGGATCCGACTAATAATTGAGTCGGTTCTTAATGTACCTGTATCAGCCCATTAAAAAACCAGTTCTCTCTCTTCTTTCTCCTTTTTTCCCCATAAAATTACATAATTAACCTAAATTTGTCGGTTCATTTTTTTTTTTTTAATAATTCGTAGGGTTTATGAATTATTCGAGAATTTACTAGCTATGCGGATAATCGTAATTTATAATTTGAAAAGTAGAAGGTCATTTCAGTAAATTCCATGATGTTTTTTCGGTTTAAAATTTGTCGGTGTAATCGCATTAAAGCAAAATGGAGAGTAGTTCTGATCCGATTTGGGGAAGATTCGGAAACCCTACATCCCGACAAACAGCACTCACCAATATTTAATTTTCCTCTATCCGAATTATTTAAAAGGCCACCGAGGCACCGACAAGGGAAAAAAGGAAAAATTACGGAACGTCATATAATTGGTATTTTTGTAATTTTATCCAAAACAAGGGGTTTAATTCACAATCACATCGAATAAATTAAAAAAAGGGTATAAAGAAAGAAACTGAAAGGAAAGTGGGTCCCACTAGGACGCTTTATTCCCCAACCGCAATCAACGGCCTCCGCCGAAAAAGGGATAATTTTTGTTTTGTAAAAAACTAAAATTAAAATAAGTCAAACCGGCAAGGCTCCGCAATTACCGGTTAGCGCCGGTTCTTTGACGGCGACGGTAACGTTCCCACTTCCCATTCCCGCCGCCACCGGTTGTCGGGTGCAACCCAAAACCCTAATAGTAAAAGGGTGCTTTGTGCGTTAAAGTCGTTACGAGGTCGTCCAATGAGAAACAAAAGTCACCCAACCCTTTCTTTTCCAAAGTGGAAACCATGTTGGCTATGAGAGTTGAGCCCCTAACCTTTCTAGAATTTGGCCCTTTTTCACTTTGTTCCTTTTCTTTTTTAAGACTCCTTTTTGACTTCTTAGGCACTGACTTTTTTTTTTTTTGACTAAATTTGGAATTCACATTGAGAGAAAGGTGATCCAAACAAAGCCACTTCACATTGGTATGGATGTGTGAATGAGGTGGTGGAAGGAGCACATTTGTGATGTATCAATGGAGGTGGTGGAAGAAGCACATTAGGGTTTCTGGGTACCACCATGCCAAGTTGGTAAGGTTTGTGAGTGTCAAGGTTCGAAGTCTTGACCGATCCCATTCTGGATCAAGCGATTCGGATCAGGATCAGCTCCCTCTGATCCCGAGATCAATCTCGAGATTTTGAACCATGGTGAGTGTTGATACCAAATATTTGGATTTGAAACTCGCCTTCACCCATTTACTGTTAACACTAACCCACTTTCCTACTTAAGAAAAAAAAATCTACTACTTGTTCAATCGTTAAGACCCAAATCAATACTCCAAAATTACCTAGGTGACAGAGAAACAGAAAGTTAAGGACTTAACCTAAGATCTTAACATTCCACCACGCTTCAAGGCCGATGGTCCTCAGCCTTCTTTCTAGGTACCAGGTACTAGGTGCCCTCTTTCCTTTTTCCATAAGTCGCCCCTTCCGAGACTGATAGCAGTAGGACCCTCCATATCCCATAATATGACGAGCTCCTTTTTTTCTTATTACCTTCATAACCCATACTATGGTGGGCCCTCTACATTCCATATTATCGCAAGCCTCTCTTTTTTACCATAATTGCCTCTCCTATGACTTGAACTCTGCACGTGGGGTTGACTCTAATACCTAATGTTAAGATCCAAACCAATACTCCAAATTTTAAATTACCTATGTGATAAAGGAGCGCAAAGCTAAGGTGTTAACCTAGGATCCTAACAACATGATTCATAATGGTACTTTGATAGAATTAACAAAAAATGACTTAATTTGGTCACTTGATTCGCTAGATATTTAATGGGGTTTTAGCACACTCGGTATTTGTGACGTGTACTATATGAATTTGATGTGTGCCCTTTAGCTCAGTCGCTTTGATTGATTGTGCTGCCGTTGTGATCGAATTTTCTTGGTCGATAAGCGTTCCTTACAAATTGAGTTTGTTTCAGGAGCGATTCAAGTGATTTTGTACAATGTGGGGACAAAATTAAAATAATGTTGAAACCCTACCAAAAAAAAGGGGGCAAACAGGGCTTAAGCTTCTCATTCATTGAATTAGTAACATGAGTTTGTTCATATGTTTCAATACTTGTCTCTTTCATCAAGTCCTTTTCAAATCCAATCACCCTAAATCTAAATCAAGTTTTAACCCTTTTCATTAAACAGATTAAACTTAGGGTTTGTTCACAGCGTGATTTTTTTGCGCCAAGAAAATATTTTTTTAAAGCGTTTTATTAAAAAACAAAAAAAAAATTATTTTTCAGATACAAAAAATGGCAATCCAAACAGGTACTTAGTTTCATTTTAAAAGGGCCCCTTATAACGGTATAACAGACTGGGGGCATTACCATTTTTTCCTTTATAACGGATTGTAACACACATCGGCAAAAATAGAAAAAAAAAAGAACGAAAATAATGGGAAAAAAAAAGGGGTGGTAGAATTAAAAATTCGAAATTTCAAATTTTCAAAAAAATTTATAACGGAAAATGGAAATAATGGATATTTTTTAACAACTTTTATTCAGAAATTAACGGCTGTTATTTCCTGAGCGTTAAAACGATACATAACATAATGGGGGAGGTCCGAATCCATTATAATGGCCGTTATTTTCATTATAACAACCGTTTTTTAAACCATGGGATTGAACTTTCAAGTGATCTTAGAATTGACAGGCTTTGGATTATTATGGAACTCGACTAATTAATATTCAACGAGTTTTAGACAGTTAGAACTTTGTGTAACATAGTCCATAATTTGGTATCAATCAACTCGAAAAGCACTTTTCTCGTATTCAACGATGTCTTAGGTCTTTATTCCAACTCGCAACATTTTGAATTTTGAATCCGGTGGCGTGATATATTGATCTTTTGATTTGTACATTTTTATACTAAATGACTGCTTGGTGCTATAGTAAACGAATAAGGACGCCTGACGCACATGTCAAACAGTAACAAACGTTTAACTTATCGGGAAATTGTTTCACAGTCAATTAAGTCGTAATCGATATGATTTAACGTGACGAAAACAAGGTAACTCGCACGTTCGTGGTAATATGTACGGTAACAACTGGAATTTCGAATCGGGGCCATTACATGCACGTGCACATGGCACCGACTAGCGACATATGACCCCAAAGATCTAGATGATCATGATAGAACATGAGAGCCAGAATGGTGCAAGGGGTCCCCCTATCCCCCCACCCATCAAGCAAGGGTCGGAGGATGTTACAAAGTTAATATCTTTTTTTGCTTTTTATGTTGGACCACCCTTGTAACCACCTTCAAGAGCAAATGAGTGTCTTCATGCTCGTACTCTATTGCCTGTGTCGTGATAATAATTCATATTAATTTGTTAGTGTGGACCAAGGACTAAAAGGGGCCGTTATAATGGTATTAACGGACTGGGGCGTTATCGTTTTTTCCGTCATAACGGACATTATAACGAATTGTAATGCTCAGAGGTAAAAGTGGAAAATAAAGGAAAAATGGTGCTTAAATTCAAATTTGCAAAAAAAATAATAATAATAACAGAAAAAAATAAAAAAATAACAGAAAATAACTGCATTTTTTTCACAAAATTTGCCAAAAAATAACGACTGAATTTCTAAAGCGTTTTAACGGTACATAACGTAACAGGGGAGGTCCTAATCCGTTATAGCAGCCGTTATTTTTGTTATAACCGCCATTTTTTAAACCATGGTGTGGACCAAGGTTTAAAAGGGGCCATTATAATGGTATAACGGACTGGGGGTTTTAACTTTTTTTCCCTTATAATGGATTGTAACGCACAGGTAATTAAAAATTTGAAAAAATTGGTGCTAAAATTCAATTTTTTAATTTTTAATTTTGAATAAAATTTAATATTTCTTTTTCCTATAGAGAATTTGGTCTGAATTGTTGGAATATTTATCTTTTTCAATAATAAAAATCTATAATATATACTTGAATGAAAATATACCTCACCATGGGTATGCCTTACGAGCTCATGACCTCAATGTGACAATGGCCCCCAATGTCACAAACTCATGCCACTTTATGTTTTATATGTGCAAAAATACAAAGGAAACATTGGAAGTATACGAAAAAAGAGACAAAGTTGCCCTCAAGTGGTCCACATGGTCGAGAATGCCCGTAACTCGAAATAAACGTGACCGATTTAAAACATGACTCTAGTGAGTTGACTCGCGATTTAGTGTAGTAGTCACAGAACCTTTTAATTTGTAGTAACTTCAGGTGACTCAGAGTAAATAAGGGTGAGCCATAGCACTTTTGTAGTCTACCAAGGTCATGATGATTCGATTTAACTTTTTGTTTGGGTTTATTTTAACAACTCCCTTCGTGAACCTCTGAATAAAAACATTTCGGGCCTAAACCCTAACGCCAAATCAAACGACTATGGTGGTCGGCCGACTACAAGATTTTGGTAGGTTAGCCGTCAATCACAGACGATCGATTTATCGGAATCTTGTGACCAGCCGACTACCACTTAAGTGAATAATTTTAATTAAAAATTATTATCTTTTATAATTTTCTGGGAATAATAAGTTTTCAAATTGTTTGCTAGAGTGGTGACTATTGGCAATGAGACTCCAATAGGTTGGCAGCCCATCGTCAGCGATCATTCATCATTGACAACTAACATATCAGAGTCTTGTATCCGATCAACTACCACTTTAATAGACAATTTTTAGTTCAAAATCTTGCTTTTTATGTTTTTCTAAGAACATCGAGTTTTTAAATTGCTCGCTGAAGTGGTGGTTGACCGACTAATCACGATATTGGTTGATTTGTAGAGTGATGGGCAGCCAACCTATTGAAATCTGGTGACCAGCTGATCACCACAGCTGTTTGATTTGGGTTTAGGGTTTCAACGAAACCTGCATGTTCTAGGGTTGTAAGGTAGAAGAAAGGGATATTTTTATCGTGAAAAAAAATTTGTTAGCCAATTCGGGTCAATAAAAGTCTACGATGGGGACAGGTCTGAAGAAAGGGGGTTAGGTCAGTTTTTTCAAATTGTAAAGACACGTTGGATTTCAAATATAACACGGAGAAATGTCAAAATATCCCAAAATTTAACTCAACCACTGCCGAGTCAAAATCGAGTTTCCCAGGCCTATTGCACGTCAAATCTCCAACTGTCAACTCACAAATCTCAACGTGTCCCACCAAATATATTGCCTTCGTACCATGAAAAATACCCATCACCCCATAGTTTAGTCAAAAAAGAAACAATTGATCGGATGGTTAGTATCGAGCAATCAGTGTGTGGGTTTTGCATCATAATCCATTCAACTCGACACAAATTTTTTACTCTTAAAATGGAAAATTCCACATGATTTTCCACTAGCAAGTAGCAACATCCATAACACCTTCCTTTTGGTCCACCTAGATGTCTATTGATTGGATGGTCAAGATTGAGCCATCACTCTGGTCTTTGGGCTACATATTTTAATTTGTAACAAATACTTAGTTCCAAACTTCCATGACTCCATCCCCTGGCCCACAAAGTTGTCTACCAATCAGATGGTCAAGATGGAGTGATAGGTCTTATTTTTTTGCAAAAAAAATCATTTAAGAGCTGGCCCACCAAAGTGAACGTGGCTTCCGGATTAACGGGCATGATCATAGGAATTTATAATTTTCAAATTTTCCAGAAAAGAAAAAAGAAGAGGAGGGAAAAATTGCTTTAACTAAAGGGCGTCGTCCTAGAGCCCCACGAAAGCACATTGTCAGTGGCCTTTTGTAGTCTTCGATACCAGCTTAACTGTGGTCGTTGGGATTTCCTGTAAAATATTTTAAATTTTGAATACTTTTATTTTAAAATTCGGAAAAGTTTTCTAGAAAAATTAAAAGCCGACATCAGAATCTTGAGCTCTCTAATGCCCAACTAACTGCATCAGATATCTGGGACCCACCTTCCTATTCTGCTTATGTGGGACGTGGCGTAATGTAATTGTCCAACGTGGCATTCTCTTATTTGCCACTTGAATACTACCATATCACACGTCCGACAAACTCATTACCTGCCCCTCTAACTAATTTAACAGTCTATCTACAGTGCGTATTACGCATCACTGATTAGGCAACTAGTGAGCCCAACGGTGTTGATTAACATTATTCCTAGTGCGCATTACGCACACCTACATGTATGAGTGGGGATCCGAGTTTACTGTCCTCTATCAAGTCCACCTCTAAATATTCCACGTGGCATACTCTTTCGGGCCCACAGAACCATGGATGCATGGCTCACCTCTTGGTAGACATACACATACACACCAAAACTGAACTTAATAGGTTATTTCCAGCCGTTGATTTTGAGCATTTTAATGGGGTACTATCTTTCCGTTGGATTTGATCTTGTTTTTAAGTGTTAAAATCTAACTGTTAGAAATCACCAATCAATATGATTTTTGGTGTTTAAGTCCACCAACAGGTGGCCCAAAGCCGCCAAACATCCAAAATGTCAGTAGACCCGAAAGAGTGCTCCACGCGGCATTTCGAGAGGGAGAGACTTCAAACTTTGAAATCGCCTTTACATATAAATGAGTGGTCTAACTTCTAACCAATAAATCTTTGCCAGCGGATTGTCATAGTTCCTGTTGGACGACAATGTGGCACAATTTTAGATACCACTGACCGTATGGATGTTTGGCCCATCTCTAGGTGGACCTATAGACCAAAATTTGCACGATTGGTGATTTCTAGCCTTTGGATCTGAGTACCCTAAATAATGAATCACACCAATAAAAATCAATCCATGAAAAAGGATAAATTTTTGAGTTTCTTGATAATAACTCGAATGAAATATATTGACCCTAATCAAGGGTTTATATAGAGGTAGCAAAATATAAACATAGAAACTCATCCTAACGACCGGAGAATCATGATGAGATACACTAATAATGATATGGTGCATCTCATCACAATTAATTAAAATGTGTTCTCTAATACTAAACCAACAGGATGTATACTCTAATACTCTTCTGCAATTGTATGTCCCTTGGAAGAAGATATATGAGATTGGTTACAAGAAATATGAGCTTTTGATATTCATGAAGTCAATATGATGATTATCAAAAAAAATTGTTCGTGTGCTTGAGGGTGGTCAACACCTGTCTGAGAAACCTATTATTATGGTATCATGTTCATCTTGGAGTCTGTCAGAACTGGTGGCCCACTAGATTAGGTCAATCATAATTTCTTCCAAAAAATTATCAAAAACGAAGTGTGTAGCTAAACTATTATTGGAGATATTTTGAGTAAATAAATATGATGAGATTGAAGGGTTTGATGGGAGATTATAAAAGAAAAAAAATCCTAATCAAATCTGATCTAAGCCCAATTGATTGATATCCTAATCTTGATAGCCAAAGAATGTGATGAGGTACACCAATAATGATGTGTTGCATCTCACATAACTTATTACAATGTGTTCTCTAATACTAATCGAACCAGATTTATCCTCAAATAAAAAAGACTCAAATTCAACTGTTAGAAATTATTAATCAAACTAATTTTTTATCCGTAAGTCTACCTAGGGATGGGCCAAACATCCATTTAGTCACTGGTTCATAAAAATATGCCATGTGGCTCAAATTGTGGTCTATTGTCAAAGATTTTTTCTCACATCACAAGCAAACCAACGCAATTAAAGCGTTTACAAAATTTATTCCCAAAAGGACAAAGACTTCCTTGTTTGCGAGAGAGAGAGAGAGAGAGAAGGGTAACGAAGGAATAAAAGTTTGTTGACAGCCCGCAGTTAGCGAAGCTGCTGACAGCCAACAATATGATCCACATGGCACATTCTTAGAGGATACTAACGGTATGGATGTTTGGCCAATCCCTAGGTGGACCTACAGATTTCTAGGCTTTGGATAGGGGTTATTTTCATGGGTTGATTTTAACCGTGGGAATTTGAGCATTATTGACCATTATTTGGGGTACAAAGATCCAAAGGCTTGAATTCACCAATATGGCCATTTGTAGGTTGTCAATAGCTTTTCTGACCACTGGCCGTATGGATGTCATCCTTAGATGGACCTACAAACAAAAAATCAACCTGAGTAGTGATTTCAAACCTTTGGATCTTTGTACCTCAAATAATAATCAAATACCACGGTTAAAATCAGCCCACAAAAACGACTCCAATCAAGGTTTCAAAATCACTGAGAATGGCATATTGTGGTCAACGTTGACGACGGACATCTCTAGTCAACGAAGCCGCTGACAGTCCACAATATGAGCCAGTGAGTAAAACTTGTGTCACAAGATGTTGTGACGGAAGCCGGTCACAGCACTCAATACGAGCCACGTGGCACACGATCAGAGGTCTCTGACTGTATGGATGTTTGGCCAGTCCCTCGGTGGACCTACAGATCAAAAATCAGCCTGATTAGTGATTTGAAACCTTTGGATTTTTGCATCCAAATAACGCTCAATAATGCTCAAATTCATACCGTTAAACTCAACCCATGAAAATAATTTCAATAGAATAGGTTAGAAATCACCAATCAAGCTGATTTTTGGTTTATAGGTCCACCTAGGGACTGGCCAAACATCCATACGGTCACATCCTCTAATAGTATGCCACATGGCTCGTATTGAGTGCTGTGACCGGCTTCCCTCACAACATCTTGTGACACAAGTTTTACTCTGAGCCAGTAGCATATTTTTAGAGGACACCGACCGTATGGATGTTTGGCCAATCCCTAGTTATACGTGCAAACCAAAAATCAACTTGATTAGTGATTTCTAAGCATTGGATTGGAGTCATTTTCATTGGTTGAGCATTATTGACCATTATCTGGGTATAATGGAGTACAAAGATCGAATGGTTTGGAATCAATAAGCAGGCTGATTTTTGGTTTGTCCGACTTCCTTTAAGAGTGCCACGTGGCTCATAATATGGGCGGTCAGCATGTTCGCTGACCGTCGACGGTCAGTCAAGTTTTACTCCTGTATAAAGTAAATTTGTTCTGATCATCGTGACTCCACATAAATAATAAAGTGTACGACAGACCAAGAGTTGGGTAAGAATGTCGAATCCGCCGTCAATCTCTCCGGATCTCTCCCGATAGTGGTCCCTACCTTCCCGATAAGACTTCGAAGTAAGTCGCAATCAACGGCGGTCTCTGGCCGAGAAACCCGGGACATCGACTACACGTGTCCGGTTCTTCCAGAATTAAATCTCGGTCATGTGAGTGCTCGTGTCTTCTGACATCCGAAGTAGGCCCCACCATGTGAAATCTCATTCTCGCGAAAAGCGTTAGAAGATCTGTCCTGGGCTTCTATGCTTCATGCACGTGCTATGTCAACATCACCCAATTGATTGAAGTAACGTGTTCTTATAATGTACGTCTGCTCACATGCTCCTAACAACCAAACTATTGGCCGTTTCTGAGCCCCAAAAATAAATAAATAAAAAGAGTAAAACTTTGCTGACCACAACAATACGAGCCACGGGGCACACTCTTAGAGGACGTTGACTGTATGGATTTTTGGCCAATCCCTAGGTGGACCTACAAACCAAAAATCAGCCTGATTAGTGATTTCAAACCTTTGGATTTTTCTATCCAAATAATGGTCTATAATGCTCAAATTCATGGTTAAAAATCAACCCACGAAAACGACTCCAAATCAGCGCTTAGAAATTACAAATCAAACTAATTTTTGGTCTATATGTTCATCTAGGGTTGGGCCAAACATCCATTCGATCGTAAATCTCTATGGATGAGCCATGTGGTGTATATCGTGATCCGTCAGCAACTTTGCTGAAGAGCAGCAGTCAGCAAAGTTCTACTTATAAAAAAGTATTAAAAAAGGGTCGTGATGTAACAAGGTATACCTGAGATCTTTTGAGTTACTCTCCAATGACATCTGGGCCCACTGACCGCATGGATGTTTAGCCCACCCCTTCATAGACTTTCATGCCAAAAATCAACTTGATTGAAGATTTTAGCCGTTGGTTTTAGTACTAAAAAATGGTTGAATTAAACGGCTATAACCAGACCTTAAAAGGTACTTAGAAAGTACTAAAATCTAATGGTTAGAGATTATCAATCAGGGTAATTTTTAGTTTGTATATCCACCACCATGCGGTCGGTGGGCCCAGATGACAGCGGTGAGTAACAAAAACCGTGCTCCTGCATTTGAAAAAGATTCAGGCATACCATGTTACATCTTTTTCAAATGCCGAAGCACGATTTTGCACGATTTTTGTTACTTACCGCTGTCATCTGGGTCCACTGACCACATGGATGTTTATCCCACCCCTTGGTGGATATACAAACCAAAATCGACCCTGATCGGTAATTTATAACCATTAGATTTCAGCACTTTTTAAGGCGTACTTATAGCCGTTGAATGCAACCATTTTTTTAGCACTAAAACCAACAGCTAAAAAACATCTAACAAGCTGATTTTTGGTATGAATGGGCTAAACATCTATGCGGTCAGTGGGCCCAGATGGCAGTCGTGACTGCTAAAAAAGCCGCTTCCACATTTGAAAAGATCTCAGGTATACCTTGTTACATCACGGCCCTAAGAAAAACAGAAAATAAAGTTATGATTTGGAATTTCGGATCGCCCGATCCAGAACAGGATCAGCTGAGACTACGAACCATGGTGTGCACACATGTTCGATAGTTTAAAATGGGAAAAATGCGATGGTACAACGATTGATCCGAGTCATTTAATAAGGTGATGATTTGGAATGCTGAGAGAATTATGATTCGAGCAGATCTTGCTAGACTATGCAACAGTGCAATTCTGGTTGTCAATTTGTACCCGATTAACCGAAAGGAAACAATCCTGGTTCCGAAACTAGCTATTTTAGAACCAAACCAAAAAAAAATCGGATTCGATAGGACCCGGAACTAAAATATTAAATAGGTTCCGGCTCTTGGGACACTAACATCTGGACCAAACTGATAGGACGCAACTGATATATAGTAGTGATAAATTTTTTTATTTTTTTATTTTTTCATATTTTTTTATATAAACACACGGTATCCAATACTCAATGGGAGAACCGGATAAAATTATTGGTTCCGGTGGTAATGGATACACTTGTTTAGGAACCGGAACCGGAACCATTTTACCCGAAACATAATTGATTTCCCGCTGGCATCCAGCCCTAGATAGAGAATAATAGTGATCTTAATGGGCTGTGTTTGGGCCTTGCCCAGTGTCCAGCCCTAGATATACGTAACTAGACCCAAGCCCATCTCTGCTCATGATGTAAGCCTAGACCACTAATTGATATAACGGGCTGGACCATTAATTTTGAGCCGGGCCTGAAGTAATTTGCTAGATGCTAAGTCCAAGATTCAAAATCAACCGCAGGCTTGTATAAGCACAAAGCAGGCATGTTTTCACAGATCTGCCAAGGGAAGAAATGTAATCTGCTCCTGTACAAATAACAGAAAATTTAAAAAATTAAATGTAATCTGCCAAGGGAAGAAATTGTGTATGCCTACGAATTAGGGATGTCAAGCGGTCGGTTCCGATTCGGTTCCTAAGGTGGCCAGAACCAGAACTATCGATTCCGGTCCTTAACGGTTCCAGTTCTAACAATGATGGATCTGGAACTGGAACCCATTATGTATTTTCTGTTGGTTCCGGTTGCGAGTATATTGGGTCCAATCTTGATAACACGAGAATTTTAAGTTTTTAACACTATATTTTATATCGGTTCCTGTTCTTATCGGTTCAGTTTCAGTTTCTATCGGTTTCGGTTCCATATTAAACTATCCAGAACCTGGACCCATTATTTTCGGTTCAGTTCCGGTTCTCTTTTAATCGGTTCCCAAAATTGTGGAACTGGAACCGGAACTGGTGTTTTCGGTTCCGGTTCCGATTTTGGTTCGAGTTAAATGGGTAAAATTGACACCCCTACTACGGATGCCCTTTGAAAGAACGTCTACCAGACGAGGGTAAAATGGGGTTTTGATAGTCCCCGTCTGGCAAATGTCCTTTCAAAGGGTGTCCATAGCTAGACGCCCTTTCCAAATACAAATAATATGACCAATGGTAGTAAGCGACCTTTTAAGAGAGTTGGACAGATGCAACACGCAAAAGACAAGAAAAACAGCATTAAAACACACACTTGGGGATATATATATATATATATATATATAGGGTCAGGATTGGGGGACAACAATTTTGACCACATTTTTGGTGTACCCACATGGAAGATGAATCAATGGCTGATTTTTGGTGAGGATGATCTCCTCACCATATAGATCACCCTTACAAAAAAATTCAGCCCATTCTAAAATTTCTAATCCCATCAAGTGTGGTCTTCAAGTTAACGGTAAAAATAGACGGTCCATAATTCTTCAACTTCTAAACGAGTCAACGAATATCGGAATGATTTGAATTTTTGTGAGGATGATCTCCTCATCACAAAGACCATCATCGCCAAAAATATCCAACTCTAAAAAATATGTGGGTTGGATATAAAAGAGTCACTGTCAGTATGTTTGGCCCAATACTAGACCAAAGGAACAACTTACAGAAGTCCTAAATACAGCAACACTAAGGTGTGATGTAAATGACCCAAGCCATATCAAAACTAAGATGTAAATGACCCAAACAGATTAAAATTAAGATGTGAATGCACTCTGTGCTATGAATATGTCTTGATAAAGTTGGGTTATATCTGATTTGGATTTCTTTAGTGAGATCTGTATAGACGGGTTTGCTGTTACATGCACATGTTGCTACGAAGGAGTATGAAGTAGGAATAAATCAAAAATTGATTGCCAAGTCTATTTGCCTCAGAGTATAGTCAGTTATAGATCCTAATCTTTTGGGATTTGTTGAGTCTGTTGAGTCTTCCTATTCTTTGGGTAAGTCTGTTGAGATAGATCTCTATTTAAGAAAGTTAAAGGAATAATAAAGGCATGAAAAACTATTCCAACTCTATTGAGTATAATCGGAGGATCTAAGTTCCCTCAAAGCAACTCAATTCTTTTATCTTTTTTGTCTTATCTGTGTTATTTAAGATAGATAAGGAACAATCTGGTCTGGCTGTACCATTTGCTCTGATTATGTTGTATATTTGATTCATGTTTCTTTAGTGATCAGGTCTGTAATCTCACTGCCACTATTCACCAACTTGCTTATGCCATGAACCTTGTAAGGGTGTTTATGATTAATTAAGAGCAATAGAAATGTCATAGTTGCTTGAAAAATGCAACTTATGTGGTATCTGGATTATAACAAATAATTGTGTGGTATTTTATTAATTAAATAAGTACAGGAGAAAGGGTGTGTTAAAATTGCATTGTTGTGGTGTAGGGATTATAAGAAAGACTTGCAGTTGGAAGTTGTTTTCTGTTACTCTAAAAGTTATAAGTCTTGCATTGAGAAAATTGTTGTGGGTGGCATTTTTTTAGTTCAGTTAGAGGTTGTTTTATGTCTCCATGAAACAGTATTGTCACCCTGTTACTAAAACTGTTATATTTTGTGGAGCCTGATGGTGCTAGAGTACTGTAAATCAAGCCACAATACCATGGGTCGAGCTTTTTTCGGGAGGTCTTTTTTTCCTTAAGGGCGTTTTTGTACTTTTACATAGATATAGGGAAATCTTAGTTTCATTTTGAGATTATATATACCTCGATTTTCATGAGACGATCATTATTGTATTGTGAGTGTTTCTTTTGCCTCAAAGAGTCAAAGCATAACGGACTTGGTGCAAGTTTGTGGATGTACCTCAATCATGAGGAAACCACGTAAATCTGTGTCTTATTGTCGTGTTTGCATATTCATGTTATTTGTTCTTTCTTCCAATAACTGGTACTAGAGCATTCGGGTTTGATCAAGAACGACGGAGGAAGAAGGAAATGTGAGGACCAATAAGTTCAATGGCACGGACTTTAGATTTTGCAAGATGCAGATAGAAGACTACCTCTATTAGAAGAATCTCCAGCTATCTTCCTCTCGAAGGAAAATCAAAGAAGCCTTGGACGATGATAGATGACGAGTGGGTGATAATTGACAGGAAAGCCCCATGTTTAGTGTGACTGAGTCTTGGTGCATCTATAACGTTCAATATCTCTAAGGAGAAGACGAAAAAAGATCTGATGGCCGCCCTCTCAAAGATGTACGAGAAACCCTCCACTTCCAATAAGATTTTTTTATGAAGAGATTATTCAATATGAAGTTGATTGATGACGGAAGTGTGGCTACACATCTCAACAAATTTAACACGGTTATGACTCAGTTGGTATCAGTTTTGGTGATGAAATCAAGGCTCTTCTGATTTTATCAGGATTACCAAATAGTTGTGATAGTTTGGTGATAGTTGTGAGCAACTCTTTAAGAACAAGAGCGTTGAAGTAGGATGATGTCATGGGGCGTCATCCTAAGTGAGGAAACTTGCAGAAAATCTTTGGGTTCTTTGGGTGAAACATCAGGGAATGCCCTGAATGTTGAAAAAAGAGGAAGGAAAACATTAGAAAATGCCATGATTTTCTAGCAATCACACCTCAATAATTGTTGTGATTGCTTTGGAGGTTGGGTGTAAAGTCCTTTGTTCTATTTGTGGAGGTGAGTTTGTGTGTATGCCGACCCGCCTGTTTGTTAAAAGATGTCTAAAGTAGACCAACCCTCTAAAAGTGCTAACTCTCAAGTTATAGAGACCTTGCTTAACCCCTAATTGATATCCTATCACCTCAGATTACTACAGTCAAGCTTGATGGATCGAATTACTTGGCTTGGGCCTAGTCCGCTAAGATTTTTATTAGTAACAAGGGAAGACTCGACTACTTGGATGGAACCATCAAGCAACCACTCTATATAGAACCTCCTATGGAAAATGGGTGAGTGAAAACTCCTCTATAATGATGCGGTTGCTTCACTCTATGCAACCAGAGATTAGTAGAATTTTTTTTGTTCTTGAAGACTGCTAAGGAAATATGGGATGTTGTAGCCCAGACATACTCCCATATGGGTAACATAGCTCGTATATATAGCTTGAGCAAGACATAGCCCGCCTTCGTCAAGGGGAGAAGACTCTTGCAACATATTATGGAGCCTTATGTTGAATGTGGAAGGAACTTGACCACTTTCAAGACTATACAGCTGGGACTCCCAATGATATGGTTAAATATGGTGCCATAGTTGAAAGATGTAGAATATTCTAATTCTTGGCTGGTCTAAATGTTGAGTTTAAGCAGTCTTGTATCAAATTCGTCAGAAGAACCTTATTTGATCCAAGTATACGCCTTCATACAGAGTGAGGAGAGCAGGACTGCCACACAAACCCCTCATTCATAGGAGAGATCTGCCTTATTCTCCAACACTAGCAAGAGTGGAAGAGGTGGTCGAGGCAGAGGTGGAGGAAGACTCAGTCCCATAAACAATGATGACAAACAACAAACTGAGGTGTGAATACCATGGAAAGACAAGACACATCAAGTAGACTTGTTGGGATCTTCATGGTCGTCCACAGCATACCTACACTAGTACTGGTAGAGGCGATCATCTTATTGGAGGCTTAAGTGCTCATTCCACTTTTTCAGCTAAGTCTACATCATCCTCCTCGACTAACCTAGCATCTTCCCTTACTGCTCCCCCCAATAGCTCTCGCCTATCCCAGGAAGAAGCTGAGACTTTCAAACGCTTTGATATTGCTCCCATATCATCACTTGCCCATGCAGGTACATAATGGTCTCTTAACATTACTATTATGACTATTATAACAGGTCATATATGTCATATCAGTGTCAGAAAATGCTCAAAATATTTTTTTATTTTTAAAATAATTCAACAGTGGGGAATTTTTTTTCAAAAATAATGGTCGTTATAGCGCAAAGCCCAGTTTTTGGATTTGGGTGTTATTTTTTAATAACGTAATGGGGTTGGGGCATTACCGCTATAATGGAAGTGATTTTTGTTATAACGGGCGTCTTTTAAACAATGGTTAATGGCAAGGTTCTAAATGGTCCATTATAACTTTACAATGGACACTTAATGTTACTATTATATCTGTTATAACGAGTTACGTCAGTCACATCATAGTTACAAAAGAGTCAAAAAATTATTACTTTATTATTGTTTACTTTTTTTCAAAACAACCTCAAATACGGTAAAATAACACATAACGGACAAAATAACATCCGTTATAAGACTAAGCTCGTTTTTCGGCTTTGGGCATTATTTTCTAGTAATGTACCAAGGTTGAAGCATTATTGTTATAATGGCCATAACAACGTTTTTTTTTTTAAACCATGATTAATAGTCTATATCGTTTAGGCATGTGATTTACATATTTTAATGCTTTTTAGGGTAATTTACGTGTTCTTAATCATTCTTGCAAGATTATAAAAACTGGTACTACAATATCAAATTGTGGGTCCAAAATAATAATTTCATAGGGTATTAGTACTCTCAGGGTCCTAGCCACGATGGAGGCCAAAAATCTATACGGTTGTGACCTTCCTATATGTAATGTAAAACTCTATTTTGATGTAAAGTACTTTATGTGACAGGATTTGATAGTTATAATGACTTTCATATGTAATTATAGCTGTTTTTAACTGACAGGCTCATAGATACCTATCTCAGCATGTTACAAAATGTTATGATCATTCATTTCCACACTCCATATGGTTTTTCATTATAGTTTAATGACTTATAAGTGCTTTTATGCTTCTTTTATAATTTTCTAAAGTTTCAATAAAAAAAATCACAATACTTTCATCATTTCATTTAAAATTGTATTATCCTTCACATTGGTCAAAATATTTCCATGAAACATTTCTACAGCATTAGGGATGTGTTACCTCACTAATGATATTCGACACAAAATCAAGCTTTGCTGGCTTCTGATGCAGCATTGGTGGTACTGTCTCCAACAACCTTGTTTGTATGCCTACGCCGTAGGGCACGTGCAGCGTCATATATGGTTGCACTGAGCCTAGATGAGTTCCCATCCCCCCTGACCAATGTTGCCTGCAACCTATCCTCCTTACATGAAGACTCCTCCAGCTTCTTCTTATAGTAATGGCGCCATGCTGCTTGAATGTTGCAGGCAGCCGATGTCCTCCATTGCTGCGAGTAGAACCTGAAAATGTGCATGAATTGCTTACTGTGGAGCTGCGGAAACTGGGAGGCCACAAGCTTCAAGTCATTGGCCATGAGAGCAAAGGCGTCAACCTCCGTCACAGCCTGCACAGTTCTGGTCGACATGGGGAGGTTAGATGAGTGGGGCTCCAGGGCCCACGTGAGCAGCTCTACTCCATAGAAGTCCCCAGCCTTGAGATAATCAGAGTTAACGAGGCCAGTCATTCCGCCATTGGTGGTCACACTTAACTTGCCCCGCATGATGAAGAGCATCTCCTCAACTGGGTTCCCCTCACGGATGAAGTAGTCGTCCTCTATGTAGAACACTCGTTTGAGGCGATCATAGAGTGCATCGAATAGGTAGTCATCCATTTCTTTAAACATTGGCACCTAAAAAAATGAGGGTTGTGGCAGAGATTTTGTCATCTTTCAAAGCTTTTTTTTGTTTTTTTTAAATTGTCTTTCAAGAATCAAAGACTAGGTTTTTGGGAAAAAAGTTTGCTTTTTAACCCCACCCAAAAATGCCACATGGCAACCCTTTTGAGCCCACTGACCCATGAATATTTGTCCCACCCCTTGGTGGACCTACACACCAAAAAGCAGCAAGATTGATGATTCCAATCCATTGGATTTGAGCATTTTTTATCATGGGCTTGAAACCCAATGTTTTTTGGCCATGGGCCAGTTCATGATGAAAAATGATCAGAGCCAATGGCTAGAAATCATCAATCAGGCTGATTTTTGGTGTGTGGGTCAGCCAAGGGATCGACCAAACAATCATGGAGATTGGAGACTGACCCGAAAGGGTTGTCGAATGACATTTTTGGGAACAGGAAGTGGTAGGAACAAACCTTTTTCCAGATTTTTGAGCGTGAATATCCCAGTAAAAAAATTGAGTAAAAAGTAACCCAATTTGTTGGATTTAACATGCATGGCTGAGTCTTTTAAGAGGAGAAACTAACGCACTACATCAAACTACATAAATAATAGCCAAAGCCAATGCAAATACATATAAATGCAGATATGCTGAAGAGTAAAAATATATATAAATGCAGAAGCACTCACTGTCCTAACTAAAGCCGATCTTTGATGGTTCTTGATTTCCCTCCTGAGGTCCTTGGGAAGGTTAGTAAGTAGATTCTCTACATCAAACCCTCTTGTATTTTTCCATCTGTAATGTTCATAGCGCCTGATCTGCCGCCTCAGGTACTTTGGGAGCGAAGTATGAGACATCCATTGCTCTACATCTTGCAATTTTGCTCTCATCTCTTTTTCTGATTTAATGGTATTGGACTGAAGATATGTCTGTAACAGCATTTGGATCATCAAAACCAGATTACAGAGTATCAGGAACATCTCGGAACCTCATTTAAAAGATTTTGTCCTAAACTAAACCTGATCATATTGTCTCAACCAATGGGTGTTTTTTGAACCACCATTCCTTGATCGTCCAAAAGAATGAACACGATCAAGTGTTTCGAATGATCGGGTTGATTTTTGGACTATAAGAACTCATAGTGGGCCTATTGAATGGACAGTCTAGATGATAGGCATGTGCCGATGTGTATGGTTTAGATCCCATTACTCATGGTCACACAAATACAACTAAATAGTGAAGGGCATAGAAAGAGAATAATTTGGTAATTACCTGCACATTGCCAATGAGAAGCGTAAATAAAAACAAGCCGAAGATGGAAACGGAAACAGCAAAGGAAACCTCCCCAGGGTAAGTGCTTGTTTTCAGGTTTTGACCAAGAGAACTGTAAAACAGTACATGTGGAAAAGGTTACTTGTTAACTCCATAAGCGAATCTCTACAATGTAACAAGTGACAACTTTATGTAAGTGTTTCTACAAGTATGGGGACCTTTAATGTATCATCATGGACGAAAGAGGACTCCACAAGCATTTCTCTACAAGGTGACACAACTATATATATGTGTTTCTACAAGTTTTGGAACCTTAAAATATAGGAAACTGAATTTTCAGATAACTTTTTACCACTTTCCGAGGATTTTTCACATTTGATGGAAATGCCCCTCTCACTAAATGTTCTTACATGTCTTTTCAAAAGTAAAATGTGAAGTGCGAAGGACGTTTCTGTCAAATGAGAAAAAGTTCTCTGGAAAAACCAAATCCGAAAATATATCATCATTTTTTTTAGTTACGCAAAATATATCATCATTGGCAAAAGAGGAAATTTATAATGTATGCATTTTTTTCCTGATAGGCAACATGGTTGAGGTTGGACCGTAGGTCCAAAGTTAGCAAGTGGAATTCACGCTAGGCAAGACCGCCGGGCTATACCCAGGATACGGCATAGTAACATGGAGGAAACCTGCCTTGTGGGCTTGAACCAACGACCTCCCACAAGGGGAGGATATGTTGAAGATATTGAAGATGCATGTATTATGGTGGCGTTATGTACCCTAGCTTGAGGGGAAGTGTTTGAATATATAATAGTGTTAGGACCTTTAGTCTCACATCGGACAAGTTTGTAATTTCTCTCTTAGTCCCTCCTTATATAAAGGGACAAGCGATGTAATCCTAAAATAATCTAATCAAGTTATCTATTTTACAACATTGTATCAAAGCAGGATATCTGATCCTGTCATCGTCTGTCTTGAAGAAGTCGCTCTTCTGGCGGGCAACCACCCGTCGGTCGCCCGCCGAGCCTAAATCTAGTTGTTGTGGTAAGAAAGATCTCTCATTCTTCTTCCTCCAGTTTTCCCTTTTAATTCTTCCTCTCTGAGAAGGTTTGTTGTTCTCGACACCTCTGTTGCTGCTCCATTGACACAATGGAGAGAGTTTGAGGAAGTAAAAATGGTTGTGGGGACATTGTCGCTGCCACCAAGAGCCATCGTCACCATTGCTGCCATCACGTTGCTACTCCATTCTTCGCTGGTCGTTGTTCTGTGGAGCGATTATGTGTGTTGTTGTGTTGTTGGTGCTGGCTGTATTGGACCCGTAGTCTTCTTCTTGTTGTTATCTTGCTGGCATGGTTTAAAATTTCAGAATGTTTCGTAATGTTTCATTTCGTAAGAGAACCGAAACGAAATATACAAGAGAACTGAAAGGAAACATATAATGTTTTGTATGCTTCGCCAAAACAAACCGAGACATTACGATACAATCTAAAAAAATAAAAATAAAATATCATTTCTTGATTTTAGGAATATTTCGTAATGTTTCGGAAATTTCGTTGTTTCGCAATTTTTTAATGTTTCGTTTCGGAGTTTGTCTCGGTTTTTTACTTAACCGAGACATTGCTCCGAAAACGAAATTTTAAACCTTGGCTACTGGAATGGTTTAAAATTTCTGAATGTTTCGAAATATTTTGGAATGTTTCGGTTTGTTTCGCCGAGACAAACCGAGACAATAAGATACAATCCAAAAAAACAAACCGAGACAATACGATACAATCCAAAAAAATATACGATTTCATGACTTGAGAAATATTTCGAAATATTTCAGAATGTTTCGTAATGTTTCGGAAATTTCATTTTTTCAAAATTTCGTTTCATTTCGGAGTTTCTCGGTTTTTCAATTGACCGGGACATTCCTCCAAAATGAAATTTTAAACCTTGGCTGTTGGTGCTAGTTGTGCTTCTGCTGCTATTGTCCTCCTAGTTTTCTTGTATTGCTGCACTATTTTGAGGGATTGTTGTTGCACTTTTTTGGTTGCTGGGATCTTCTTTTAGTGTTGTTTTGAAGTTGTTCTCTATGACTGCACACCAAGTGTTTGATGTGTGTTCCCTTCGTGTGTAGTGTTGTCTTTTGGAAGAGACACATGGTGTAGCACATTGTCTTCATTATGTGTTCTCTTCGTGTCGTAGTTTCCCTTTTGAGTTATGTGTCTAAGTTTCTTGTGTAGTCTATGCGTTCGTACAACTCACGTAGCAAGTGTTTGATCATTTGCCTCATCAAAACCCAAGTCTTGTTTGCTGGCCCAACTTACTCAGTTCTTTTCATATAAGTGTCTTAAGTTGTTGCTCATCTTTACCCCAAACCCTTTGGTGTATATCTCTAAGAGCTTTGGTCCGATCTATGTGACATTGTTGTGTCCGGACTAGGTGGTTCTAAGGCTTTATTGCATTGTTGTGCCCAGCTTGTGTAGTATTGAGGCTTTGTTGTGCCCGAGTACCATTAATACTAGAGACTGCCCTAGTGTTATGTAATACTAGGGCATTGTGTTGTTGGCGTTTTAGTAGTGTTCCTAGTCTGCAATTGTGATATGTTCCTAGATAGTGGTTGAAGTTTTTATGATGTTGTATGTACTAGTTTGGGGGTGGTTTGTAATTCATGGTTCGTGGCTAGAGCTTCTGCCCTCTCTACAATCAGCGAGCATTGGATGTCAATACATTCTTTGGGCAATCTCACGGAGATCATTCGCATGAGATTGACGGGGGTTGTTGAAGATATTGAAGATGCATGTATTATGGTGGCGTGATGTATCCTAGCTCGAGGGGGGTGTTGGAATATATAATAGTGTTAGTATTAGTGCTAGTTTAGTGTTAGGACCTTCAGTCCCACATCAGACAAGTCTGTAATTTCTCTTTTAGTCCCTCATTATATATAGGGACAAGTCATGTAATCCTAAAATAATCTAATTGTATAAGATGCTCTGGTTAAAGATATTGGTTGCTGAGTTTGGTTTTCCAGTCTTGGGATCTATGAACTTGTACTGTGACAACAAGGCCACTATTAGCATTACTCACAATCCAGTACAGCATAATCAAGCCATGCACATTGAAGTGGATCGCCACTTCATTTGGGAGAAGTTCGCACTCCCTTTGTGAAGACAGATGAGCAGGTAGCCTTCACCAAGGGAGTTCCCAGTTGGCAACTTCACAGATGTTTATGCAAGTTGGGCATGAAAGATATCTATGCACCAACTTGAGGGGGAGTGTTATCAAATACGTATTTTATACATATTTAGTTGTTCTATAAATACCCCTTGTTTTGAGGGGTATACTTGTCTTTTGTAATGTCCCCTTATATAATTAAAAATTATGGAGTCATGTGATACACACATGACATCCTTCTCTCCTTTCTCTTCTCTCTTCTCTCTCAACTGTAACCTAACCCTAACCCTAACCCTAAAACCTACATTTCAACTATCAATGGGTATCGACCCTATCTGATTGCTGGTGTATGTTCTTTGTGGTGTTTTTTACTTACATCTCCTTTGTTCCTTGCTGCTTTGAGAGATGATATTCCCTCTCAAGTGCTTTGCTAACCGTTGTGTTGGTTCTTTTGGGAGCCAATCGTTGGTTGTAAACCCCCAGAGTGAGTGTTATTAGGGTTTTTGCGTGTTACAGCCTTTTTCGCTTGTTGTTTTCTTTGTTTGAGTAGCTATGTCTACTAAAGGGACCCCTATCGAGTCCACGGTGAGCACATCAGCCACCTCCAACAGTGTCGGAGGGACTATGGTGCATCACATCACGTTTGAACTACATTGTGAGGCATGTTAGCTCTCCATAAATTATCGATCCACTTATCCTTCTAGAAGTAATAGATGTTCTGCTCCTTTTGATATTGTGCACTCTGATGTGTGGGGGACTACCCTTGTTATTCTATTTTTGACTTCTGTTATTTTGTTACCTTTCTTGATGACCATTCTAAGTGTACTTCGGTATATCTCATGAAAACGAAAGATGAGGTTCATTCCATCTTCCAATGTTTTCATAGGTGAGACAGACCCAGTGTGGTGCCTCCATCAAGGTGCTTCGTTCTGACCAAGGTGGTGAGTATATGTTTGGAGGTCTCCATTAGTATTTTTTGGACCATGGGATTTGCCACCAAAACTCTTGTAGCTACACACCTCAGTAGAATGATGTAGCTGAGAGGAATATGCATCATCTATCTGAGGTAGCTCGTTCTCTTTTGATCGGCTTCCATGTCCCTAAGTCTTATTGGTTTGATGTTATTTTGACTGCGACCTACCTGACTAACGGATGCCTTCTCATGTGTTAAACTAGTCTCTATATCAGGTTCTTTCCCCAGCTCCTCTATATTTGTTGTTCGTCCTCATATTTTTGGATGTGTCTGCTTTGTACATATTTTGGGTCCCCATCGTACCAAACTTGACCCCAAGGCACATAAATGTGTGTTCTTTGGCTACTCTTCCACTCACAAGGTAGATCGGTGCTACCACCCCTTGTATGGGAATAAGTTCGTGTCCATGGATGTCACCTTCCATGAGGACGTCTCCTTTTTCTCCCCAACCTCTCTTCAGGGGGAGAGCAACAGTGAAAAGAGGTCTATATCATAGGATGTTCATCTTCCTATTGTATCTCTATCCCCACTTCTAGTACTTGAGAGGTTTCAGCCTGCTCCTGCTCAACCTAAAAATCAGCTCAGGGGGAGCTTAAAGTCTATAGTAGAAAGGGGAAGGCTACAGCTGATCTAGTTCCAGTTGTACCATCCTTGGATCCAAGTAATATTTCTCCTTCCATACCTGTTGTTCCTTCTTCTATTGATACGTGTGTTTCTGACCATCTTCATATTGCTTTGAGAAAGGGCACTAGGAGTTGTACTACTCAACATCCTTTGAGCAGCTTCATTTTGTATGAGGATTTGTCTCCCTCGTACAAGGCTTTTGTCACAACTATTTCTACTATTACTATTCCCTCTTTTATGGCAAAAAAGGTTGGGGCATCCTAGATGGAGAGCTACTCTGGTAGAAGAGATGAGTTCCTTGGACAAGAATCGAACATGGGAGCTAGTCGACTTGCTAAGAGGCAAGAAACTTGTTGGTTGCAGATGGGTGTTCACTGTGAAATACAAGGTAGATGGGTCAATTGAGAAGTACAAGGCTAGGTTGGTAGCCAAGTCGTACACCCAGACATATGGAATTGATTACGTGGAGACTTTTGCACCAATGGCTAAAACGAACTCCATAAAGGTATTGTTGTCCTTAGCAGCAAACCAGGCATAGTCGTTGCATTTGCTGGATGTGAAGAATGCATTCCTTCATGGTGATTTACATGAAGAGGTGTAAACGGTTCCTCCACCTGGTTTCATTCTACCAAAAGAAGGTGGTGTGTAGACTGAGAAATGCTCTCTATGGTCTTAAACAGTCTCCAAGAGCCTAGTTTGAGAGATTCACTTTAGCAGTGAAGAAGCTAGACTATACTCAGAGCCAAGCTGATCACACTCTATTTGTAAAGCACCAAGGGAGAAGAACTACCACCCTTATTGTCCTGACAGGGAATGATGCAGAAGAGGTAGTCAAGCTAAAGGGTCATCTAGCAGGGGAATCCGAGACCAAAGATCTAAGATCTCTCAAGTACTTTCTGCGTATAGAGGTTCCAAGATCTAGCCAAGGGATCTTCATCTCTCAAAGGAAGTATGTCCTAGACTTGCTAAGAGATTCTGGGAACCTGGGAGCTAAGCCAATGGAGACTCCTATAGAATAGAATCACAAGTTGGGCGATGCTGGTGGTGAGTTACTTCAGGATGTAGGGAGTTTTCAGAGGCTAATTGGGAGATTGATCTATCTCTCCCTAACTTGACCAGACATTGCGTATGCCGTGAGTGTTATCAATCAGTACATGCACTCACCCAGAGACATTCACTTAGAGGCAGTACACCGGATCTTGACGTATCTCAAATCTGCCCTTGGTAGAGGCCTACTTTTCGAGAAGAATGGCCACATGAGGGTAGAGTCCTATAATGATGCATACTGGGCAGGTGCCAAAGATGACAGGAGATCTACCTCAGGTTATTGCACCTTAGTTGAAGGCAATCTGGTTACTTGGAGCAAGAAACAACATGTGGTTGCTAAATCCAATGTAAATGCAGAGTTAAGGGAAATGGCCCATGGTTTGTGTGAAATGCTATAGTTGAAAATCCTAGTAGCTGAACTAGGATTCCCTGTCTCAGGTTCGATGAGTTTGTATTGAAAAGTCTCGGTTGTCAAATCCCAAGAATACTTAGTTCTTCGGTAATATATATATCGCTGTGCCTCGAATCCATCTGAAGACTGAAGTGTCAAAGATCAAGTGAACTTCGACAAAACAAATCAAAGAAGGATTAAAGCTGAAGAAAAATCAACCCAAGTGTTCAAGATCAACTGAAGACAAAGTCAAGATTATCAAGCTCAACTGAAAACAAAGTCAAAAGCTCAAGTACGTTCTCACTCAACGAACGTTCAACTATGAAGAAACTCGTGTTGCGGTTACGTAAATCTGAGGGTAAAACCGCGCATTGCCAGCAAATATTGATTTACCCTAGATGGTTCAGTGTTAGTTAGGAATCGTGTGTGTCGAGAAGAGAAATTCTAAAAACTTTGGTAGTGTTCGGTTATGGACAAAGTGGTCCGGCCGACCAGCCTTTATGAGCGGGTGACCGAAGGTCCGGTAGACTGGCCAAAAGGGTCCGGTCGACCCTAACTCTCGGGTTCAGAATTTTGGTATGAAAACTTGAGCGGGCGACCGACTATAGGCTCGGTCGACCAAGGTCCGGTCGATCCGCCCGTTTCAGATCTCGTTTGACAAAATCTCTTATGCGATTATAAGCACATTTTGGCCCTTCAAACGGCTATATTCGGTACGGTTCTATTGATGGAAGGTCTGCTTATAAATAAAAACCATCTCCCTTCATTAGAATTAACCCAATCAAGAGATCTCTATTCCACATTCTTTGATTATCATTCTCTGAGTCTAGAGAGTTGGAATTTGAGAGAGCTTCACCTGTGCAAATCTGTACATCCTTTGTGAAGGCTCTAGATTATTTGAGAGAGCTTCACATGAGCAAATCTGGTTCATCTATTGTGAATGCTACTCTAATTGTTTGAAGAGACTACGAAGGGTATTGTTTCCTGTAATAATTTTCTTCCAAAAAGAAGATCATCATTGGTAGAGTGTCTCTGTGGCGAATTCTTCAACGAGGATTTACCATTCTATCGAATTCATCAAAAGGTAAGTATCTCCTAGAACAAACCTTTTAGAGTAAATTCAATATTATCAAACCTGAATTGTTTGTGATTGGTGGATGAGTGAGTACTCATCAAATTGAGTTGAGGAAGGTGGAATCCTTGAGAAATCCGTTTCTCTAAAATACTACGGGCCTAGTGTGACTCTCTAGGTGAATCGAGAAGTGATTCTCTTATAGATCGAGTTGACGATTGTAGATCCATGAGAAGAGGGCTTCTCTAAATAGACTACTGGCCTATGCTAACTCTCTAGGTGAGCAAGAAGCGATTCTCGTTAGATTGAAACTAAGTGAATCTTAATTGGTTGATTATTTATTTCGATTGGAAATGTTGTAATGCATGATTGAAATAATATAATACTACTCGTTGTGAGTATTGGACGGTGGACGTAGGTGCGGAGTCACCGAACCACTATAAATCTGAGTTTCGTATGATTGTGAATGTTTGCATATTTGTTTCTCAGATTTTCCCATATCTATGTTCTGTGGATGATTCATATTTTAATTACTTGATCCTTTTCCGCCTTGTGCTATCAATAATTTTTTAATCCATAAAGAATTCGCAAAGGAATTAAAATTTGTCCTATTCACCCCCCTCTAGGACTTAACTTGGTAATTAAAAGGGAATTTCATGTATTGTGACAACAAAGCTGCCATGAGTATTGCTCACAATCCAGTTCAACATGATCGAGTCAAGCATATTGAAGTGGATCGCCACTTCATCAGATAAAAGAATGTTTTTGGGGAAGTGTATACTATGAAGACAGATGAGCAAGATGCCGATGTGTTTACTAAAGGAGTTCCTAGTTGGCAACTTCACAGGTGTCTCAACAAGTTGGGCATGAGAGATATCTATGCACCAACTTGAGGGGGAGTGTTATCATATACGTATTTTAGTTGTATTTCCCATGTAAAGGGTAGTCTTGTAAATACTTCTCAATATGAGGGGTATACTTGTCCATATAAAAAGGTTCTTCATATAAATAATAATTTAGGAGTCATGTGACCTAAGCATGACATCCTTTCCCTCTCTTCTCTCCTCTTCTTTTCTAAGCTTTGGAACCCTAAACCTAAACCTAAATCTAACCCTAGAAATTGTTTCAACTACTGCCTATAGTGCATAGCGAGGGTACACAGGACTAGTAGCCTCTAGTCCGATCAGACTTGCAGTGCCGGCACACCATGTACCATCGCAATATCCCAAGGCATGCCCTATGCCAAGGGAAACTAAACTAAGGCCATCCCCTCCAAGATGTCTGATAAAGATACAAGGAAGCGATATAAACTCTAAGTTTCATTGTTCTTTCTAGCCACTAAAAGGAATTTCGTGACTGAAGAACCCATGTGGACTAGTCACACACTAATTTTCCACCAACACATACAACTTGCAACATGCATAGATGCAAAGACGGCCTATCAAAGTATCAATACATGTGGCACATATATTGTGTGTTAAATAAGGATTTCCTATCTTTGAATTTCTTTCATGCTTCTAATAAATACAAGGAAGCGATATAAACTTTGAATAATAGCAATTTTGCAAATAGGCATCACATTTAAATGGGATTTTTTGCTTCACCCCAATTGGTAATTGGCCAAATTAGTAAAACACCCATAGTTTTCAAATTTGGCATCTCACCCTTTGACTCAGATCAACTTCATTGACCCAAGACATTTCTCTAGAGGTGTTGGACATTTGTGAAATTACCAAAATACACATGAAACACCCCTTATGGCAGATTTGTTAGCAAAGTTGGTGTGGCGACACATGTCTAATGGAAGCCTTTCCGCGAATATATTCTCTTTCACAACAAAAAGGACAGTTCATTGCCTCACTCTGGAACCGGCTAAGCGGAGAGGAATCTTGGGATCGTGGTCTTAGGAGGAATCTCTTGGAATGGGAAAGGGAACAACTGGTAGACTTGATGAACTTAGTGCAGATGCACACAGCTTCACCACAGGAGGGGGACCAACGGTCTTGGGTTCATGCCAAATCTGGAAGTTTCACTGTGAGCTCCTTTTATGATGTTCTGTCTCGTCACCCCAATCCTCATCCATACATATGCCCAAACATATGGAAAATTCAGATCCCATCAAAAATCTGCTTCTTTGCATGGACGGCCTCTTTGAACAACTACTCACTTGTGATAACTTGATTGCTAGGAATTGGATTTTGGCAAATTATTGTGCTATGTGTAAGTCTAGTAGGGAAAGTACAGTTCATCTGCTTCTACATTGTGATTTGGCTATACAGATTTGGTGGTACTTTTTGGCGCAGGTAGGTCTCCATTGGGTCATGCCGAGATCGGTAGATGCTATGCTAAGAGGGTGGCCCCAGATTGATCTCTCAACTAGGGGTAGGATTTTGTGGGGGATGATCCCATTTGCAGTTATATGGGGCATTTGGTGAGAGCAGAATATGAGGATTTTCATAGGAGAAGAAGCCCTTTCCAGGATATCATCATTAGTGTTAAGGCTTCTCTCCGTAGTTGGGAAAGCATTTTCACTGAGATGAGGGGCAACTTCTTTAGTGATATGGTTTTCAGGTTTGATACTTTATTGATGAGATAGGGTCGGTGTTTGGTTTGGCCTTGCCTTTGCATTTTTTGTTTTCTTTTCGTTTTTTTGCTTCTGTTTTAGCCCAAGCTGGGGCTGTCCCCTTCGTATTCTCGAGATCCTCTCGATCTCTTTTATATATTGACCTTTTCTCAAAAAAAACTATAAAGTTAACATGGGCATTTTGGTCACTTAGAAAACATCTAACACATCCAGATATGGAAGTTCATCGATGTCTCTGGTCAACAACGTTGACCCTAGACAAAGGGGGAGAAGCCAATTAAATAAAAAATGTTGGGTGTTTCGCTAATTCGACCAATTAACTAGGGGGGGAGATGGAAAACAACCTTATTTTAATTTTAATGCAAACAACAAGGGAAACTGTTCTAAAAAGACTAATATATATCAATAAGCAAAAGTAATGGAGTTTATAAGCATAAACCTCAGATTTTGCAGGCCCCACCAAAAGCAGTAAAATAACTTTCGAGGATAATCTCTTGACTCCACCACACCCAACTGAAGAGCATCAAGGTATATACCGAAATCAAAGAGTGTGGTATTTGGCTCAATAATAGGACAAGAGGCATATACAAATGCATTGCCTCCTTCAGTTCTGCAATCTCCACAGTATAAAGAAGCACCATTGCATCCAGTGATATTCCTACAGGCATCCCGCCAGCATGTATGTTCTCTCTCGATCGAAAGCAAGTACCAAAAGGCTCCAAATATCTGATAGGCCAAATGTTCACTCAATAATCATATGGATCGGTAAAAAGAGAAACAACTATCCTATTTGTTTCAATCATAATGTAATGGTGAACTGTTTGTAGTACATGAACAAAAAGTTGTGTCCTTCATGCTAACCAAGGATTTACAGAATGGATATTTATACCAAAATCCCACAGCCAAGAATTAAGGGAAAGGCAAAGATTATAAAACACATATCAATTGCCAAAGAGGACTACTCTTCCCCACAAAATTTGCCTAAAATATTTAGTTAAAGAGATCTTAATAGAGAACAATAGATGTAAAAAATAGCTGAACTCCATAACCAATGAAAAATGTAGAGAAAAAGCATAATTGCCTTAGTCAAGAAATTAGTCGCAAACATATGAGTCAAATTAATGTGAAAGGACTAAGTTACTCTTTAATATCAAAGATACATATAACCTTAATTCATCCTTTTTTTGTTTACAGATATTTTCTTATTATTCACTTTATTATATGTTTATGTATTTCACAAACATGCAAACATATGTATCTGCAAATGAATGGTCCTGGTCTAAGTGTTACTCAACTATAACACAAGATAATTAACAAACTGATAATATGTAAATAGCAGTGTCTCAAATCAGGCTGTTTTTTCTTCTTGGAGGAGTCCAGAATGGTGTGGTTATAGCTTAACTCTGACAGAACGTTTCCTGGTAATCCATGTCTAGCCAGTATCAAGGGTGTATTTAGATTTTAGAAATGATCGGAGCAAATTGTCAAAGTGTTTCAGGCCCAATTGGCATGTTCTAGCAAAGCAGAGCTCCAAACTCACTCCATCGCCCTAAAGTTTTCAAAGAGAACTCTTTGGGGCCATTGGAGATGGAAGGTGATTCGATCAATGCTACTTGGTGGGTGAAGGGTAGAGGCAATAGCTCTTGTAGGCTCTGCCAATACCAAGAATTGGTTAGAATCTGGACTCTGTATTTCTTTCACATTCTTAGGGATGTAAATAGTTTCATGGATTCTCCTACTAAATAAGGTGTATGCATAAATCTTTTATATATAGAGATTTTCTTCCCTACAATTGTATATTTCTAATATTAATTCAAGTTTTACCATTATTTACGAATAAATAAATAGAAAGCATTAAGCAATTAACTTTATTAGATAAGGGGTTAAAAATTAGAAAACAAACATAATAAAGAAAATTCAAAAAAACTACAAACTATTTTAACTATGTATATATTTATGCAAAGGAAACATAAACCTATGTAACAAGGACACCGTCCGACATAGATACGAGGTGTTTGACATGGCAACCTAAAAAAATCTGATACGGAGACACGTACGTACATATATTTGTTAAAATATATTAATATATATGAATGCTTAAAATTATTATAAAATAACAAAAAATAGAAAATAAAGCAGAAAATATTTATTAGTTTATTGTTGTATGGAGGATGGAACACATCAACCTGTTTTTAGAAATCAATTTTATATTAAAAATTATTAAAACAAGGGGTGACATGGCCATAAGTGTCCAGATGTGTGTCTGGAAGTGTCGACACGCGTGTCCGGGTGTCCGACACGGCAAAAAACCCTAAAAGTGCAGTGTCCTTGTTACATAGTTTGATATATATATATATATATATGTATATGGATCGCTCTACGGGCGCCCACGTCTTTCAGCTGGGTACCCACCCTTCTCCTTCTCTCTCTCTCTCTCCCAAAATGCCCCTACTCTATGTGGGCACCCACCCCTCCCTCTCTCTCTCTCTCTCTCTCTCTCTCTCTCTCTCTTTGCATTAGGCCCCACAGTGGTTCAAGGCCCACAGAGAGAGAGAGAGAGAGAGAGAATTACAGTAGAGAGAGAGGAGACGAAGGGATAGGGTGGGTGCCCACTCTGGAGGGGGGCATTTTTGTCCAGTGTGGGTGCCCAGCCGAAAGACGTGGGCGCCCGTAGAGCGACCCTATATATAGTCTGAAAATATTGGTAGTTTGGAACGTTTATTGTTGAATGTAAACATGATGTTTTTATTACTTGAATGTACTTCTATAGAAGGTTGGGCATCAGACGTTTCGACAGTGCCTTGTCCGACACCCTATACCTGTAACCAACGGTGACATCATTGCCAATGTCTAAGTAACACAGATCTCTAGTATGGACAACATTGAAGCCAAAATACACACACACAAACATGTAGCAAAAACAGAAGGGAAAAACCAAAATAAACCAAAGATAAAGAGGCATTTATTTGTACAAATAAGACAAACTTACATGGCTTGCAAGCATGTAAAGAGAGAAATTGAAAACAGCTCCAACCCATGCCGTTTTAGTGATTATGACCGTTCTTCTGACTACTTTGTACAGTGGATATATTCGGAGAAACCTTGGAAAATACTGGAATAGAACAATAGACCACAACAAGAACTTCATATTCGAAATTACTGAGCCTTTCCATTTGGGGATGATGATAAATAACACCTGAACAGAATAAACAGTGAACCTTAAATTCCAGTCAAAATCATCTCACATAAATTCATCCTCACAGGTTGCAAAGAATAAAATAATTTACAGTAGTAGTACCAGTTTTGAAATAGACAGGGAACAAAAGAGTTTCTCAAATTTTATAATTGTTAAAATATGCATTTGAAGGGAGCTTTTACAAGCTTCCTACAAATGAATTAAAGAAATCAGATTTTGATTTGAAGTATGAGGAATACTTGTGCTAGGATAGCCGGAGGCATCCTCCCAACCTGTGTCACGCACATGTACATGTAAGGCTTCAGGGATCCAACATTAGGGCAGTCCCACCAAAGAATTATATTGGTTGACCCTAAGTTACTAATAATCCACTCCACTGGATGACCAGAAAAATTCGTAGAGGCAACAAAGTGGACAGTTACAATCATCCAATCATGTCAATTTTTACTAAGAACATCCTATGGTGGGTATCCTTTGCTGCATATATCCATTCAGTACTAATAATAATTCAAGACAGAAAGATAACTGCTGAGAAAGCTCCTGCACCTGTGGAAGGGGAAGAACTGACAAAATGTCAATCAGGAAGTAAATTGAAATGCATCGCCTGGCTATCGCCCCTGGATCTTTATTCAAAATACCCCCTTCAATAGGACTTATAAAAGCGCTACGAAATTGAATGAAAATATTAAGTACATAATAGATATCAGCGAAGGAACGCAGAATAAAAGCTGTGATCTTCAACTTCTCATCAAAACCAAAGCAGTTCTTCTTGCCATCAATCACTGGGATGTATAAGAACAAGGCATCCGTGTACACTGCAATCACGCACAACAGTAAACATATTTCATTCCACCTTTGAAGAAATTGATCCCTTGGGTGAAGAACTTTCATCTGAGAACTCGAGTCTGTTGTAGACTCGAGGAAGTTTAATGATGTTCTAATTCTTTTAACACCTTCAGAACCCCATGCAAAGCCTCTTTGGATCCTTTCCGAAACTGAGCTTGATATTGTACTAATGTTTCCTGAATAATACCTAGGCAGTGACAAAGGAACATCAGATGCATTGGAGTACATTTCGAAGACAATGGATTCAGTGTTATTAAAACTGCCCCCTACTAAGCTATGTAACAAGGACACTGCACTTTTACGGTTTTTGCCGTGTCGGACACCTCAACACCCGGACACGCGTGTTGACACTTCCCAACACACATCTGGACACTTATGACCGTGTCACCCCTTGTTTTAATAATTTTTAATATAAAATTGATTTCTAAAAGCGGGTTGGTGTGTTCCATCCTCCATATATATATATATATATATATATATATATATATATATATATATATATATATATATTCGGACGTGTCTCTGTATCAGCTTTTTTTAAATTGTCATGTCGGACACCTTGTATCCGTGTCGGACACCAACACCCGTGTCAGTATCCTGGTTACATGGCTGAATATAGTCCATCTTTTGTGAAAAGTTGCCCCTCATAAGTCCAATCCTGAAGCATGTACGAAACATAATCAATATAACAAGTAGCATAAGTCCAATGTGGGTGAAACATCAAATCCCAGATGAGAATATCCAATCACTGGTGACACAGGAAGGTGGGAAACACCAACAGGTACCACCTATAAGATCAGCTAGGCCAAGTCAAACCCATCGTAGTTGTCCTTGCATTATACCAGTGAGTATCCTAGGTTCGATCTAATGTTTATTATATATTCTCATTTTCTTTGACTATAAAAAAGTCAAAATGGTAGATCAAGATAGAAAACAAGAATGGAGGTCAAAACAACTTAATAAGGGACAGTAAATAAATGAATAACCAGTGAGTATCCTAGGTTTGATCTAATGTTTATTAAATATTCTCATTTTCTTTGAATATAAAAAAGTCAAAATGGTAGATCAAGATAGAAAACAAGAATGGAGGTCAAAACAACTTAATAAGGGACAGTAAATAAATGAATAAACACATATTAATAATAATACATAGGAAATGGATGATCATTTTAATCCCTATGGTTTCATTGGTTATGTACAGATTCCTAATACACATTACATTTTTATAAGAATAATTTTTGTATGCTCAATATATGCTGAACTGAGTACCCATTCTCAATTTTTGTAGATTATGATGTGAGCAATAATTTTAGTTGAAAAACTCATAGTCAAAGCATTTTGAGAATATCTAGAAGACTTTGGTGGGCAATCTAGGATACTTATGGTTCTGTTATAGTGTGTCAACCTACTTGGCTAAAGGCTCGAAACCGTAAAGCCTCTATTTCTATTTCAACGAAATAATCTTTCTGGTGTAAAATGCCGCAGCCATGGTGTTCCTTTGCCCAGGTTACATAGCTTATGTCCCTGGTCCTTGCTGTTCTGGTCCAAGGCTCAACTATAACTCCTTAGGCTGGGAAGTCATAAACTGTGTCTCATGCGTTCAACGCCTAAGAAAATAATTGTTTAGAAAACAAAATGCAAATGTGAGTTTAATAATGATGTGAAATAGAAAAAATCAATAAATGTTTGTTTTAAAATTTGACAAAATTCGGCGAAATTAGCCGACTGACCGAATTAAAGTGTACATGTACTAAAAAAATTACAAAAAATCGCCGAATCAATTCGAAGTAAACTGTAAAAATTTGGCTAATTTCTCGAAGTTTGGCCTTTTTTAATACAAAAATTGTAAAAATTCGTTAATTCGAAGTAAACAGTTAACTTCGAGAAGTTAGGAGAATTTTAGCCAAAACATTGCTAAAACACATTGAATTTTAAGGATATGAGAAAACAAGCATGATAAAACAATTATAATTTATTATATCATAAAAAGAACCATTTAGAGCAACCTAAGCAAGATTAATATCGTTTCACTCATTTTGGCAAAAAATCTTTAAACTTCTCTAAGTTGGTGAATTATTACAGAAATTCTGTAAATCGAATTGAACTTCCCCGAATTAATTCCGAATTTTAACTGACCGAAGTCTAAGGCGAAGTCGAAGTTTAGAACCTATACCTAGGTAGTGACAAAGGAACTTCAGATGCCTTGGAGCTCATTTCAATGACAACGGATTCAGTGTTGTTACAACTGCCCCCTGCTAAGTGATTCAGACTGTGTGCATTGACTGGTGTATTAGCCATATCATGCAAATGGTCAGCAACAATCGATGAGGATGGGGTCTCGTGCCTATGAGCATCATAAATTCATTACATATAGGCATAAAAACAGCTTGAAACTGAAAAAAATTAACATTATTATGGATTTTATAACGCACAATGAACTGACATGTGTATTGGAGATGCATTAAACGTGTAACGCATGCCCTCATGATTCTGTACATCACCCTGTTTTACAGTGTCAATGGTGTTTCCAACAACTTGTCTCACAGAAACTTCCCCCATGGCTTCTTCCTTATGAGAACCTGCCAAAGAATCGGGTAAATAACACCTGGGTAGAGGTCAATGCATGTTAGACATATAGTAAAACCCAAAATGGGACAAAGCAGCATCAAAGTGTAAGGTGCATATTGATTCATAATACCTTCGGGTTGTGGTGGTTGAGTTTTGAGCTGGATGTTTTTCAATATAGGCAACAATGGCATAACAATGATGAGGGTACAAATCCATTATGATGCTTAGCGAGTCGTCATCCTCCACTTGCATGGCAATTGATGTGTATTGGTCGAGGAGATACCTAAATTTGATTCTGATGGTCGTACCATCGGGTGGTAACTTGCACAATTCACGCATCTTAAGAATAAATTCTCTGAAGCTAATATCCTTACTGACCCGATCTGCTTTCATGTGCCCACCAACATAAATGGGGTTTCTAGTATCATGTTTTAATTCTCCATTATAATGACACACCAATGGCACATAAACAGTTCCCATGTCTCTGCAAAGGTAAGAAGAACTTGCAGTAAGCTATCTAATAACAACACTGATGACATAATCTATGCTATTTAAAAACATCAATATCAGTAACTTAAAATCGTTTGTATTCATTTCTCAATGGTAAAATCATTCATTACTCTTCCAATTTGCTGCCACATGAGATGAAGGCCTTGCATGGTAGCACTACAAATGTTTTTTTTTTTTATAAGTAGGTAGCACTGCAAATGTTAGGGCGCAAACGTTTGCGGCATTTGCATGTGCTTGGCGACGCAACATCCAACAAATATTTGCATTAGACCCAATCATTTTTTTTTGCCAAACTCTCCCCTCCCCAACCATATGAATATTTTCCCAACAAATGTTTGTCGTTGCAAACTTTTTCCTGCAAACTACAGACAGGATACCAAGCAGGGCATAAGATTCAAACAAACAAATGATACCAGCAATTTTTTACATGACAAATTTGCGATGAATACCTGGTTATAAAGACAATAAAGTGCATGAACTACTGCAATACACACATGGAAATTTCCAACTTCTAAAGTACCAAAAGAAAAGAAAGAAAGAATAGCTAACCGGGAATTGCTTTTTCCAACATGGCTTTTTCCACCACCCCAAAAGTTGAGAAGTATCAAAAACCCAAATAGTACCGTTAACTTTGGGGCACTTGGAAACACTATAAAGATGATGGAAGAAGAGGAAAACAGCGGCTGACTAAAGAGCTTCCCAAGCTAATTATTGGTCTATGAGTAAACAATCAATTTGACATGGGAATTCAAACACCTGCATGGGATTGTCATCAGAAGAACCAAGTTCGACATGGAAAATCAAATAAATACATGGGGTTCTCTGGGACAAAAAAAACTTTTCCCCTCTAAAACACACAAGAAAAACAGTTCAATGAACAAAATGGGTAAAACCCCAAATTATTAAATGAAAAGGTGAAAAACAGATTGATTGGTTCAGAACCCAAATAAAAATGAGTTTTGCAGGAAGCTCAAATGCTCAACAAATAAAAAATGGGTCACTGAATTCTACAGTTTTGAATCCAAATAAGAACATTAAAATGCTAGGTTTTAGCAGATACATAGCCGTGGTAGTCTACTTTGTTAGTCTACCAAAGTAAATCACCTGCAGGCTGCAGAGCATGGGTTGAATGCTATTCAATAACACTGAAAAGGGCAACGAGACGAAGAGCTGAAAAACCCCCACACCTTACATTAACACAAGTTCAGAGAGAGAGAGAGAGAGAGAGATTGAAGAAGAAGTAGAAGAAGTGGATGAAGGGTGGACCAACTGCTGACTGCTGACTGCTGACTGAGACTTGAGAGTCATTTTCAGTGGCGCTCTTTTCCAACTGACGACTTGACTGGTTGAGTTGCTTTTCCTCTTCTTATTGCCTGACCACCTGTGGTGTGGTATCCTACCAGACCACAGACAAGGTGCTTGCCGCGTGGATTTTGCACGGTAGCAAGTCACATCGGCACGAGCCACAAACTCATTCTACTCGGGTTTGGTGAGAGTAAATGAAAAAAGTGAGAAAAAATAAAAGTAGAAAAAAGTAAAGTAACGTGAAGAAGGCACGTGGCAATTTCTTATAAGACACTGACTTTAGATGTTTGACCCATGGTTTTAAAAACGGCCGTTTAAACGAAAACGCCCCAAGTCCGTTTCCGTTAAAACTGTTTAAACACGTTTTAACGTATTTGAATAATGGCCATTTTTTGTTTTAACGGCCGTTAAATTCTGAAATTTGTTGTGAAAAAAATATCCGTTAAATTCCATGTTTTTTTTAATTTTCAAATTTTAAAATTCAAAATTTGAATTTCAACGCCATTTTTTTCCGTTAAAATCATTAAAATCCGTTAAATTCTGTTTTTTGCCCCTGGGCGTTTCAATCCGTTTAAACGGTGACGGCCCCAGTCCGTTTAACTGTTTAAATGACCTCCTTTAAACTTTAACTTTGGGTAAAACCAAGGTTTAAAGGAGGCCATTTTAACGGTGTAACGCACTAGGGGGCATTACCATTAAAACGGATTGTAACAGCCAGGGCCAACAAAAGAAAAAAAAAAGGAAAAATAGAATTTAACGAATTTTAACAGAAAAACGGAAAAAATGACACTGAAAGTCAAATTTTGAAATTCGAAATTGAAAATTTCAAAAAATGAAAAAACTGATTTTAACGGCCATTTTTTTTCCACAAAAATTTTCAGAATTTAACGGTGGTTAAAATGAACAAAAAAAATAACGGCCATTAAATTCAAAGCGACAAAACGGATTTTAACTATTTTACGTTAATGGGCTTGGGGCGTTACCCTTTAAACGGCTGTTTTTAAAACCATGACTTTGACCCTAGCTAGTAAATTCGCGTATTATACTCAATTTTCTTTTTTTTTAAGGAATATTTAATATTACCGTATAAAATAAAAAATCACGAATTTTAAGATTATACGAATAAAACATGTGTTATTCATGTTTAATACATGGATTGCGTGTTTTTTAAATAAAAACATGTTAAATGGCCGCATAAAATGAAAAAATAGATAAAATTCAGGCTTTTTAAGGCTAAACGAACATAAATTTCAACAATGACCGAATTTTGACCAGATGTTTTTATCCCGAAACCGAATTAAACTCGAACTTTTCTCGTTTCGAATCTTTACCGAATTGCTAACTAGTATGTTAAAAACTGTTAAAACCTGTTTTGACGCTTAGAAATTAACGGTCTTTTTTCATTTTAACGGCTGTTAAAAAATTTTGTGAAAAAAAGGCCATTATTTCCATTAAATTCTATTTTTTTCAAAATTTCTAATTTTAAAAATCAGCACCATTTTTACATTTTTTTCCGTTGAATTCATTAAAAAAATTTTTTTTTCATTTTTGCTCATCCGCTACAATCTGTTTTAATGGTAATGCCCCCAGTTTGTTATACCGTTAAAACAGTCCCCTTTAAACCTTGGTTTGGCCAATCCTTGGGTGGAGTAAAACTTCGGTCACAACGCACAATACGAGCCATGTGGCACACTCTTGGTGGACGCTGACCGTATGGATGTTTGGCCAATCAGTAGGTGGACCTACAAACCTGATCAGTGATTTCTAAGCGTTGGATTGAAGTTATTTTCATGGGTTGATTTTTACCGTATGAATTTTGAGCATTATTTGGATGTAAAGATCCATAGGTTGTAAAAGGTAACCGAGTTACTTTACCTTTTTCTAATTTTTTTAGGGAGAAAAAAGGAAATTACTCTTTTGCTCTCACCAAACCTGAGCAGGTTTACCAGAGGAGGAGAGAATGAGTCTATGGCTCGTGCGGATGCGACTTGCTACCGTACCTAAGCCACGCGGCAAGCACCTTGCCTAGGATTTGGGAGATACCACACCACAGGTGGTCAGGCAAGTTTTACTCGAGAGATGAGTTTTTGGCTCGTGCGGATGCGACTTGCTACCGTACGTAAGCCACGCGGCAGGCGACTTGTCTGTGGTCTGGTAGGATACCACACCACAGGTGGTCTGGCAAGTTTTACTCCTGTTTCATTTTTTTGGTCTAGTACAACTTGTGTCACAAGATGTTGTGGCGGAAGCCGGTCACAGCACTCAATATGTGCCACGTGGAAAACTAGTAGTGGACGATGACCGTACGGATGTTTGGCCAGTCCCTTGGTGGACCGGTACACAAAAAATCAGATTGATTAATGATTTCTAACCGATTCGATTGAAGTTATTTTCATAGTTTGATTTTAACGGTAGGAATTTGAGCATTATTGAGCGTTATTTGGGTGCAAAAATAAAAAGGTTGTAAATCACTAATCAGGCTGATTTTTGGTTTGTAGGTTCACCCAGGGACTGGACAAACACCCATACGGTCAGCACGCTCTGATCGTGTGCCACGTGGCTCGTATTGAGTGCTATGACCGGCTTCCGTCCAACAGTTGGGTCAAGAACATTTACGTGCGGGGAGGAAATTTTACACAGAGGAATGTCGTGGCCCCACAAAGCACTTCTCTTTAGGCCCACCTCTTTTGGATCTACCTACCAAAAAAAAAACAACCTGATTGGTTATCTCCAGCCATAGATTTTTCGTACTATTTTACGATTGATTCTAGCCGTTGGGTTCTAACATGTTTATCCGTTACTAACTTCAACGACTAGAAATCATCTACCATTCTTATTTTTAGTGTGTTTATCCACCACCGAGTTGGTTAAGCCTCCATGTGGTCAGTGGGTCCAAAAAATTAAAGTAGCTATCAACTGCATCACGAGTCCAGATTGACATCTATTCTACTTATCAAAGAGCAAAGGCCTTATAAGTTGCGTTACTTAGGTAAATTCCTGAAAATATTCATGGTTCTTTTCTCTGTTTTCTACTTTTTAGCGGTGACGAAATCTATTTTATGGATCGACAGAAAAATATCATACGAAGCTTTCTCCTATTCAATATATTCATCCAAATCGACACAAAACCTAAGCCTCTCAGAACCCTCAAATCCTTAGATGTGTCTTTGTGATCTTCAAAATACTTGCTCAAAACCCCTGCACAAAAAAGCCAGAAGCCCCACAAATCCACAAGTGGTTCTATCTCTTCTTCAGTCAGAAGAGTTATGCAGCTCAATGGTGCTAAGATCCTCTCTATTCTCCAAGTTTTCGCCTTACATAGTCAAACCAGAAAAAGTAACCATCCTTCTCAGAAGAAATTCTTTTTGCATGAAAACAAAGATTTTTTTTTCCCGTTTTCTATTCATACTGCTTAAGCTAATAAATAAAATAAAAAAGCAGGAGATTTGCTTATACAGTTATGACACCGTGAACATTTAACTTAGAATCTCATTCAACTTTTCAATATTTAGTTATCAAAACCAAAGCATAAAATTACCAAAGGATGTTGCCTCACTAATGATCTTCAGCAGAAAAATCAGGCTCTGCTGGATTCTGAAGCAGCATTGGTGGCATTCTCTCCGGCCTTTGCCTTGCGTGTGCCACTGCGCCGTATGGCACGTAGTGTGTTAGTGGCAAACCGTGAGGCATAAATGGTTGCACCGAAGCTTGATGAGCTTCCACTGCCCTTGGCCAATGCGTCCTGCAACCTATCCTCCTCACGTAGAGACTGCTCCCATTTCTTCTTACGGTACCTGCGCCAAGCTGCTTGAATGAAGCATGCAGCCCATGTCCTCCACTGCATTGAGTAAAACCTGAAAGTGTGCTGAATTTGCTTGCTGTGGAGATGCCGGAACTGGGAGGCAACGACCTTCAAGTCGTCGGGCGTAAGAACAAAGGCTTCAACCTCCGTCATGGCCCGCACAGTTCTGGTCGAGATGGGGAGGTTGGAGGAGTGGGGGTCCAGGGCCCACGTAAGCAGCTCTTCTCCACAAAAGTCCCCATCCTTGATATAAGCAGAGTTGAAGAAGCCAGTCCTTCCACCATCGGTGGTCACACTTAATAGCTTGCCCCGCGTGATGAAGACCATCTCGTCGACTGGGTCACCCTCACGGACAATGTAGCTGTTGTCTGTGTAGAGCGCTTGCTTGAGGCGATGACACATTGCGTCCAGTAGATGCTCATCCATTATTTCAAATACTGGCACCTAAAGGAAAAAAAGAAGATGAGGATACAGCAGAGATGCAGCCATCTTTAAAGGAAATATTAACAATTAGTTTATAAAAAAACTACATTCAAACTATCAAAAACTTTATAGTTTATATGTTCAAACTATGTAAGCATACTCTATTACTATTTATTTGGTACCCACTGAAACTGATTCTACTAGGGATCGAAGGCTGGATTGGTTCGGATCGCCAAGATCGTTCATCGCAATCTGGATTGCCCGATGCAGAATGGGATCAGCTGAGACTTCAAACCATGACTAGGATAAATCGGCTTGAAGTATTTAGATCTTGGCTTAAGGTATATAGGCCAAGGTAGAGCTGGTTGAGCTATTCATATAAAATGCAAGAAATTTATGGTGATATACACCTAAAGTGAGTTTGCTCTTTGGGAGGATACTTTCAGCATCGTTAGCTGCAAATGAGGGTGTTTTGTCTATGTAGTTGCCAACGTAAGTTAGGATTTTGACGAATTGACTTGAGTTGATCAAGACATGACTCTAATTCTCCCTACAACTCAATTTTGACTTTCAGTACATTAAATTCAACAACTAAAATCCCAGTAGGGACTTACCTTGAATAACAAAATAACAGAATCAAGTCCCAGTTTGGATGTCTATGATTACAATTCACCATTATGGAACAGAATTAAAGCGGGGAGATATGTATTGGATGACCCACATTGCAGGGCTTCATCCCAGGCTATGGAAGAGCACTAAAGTAAAGAAAATATATGAAGGCAGAAGCACTCACTCTCATGAGTAGAGCCAAACAGAGATGGCGCTTTATGTCCCTTCTCAGGTCCTTGGGAAGATCACAAATCAGATACTCTTCATCATACCCTCTCGTTACTTTCCATTTGTACTGTACATACTGCCTGATCCGCTCCCTTAGGTTCTCAGGGAGTGAACGGTGGGACATCCATCGCTCTGCAACTTGCAATTTCATATTCATCTCTTTTTCTAATTTAACGTTGTTGGACTGCATATATAACTGTAACAACATTTGGATCATCAAAACTTGTGTACAGAAAGGTAAAGACAGTATTAGTATAACAACATTGGAGTCTATGATACATGTGGGGCACATGGAATGGGTCCCAGGGTGTAGGATCATCTTGGGACCTCGTTTAAAATACTTTGTCCTAAAAATCCAACCTCATTAGATTGTCCTAACCAATTGTACATTTTTTGAACCACCAATCCTTGACGGTCCAAAAGAATGAACCCGACTAAGTGTTTAGAATGATCAGGTTGATTTTTGGTCTAGAAGAATTCCATGGATAGTCTAGATAATAAGCATGTGGCGATGTGTATGGTTTAGATCCCACGCATATATAACCGAGTTGTGGAGGGCATAGAAAGAGAATAATTTAGTAATAACCTGCACATTGCCAATGAGAAGCGTAAGTAAAAACAAGCCGACGATGGAGACAGAGACAGCAAAAGAAACCTCCCAATTGTATGTGCTTGTTTTCAGGTTTTGACCAAGCGAACTGTAAAACAGTAGAAGGTCATGCGTTAACTCCACAAGCAATGCTAAACAATGTGACAACTACATGTAAGTGTTTCAACCGAGTATGGGGACCTTTAATATATCATCTATATAACAAAACAGGACGGGCTTCATAAAGGATGGCCGAGATCTTATCACACCAAATGGATGGTGGATCTCAGCCACTCACACCCAATTTTGACAAACGCTTTGTCGATGAGTGCCGTGGGCACAGGTCACCTACTATTTACCTACATATAAGGAATGAAATGGGTTGGATTTACATATAGCCCAAGGGTCAGGCTCAGGCTCAGGCTCAGGAGCCCCACTTTTTATGCATCAAGAGGGGTGTTACCGTTAAAACGGATTGAAATAGCCAGGGGCAAAAATGGAAAAAATGGATTTTAACGGAAAAAAGTGGTGCTGAAATTCAAATTTTAAAATTTGAAATTTGAAAATTGAAAATTAAAAAGTTAAAAAAAAAATTAACGGAAATTTAATGGTTTTCTAATACCCCTCTTATCTTATATGGCTTCAATAATGAGTGGCTGAGATCCACTATGCTTCATATCGATGGCTGAGATTAACTTCCACCCGATTTTGACAAACACTTTGTCGGAAAGTGCCGCGGGCACGGGCCACCCACGCATATATCAAGACAATTCAGTTGTATTCTCTTATCTTAACCATCCATCTAATGTGGACGGTTAGATAAAGAGTGGTTGAGATCAAATCCATTGATCTAATGTGGACGGTTAGATTTCAGCCACTCAATCCGCCTCATTTGACCTCAATTTATTCAAAATTTAATTTTCAACACCGTTATTTTTTGTTATTTCTGTTATTTTCCCATTTCTCCCTATGTGCGTTACAATCCGTTATAACAGCCGTTATAATGGAAAAAACGGTAACGCCCCAGTCCGTTATATACCGTTTGAGTGCCGAAGGCACCCAATTTTGCAAACGCTTTTGTCGGAGAGTGCCATGGGCATGGGCCATTTACTATGCTATATAACAAAACACATTGGTTGTCTCCCTACTTATACCTCCTCTTATAAGCATCAGCAAAGAAGGGCCGAGATCTAATCCTCCCCCAAATGGACGGTGGATCTCCGCCACTCACCTGATTTTGGCAAATTCTTTGTCGAGGAGTGCCGATGGCACGGGGTACCCACTAGTCAACAACAAAAGAGGATTTCACACGTATGGCTCTACAATGTGACACAACAATATATGTAAGTGTTTCTACGACTATTGGAACCTTTAAAATATAGACAACTGATTTTTCAGAGAACTTTTTACCACTTTCGGAGAATTTTCACATTGGGCGGAAATGCCCTTCTCACTAAATGTTCTGTCTTTGCAAAAGTTAAATGTGAAGTGCGAGGGACATTTTGCCAAATGCGAAAAAAGTTCTCTGAAAGAGGTAAAAAATTCTCTGGAAAAACCAATTCTGAAAAATATATCATCATTTTTGTAGCTAAGCATAATATACCATCATTAGCAAAACAGGAAATCTATGATGTATGCATTTTTTTTTCTCTGACACGCAACATAGTTGCGGCTGGAATTGCATAAGACAAGACCGCCAGGCTATACCCGGGATACGGTGATTATTTCAACTCCACGGCACCCACAGTAACATGGAGGAGGCCTGCCCTGTGGGCTTGAACCAACTACCTCCCACAAGGAGAGGATACACAACAACCATATGCACTGTACAGGTGGGTGTCTATGATGCATGCATTGGGTAGTCTATCAGGATGGGTTCTTGCAGTATGATGGAACTAGTCCTATACATGGCACAGATGCAAGGGGGACAGACCAAAGATTCAACAAGCTCTACTAAGAGATCTCAAAGGAAACAGAAAAAAACAGGGATAGCCTTCTTTACTAAACAATCTACCACAAAAGAATTTGACAGAATGGAATCTTATGGTAATTCAATGAGGTCGGATCTTTCATAATCTAAAATCACCTAGGTGGGACCCTCTTTACGCCCCGAGCCTTGCCTAACGGAATATGACATGAAGAGGAAAAGGGTCAACAGCTAAAGAGTTAATCTGATTAGAGTTTCACAAATAAGGAGCCAGATCTTGCCACGTGTAAATATATGGGGGATTGAGATGATGAACTAAATCAACAGCTGCCACTAAATTTGATAGTTCTCAATGGCTAGGCAACAAAATGGCAAAATAAAATGGACGATAAGATCTCAACACATGGCCATGGGTAGATATCGAAGATGTTCATTTAAGTCTACTTTGCTGCTAAGAATGTTCACGATAAGGGAGATCTTGGTGGGACCAATCAACAAGTTTCTTGATGGAAAGGTCCGCTACCAATAGGAATGGAAACCAACCCATTTGGGAAACAATATCTTGATGATAAGGAAGAAATCCTTCGACCACCCAGCTTTTGTCCGTGTGTGCGTGCTAGGGTTTCAAGCAAGGAAGAAGAGAGAGGTGAGAAGGAGAGAAGAGAGAGCACATCTGGAAAGGGTTGGAGAACATGTGTTGTCACACATGACTCTAAACTTCTTATACAAGTAAAAAAAAACGTTACATGGACTAAAATGCCCTTACAATATAAAGGGGTCCCTTATAACATAAAGGGTACACCCTGACAACACTTTAGGGTTCGACAGACCCCTACCTGACCTTTAAAAGAAGAATTTACAATATTGTGTATATACAACTAGATTGAGGTCCTAGCCACTCACATCCCCACATATCACACAACCAAACTACAGCCAATCGACCATTGTCGATTTCAACTCATCAGTGTACAGTGCTCGCTACTCGTTACTTCGACAAGCATCTCTGGCTTTCATTTTATGTTCGATCTCTACTGCTTCATCTTCATTCATGTTCATTTGCTCAGATGCCCAATCATTACCGAGTATGATTTAAAAATCTACTGTGATCAACATTTCATTCCGGTTCAATTTCCCTTGCATACTTTACTTTTCAGTGTTTGTCAAAACTTTATCTTAATTATTTATTTAAAATTTAGCAAAATACACGAGTACATTGTTGGCGTACAACACCTGGTAATTTCCATTTTTGATAGGAGTTATACCTAGGAACTTTTCTTTGAAAGAACCCCATCCTGCAAACAAGTGTCTTATCATCATATCTTAGAGGTAGACAACCATCAAAGTTGACCACATCACACTGACTTCAAACTGATTTGGCGCCCGTGGTCTTAAGTTTGATTGGACACGAGACCCACATGTCTCTAGCGCACCCAGTAACTAAAGATAGCTAGCAGACCCCCACCTAAGAGATCTCCTAGAGCTGAAATCAAGACAATTGGATGATTGAAACCATCCATCTGTATGGACCTCCAACTGTTAACCGTCTCTTTTGTCTAACAAAAAATAATGTTATGAAATGGATGCATATGTTGCCCAATAGTTTGATCTTTTGGCATCAGAAATCTCTTTTTCGGGACCCATTCAAAAGGTGGATATACTCCTGAACCATGTATATGTACAGCTAGTCAGCTATGTCATTGATAGATCATCCATACATATTGATGTCAAAATCAGACTGCTTACATGTACCATCAAGATGTTGAAATGCGGCTGAAATCAGACTATGATATGAAGACATGATCAAGCCAAAATATGGGTCATTGATCAAATCTTTCAACAGATTACACGATCAAACCAAATGGTCAGGATGGTCAAGTTCATGGAGTTCGATCTATTGACCAATGATTATTTAGGCTTGTGAATGAATAATCTCACGACAGGGAGAATGAGATCTCAACCATTGAAGGGAGAGAAATCAATGGACCTTTGAAGATCTGCAGAATGGTCAAATGGTGAAGATTAAAAGATGACAATGGGAGAGTGAATGGTGGCAGGTTTAGCTGCAGCCAACAGATGGTTGCCACATGGTACAAAAACAATTGACAATCTTATCAAAGAGCATCAAAATCATAGTGATGGCAAGACTACATGTTACCAAAACACAAGATCATAGATTCCAAAACGGATAAGACACCATAACCTATACACTGCCAAAGGAAATTCAAATTCAAAGTTCAGGGTGGAGATCAGCTCAAATCAACAAGTTTGATTATATGGGTTTCCTAAATTTAGAAGAAAGATTGCAACATTATAGAATCGCATACTGATTTTCAACTCAGTCCCTCCAATCGCATACTGATTGAAGTGTTTATCCACTTCAATATGATTGGTCCTATCAAGCTGAACCGGATTGTGGGCAATACTGATGGATGCTTTGTTGTCACAATAGAGCTTCATAGGCCCTTCAACTTTCAACCCAAGCTCATGAAGAAGGGTCATTAGCCGTAGGAGTTCAGATGAGCCATTGCTTTGTACCCTGCCTTACCACTGGATCTCGCTACAATTGTCTGTTTCCTACTTCACCATGTCACTAGATTGCCTCCAACAAATGTACAGGACCAAGAGGTGGATCTCCTGTCATCAAGAGAACCAACCCAGTTTGCATCTATAAAGGCTTCTAATATGAGATGTCCACGTTTGGCAAACAATAGGCCTTTACTAGAAGAGGACTTGATGAATAAAAGGATTCTTTTAGCAGCCATTAGATGAGCGGTCCGGGGGACAAGCATGAATTGGTTAATAACACTGACAGCATATGCAATAACAGGTCATCTGAGAGACAAGTATAGGAGCCTCCCAACCAGCCTTTGAAATTGTCCTTTATCAAGCAATGGATCTCCCATTCCTCGCTCAATCTATGATTGAGTTCAATTAAAGTATCAGCTGGTTTTGCACCCAATTTCCCATTATCCCTGAGAATATCCAAAACATACCTCTGTAGGGATATAAAGATTCCTCTCTTGGAGTGAGCAACATTAATTCCAACGAAGTATTTGTGGACCCATATCCTTGATTTCAAATTCTTTGGCCAAGAACATCTTGAGGCCCTATATCTTAGAGGAATAGCTCCCAGTCACAACGATATCATCCACACACAATAAGAGCAGTGATGGAAGCTTTGACCCTTTTACAAAGAAAGTGTGATTGGCGTGGTTCTGCAAATACCTACTTTCTTGATTGTTCTACTGAAACTCTCGAACCATGCTCTAGGTGATTGTTTTAACCCGTATATGGATTTCTTTAACTTAGACACTTTCCCCTTATTCCCTAGAACTGAAATCGAAGAGGAGGCATCATATACACTTTTTCTTTGCATTCTCCATTAAGAAATGCATTCTTAACATCCAGCTGGAATAAGGATCATGACAAGTTTGCAACCAAGGACAAAAGCATACGGATAAAGTTCATCTTCGCTATGGGAGTAAACATCTCACTGTAGTCAACTTCTTACATTTGGGTGTATCCTTTGGCAACCAAGTGAGTCTTATACCTATCAATTGATCCATCAGTCTTATGCTTAACACTGAATAGCCACTTGCATCCAAAGCCTCCTTTAACTTGGGAAGGTTAACCAGTTCTCACGTGTCATTCTTAATTGGGGCTCTCATTTCCTCTTGCATCGCCTCTCTCCATTTAGGATGGGAGATTGCCTCAGCAACACTAGAAAGAATAGTGACCCATGAAAAAGAAGATGTAAAAAAGCGTGGAAGGAATAAGACAAGGAAGAGTAAGAGACATAGTTAGAGATATGGTGTACAGTGCAATTATGCTTGCCCTTACATAAGGCAATGGAACATCAAGATCATCAAGAGATATACTAGGGTCAACTTTAGGAGAAAGGACAGCAACGTTACCTGGATCCAAGGGGTCAAACGGGCACAGTAGATCCACTGTAGTTGGGCCCTTCTGCATCGACAATACGCTTTTAGTTCCTAATGCCCTTTAGTAGTCTCTTGAAAGTTTGGGGTCGGACAAGAATAAATGGAAAAAGGAAGAGAACACCTCTCTTCTAACTCACCAGAGATAACATAGAGTGGTTGCAGCTAAGCAGTACCTGGAGGGAAGCAAATTCCGGTGCTGACTCTTGTGCAAACTATGCTTGCGCGCTACAACCAGGGGAGATTCGGTAGTGGGCTCACAGAATGACCTTTTTGCATAAGCTAGAGGACCCTGACAACACTTACTATAGATTCGTGCCTTGATGATTTTTGTATTGCGGTGCTTTTGAGCACATTCACACGTACTCCATTGTAATTCTCATTTTCTAATTCAATTTACTTAGCAAAAAAATAATTCTAACTCACCATATGTCTCCCCCTAAAGAAAGGTAATGGAAGGAGAACGAAATAAAAGAGTAGACTTAAAGAATGAGACATCCATAGAGACAAATTTCTATCCTAAGAGAGGGTCAAGGCACTTATACCCTCTTTGTGTAAGAGGATATCCCAAGAAAACACATCTAATAGCCTTGGGATCCAATCTTGTACGAAAGGGGCCCAAGACATGAACAAAGCAAAAGCACCCGAATACACGTAGATGAACCACAAACAATAGGTCAACAAGGCGAACAACTTGATAAGAAAATTTGAACTGAGGACATGTGAGTGCATACAATTAATCAAATAGGCTGTCGTGATGACAACATCACCCCATAACTTCTTTGGCATGTGTGAACTAGTTAGTAGCCCAAGAGTAACTTTCAAGAGATGGAGATATTTTCTTCTGATGACTCCATTCTGCTAGGAAGTATGTGAGCAAGAACTTGTGGTCAGTATGATATAAGTTGTATGGTGGGTGTAACTTATGTAAGTGGGTGCAAGTTATTGACCCTATTCATATAAATAATAGTAATGGGACGTATGGTAGAGTTTACACTCCAACGATTTCCCCTTTCTCTCCCTCTCTTCTTCTCTCCTCTCCATGAAACCCTAAACGTCTACTTGGTATCAAAGCAGGGTTGATCGGATCTACATGCGCGCAATCGTAGACCCTAGAGGAGGACCCTCATCGTTGACGTCGTCAGCCGTATGGACTGAGTCCTCACATCCTCAGAGGCCTTCTTCCTCCAGTAGCTTGGATTTTTCTAGGTATTTTGGTGATTTTTGGGATTTTTTTTGTTCTTCTTTGAGTATGCCATGGCCGTTCTACAAAAATATTGGAAAAGGCTCCGTTTTAGTTCGGATTGATTTGCGGCTTCTTCTGGTGCTTCTTGGTGGAGTTTGTTGCATATTTTTGGTCTCCTCCGCTATTATATACAGGCCCATGCCTGTTTTCTGGTCATTCGTGGAGTTTTGTGGCTAGGGGATCGATTTCTCCCCCTCTCTATTACTGTCAGCGGCTTTTTGGGCCTGATTGTGCACCGCAACACATCTATATCATTGTTGTTTTCCTATCTTTATGTCTTTGATCCTCCTCTGAATGTTTTGTTGGAACTTTGGGATGATCCTCTCGCTCCGTGGCTTCTACATTATTGTTGTTTGAGTTGTGTGGCTTGTTTCAACCCATTTGGAGCCATGTAGTGGTCTCGGGTTGGTTCAGATTGTTGCAACTGCGTTCCTTGTGGTTATTACAGTGTTATTTGCTTGCTATTTGTTGTTTGTGATGTAGCAATGTCGACTTTGAATGAGTCCGAGGCCTCGGATGTGTCTTCCAAGCTTTCTGGCCCTCCTGCTTCAGCCCCTACTTCACTTGAAAATCCCGAATTGCAGATTACCACCACCAAGTTGGCTAGAAAAAACTACTTTGAATGGTCTAGTGCTGCCAAGATGTTTATTGGTGGCCGTGGGAAACAAGGGTACATCACTGGCCGATTACCGGCGATTACCCGCCCCTACGGAGACAGATCCCACGTTTGAAACGTGGGAGACAAGCAACTTGACAGTAACATCGTGGCTCCTTAACTCTATGGAGCCCCACATTAGACGAGGATTTCTATTTCTCGCCACAACAAAGGAGATCTGGGATTCTACAATCCAGACTTACTCTCAGCAAAAGAATGTCGCCCATGTGTATCAACTACATCAAAGCATCGCTACTCGCCGTCAGGGAGACTTACCGTTGGCCGATTACTTTTCCAGGCTTTGCAGCATGTGGGAAGAACTTGATTATTATCAAGTCTTTACCCATGCCTGTTCCACAGATGGTACAAGCTATAGCAAGTTGGTGACCAGAACAGGATCTATGAGTTCCTTGCCGGCCTAAATGTTGATTTTGAGTTAGCCCGTGTTCAGTTGCTCAGTAAGGATGACTTACATTCGCTTAATCAAGTCTATGCATATGTTTAGAGTGAGGAAAGTCGCAGAGATGCCATGCCTCCTCTTCCCCACACTGAAAAGTCTGCCTTGGCGGATGTCCCATCCTCACATAAATCGTCACAGAATAGGCAATCACCCTTGACCAGTGGCCCCAAAGGCCCTCTACCTATCTATGCTCATTGTGGCAAGAGATGCCACAACCTGGATAAATGTTGGAATCTTCACATGTGCGAGGGATGTGGGAAAAAGGAACATGGCAAGGAAAAATGATGGAATATCATTGGTCGTCCCTCACCGTAGTCGCATGCTTCATCCACTGCCCACAGTGTTACTATGGATGTTACTACCGATTCATCCCTCTCATCAGATACCTCCCCAGTTACTATTTCTCGAGAGGCCCAAGACATGAACAAAGCAAAGGCACCCGAATACACATAGAGGAACCACAAACAATGGGTCAGCAAGGCGAACAAGTTGATAAGAAGATTTGAACTGAGGACATGTGAGTGCATACAATTAATCAAATAGGCTGTCGTGATGACATCACCCCAGAACTTCTTTGGCATGTGTGAACTAGCTAGTAGCCCAAGAGTAACTTTCAATAGATGGTGATATTTTCTTCTGATGACTCCATTCTGCTAGGAAGTATGTGAGCAAGTACTTGTTGTCAATATGATATAAGTTGTATGGTGGGTGTAACTTATGTAAGTGGGAGTAAGTTATTTACCCTATTCATATAAATAATAATAATGGGACGTATGGTAGAGTTTACACTCTTTAACGATTTCCCCTTCCTTTCCCTCTCTTCTTCTCCTCTCCATGATATCCTAAACTTCTACTTGGTATCGAAGCAGGGTTGATCGGATCTACACGCGCGCATAAGGAGTGAAGACCTGCACATTGCAGACCCTAGAGGAAGACCCTCATCGTTGACGTCATGGCTGTCGTCATCAGCCGTACGGACCGAGTCCTCACATCCTCAGAGGTCTTCTTCCTCCAATAGCCAGTATTTTTCCAGGTATTTTGGTGATTTTTGATTTGAACTGAGGACATGTGAGTGTGTACAATTAATCAAATAGGCTGCCGTGATGACAACGTCACCCCAGAACTTCTTTGGCATGTGTGAACTAACTAGTAGCCCACGAGTAACTGTCAAGCGACAGCAATATTTTCTTCTGATGACTCCATTCTGCTAGGAAGTAAGTGAGCAAGTTCTTTGGTGAACAATGCCATGAGCATCCAAGTAAGCCTGAAGCAACCCCTTGAAGTTTTCTCTCGCATTATCCAAACGAATGATTTTAATGTTTGTGCCGAACTGATTTACTACCATCTTATGGAAGGTCTGAACAATGTGAGGAACTTCGTCACGAGAATGCATAAGATATAGCCTCGTGGAATAGAAGTAATCATCAATAAAAGTAATAAAATAACAAAAACCATCCACAACAATAATTGGGGCAAGACCTCACACATTTGTATGCGCAATATGAAAAATAGAAGACCTTGTATTACTAGGAGAAAAACAGTTCTACAGTGTTTGGATAGTTGACAAACTTACAATAAAATTAGATGACACAATTGAATAAGTCAGAAAACAACACTTTAAGAGATGCAAAAGAGAGGTGACCCCACCGAACATGCCACAAGTTGATCTGGTCTTCACAAGTGAGATGACTACTAGACTGGAGGGTACCTACACCAGAAGATGATGAATCAAGAAGGTACAGCCCATCAGCTTCACGCCTAGTGTCAATCATCTTCCTCGTTACCAAGAACTGATATACACAATGAGATGGGGAAAATGTTATACTACAATTAAGAGTTTTAGTGAGACTACTAACAGACAATAGGTTAGTGGTAAGGTTGGGAACATGAAGAACGAAAGATAGAGTAAATTCATGATTTAAATTGATGATCCCCTTACCTGAGATAAATGGCAATGTCCCAGTTGCAACCTGACCTTATTCCTACCCAAACACAAACTATAGGAGGAGAAAATGAATAACATACATGTCGTATGGTCAAATGCTCCTGAATTAATAATCCAGGAGGGACCTGAGATAGAAACATGATTGGCAGATGCAGAGGTATATGAATGGACAAAGGATGAGGAGGCTGAGGCTGAAGAGTTGTCCAGACAAGTCAATAGTTGACAAAGTTTCTCAATCTCCTCGAGAAACATCAGTGGAGGAGTACTGCATGAAAGTGAGGAACCATCTGTCGACACATGATCTGCTCCACTACAGGTTTCCCTGGGAGACCGGCAATCTAAATCCTAACATATCTCCTTTGTATGCCCAAGCTTGCCACAATGATCATACTTGAGCTTGTGTTTGTTGTCTAACATGGGTCCTCCCCGTTCACTCATCTTGCGACGACCACTCTTGCCTCCTCTAATGGTTAACAAAGAAACAAGTACAGAGTGATCGAGCACGGAATGTGCGACCATAGCGGCCTTACAGCTTTCTTTACTTATCACAAGTGAATAAACCTCAACGTTATATGGGACCTCCCCCTCGCTTAGAATCTGTACCCGAAACAACTCATAATCAAAGTTCAAGCCTGGAACAAACTAAATACCCGATCCTTCTTAATGAGCTTGCAATGAATACTGGCAACCTCCGTACGCAGCCACTGAACAACCCGGTAGTGGTCAAGTTATACCCATTTAGCCCGGAGAGACGAAAAATAGGCAGCCAACGTCTTGTCTCCTTGACAGAGAGACCTCTTGGCGCAGTTGATAAACCTTGGCTATATTGCGACGTTAAGAATATGTATGAGTAACAGTGTCTCATACTGCCCTGGATTTCTCCAAAAACAAAAGGCCACGACTAATGTTGGGCAGCATGGAGTTCAAAACAATGAGATAACACGGGAATTTTCACAATTGCATTTCTCAGAGAGAGGAACATCAGGTTCTAGTGCTTCGATCTTCCCATTTATGTAACCATCTTTTTTCTCGACCGTGTATACATCACTTAGTGGATTCAGACCATTCCAAATAGTTCGTCCCATCTAACTTGACCATAGTGATCTACAAGTTGGGGTAGTCCCCTTGGCTAGCCATAAGAGCAATCCTGGTGAGGTCATTTTGAGCCTCCCAAAGACGACATCCGGACTCGAAACATTCAACAATGAGCACAACAACTGCTCCAAAGAAGTTGACTACAGCAACCAAACCCCCAAAGGGAAACTATCCATGCGCAAGCTAAACCCAGGTAGCTAGGGCAGCCAAAAATAGCCAACAAATGGGGGTGCCATTCACGGTATTATTTATAGGGATAAGTCTTCGCTGGTCACTCAAAACTCCACGAAATGGGCTACGGCTGAACTCTTTGGACTTCAATTTTTGCCACGAACTAAACTCTACCAGCCAAACATAACAAATAACTCTCCCCTTGGAGTGGGGAAGAGAGAAACTCAAAACTGAATTTTCTATGATTTTCTCAGAAAATCCCAGATTTGATGCCCTAAATCATGCTGAAAATCCCACAAAAATATGTTTACTCTTTCAAAAACACTCTTCACCAACTCGGATGAAACTTCGAAAGATGTAGAACTTGGAGGGGGCCATACGTTTGATCTAGATGAGCAATACTACCAAAGGAGAGCTATGTGAGTGTGACTGTTTACATCTGGTTTTTCTTTCTTAAACCTGCTATGATACCAAGTAGGAATGAAGGAGAAGAAAAAGAAGAAAAAGGAGAATAGGAAGAGAAAGGAGGAACTGAGAAGAAGAGAAAGATGAGGATAATAGAAGTAGAGTTCTAAGACCCCTAGCACAACCTCTTTTATGATAAAACAAAAGCAAGTATGTCCCATACATAAGTAAATGACCATTATGCCCTTCATTCTAGTGTAGAACATACATACAAGGGAACAAAAACAAAGTAATATAGACTCCAAAGAATAGCAGTTTTGCACATGGCATCACATTTTCGTGGGATTTTTTGCTTCACTCCGTTATTAATTGACCGAATTAGCCAAGCACCCAACATTTTCAATTTATTGGCATCTCCCCCTTTGACTTGGATCAATGTCATTGACTAGAGACATTCATGAACGCCCTTTCTCCAGAGGTGTTAGATGTTTGCAAAAATTACCAAAATGTCTATGAAACACCCTTTATTTTTGCCTCCCAAGGAAGATTTGTTAGCAAAGTCAACATATATCATCCAAATCCAGTTTCATTGTCATTTTAACTTTAAAGCTACATGGGCATTTTGGTCACTGTTCAAACATTTGACACATCTGGAAATCGAAAGTTCATGGATGTCTCTCGTCGTCGACTTTGACCTTAAATTAAAAATGTTGGGTGCTTTCTAATGCAACTAAATAACTAGGGGTTGGGGGATATTTAAATTTCAATGCAAACATAGATGGGAACTGTTCTAAAATTAATGAATAAGCAACAGTAAAGGATTTTATATGCACAAACCCCAGATTTTGCAGGCCCCACCAAAAGCAGTAAACCAACTTCTGTGGAAAATCTCTGGACTCCACCACACCAGACTGAAGAGCATCAAGGTATATTCCAAAATCAAAAAGTCTGGTATTCGGTTCGATAATAGGGCAAGAGGCATATAAAAATGCATTGCCTCCTCTACTGCTGTAATCTCCACAATATAAAGAAGCAGCATAGCATCCATCGGTACTCCTACAGGCATTGTGCCAGCACGTACTTTCTCTCTCGATCGAAAGAAAGTACCAAGAGGCTCCAAATATCTAATAGGCAGACATTCACTCAAAGATCAGATGGATCTGTAAGAAGAGAAACAACTATCCTACTTCGTTTTGAAATCATAATATATGGTGAAATGTTTGTAATATGTAACAAAAAGTTGTCCTTCATGCTAACTGAGGATTTACAGAATAGATTTTTCTACCCAAAATGCCACAGCCAAGAATTATAGGAAAGGCAAAGGTTATAAAAAGCATATCAATTTCCCAAAGAAGACTTCTTCACCACAAGATTGCCTAAAATATTTAGTTAAATAGATCTAATTGCAAATAACAGATGCAAAAAAATAGCAGAACTCTATAACAGCTGGGAATGTACAGAAAAAGCATAATTCCCTTAATCAAGAAATTAGTGGAAAGCATGTGAGTCAAATCAATGGGAAAGGATTACGTTACACAATATCAAAGACACATATGACCTTAATTCAACCTTATCTTGTTTACAGCTATCTTTTCTTATCACTCACTTTATTATCTGTTCATGCATTTCACATATATGCAATATATATATATATGAAAATGTATGATTATAGTCTAGGTAATTCTCAAATATAACACAAGATAACTAACAATTTGAGAGAAACATTTTATTATATAGCGGCATCTCAAATCAGGATAGCTTTCCTCCTTGGAGGATTCCGGAATGGGGATGGTTAAAGCTTAACTCTGACGGAACTCCTGGAAATCTCGGTCTGGCCAAAATCAGGGGTGTGTTTAGATTTTAGAAATGATTGGGACGACATTATAAAAGTGTTCTAGGCACGATTGTATTGCAGATTCTAGCAAAGCAGGGATCCGAGCTCATTCCATGGCCCTAAAGGTTTCAAAGAGAACTTTTCAGGGCCTTTGGACGTGGAAGGTGATTCAATGGACAAAGGATAAAGTCAATAGCCTTTGTAAGCTTTGCGAATACCATTTATCATTTTGGAGAATTGGTTAGAAGCTGGACTCTGTATTTCCTTCACACTCTTAGGGATGCAAATTATATGGGGAATTCTCCTGCTAGATAAGTGTATGTATATATCTTTTATATAGAGATTTTTTCCCTACAACCGAGATCGAAAACTATTTGAAGTATGTACATATTTACGCCAACGAAACATAAGTTCCCATGTCTGAAAATATAGAGATTTTTTTACCTACAGTTTGTATATAATTTTTGTAGTCTGAAAATATAGGTAGTTTGGAGCTGTTATATTTTGAATGTAACATTAAGATTATTTTACTTGAATGTACTTTTATAGAATGGTAGACATCAGGCCTTTCGACAGGTCCTTGTCCAACTGCAAAACCTTGTATTTGTAACAAATATTGACATCAGTGTCAATGTCTAAGTAATATAGATCTCTATGCACAACATTGAAGCCAAAATACACATACAGAGACATATACCAAAAATTGAAGGGAAAATCTAAAATAAACCTATGATAAAGTGGCATTTATAGCAGGAAAATTTAAATGAAAGAGTGAAAAATTCGTAAACTATTATACAAATAAGACAAACTTACATGACTTGTAAGCATGTAGACGGAGAAATTGAAAGCAGCTCCGACCCATGCTGTTTTAGTGATTATGATCGTTCGTCTCACTTCTTTGTACAGTAGATATATTCGAAGAAACCTTGGAAAATACTGGAATAGAATAACAGACCACAACAAGAACTTTATATTCAAATCTACTGATGCTCTCAATTTGGGGATGATGATCAAAAATACCACCTGAACAAATTAAACAATGAACCTTAAATTCCATAGAAAAAATCACCCCCTACAATTCAGGTTGTAAAGAATAGAATAACTTATAATAGTACCAGTTTTGAAATAGATAGGCAATAACAGAGTTCCTCGAAATTTTACGATTGTTAACTATGCATTTGAAGGGAGCATTTTCAAGCTTCCTACAAGTGAATTAAAGAAGTTGGCTTTCGTTTTCCCAACCTGTGTCACGCAAATGACACATGTGAGGCTTCAGAACCTAACATTCAGACAGTCCAACCAAAGAAATCTATTGGTTGACCCTAAGTTCCTAACAATCCACTCCTACCAGAAAAATATGTACAGGTTCAGATATGAGGCAACAAAGTAGACAGTTACAATCATCCAAATGTGTCAATTTTTTTACCAAGAGGATCCCTATGTTGGGCCCAATCAATTGGTGACCCCTTCCCCTCTTACAAACAATGAACCTTAAATTCCAAAGAAAAAATCGCCTCCTACAAATCAGGTTGCAAAGAATAAAATAACTTATAGTGGTACCAGTTTTGAAATAGATAGGCAATAAAAGAGTTCCTCATTTTGAAGGGAGCTTTTGCGAGCTTCCAGTCGAATTAGATGATTAGGGTTAGGGTTACATTTAGGATCAAAGATAGAATAGAGAGGAGAGAGAAGAGAGAGAAGAGGGAGAAGGATGTCATATGTATGTCACAATGACTATATAAATCTTATATGTATGAAAGGGAAACTGCAAAAATACAAGTATACCCCTCACACCAAGGGGTATATACAGAATAACCAAATATGTCAAATACGTATAAAATACGTATCTGATAACTCTCCCTCAAGTTGGTGCATAGATATCTCACATGCCCAACTTACATAAACATCTGTGAATTTGCCAACTGGGAACTCCTTTGGTGAAGACATCTGCTACTTGCTCGTCGGTCCTCACAAAGGGGGTACACACTTCTCCAGATACAATCTTCTCCCTAATAAAGTGTCGATCCACTTCAATGTGCTTGGCCCGATCATGCTGTACAGGGTTATGAGTAATGCTAATGGCGGCCTTGTTGTGACAATACACGCTCACAGACCCGGAGACTAGAAAGCCAAGCTCAATAACCAACATCTTCAACCAGAGCATCTCACACAAGCCACGGGCCAATGCCTTGAACTCTGCCTCTGCACTGGATCTGCTACAGGTTGCTTCTTGCTCCTCCAAGTAACCAGATTGCCCCCAACAAAGGTACAATAGCCTGAAGTAGATCACCTATCATCCTTGGCACCGGACCAGTCTGCATCAGTGTATAATTCTACTCTCATGTGATCATTCTTCTTAAAGAGAATGCCTCTTCCAGGAGCAGACTTGAGATATCTCAAAATCCTAAGTGTTGCTTCTAAGTGGACCTCCGTAGGAGAATGCATGTACTGACTGATAACGCTGATTGCATAAGCAATGTCTAGTCGAGTCAAGGAGAGATAGATGAATCTCCCAACTAGCCTTTGAAAACCCCCCACATCCTATAGAAGTTCACTATTCGAGTTGGCTAACCTATGGTTCTGCTCTATGGGAGTCTCCACTGATTTGGCTCCCAGCTTGTTTGAGTCCTTCAATAGATCTAAGACATACTTCCTTTGTGAGATGACGATCTCTTGGCTGGATCTTGCAACTTCTATGCCAAGAAAGTACTTGAGTGACCCCAGATCTTTCGTCTCAAACTCCCCTGCTGTTGTCAGGGACCTATTTGTAATATCTTATATTCTACAGGAGGTCCTTGTAATATTGTAAAACTTCACTTAATATACATATTTGGTGAAATTGTGTAGGCTATGCTAAGCTCTACACGATTTCTCATCTTCCCCCAATTCTCTTCTCCTCTCCTATCTTCCATCTCTTTAACCTTAATCTCTTATCCTGATTACGATCTAAGATTTCAAATTTACAACATGGTATCAGAGCATGGGCATGGTTATATAACCATGGCTCAATCCTAGAGGTCTGAAGAACCCTAGGGATTGTGGAATCCGATGCGAAGGGATTTCCAAAGAAGGAGATCATCTCCCATGGATAGCCGCATGCTTTAGAAGAGTCTGAAACCATAGCCGCCCACTCCAAAAGATTGGAGAAGTGCTCCCAGGCCTAGCCACCCACTCCAGAAGCCTGGAGAAGAGCCACTAAGCCTAGCCGCCATTTCCAAAAGGTCAGAAGAAGACCCTCTGGACCTAGCCACAAGTCTCAGAGGAGCTCAGAACCTCTCCCAGGTGCTACCACACCTATTCAGGAACCTTTTTAGGTCTCCGAAACTATTCACAAGTTTCCCGCCAGTGTTTTTTTCTCCAATAGAAATCTATAAAGGAGTTGTTCCAAAAAGATCTGAATCTGCTTTAAAAATAAAAGAAGATGATTTGCACCTCCCCAGCAGTAGTTCGGGTGACTTCTTATCAATCCAAGTTGCTCTATACCTCAGAAAGGTCTTCTTTACTATAATGAGTACATCTGAGGAGTTATCTTCTGCCAAGTTAGAGATCATTGTTGCCCCACCCAGTCTGGGAAGTCATGGTGATCACAGCCCCGGCCTACAGATCACTAAGGTGAAACTCGACGGGACCAACTACTTTACATGGTCTCAATCTGCCAAGATGTACATCGCCGGACGAGGCAAAGCCTGCTATATCACTCCCAATGCTTCGCTCTTCGCGGTCCCTCCTCGCATCTTTGGGTGTATATGCAATGTGCACATTCTCGATCTTCATCGTACCAAACTAGATCCTAAAGCACTTAAACATATCTTTATGGGTTACTCTTATTCCCATAAAGGGTATAGTGTTACCATCCCTCCACAGGAAAGAAATTCATTTCTATGGATGTCACCTTTCGTGAGGATCCACCTTTTTTCTCCACCTCTCTTCAGGGGGAGAGTTGTAGCGAAGAGAGGTGTGATGTTCCTCTTCCTGCTATATTACTCTCTTCTCCCTCTGTTGAGTTTGAGAGGCCTCGGACTACTCCACCTGCTACTATGATTGATAGTGCTCCTGGTACTTAGAAGGAGCTCCGAGTCTATCACAGAAGGGAGAAAGCTACAACTGATCCAGCACCAGTGGTACACCATCCTCGGATCAAGGTAATCCTTCTTCCTCTATACCTATCATTTCTCCTTTTACTGATACTTATGATCTTCCCATTGCTTTACGAAAATGAGTCAGAAGTTGCATTTAGCATCCTTTGAGCCACTTTGTCTCCTATGATGCCGTGTCTCCATCTTATAAAGCCTTTGTCACATCCCTTTCCACCATTCCTATTCCTTTTTCTATGGCAGAAGGTTTGGCTCAACCAAGGTGGAAAGCTGCTATGATAGAGGAAATGAGAGCTCTTGGCAAGAATGGGACATGGGAGTTGTTGACTTGCCAAGAGGCAAGAAACCTGTGGGTTGCAAATGGGTGTTCACAGTCAAATACAAGGCAGACGGGTCAGTTGAGAAGTACAAGGCAAGATTAATAGCCAAGGGGTACACTCAGACCTATAGGATTGACTATTGTTAGCGGATGGTGTTTTCCCGCGCACGTGTTGTATTGTCCCGACGACCCGTTGGTATATATAGTTGTTTCGCCTTTCCCTACGAGGTCGATCTTTTGGGGTAAACGGTTGTTTAACATGGTGTCAGAGCCTTAAGGCCTGGGAGGTCGCGGGTTCAAGTCTCCAGCGGAGTATATTCCCGCTGAGGGGGTGTGTTAGCGGATGGTGTTTTCCTGCACACGTGTTGTATTGGCCCGATGACCCATTGGTATACATAATTGTTTCGCATTTCCCTACGAAATCGATCTTTTGGGGTAAATGGTTGTTTAACAACTATGTTGAGACCTTTGCTCCTGTGGCCAAAATGAACTCCATCAGGGTGTTGTTGTCCCTGGCAGCAAATCAAATGTGGTATCTGCATCAGCTGGATTTGATGAATGCATTCCTTCATGGTCATCTACATGAAGAAGTCTACATGGTGCCTCATCTGGATTCACTCTACCAGGAAATAGTAGCAAGGTGTGTCGACTGAAGAAAGTCCTCCATGGGCTAAAACAATCTCCAAGCATGGTTTGAGAGGTTCACCCTAGCTGTGAAGAAGCTGGGTTACACTAAGAGTCAAGCAGATCACACCCTATTTGTGAAGCATCAAGGGAAGCACACCACTGCCCTCATTGTTTATGTTGATGATATCATTCTCATAGGGAATGATGCAGGCTACACTGAACCGTCAGTTAGCAGAAGAGTTTGAAACCAAGGATCTAGGATCTCTCAAGTACTTCCTAGGTATCGAAGTTACAAGATCTAGTCAGGGGATCTTCATCTGTCGAAGGAAGTATGTCTTAGATCTGTTGAAGGACTCAGGCAAGTTGGGTACAAAGCCAGTGGAAACTCCTATAGAACAGAACTACCAGTTGGCCGATGTCAGTGGTGAGCTACTACAGGATGCATGGAGCTTTCAGAGATTAGTTGGGAGATTGATCTCTCTCTCTCTGATTAGACCGGATATTGCCTATGCAGTGAGTGTGATCAGTCAGTATATGCACTCACCTAGAGGTGTTCATCTAGAGGCCGCACATTAGATCTTGAGGTATCTCAAGTCAGCTCCTGGTAGAGGTCTTCTTTTTTAGAAGAATGGCTACATGCGTATAGAGGAGTATAAGGATGCAAACTGGGCAAGAGCCAAAGATGATCGGCAATCTACTTCAGGGTATTGCACCCTTGTTGGGGGCAATCTGGTTACTTGGAGGAACAAGAAGCAACCAGTTGTTGCTCGATCATGTGATGAAGCCGAATTCAGGGCAATGGCTCATGGCTTGTGTGAGATGCTCTGGTTAAAGGTGTTAGTTGCTGAACTTGGCTTTCCAGTTTCAGTGTCTATGAGCTTATACTGTGACAATAAGGCCGCAATCAGCATTGCTCATAATCCTGTTCAGCATGATCGCGTCAAGCACATTGAGGTGGACCACCACTTCATTATAGAGAAGATTGTCTCTGGGACAGTGTGCACTCCTTTTGTGAAGACTGATGAACAAGTTGCAGATATTTTCACAAAGGGAGTACCCAGTTGGTACTACATAAGTGTTAGTGCAACTTGGGCATGAAAGATATTTATGCACCAACTTGAGGGGGAGTGTTATCATATACGTATTTACGTATTTCCATCTGTGAATTCCTCCTTTAGAGGGGTATACTTGTATTTTGTATTTGGATTTTATATAAATAAGATTTATGGAGTCATGGTGACCTAATCATATGACATCCATCCTTTCTTTCTCTCTCCTCTCTTCCCTTTCTCTATCTTCTTCTTTACTTTGAAACCCTAAACCTAACCCTGATTCTCCATTGTTCTTCAATTCAACTCAATCCACCCATCATGTTCTCAAAAGAAAATAGGACCTAATTAAGCACAAGCCTTACTGCACATATTTATTCAGTAATAGTAATAATTCAAGACACAAAAAGATGACTGCTAAAAGAAATCATGTACCTGTGGAAGGGGAAGAACTGCAAGAATGTCAATCAGGAAGTAGGACAACAAGTATCGTTTAGCAATTGCCATAGGATCTTCAACCAAAACACCCCTTCCAAATACTCGAGAAGAAGGAGCAATAAAACCAGTACGGAATTGAAAGATAATGCGAAGGATATAAAAGATATCAATGAAGGAACGCAGAACACAAGCTGTGATCTCCAACTTCTTATCTAAATCAATGCAATGCTTCTTGTCGTCAATCACTGGGATGTAAAAGAACAAGGGATCCAGGTAAACTGCAATCACACACGATAACAAAAATATCTTGTTCCACCTTTGAAGAAATGGACCCTGTGGGTCAAGAATTTTCTTTCTAGATTTAGACTTTGCCTTCGATGAATCACTCAGAAAATGAAAGTTTAATGACATTATAATGCTTTTAATCCCGTCAGAGCCCTGTGCAAAGCCTCTTTGGATCCTTTCTGAAACGGAGCTTATTGTTGTCCAAATTTTTCTTGAAGACAGTCCATCTCTCGTGGAAAATTGCCTCTCGAAGCTTAAATATCTCTCTGAACTGCAGTCCTGAAACCTGAACCAAACACAGTCAATTACAAGTTGTCTTAGTCCAATGTAAGTGAAACATCAAAGCTGTTAATTGAAGTAAGAGTACGTCTACCATCAAATCCCAGATGAAAATACCCAATCAGGTGGAAAATATCAGTCCACCTACACGATCTCTTAGGCCAAAAATAAACCCAATTAGATGATCCTAACCATTCGGTCTATTGCATTAGTTTGGATATTTAGAGAAAAATAAAATATTTAAAAGGAAATATGCCAACAACGTTGATAATGATATATTGACATGGTAGTTGCAATCACCCAATTGGGTCAATCTTGGTAATGGCAATCTCCCATGCAGACTCATAGAAGCCAGTTACACCCTAATGGCTAATGCATGTACATGCACCACAACACTATTGGTAGACCATCCTTACAGCATAACTATGACTATTTTAGATTTTCTATTATTTTAATTAAATGTTTTGCATAAACTTAGACAAGAGACTACTTTATGTAGAAGCACAATGTAAAAGAAATCTAGATAAATAAGATGTAAGTTAAAAAACTTAATGAGGGAAAATGAATAAACATATATTGGTAGAAAGGAAAGAATAAACATACATGAATAGAAATAATCTGGAAGGAAATTGATAATTGTCTGGATCAATGTGGTTATTTGTAAAGAAGTAAATCCAGTCCTCTACAAATGCTTTAAATGCTAAGAGTGCTTCAATCAAAATTATTGCTCCCATTTTAATAGCAGCTATATTACCCATGGAAATCAAGAATTGGTACTCATTTCACTATATATTGACTGCAATCAATGAGCATATAAAACTATTCACATAACAAAAATTTAACTTGATGATGCTACAAAGTTTTTATTTCCTTCATTTTTGGGTGGGTAACCTGAGATTGACCTGTGACATCATGGTTGCAGTAACAGTACATCGACCAATCAAGTTCATTGTAAGAATTTTTTGTATCAAGAGACGATTATTCTTGTAATACCCTGAATTTTTGTTCATAGATTTGAGTAAATTAATTATAAAAAGTTGAATTTGACTCCTTAATTTCTTTTTCTACAATTTATTTTCAGTGATAATTAACTATATTTCTATTGTAGTCTACGAGTGGCATAGTCGTAATAAATAATTAATGAGTTATACTTGCTGAATGGGCTCGTAGGGCCAATTTAAAGGCCTTTTGGGCTTAATAATAATCTTAAATGAAGCCTACTTGATACCCATAGGCCTTAGGCCCATTTTTAGCCCATATCCATCTTAAAATAAGCCTTTGAGTGAGTTATAAAATTCACCCATTTTAAAGTGACGAAAATCACTTAAAATTAGAAACCCTACTTCCTAAACCTATTTAATAAAGCATTAGGAGCTTGGGAACTCTTTTTTTTTTTTATCGATAAGAGTTTGGGAACTCTTACAAACCCTAAACCATTACTCCAATATTTCCCTCATATTTTTCTCCCTCTTCTTCCATTGAAGCACCTCTATTAAAGAAGAACTCGAGAACTTTCGAAGCCTTAAAAACACCATAGCGTGTCACCATTTAACATCATCCATTGAGACAAAAATATTGATGAGACCTCGAAGCATAACATACTATAAGATTGACTTCATCCGACAACAATCAAAGAAATATACTAAATATTTCCATCTCTCTCGAATCTAAGAGAAAGTAAGAACAAGTATACTCTTCTATAATTTTTCGATTAATTAATTTGGGTTATACTCTTTGTATATGTATTGCGCTCGAATGTATTGGAATTTTGGAGATCTATTGATGGTTAGATATTGAATTGCATACATTATCGAAGTATGGGATTGATCCCAATGGTTAAAAAAATTTAAGCAAGAAAGGCCTGGAGCCTTTGGGTGCAAAGCTCTAAACCCCTGCAAAAGAGTTCTTGGTTGAACTGCTCCCGGTGTGGGAAGGAGAAGGAGACCCATGGTGGGTTATTGGTTGCATCTACATATTAATTTCGGATCATAGTTTATTTTGAAATACTTGTTATTCTTGTTCTATACCTATACTTTGTGTGATTAAATCTTATTGGGCTTTTATAAGCTCACGGTTCAACCGATAATATTTTTCAGATTATTTGATGATAGAAGAAATTATGGACTAAAAGACGGTGTACCGAAGAAAATTGAAACGTTCATTGAAGACATAGTTTTATTTATTTATTTTGGTTTTATAATTGTAATAACTTAAATCTTAAATTTATTGGTCTATTTTGAATCTGAATTGATTGATTTAGTACTTTTATTTATTATTTGTATTTTAATAAAATATATAATCTGACCCACATGTAGTGTTTCTACCAGAAATCAAATTTTGTTCTTTTTCAACAAAACTCGATAGGGCCAGTTGAGAGTGAAAATTTGTTAAGATAAAATAGTAAATAGTATTTTTGGGCAAAGTGCCTTCACAAAAGATGTTTAAAATGAAATTTTTTATTAAAATTATATATTTTTGGAAAATTTTACGCCTATCCGCTAAAATTCTGAAAAGTTAATTCAAAAAGGCTATCAAATAGAAGTTTTAGCCAAAACATCTTTACAAAAAAAATTTATTTTGATCTATTATGAATTATGGTCATTTTTAAAAATTATTTCGGAGCATTTTATTTTTTTTTATTTTTATCACACCCTGGATCTTGGGTAAACGGGTCGTTTTTCAGGCATTCGGGTCGGATCCGGGTGACAATTCTAGTCATACAATGATATGTTAAATAATTCTAAAAGAAATGCTACATAAAACGGCTATAATGTTGAATCCTTAACGGACATGAAAGTTTTGTCCTTGAGGTCACAGGTAGAGAGTCATGTCAATAAGAATCGTGTCAATTTCTAACGTAAGTTGACCCTAAGTTCCTACCAAAGAGATCTATTGGTTGACCCTAAGTTCCTAACAATCCACTTCACTGGATTACCAGAAAAATATGTAAAGCTCCATAAATGACGCAACAAAGTAGAATCGTGTCAATTTTTTTACCAAGAGGATCCCTATGGTGGGCCCAATCAACTGGTGACCCCTTCCCCTCTTTATGTAAGGAATAGCTTGGGATCACAACTTCTTTCAATCCACCCATCATGTCATCTAAAGAAAATAGGACCTAATTGAGCACAAGCCTTACTGCATATATTTATTCGGTACTAGTAATAACTCAAGACACAAAAAGATGACTGCTAAAAGAAATCATGTACCTGTGGAAGGGGAAGAACTGCAAGAATGTCAATCAGGAAGTAGGACAACAAGTATTGTTTAGCAATCGCCACAGTATCTTCAACCAAAACACCCCTTCCACATATTTGAGGAATTATAAAACCACTACAGAATCAAAAGATAATATTAAGCATATAAAAGATTTCAATGAAGGAATGCAGAACAAAAGCTGCGATATTCAACTTCTTATCAAAACCAAGGCAATTGTTCTTGCTGTCGACCACTGGGAAGTAAAAGAACAAGGTATCCACAGACACCACAATCATGCACAACAGTAAACATATTTTATTCCACCTTTGAAAAAATGGACCCCGTGGGTCAAGAACTTTCATCCTAGGCCTCATGTCTGTCAAACAGAAGTTTAATGATTTTCTAATGCTTTTAATAACTTCAGAACTCCATCCAAAGACTCTTTATCTTTTCCAAACTTAGCTTAATCATGTACTAATGTTTCCTGAATATAGTCCATCTCTCGTGGAAATTTGCTAATTCCGATCCTGAGGCCTGGACAAAACATTGTCAATATAACAAGTAGCATAAGGCCAATGTGGGTGAAACTTCAAAGATGATAATTGAAGTGATAGAATACTTATCACATCAAATCCCAGATGAGAATATCCTATTGTGGCACAAGCAGGTGAGAAACACCAACAGGTCCCACCTATAAAGATCTCATAGGCCAGTTCAAACCCATAGTAGCCCATCGCTGCATTATATCAATGAGTAGTTATTTTGATTAAATATTCTCGTTTTATTAGCATAAAATTTATGTAGAATGGAGGTCAAAAAAACTTGATTAGGAGAGAGAGAGAGAGAGAGAGAGAGAGAGAGAGAGAGAGAGAGAGAGAGAGAGAGAGAGGGAGAGAGGCCAAAAATGCTATGGATTGAGGTAGTAAGAATTAAGAAAAGATTAAAGACGTGATTTGACGGAAAAAAATAGTTTTAAATAGAGTCGAATGGCAAAATAAGATTCATGTTGGATGATCATTTTAATCCCTATGGTTTCTTAGAAAGACCTTAGGGTTTGTACAGGTTCCTAATACACATTACATTTGTTTTCATATGCTCGCTGAATGGGGTCAATAAATGTTGAACTGAGTACCCATTCTCGATTTTTGTAGATTATGATGCGAGCAATAATTTTAACTGAAGCACTCATAGTCATAGCATTTTGAGATATCTAGAAGACTTTGGTGGGCAAGCTGGGATATTCATGGTTTTCTTACAGAATTAACAACCATGACTTCTCACTTCTTTAATAATTTTAATTTCTTTGTCTTTATGACTTTAAGAGCTTTCATTGTTCTTAGCTCCTATATTTCTGTTTTAACGAAATAATCTTTATAGTCATTTCATATAATAATATATTAAAAATTAAAAGAAAATTTACATGGAATGGCTATAGCTTTGTCTTTGGTAGACATAAAAGGTGTGTCGATGCTGCTATAATGTACTTGTGGCCCACCTATGCTTTTAATCCGGATCATCTAATCAGTTGACCACTTCATGGATTGGCTATAAAACAAGCAAAAAACAGTACAACTAAAAAGCAAATATGTTGGCTAGTTAGGAGCTGTAGTTAGGATTGACCAATTCGTACGACTTCAAATATTGCCATCCAAGAAGTGGCCCACCAATAAAATGGTCTGCATTAATTGTTAGTATATGGTATAGAGTCAGGGAGGACACAAAATACCATTCTTTTATCTAAAATGCTTTCAAAGATGTTAACAGAAAAGAAAATGCACAATACATCTTCTCTGAAGAACTTTCTTCAAAAAAGAAAAAAAATCGAACATTACACAAAAACACAGATAAGTGAACAAGTGTAATATACTAATCTTGGATGTTTCAGCACTTATAAGTAGTACTATCCTTTGCGGACTGCAAAGAATCAAATTCATTAGTTGAATCAATTCACGTAGCTTAAGTAGTTTTAGAAGAGGCTTGATGGCTCAAGCATTTGTAGATAATGCCAATATTATGTGAATGCTATTGGGAAGGCTAAGTAAGAATATGGCTCATAAAATAATGAGATCGATTCCAATAACACTTTGTTAAGTTACACGATAATTTTCAAATGACCATCTTGAAAAAATGGCTACAATATTTTAATATGTCAAATACAGTTCCCCAATTTTATATGTTTCTTAAATATGCAGATAATGACGGCTTAATTTGTCCATAATTGAAATAATCAACCAGGCCAATAGATTTTAACTGTTTTCTTTATAATTGTTATGTAGCAAAGTTAGATATCATCTATGGATGGATGAAGTTTCCATCAGGAGTCACGTTTGATGGATGAATATAAATTACGAGATATCAATGGAGGATGTACATTTTTTTTTTTTTGGCATTCTGGACTATGGTGAATTCAAGATTGATTGAATTTTAGTTAGGTATCATGCTAAGGAATTAGAACTTAGCAATTTATTTTACAACATCTTTTTTATCCTTACATTTCCTCTAAAGTTTCCTTTATTTTTGATAAATTATTCTTTTATCCCGTTAGAGATTTTTGAATTGCTCATGTCACCTTGGCACCATTGTCTATTTAATTAGTTGGGGCGGGGGGGGTGATTCTGTTTGCTGTGTGTTGAGGGTATTAAGAGGGATAAGTAAGTTGGAAAATTAAGAAAAGTAAAGGATATGAAGCCCTCAGGCAAATTTGACTTTACTGCAGCACACATGATATACTCATGTATGGGCTACAGGCATAATATGTTCGGGTTAAAGTGATACTCGTCAACAAAATCTATAGATTATTACCCTATAAACTGCCCCAACCATTCATTAGCGATTATAGCTGTTTTGGTGCACCTATGTTATCCAGAAACTTCAAAATGGGAGTGGTCCAACACTTTAAAAGTGTAAAATGCCGCATTCATGGTGTTCCTTTGCCCAGGTCACATAGCCTGTGACTCTGGTCCTTGTTGCTCTGGTCCAAGATTCAACTATAACTCTTTCTTAGGCTGAGAAGTTATAAACTGCGACTCAAGTGGACGATATCTAAGGAAATAATTGTTTAGAAAACCAAATGCGAATGTGACTTTAATAATGATGTAAAATAGAAAAAATCTATAAATGTTTTCTTTGATTTAATACCTAGGCAGTGGCGAAGGAACATTGGATGCACTGGAGTACACGTCAATGGCAACGAATTCAGCATTGTTAGAACTGCCACCTGCTAATTGATTCATACCATGTGCATTGATCTCCGCTGGTGTATTAGCCATATCATGCAAATGGTCAGCAACAATCAATGAAGGCAGGGTCTCATACCTATGAGCATCATAAATTCATTACATATAGGCATAAAAAAATTTGAAACTGTAAAACTAACATTATTATATGGATTTAATATCACAAAATGAACTGACATGTGTATTGGAGATGCATTAACTCTGTGACGCACGCCTTCATGATTCTGTACATCACCCTGCTTAGTTTCAATGGTGTTTCCAACAACTTGTCTTGCACGAAGTTCGCCTATGGCTTCTTCGTTATGAGAACCTGGCACAGAATCGGATAAATAACCCCTGGGTAGAGGTTAATGCATGTTAGACATATAGTAGATAAACCGAAAAAGGGGCAAAGCAGCATCTAAGTGTAAGGTGCATATTGATTCATAATACCTTCGGGTTGCAGTAGTTGAGTTCTGAGCTGGTTGTTTTTCAATATAGGCAACAATGGCATAACAACGAAGAGGGTACAAATTCATTATGAAGCTTAGTGAATCATCATCCTCCACTTGCAGGGCAATTGATGTATGTTGGTTGCAGTGATACCTACATTTGATTCTGATGGTCGTATCTTCGGGTGGTGACTTGCACAATTCATGCATCTTCAGAACGAATTCTCTGAAGCTAATGTTCTTATTGACACGATCTACTTCCATCTGCCCACCAACATAAATGGTGTTTCTAGTATCACGTTTTAACTCTCCATTATAATGACACACCAATGGCACATAAACAGTTCCCATGTCTCTGCAAAGGTAAGAACTTGCAGTAAGCCATCTAATAACAAACTCGTGACATAATATATGCTACTTAAAAACATCAATTTCAGTAATTTCAAATCATTTGTATAATCATTTCTCAATGGTAAAAACATTCACTACTCTTCCATTTTGCTGATCCATGAGATAAAGATTCAAACAAAAAAATGATACCAGCAATTTTTTACATGGTAAATTTGCGATGAATACCTGGTTATAAAGACAACAAAGTGGATAAATTATTACGATAAACACATGGAAATTTTCAACTTCTAAAGTACCAAAAGAAAAGAAAGAAAGAAAGAAAGAAAGAGAAAAAAGCAGAGCTAACCGGGAATTGCTTTTTCCACCATGGTTTTTTCACTTCTTCCACCACCCCAAAAATTGAAAAGTAAAAGAAAAACCCAAATCCCCCCCCCCCCTCTAACTTTGGGGAGCTCGGAAAACACTATAAAGATCATCATCTTCAAGTCAAGAGGGGTAGTTTAGGTATTTGCTACTTTTTCCCCCTTCAAGTCAAGAAATAGAAAACAACGGTTGACAAAAGAGTTTCCCAAGCTGGTCTATACGTAAACAATCTAATTTGACATGGGAATTAAAATACCTGCATGGGAATTTCATCAGAACTACCAAATTCCACATGGAAAATCAAATACAAACATGGGTTCTCCGGGAAAAAAAACACTAGAAACATTCTCCATTAAAGCAGTAAAGAGAACAATTCAATGAACAAAATGGGAAAACCACAAATTAAGAAATGAAAAGGTGAAAAACAAAATGATTGGTTCAGAATCAACATGAGTCTTGCAGGAAGCTCAAATGCTCAACAAAGCGAAAAAGGGTCACTTAATTCTACAGTTTTGAATCCAAATAAAAACATTAAAATGCCAGGTTTAATTAGCAGATACATAGCCGTGGTAGCCTACTCTGTAGTCTATCAAAGTAAATCACCTGGAGATCACGGATTAATCGCTATTCAACAACACTAAGAAAGGCAACAAGATGAATGATGAAGAGCTGGGAAAACCTAACAACCTTACATAAACACAAGTTCAGTTCAGACAGAGAGAAGAATAAGGGGTTGAGTGGCTGACCATCCATTTCAAGTGGCCGCCTCTTCTTAGTTTTACTGGACAAATCTAGTATGAAGTCGTTTACAGACTTAAAAGTATGCAAGCATTGTATCCACCATTGAATGCTCATTGAAAAACATGTTTTTAATTTATAAAATGGGTCGGGCTCCAGTTACAGGTACAAGTTACCGACATAACTACAAGAACCAAGAGCCGTAGATGGCGCTCTAATCCCATGGCTAAAAAGTAATATCACCTAAAAGACTTTGAGTGTCCGCTCAAGCCGCGCCAAGCCAAGCCTACTCTCGAGAAAACCATCCCTTTCAACGGCATTTAATGAGCTCGACACGTGGCTGCAACTGCAACGTCTCAGTCTCCACCCTCTCACGTCCCCTCCCATCTCTCTCTCTCTTTCTCCCCGAGCAAAACCACTAGAAGAAGGAGACGAAGCTCCATTTTCAAACCAGTGGAAAAGAAGGAGAAGCTCTCATTTTCACCATTTCAGGTTGTGTAAGCAAGAGATTCTAAGTCATCTCTCCTGCTTCCAGTTCTTCCCAGGTGAGCATGCACACTAGCGTATCGCACTGTCCCCTCCCCTGCAAGACCGTGAAATTTATGAGCCAGAAGACAGATGATATTCAATGAAAGAGAAGGATCTCGGCTAAAGATACATAGCCAACATCAGAACTCCAAGCAGATGAAGAAATGATTCGTATGCATACCTAAAAACATCTGGTCGTTGGTCATACTCCACATGTTGATACCAAAAAATGTGATAAAATAATGAAATTTGTAATATGCTAGTCTGGAGTATGTGTATCAACGTATGAATGCTGCTGAAAATGATATAATTTATGAAGGAAGCATGGTTTGAATGCTGGTTTGAAAATAGGAGCTTCGTCTCCTTCCACTGGTTTCTCACAGAGTGAAACTTACTTGACCACCGATGGTATGGTAGCTACCAGACCATCCACAAGAATGTTAACACTGGATTTTTGTACAGCGATGACTCCCCCGCACAAACGAAGGAGCTTGTAATTAAAAGTGCGTTAAAGAGCTTTTGGTAAAGGGTCAGGATCTGGGGACAACCACTTTTGAGTTTTGACAACTATTTTTGACAACCATTTTGGCGGCTCCACTTAGAAGATGAATCTTTTTTTTTTTTTTGTAAGAAAGAACTTAATCTATTGAAAGTTCAAAAAGAGGGGACGGGGGAAATATCCTGCTCCAAGGCGACTGATACCCAAGGAGGGAATTCCATGTTCTGCAGACAAGAACAGCTTTACCGGGGGGCGGGGAGGATAAACAAGTAAAGGAGGAAGAGAATCAATGGCTGATTTTTGGTGAGCATGATCTCCTCACCGTATAGATCACCCCAACAAAAAATCAGCCATTCTGATATTTCTAACCCCATCAAATGTGCTTTTCAAGTTACACGGCAAAAATAGACGGTCCATAATTATTCAACTTCTAAACCAGTCTGCGAATATCGGAATGATTTGGATTTTTGTGAGGATGATCTTCCCACCATAGAGATCATCCTCAACAAAAATCAGCCATTGATTCATCTTCTATGTGGGTCCGCCAAATGGTTGTCCCCCAATACCGACCCTTTGTTAAAAAAAAAATGTTTGATCTCCTATAACTCACTACTACAGTATCAAATTAATCTCAGCCGTCGGATGGTTTGCAGATCTCCATCATACCCCTGGTTCTGATGAAGTTTCTCTACTTAACAAACCTCTTAGTGGTTTTTCTGTGTCGTCCGCCGTTAAAGCTTAATTTCACGCTTTTTATGCAATTTCCTTGTTACGATTTGCAGATTTTTTCCAAAATGAGCTTTTCAGCGAGTCTTTAAATGCCATCGACGATCTCCTCCTAGATTTGCGCAGCTATTATGCAGATTCTCAGTGTTTTCATGTTTTTTGCAGTAAAATCCGCTATTAACGAGTTCTGAAGCTATTAAACCCTTAAAAAATTCTGCCATTAAAGCTCTGCTACGACCTGTCTAAGATCTTCAAACAAAATGCTTTGATCTCTTGCTTTTTTTCTCTACTTTTTGGCCATGGCGACTTACATGCAATTCTGGTTCGTCGTCGGTGACTTAATAAAGTGCGCCGTAAGGGTACCGATGAGGTACCGGAACGATGTAATCTTATCAAACTTCACAGACCTCTTTGAAGGTGGAACTGGAATATGGAACAACTTCTCGTCCCGTAAAAAAAACTTGTTTTGTGCATGATGAAAATTAAGGGAGGGGAGATAACCGGACCACTAACGGAATGAGACCTCTTTTTTTTTTTTTTGGCAACTTTGCCGACGAGAAGAGCAATTTTTGTTGGTGGGAGCTGAAACAAGGAAGAGAGATAGAAGCCGTACGCCAACAATTAAATGCCGCTGAAACGAACGATTTTCTCGAGAGTAGGCGTGGCTTGGCGCAGCTTGAGCGGACACTCAAAGTCTTTTAGGTGATATTACTTTTTAGCCATGGGATTAGAGCGCCATCTACGGCTCTTGGTTCTTGTAGTTATGTCGGTAACTTGTACCTGTAACTGGAGCCCGACCCTTATAAAATATGTTAACATGTTTTTTGAAAACCTTGAAATGACACATTCTTCGAGGGAAATCTAACAGTATTGACAATGTTTACATACTTTTAAGTCTGTAAACGGTTGCAGACTAGATTTGTCCGTAACGCATTGATTGGTTGGCTCGAGCCAAGAACATTAATTTTTGCTTGCACCCCTGTGATTGTGAGGTGCATCAAGTTTGGTGCACTTTTTTCTTTTCTTTCCAACGAACAACTCATGCAAGCCTAGAGATCAAGGTTTAAAAGAGGAGGTTTACACAAAAAAAAAAAAAAAGGTTTAAAAGAGGCCGCCGTTTTAACGGTATAATGGACTGGAGGCGTTACCGTTAAAACAGTTAAAACGGATTGTAACAGATGGGCAAAAATGAAAAAAAAAAAATGGAATTTAAGGGAAATAACGGGAAAAAATGGTGCTGAAATTTAAATTTTGAAATTTCAAAATCGAAAAAAGGGAATTTAGCGGAAATAACGTCTGTTTAACGGCCGTTATTTTCTAAGCGTCAAAACAGCTCTTAACGTAATGGGCTTGGGCATTACGTTAAAGTGGCCGTCAAAATGGCGTCATTTTAAACCATGCTAGAGATTATATGAACTGTTGGATTCGACACACCTATAAGATGTATGTTGTATATTTTGACAAACAACAAAGAATTTTTTTTTTTTTTTTTTTTTTATTTCTCCGAAGAGAGCATTTTTCGCTACCATTTGGCTTGCTACAAGTTGAAGCCTTTCTCTGTGATCTTCCATTTGTAACTAGCGTGTTTGATTGTACGGAGATTGTTCCCGAGAAAATACATTCGGGATAGGGTCGTGATGTAACAAGGTATACCTGAGATCTTTTCATTTGCGGAAGCGGCATTTTTGGTAGTCACCACTGCCATCTGGGCCCACTGACCGCATGGATGTTTAGCCCACCCTTTAATAGACATTCATGCAAAAAATCAGCTTGTTTAATGATTTTTAGCCGTTGGTTTTAGTACTCAAAAGATGGTTGTATTCAACGGCTATAAGAACACCTTAAATGGTGCTAAAAAGTGTTAAACTCTAATGGTTATAGATTACCAATCAAGGTGATTTTTGGTATGTATATCCACCAAGGGGTGAGATAAACATCCAAGTGGTCAATGGGCCCAGATGACAGCGGTGACTACCAAAAATGCCGCTTCCGCAAATGAACAGTTTCAGGCATACCTTGTTACATCTTTTCCCTAGGGATATGCCTTAAATGATTGATTGATTGCACCTGAGAACACATATTTCAATCATGTGAGAAAATAAAGGTGTATTTTCCGTGGAAATGAATTCTCACATATTTGGATGGGAAATGAATTCCAGGCTTAGTAGAAAAATTATCCAGATTCAAATGGCTTGTTAAGGAAAATTATACAGATTTATACTGGCTATCTAACAATGGACAGTTGTGTTTTCCTAAGGAAAATGTAATTTTCCCACTTGGAAATCAAACACGACCTAAGGGCGTGTCTTGATTGCCAAGTGGGAAAATTATAATTTTCACCTGAAAATAGGCCTTTATTTTCTCACATGATGAAGGTGCAAGGTGATGGAAAATACAAAGGATCCACAAATCTTTCCCCAAACAAAACCCCTCAAAGCCCGGAATCCATTTTCCTTCAACAAAGGTGAGAATTCATTTCCACCTGAAAATACATCTTTATTTTCTCACATGATTAAATATGTGTTCTCATGTGCAATCCAACAACCATTTAAGGCATTTCCCAGATGCATTTTCTATAAAAAAAAATTCCATGCAATCAAACATGCCCTAATCGTTTCAAACTCGAGCTTTTTAAGTAGAATGTATAGTTAAGGGTGCAATTGAGGTATCTTCTTAGTCCAACTCTAGGCTACACAAGGATAGTTGAAATCGGATTGGCCATGGGAATCAGTCGGTAGCATCACTAACACCTATACGTGTAGTTTGACTACACAAGTGGTATCTAATTGTAGGGGTGTCAATTTGTACCCGGTTTCAATACAAACATTTTTGGGAACCAATTAAAAAAGAACAGGAAACAGTTGAATCGATAATAATGGTTTCAGTTCTAGGTTTGATATTAGAACCGAACTAATAAGAACTGGAACCAATATACAAATATAGTGTTAAAATTATCATATTATCAAGATTGGAACCATATATACCCAAAACCATAACTGATATCGACTGAAACCAAATAATCAGTTCCGGTTTCGGTTCTAGTTCCAAATCCATCATTGTGATAATCGAAACTGAAAAGAACTGTCAATATTGGTCTCGATTCTTGGCACCTTAGAAACTGAATCAAAACTAACCCGTTGACCCCCCTACCTAATTGAGAGTGGTTCTCCTCATGTCCTAACAAGAAAGAGCGAGGCACGATCTTTGGTGTGCTTTTCTCTACCCATTTCTCTTGACCTTCACTATTATTCGTATTCTCTCCCTCAATCTTCATCCCTAGCACTCTTCCTCACTTTGTCTTCCCTTTATTCCTAGACTCCTTTTCCTCACCCCATCTCTAGTGGACCTACGGTTCCTCCCTCAGTAGGTCCACAAGGGATCTCATGTGGGGTAGGACATGGAAACCCTGCATCCAAACACGAGTTTCATTTCATTTGTTTATGTACAAAAGAGAGTTTGTTTGGATCCTTCAACTCTAGCAAGTGTTAACGTTGGTCTGGGTTGAGTTGACACCTTCTTGAGAAAGACTTGAAATAGGCAAGGGAAAAGTACGTTAAGTGAGACCCAACCCTTCAACACCACCACAAACCAAGCACGGCCTCCAGACGAATAGATCTAACATTGTATCCAAGCAACCCCGGTTCCTTATGTTCACCTATTTGAATTCCCTATGATCATCCAAATCATAATTTGAAGTCCCAGCCGATCCCATTCTGGATCGGGCGATCAGGATCAGGATCAACGCCCATTGATGCGATCCAGATCGTCTCACCCTCGAGATCACTATTTCCCAACGAAGTCTCACTTTGTCTCGGGCGAGATGAACCGATCCTGTTTTGGATTTGACCGATTCGAATCCTAAGATTTCGAACCATGATCCAAATATATGTTCCAGATTGGATTGTCAACAACCCCTTTGATTGACCACAAGGCAAATTGCACATGTAATGACTATCTTAACCCAAATCAACATCGTTAAAGCATATAGAGCTCCCCCCCCCCCCAAGGGATAATGTGCATTCCTTGGACTATTCAAATACTGGGCCACCCTGGACTGTTCAAATAGTACTAGGCCACCCTTTGGATTGACCGCAACCCAAATCAACATCGTTAAAGCATCCTAGCAAGACCCTGCATTCTAACATTTTGACCATTACTATGTGTTTGATTGCACTTTTGACCATGCTAAATCCATGTCAAAATCTAAATGGCTTAAGCCTACGTGGCACATGATGCAACAAATACGAATGTTCGTCATCAACGTTGATGATGGACCACATAATGAGCCATGTGGCACATTATTAGAGACAACAAACCGTAATGTTTATCCCATCCCTAGGTGGACCTACATACTAAAAATCAGGTTGATTAGTTATTTCTAACATTTATATTTGAGTACCCCAAATTATGCTAGATATCCCATGGTTAAAAATCAATTCATAGAAAGACACAAATCCAATGGTTACAAATCACTAATACACTTACAAAAAAATTCACTAATACTGTATGAATATTTGTCCGATCCCTAGGTGGACCTACATAATACAAATAAGGCTGATTGGTTAATAAGCTTTGGATCTTCGTACCCCAACTAATGTTAGATATCCCATGGTAAAAAATCAACCCATGAAAGGCATCAATTCAACATTTCGTTACGTCTCTAGGTGGACCGACAAACTAAAATCAGGCTGATTAGTTGTCTCTCAACTTGGATCTTGGTATCCCAACTAATGCTATATATCCCACGGTTAAAAATCAACTCATAGAAGACATCAATCCAACGATTAATTACATCGCTAGAGTGAACCTTTTCTCTCAACTTTAGATCTTTGTGCCCCAACTAATGCTATATACCCCACGATTAAAAATTAACCCATAAAAGACATCAATCCAACATTACAAATTTGTAATCCATCGATGATGGACCACAGTATGAGCCACATGGCACATATTAGATAGCACATACTATATGGAATTTTGTCCCATCCCTAGATGGATCTACATGCTAAAATTTACGCTGATTAAATTTCAAACGGTTGGATTTGAGTACCCCAAATAATGCTAGATATCCCAGTGTTAAAAACCAACCAATAAAAAGACACTAATCCCGGAAATAGAAGTCAAAGAATTAGAAGTTTCTTCTTCCCTTTAAAACTTCTAATTCCAAAAAAATCATGGAAATGGAAATATAATTCTTGAAATTTAGTCCACCCAACACAAAGATTTATGATTCCAAGAAGGGTCGCTCTATCGGCACCCACCTCTTTCGGCTGGGCACCTACATCGAAGACAATTTTTTTTTCTTCAAAAAGCCCCATCTTTCAGCTAGGTACCCACCTCTTCTCCTTCCCTCTTCCTATCTATTTATCTCTCTACTGTGTAACACTCCCTCTCTCCTCTCCCCCTCCCACCCACCTCTACACTATCCCCACAGCAGTGCAGCACCATGGGGGCTAAATGAGAGAGAGAGAGAGAGAGGTGGGGTGCCCAGCTAAAATGTAAGGGCATTTTGGTCCACATAGGTGCCCAGCCGAAAGAGATGGGTGCCCATAGAGCGACCCTTCCAAGAATCACAAATCCAAATCTGACTCAATTTTGGGTTACCAAACAAACTCAGGTGAGAATTTGTTTCCACGCAAAATACATTTTATTTTCTCAAAATGCATAAAAATCAAACGGCTATTTAAGGCATTTTCCCAAATGTATTTGTTTTGGGAAATTTTAGAAGGAAAAGACGATTTTGAGGAAAATTTTCGTGTCATCAAACTCGTTCACTGATCAGACGGTTAGAATCTTCGAAACAGTGTGAACGCTAGCCACCCTTTGTATTCACGAGTAGAACTGTGCCCACCGGACCAAAGTTACTGACCGCCCACAATATGAGCCACGTGGCATATTCTCCAAGATTTCTGACTGTATGGATATTTGGGCCCAACCTTAGATGGACATACAGACCAAAACGAGCCTGATTACTGATTTCTAAGCGTTAGATTGGAGTTATTTTCATGGTTTGATTTTTTACCTTCGAATTTGAGCATTATTGACAATTGTTTGGGGTACAAATATCCAAAGGTTTGAAATCACTAATCAGACTGATTTTTTGGTTTTTAGGTCTACCTAGGAATTGGCCAAACATCCATCCGGTCAGAGTCCTTTAAGAGTGTGCCACGTGGTTAATACCGTGGGATGTCAGCAAAGTTACTGACCGGCGCCAGTCAGCTAAGTTCTACTTTGTATTCACCACGTGAATGAACCGATCAAGCATCATCAGCTCTTACGTCAGATTTAGGATCTGCCACGTGGCAAACGAGAATCTAGCACGCGCTGTCCACACTTCCCTTTCTATGCCCTTCCTCTGATTCCCACATCCTGTGACTTGTGCTGCGAAAAGCTAGAAAGCCTTGCTGAGAGCTTATAACAAAAAAAAACCTCTCCTTTAGCCAAACCTAAACCTTCAAAAGGTACTTTTTTTTCTTCCTAGGGTTTCGATTCGAATAAGCTTCGATGATTCTTAGCTAGTTTCGATCATGGAATCCTTACCTTATATTTTATTATGATGTATATGTAAAATTCCTCTTTTTTTTTTCTGGATGATTTCCGGTTTCTACTATCTTTGATTTTTTAATTTTCTTGTATTTGTTCTTGTTGTATTGATGCATAACAGGCTTTGATTTTTGATGAATTTATTCTCGTTTTTTCGTGGATTTTTTTTTTCGAATTCTAGAAGATTGGGATTTTCGTTGAATTTCATGGAATTACTAATCTTAGTTTTATTTGGATTCAGAAATTGAGTAATTCGAACACTTTACACATTTGGAGTCAGAGGAAGTCTTGTTCCTTAGATTAGGGTTGGTCAAGCTCGGAAACTTGTGGTAGAAGTAGAACCCTAAATTTGAATTGCTTTAGTTTCTCTTCAACACCTAATTATCAAATATTTGTACGTGTGGCATACAAAAGAACATGACTGGGTGTTGGAATTTTGATGTGGTGTGGAGTGTCATAGTCAGTGAATCTTGAGAAATGGGATTCAGCAATATTTTTATCTATTTTTAAGATTAATCTCATGTTTTATATATTAATGTCTTAGATCATGTCTAGTGATAAAAAGTAAAAACAAGCATACATGTGATGTTGTGCTTTTCCATGTAAAAGCTTTCTTTTGTGAATCGGAGAATTTAGAATTAATTTAATGTATGATTCAGAAAAAAGAAAAATCCATTAGTGTGTTCAACCTGAATCAACGAGGCATCAGAATCTGACGTGTTTTGGACATGGGTATTTCTCTCTTTGGAAGAATCTATGTTGCATAGCGTCATGAAGGAGCCCCTTGTGTACAGGGCTTTGAAGAACTACTTCGCGAAAGAGGTCTGGAGGAGATATAGTGAAAGTCCTACATGATTTATCATCTGTTCGATTTTTCCCTTTGTCCATTGTCCCTATTAAAGTCGTGCCCTGAGTCATTGTAAAGTTGTCTTGGTCAATATCTTCTGCATCGTTAGTTCTAGGCTCAGACAACATTGACTCAGTCTGGACTCGAATAAGTCTGAGGCAACTTGAATAACACTCATCAGTATCGACCCCAATATACTGTGTACGATTTATATTGAACGACACAGACACATTTCGTCTTACACGCAATCGCATGCATCATCCTGATAATATATTTTATTTGTGATTGTGATTCGTATTAGCTTTTTGATTTAGGAATACATGATGTGACACCGATATTTAATCCATGGTTTTGCAGGTATCGACTTGATATGTTGATGAACATCAGCCCGTAGATGACGCTGCATGCACTTTCTGTTCACTTGACTACAAATCAGCCTGCACTTCAGAGCCATGTAATTTGATCCCCTTCCCTCCAATACATTACACATGCATAATGTAATGCTGCTACAAATATTTCTAAATATTACATTGGGAATAACTGTTTTTTTTTCTTTTATTATAAAGAAAATATAGTGTGGTGTGGCCCACTACCAATAATTGTGGTATCCCACAGTTTTCTGTGCTAAAGTTGTGTTTCTTTTCATTGATGGCAAGCTGGAAAGGCATCCTAATCATCTGACTAACAAAATCTCTGGTGCACTACAGGACAAATTTTCCATTGACCCTAAATGATTTATTGGATGAATTGGTTGATCAGTGGTTTCTGTGCTGTGGAAAAACATGGACTGTCGGTCCCACCTAGTAAATCTCCTTTGCAAAAAATAATTGTATAGGAGGATCATAATTGCTATCTAGTCTAATCATATCACATTCTTTTCTATGGTAATAAAAGCATATGAATTGTCAAGAAAAGAAGTGAAAATTGGATGGCAAGGTTTAACTTAATTTGCAGCCCATGCATCTTTATCAAATGTACAACATAGGTAAGTAGGTTGGGTTCTTCCCATCCTCCCATGATGATTTGAGTATTCCTATTAAGTAAACTCTCAAATTTATCCATCAGGCACCCTCCCAGTGGTAGGTCCCTTTCCATTGCTAGCCAATACTCTTAGGCATTTAACACTGTTAGTCTTGAATCTTTAAACTGCACTACTTAAGTTCTCAATTCTTATTGGTTAAATATGACCTTTTTTCTCTGGATTTGTTACGTAAACGATCTCAGATGTTTGTACCTTTTTTTCAATTTGTAGGCTGTTCAAAGAGCCAATTCCTCAGATTTTACATCTCCCAAGCCAAGTGGGAAGTTCTTGAATTCAACATGTAGACTTCGCTTTATGAGTTCAGTTTTTGGGTATAGCCTCATTCAGCTACTAGTGAAACGAAAAGGGTACCCAACAATAAAGCCAATAGTCTTCGCCACTCTCAATGAAAGTGATGAACCTGAAAGAGGCAGATCAAAACCTTACACTGACAGTGAGACACTCAAATCGATCTTTCTGGCCTCGGGAAATAATCAGAGTCCCGAGAATTCGGATGTTGAAGTTGTTTCACCTGTTTCACACTCAGAAGCAAACCTCATTCAAGGCATCTTAGATCATCCGGTGAACCAAGGAAACCTTCTTGACAAGTTAAAGGCCGTTCACTTGCACGCATTAGCATTGGAACAATGGAATACATCTCGGCTTAACCTATGCCACAGGTATGTGATTAATTTCTCTCTCTTAGAATAAATTTGCATTTTAAAGCATTTCTTTTACTTACCCTTTATGACCTTTTTTTAGCTAAACCATAGTATTTGTTTACTAGGACATGTTAACATCACATCCAGCTACCTGCACCATCCAGTGGTGTTAGGCTCCAACCCAAAATACAATTTCAGGGAAGACTTTCGGCGAGAATCTTTGTAAATTTTATATCCGCTATTATCCATCAGTCCTGTCTTATGGGTAGTCATGCCGTTGATTCAGATCCACTTGATGGACCATCTTATGGATGTAACATAGCCTCAAAATCACGCCAATCTGATGATTCCTATTATCATAGCGGTGAACTCTTTTCTGGGCCATTTCCCATAGCTTTAACAACCAAGATAGACTAAATAACCAATCAGAAGGTTAGAAACATTGGATTGGTGTTAATATTTGTCTGTGGTACATAAAAGAGGTGTCCATCAATTAGAGGGCCTGGGTCGCAACATGTGTATTGGTTGGTGGGCTACTAGCCTATTATTCCATTTACTTGAGAGACGGGAGGGAGGGCGAGAGAGATCCTAGGATGAGTTAATTTTTTTTCCTAGCTAAACCATTCCAGGATTTCTTCCCTGATATAATTTACTATTTAGTAATGGGCCTTTGTCTTCTGGTTGTTTTGTCTTGGCAGAAAGTACTTAGCCAGCGCAACAAACTTAATACATTATCTGGCATTAAAATGCCTTGATGTCGAGGAACTCAAAGAAGAACTTTCTTCCATTGGGCTTCTGAATTTGGAAACCATCAATCCCTATGTTCTTGCAAGTATTACTGCAGGGATCCAGATGTTGGAAAACCTGAAATCTAATTCTCTGAACAGCAAAGAGAACATGGATCCCTTGACTGTAAACCTTGATGTTGTGGGAGACAGTAAGTCTACTCGGGAACGATCCGACCAGCAAAAGAAGGGAGAGTTCACTGTAACTACAATGAAGAAGAAGGCATCCTCCCATAGAGAGTCATTGTTGGGTCCACTTCGAGATGGGAGGACTACCCATATTATGGTAACGGTCGGCAAAGAAGCTATTGAAAGTGAAACACTCTTAAGTGATGTTCTCAAGGCTGGAGCAACCATTATCCGGATCAACTGTGCGCATGGTGAACCAAGTGTTTGGAGTGAGATCATCAAAAGGGTAAAAAGAAGCTCCCAGATGCTGGAGAAACCATGTCGTATTCTCATGGATTTAGCTGGACCAAAGCTCCGCACAGGTCCCATGAAGGCTGGTCCATCTGTTATGAAAATATCTCCCAAGAAGGATGCTAGTGGAAATGTGATCTTCCCAGCTCAAGTTTGGTTGTCTTGCACAGGATCTGGCCCCCCTCCTGCACACCTGTCCCCAGATGCAGTTCTTTTCATAGATAACCAACAATTTCTGAGTAGACTTGAGGTGGGTAATATTTTGAGATTCTACGATGCTAGAGGAAGACGAAGGATGCTAAAGATTTCTAAAACGTTTCCTGTTTTTGCTGGTATTGGTTTCTTGGCCGAGTGTTCGAGGACTGCTTATGTGGAATCAGGCACGGAATTGTATATGAAGGGAAAGAAGGGAAGGCTATCAGTTGGACAAGTAGTGGATGTCCCCACCGTTGAACAGTTTATCAGGTTGAAGATAGGAGACTTACTACTTATATCACGAGACCCTTGCTTAACTCCAGAGGATAAATCAGGACGATCCCCAGTTGGTGCTCCAAGGATAACTTGTTCTTCTAGCTGTCTTTTTGATTCAGTCAAACCTGGTGAGCCCATTGCTTTTGATGATGGCAAAATTTGGGGAGTAATCCAAGGAACCAGTTTCTCAGAGATTATTGTCTCGATCACTCATGCGGGTCCTAAAGGTTCTAAACTTGGCTCAGAGAAATCCATCAACATCCCCGAGAGTGAGATTCGGTTTGAAGGCCTCACATCAAAGGATCTTGTGGATCTTGAATTTGTTGCTGCTCATGCTGACATGGTGGGGGTATCATTTGTCCGAGATGTTCGCGATGTTGTTGTTCTCCGGCAAGAATTGGAGAAGCGGAAGCTTCGGAACCTGGGGGTTGTATTAAAGATTGAAACTAGGAGTGGGTTTGAGAAGTTGCCCCTCCTGCTACTGCAAGGAATGCAGTCTCCAAATTCCTTGGGGATTATGATTGCTAGAGGAGATCTTGCTGTGGAGTGTGGATGGGAAAGTCTGGCAGATATGCAGGAAGAGATTCTATCTATTTGTGGTGCTGCTCACATACCGGTAATTTGGGCAACCCAAGTTCTGGAATCACTCGTCAAGTCAGGTCTGCCTACTAGAGCTGAGATTACAGATGTAGCAAATGGAAGGAGGTAAGTGGTGATAATTTTTTTTTTCCCTTTCCCCTTATGCTGATTTCATTAAGTGGTTAGGAAAGTTTCTTACCCACCTTTTATGCATACTCTCTCTCTCTCTCTCTCTCTCTCTCTCTCTCTCTCTCTCTCTCTCTCTCTCTCTCTCTCTCTCTCTCTCTCTCTCTCTCTCTCTCTCTCTCTCTCTCTCTTTATATATATATATATTTGATGAGTGACAATCTCAAAAAATCCCTCCCTGAACAGAAACATCATTGGCTTCCCTTAAAATTTAGTTGATTTGATATCTTTTATCTTGTAAATGCAAATCTCTTGAATAGAGAGCATTAATCTTGTCAGTCCTGAATCCTTTTCTAGAACCCGGTGGTATGATGATGATGACTTTCTACTTCTAAAGGGCCCACCAATCACTCATCAAAAACTTGAATGCCCTATGGCAACACTTCAAGTCAGAACTGAAAATGCTTCACTAGATTTCCAAAGTTCAGAAAATTTGCATGAAGTTGATGATCGTAATTGCCCGATCAAAAGCATGCTTGATGATGAGGACTAAAAGAGCATGGGCAACAGTCCACGCGAAATTCAATTATTAGTTGGTTTGCATGAATTTTCAGCAATTCTGACCCATCCAAGAGGTAGGCTCACTGTAATGCTCCAAGTGATTGCTTTGGTGAGCCACATCTTTGGTTTCAATATAATGATTCAAAATTTCCATACCCCCGTTGAGAATACAAAGATACCGTTTTGAAAAAGTTGAATAAATACAGATTTTTATTTAATAACCTGCCTCACAACCCGACTTGGTCCAAGTTAAGTTTAATAGATACTTCTGCTTTGATTTGGCAGGGCAAGTTGCATCATGTTGAACAAAGGGCAATATATCACTGAAGCTGTTTCAACCTTGGATTCTATCCTGCGTGGAAGGTACGAAAAAATGAAGGCCGAGCTGAAGCCCCTTGTGCTCTCCAGCCACCTCTATTAATAGTAAATTCCACTGCTTGCCTACAAAGGAACAAAATCCATGTTTTATGTATACTATCAAGTTTCTCAGTCAGACTACAGCATCTAGGATACTTAACATGTTTTGATTGAGTTCTTAGGTTCTGTTTACATATTGTTTGTTGTTTATTCATTTTGGAGATCCTCCACTCCTATTTGGTTTCTATATCGGTAGACTGTGTTTGTTCATAATGTGCATTCTTATTCTGGTGCTCTAATAGCAGCCTGCTTCACTGATCTAAATGATCCAAATCAATGGGCCCTATCCTCTTTGGTTTTGTTCCATGCACAAGTTTGGTTATTGTAGCTATTCAAACAGTTGCATTCTTTTTTATCAGTTGAAACCTTTGGTCGATCATATAGAAAAAAAATGAGTTAATTGCATGGTAAAGACATTTTGTCTGTATGGTTTTCGGACTATGACGAATTGACAGTGCAGATCTATGGAAAAGGCTCAAGTGAGTCAGAAAAGGCAAGAACAGCTTAATTATTATTTTTTGAACACTTGGGTCAGAGCTGACAGATGATAGAAGCCTGTCCATCTGGGACTTTATGCACATGTAGACTGCAGCACTTGGTAGGCTGCAGCAACAGGGAATTCCGCAAACCGTCCATCTGATAAGAGAATCCTCTCAGTGTGGCCAGTCTCACATCCATGTCAAGCTCATAACCTCCCACCCTTTTAATGTACTCGCACAATATCATGCCATCAATTATGAAAAAGTACTCAAATCAATCGGATAGAAATCATAAATCATACTGAATTTTGGCGTGCAAGTCCACCAAGGGGTGGGACAAACATTCATGGGTCAGTGGGACCTATAGAGTATACCACGTGGAAATTTGAGGACTTCTGTATCAAAGTTGTAATAAAGAATTATGGGAAAATTACCTCCTGGGCCATAAGTTTAGCAACCACCTCTTCATTATTGGGTCCAAAAAGGGCTGCCTTTTCAGAAATATAAACTTAAAACCCAAATTAGCCTATTTTGAACAACTTCTAAAAATTTATTCCTACTTTACCCTCATATTAAATGCCCTTTTAATGTACTCATCTATTCTCATGCCATTAATTATAGTTTCAATTGATGCATTAATTATAGTTTCAATCGGCATCATTGGTGTTTTCAATACTGTCCCTTGCTAACCTCTTAATTACTTACCATGCCATTATTTTTATATTTCCAACTTAACTGGTTCATTTAAATGTCTGTCTCTACCAAAACGAAGTTCATTACCAAAACTTAAGACATCCCTTGTCAACGTTGACGATTCACCAAAACATCAGCCACGTGATACACTCTGAAGGCCGGTGTTACAACTTTGATTGTGCACACTCTTAAGAAGAGAATACAATAATGTATCTCTTAAATATGATATGATGTGGATGCAACAATGTTCTCCCTAGACAACAAAGTGTATGTGTAACAAAGTGAAAGTGAGTGTAACTAGGGATGTCAAGTTGTAGTTAGTTTTAAAATCATGGGTTTCTCATGGTCGAACCACAAGGATTGGGAGTGAATGACTAGTGCAAGTGTTACTACAAGTGGAAAGAGAAAAAATGGAAAGAAGAGTAGTGTGTGATGTGTAGTGAATGGATGCTATGAAATGAGAGAAAAAGTGTGCAAATGGTTGAATGTACCACCAATGGTGGGCAAATTTTTGAGGAGAAAAACTACAAGAGAAGAAGAGTGCTAGGGCATTAAGATTTGGCCTAGATCCTTCCCCTTTGCTCCTTAATAAGTGTAGTCCAAGAAGAGAAGAAACAACTAAAGAGTTGCTCTCCCACCAAAGATAAAGAAATGAATCACAAAGATGAAGTAAAAAAAATGATATTCCCACTAAGGCATTTTTAGATAATAAAATCAAAACTAGAACATTCTAGTGTGTGAGTGCAAATATGTGAGTTCCTAAGTATCTATAATGCAAGACATAATAAATAAAAAAAAATCACAAAAAGACTCACAAGAACAAGTAAAAGAAATACCTCAAATCTTCATTAATGTTTTGATGTCCAACTATGAAGTATACATAACATACAACATGAAGGGATACAAAACAACTTCATTAAAGTATTGGGAAAATCTCTACAATGAAGCTCTCATAAACATGATCTACACTCAATAAGTCACAAAAGGGAGAGGGAAAATGCCTCATCTCTAGCCCTAGCTAAGGGTTTAGCCAACCATGGTGTGGATGGCCATGGAAACTAAGTAAAAAAAAGAAAATAAGAAAGAGGAGAGAAATGACTTGCTTGAGATTCTTGGGCTCTCTAAAATAGACTCACTAGAGAAATGAAGAAGGCCCTCTCATAAGCTCAAAGTGAGCTTATATAGAAGATGGAAGGTGATGAGGTAGAAGGTGATGTGGAGGAGTGATAGGTGAAGATGAGGTGGAAGGTGATGTGGAGGAGTGATAGGTGAAGATGAGGTGGAAAGTGGTCAAAGGAGAGCTCATTCTTGTTACCAAAATGGTGTAAGTGATTCAAATGTAATCAAAAGAGTGCCCAAGGTCAAGCTCAAAATGAGGGGGTACACATGGGAGAATGAGATGTGTAAGAAGTGTAAGAGGGTAGGTGAAAAACAAGCTAGAAAGAGGCATGTTATGGGCTTTGAGAGAAGACAAGGCCTATTCTTTACCACATTGAGCATTCTCCTTCTTGACTTGTCCCATTCACCCATGTGAAGGCTCCATGTGGCTTTGATGGCTTGAGAATCCTCTAGAAGGCTCCAATGGCTTGGAATGGCTCCATAAAGGTGTGATGGCTTCAATGGCTCTCATGGCTTGAACAAGTGACTTCATGGCTTGCATGGCTTGAAAATTTATGATAAGCCTCTTAAGAGACTCCAATGGCTTGCACAAAAGTCTCTCGTGCGACGAATGCTCTATATGTATCAAATATGCACGTAATGAGGGTCTAAATTGGATAAGTTGTGCATGAGACGCCTAGGATGCATTTTACATTAAAATGTAAAGTTATAAGCTCATGAAACTCGATAATGCCCAAAAGTTAAAACGGATAATAAGCACAAAATGAGCATTATCAGCCGGCCACTGACGAGTGGATGTTTGGGTTGAAACTTTCTTATTTTACCACTTCTTCCAAAGATGCCCCTACAATCACTCTGCAATGCATGTGCCATCCACTAGTTAATGTATCATATAATTTTTACACTGATAAAAGTAAGGGTAATTTAGTGTTACCCCCCTGTTATGCTAAAGTAATTTGCAATACACCCGTGCACTTTGCACTTGCCGCATTACCCCCCTTGACCAAGTACGGGCATCATTGATTAACTGTGCAACACAAGTTTCTATTCTTATACTTGTTAAATGTCTAAAGTGCCCTCTTCGAGCTCCTCTCGTAGGTGATTCTTATTTCTTCATGAATGGCATCATCGGACTTACCCGAGAGCTCAGCGTGCCCTCTTCGAGTTCCGGCGGCGTTGTCTGCAACACCCCTGTCCTCTTCCTTGATCCAGACACAAATGTCTCAGCTTCTTTCTCAGCGGAATTTTCTTTCTTGATCACCAATATTAATCCGGGCTCGTACGGTCATGCGCTGACCTTTCTATCCCCCCGATAACAAGACCATTCGGAAGCGCAGGTGGTTAAATCGTCACGACCAAGTGAGAAAAAGTTTGTCGCCGTAGTATTCGATACCCATTTGGATTCCCAATTTGATGACCTGAACGAGAACCACAATGGATTGGATATTGGAAGCCTCATTTCAATCAAGACCACGGATCTCACGTTGCACGGGATTGACCTAAAGAGTGGGTAATTGATTACAGCGTGGATTGATTACAATAACGACCAGAATATTGTGGAGGTCTGGTAGAGTGATTAGTTTACAAGAGCTTCCAGATGGTACAGTACCCACCTTGTAGTACTTCGAATTCAAAGTCAGTTTTGTAGGGTTGAAGAAGCAAATTTATCTTCTCCATCAAATTACTGTCAATTTCTTCAATCTAGCCGACGAAGGTCTTGCACAATTGCTTAAAGCTGCATTTCTGTTTTCATTGGCCTTGATCAACTCTTTTTTCAAGGACTCAAGCGACATTATCCCCAAATCCTTGAAAATTTGGGACACTTCTACAGATTATGTTCGGTAAGGTGATGTTTCATTTCTGTGCTTCTTCTTTAGCCGAGGAAACAACCATGAAAGTATCGGTCCTCTGTTCTTTTCTTGCAATTGAACCGATGTGTGGGCTATCTCAGATTTGTATAGCTGTTTACTTTCATCAATGCAGAATGAAGAGCTCTAAGTTCGACAGCTTTGGCAATGGCGGCCTGGATTTCTTGTATGCTAACTTCATTGTTGTTGTTGCTTTGAAAGATTTGAGTAGTAGCAGCAACCATGAATGAAGAGATGAGAACAATAACAGAACATAAGAACCCACAAAAGATAAAAATCGGTTAATAGTTGAAGAGATTTTAAGAACAAGAGATTTTTTACTCCCAAGTTGGTAGCGGCGGTGGTGGTGGTGCTTGTCATCTTTGTTGCGGAGGTTGTCGTCGTCTTCTATGAACGTCTGCAACGTCAAATAGGGCTTTCCACACCGGCAGTGGTAGTAAACGAAAACTTTTGGAGATTTCGTTGGTGAAGAGTTAAAAGGTACTTTTGAGAATTTAAAAAAACTAAGGGCACTTTGGACATTTAACAAGTCTAATAACAGAGACGTCTGTTGCACAGTTAATCAATGACGCTCGTACTTGGTCAAGGGGGGTAATGCGACAGTTGCAAAGTGTAGGGGGCTTTTGCAAACTACTTTATCATAACAGGGGGGTAATACTAAATTACCCTAAAAATAAATAAAAAAAGTGGAGTATTCGATGCCCAAAAATGAGGGGCTTTTGCGTTCCCCTAAAATGAAATTTGGACGTAGACGTGAACACAAGATTCTCCTTTACAAAGCTGCGCAAGGGAGGCCCTAGGGGAGTTTGTCGCTAGGTATTTGACCAAATTTGATCATCCAGTTCCTATAGAACCTATCACTTAGATACGCCTAGAGGGAGATAGGGCTAAGTGGAGTGAAACCGGGTCTTCCATGAGACGGGAAATGAAAACTATTAGCCCCACACGAAGTTTTTGAACAAATGATTGTCTGATAATGAGCGAGGAATATCCGTCTTAAATCTAAACAGTAAGTATATTAAGTAAATTGATGTCTGCAAACTCGTTGAACACTTGCTCCATTGGGCAGTTCGTGATCCATATTCAGCCACAGTAGTTTCTGACCCAACAAAACCAGACACATAGCCAGATCCATGTCCAGATTCTCGTGGACCACGTGGCATGCTCTTAGAGACAACTGACCGTATGGATGTTTGGCCCATCCCTATGTGGACCTACATAGCAAAAATCAGCCTATTTAGTGATTTATAACCGTGGGATTGGAGTCTTTTTCATGGGTTTATTTTTAACTGTGGGAATCAAGCATTATTTTGGGTACTCAGATCGAAAGGTTAGAAACCATTAATCAGTCTTGACTTTTGTTAGGTCCACCTAGGGATGGGCCAAACATCCATACGGTCAGTAACCTCTAAAAGTGTGCCACATGGTTCATACTGTAGCTCGTCATCAACGTCTGTCATCAAAGATTTACTCAATAAGAAGCATCTTGGTTTTCATTAAGAAAAATAAAAACCAATTTGGTACTTTGGATTCTCGGAGATGGTTTGCTATGGCAAAAAGTGAATGCCAGCTCAGCGCTATCACAACCGTTGGATTCTCGAAATCCACGCCCGAGAATCCAAGTCCTGGGATCCTGTCAAAATTAAAAACAAGTCCCGGGACCAGCTCGACCCAAATAACTAGTTTTCCAAATCCTTTATTTTGAGTCTGAAACCATGCAATCACAACCATAAGTTTGAGAATTCAAGATTTTTCTTAATTTTTTTCCCGTTTTCTATTCATCTTTCAAAGCCACAAACCCAAACAAACAAGTCGACACAACAGATACTGCTTAAGCTAAAAAAAAAAGGAGATTTGCTTATCCTAGATACTATACACAAAGATCTGACACACTAATGACACCATGAACATTTAACTTAGAAACTCCTTCCAACTTTTTACTCTTTACACATCAAAACTAAAGCATAAAATCACTCAAGGGATGTTATCTCCCTAAAGATCTTCAGCAGAAAAATCAGGCTCTGCTGGCTTCTGAAGCAGCATTGGTGGCAATCTCTCCGGCAACCTGGCCTTGCGTGTGCCACTGCGCCGTATGGCACGTAGTGCGTTAGCGGCAAACCGTGAGGCATAAATGGTTGCACCGAGGCTTGGTGAGCTGCCACCGCCCTTGGCCAATGCGTCCTGCAACCTATCCTCCTCCTCACGTAGAGACTCCTCCAGTTTCTTCTTACAGTACCTGCGCCAAGCTGCTTGAATGAAGCATGCAGCCCATGTCCTCCACTGCATTGAGTAAAGCCTGAAAGTGTGCCGAAGTTGCTTGCTGTGGAGACGCCGGAACTGGGAGGCAACGATCTTCAAGTCATCGGACTTGAGAGCAAAGGCTTCAACCTCTATCAGGGCCTCCACGGTTCTGGTCGATATGGGGAGGTTGGAGGAGGAGTGGGGGTCCAGGGCCCACGTAAGCAGCTCTTCTCCACAAAAGTTCCCAGCCTTGAGATAATCAGAGTTCAAGAAGCCAGTCCTTCCACCATTGGTGGTCGTACTTAATAGCTTGCCCCGCATGATGAAGAGCATCTCGTCGACTGGATCGCCCTCACGGACAATGTAGCTTTTCTCTGTGTAGAGTACTGGCTTGAGGCGATCACACATCGCGTCCAGTAGTTGATCATCCATTTTTTCAAACATCGGCACCTAAAGGAAAAAAGAAGATGATGATACAGTAGAGATGCAGCCATCTTTAAAGGAAACGATTAACAATTAGTTTTCAGAATGTGAGTCGCCCTGCACCAAAATTGAGCTAAACAAGTTGCTCTGTTGAATCTAACATGCTCGACCGAGTTTTTGTAGGTGAAAAAAAACTACAATCAAACTATCAAAAACTTCATAGTCTATATGTTCAAACTATGCAAGTATACTCTGTTACTATTAATTTGGTACTCACTGAAACCGATTCTACTTGAATAAATTGGCCAAGTATTTAGATCTTGGCTTGAGGCATATGGACATTGACAAGGAGATGCAATAGCTGAAATTTTCGCATTTGTTAATTACCAAGGTACAGCCGGTTGAGTTATTCATTTAAAATTCAAGAACTATATGGTGATATACACCTAAAGTGAGTTTGCCTTTTTGGGAGGATAATTTCAACGTCCTTAGCTGCAAATGAGAGTGATTCGTCTATGTTTGCCAACATAATTTATGACTTAATCGTCGGGACTTGATCAAGACACGAGTTTAATTCTCCCTACAACTCAGTTTTAACTTTCAGTACGTTAAATTCAACAACTAAAATCCCAGTGAGGACTTCCCTTGAATAACAAAATAACAAAATAACAAAATCAAGCCCCAGTTTGGATGTCTATGATTACAATTCACCCAATATGGAGCAGAATTAAATGTGGGGAGATATGTATTGGATGACCACATTGCAGGGCTTCATCCCAGGATATGGGAGAACATAATAAAGAGTAATGAAAATATATGAAGGCAGAAGTACTCACTCTCATGAGTAGAGCCAAGCAGAGATGGCGCTTGATGTCCCTTCTGAGGTCCTTGGGAAGGTTACGAAGCAGAGACTCTTCATCAGCCCCCCTCGTTTCTTGCCATTTGTACTGTTCATACCGCCTGATCCGCTCCTTTAGGTTCTCAGGGAGCAGACGGTGGGACATCCACTGCTCTGCATCTCGCCGTTTCACTCTCATCTCTTCTAATCTAATGGTGTTGGACTGCAGATATGTCTGTAACAGCACAACTAACAACATTTAGGTCATCAAATATAGAATACAGAATAGTGAAAAAACAGTATTATACAGATAATACTTCTGGGGTCTCTATCATACACGTGAGGCACATGAAATGGGGTCCAGAGTATCCATAGCATCTTGAGGACCTTCGGTTACAAGATATTCTGTCATGAAATTTCAACTCGATGAGGTGGTCCTAAACAAGCAACAAATGCGAAATGGACTTTTGCTGGAACATTGTTTCTTGATCATCCAAAATAATGCCAATGATCAGGTGTTTAGAATGATTTCGGTCAAAAAGATCTCCATACTGGGCCTTTCCATATGGATGATAAGCATGTGCACGTGTATGGTGTAGACCCCATCACTCATTCTCACACAAATACAACTAAATGGTGAAGGGAATGGAAAAGAACCGTTTAATAGTAACCTGCATATTGCCAATGAGAAGGGCAAATAAGATCAAGCCAAAGATGGAAATGGAAACCGCAAAGATAATCTCCCAAACATAAGTACTTGTTTGCAGGTTTTGACCAAGAGAACTGTAACAGTACACAGAAAAGGTCAAGCATTAACTTGCAATGTGATGCATTGCTATAAGCATGCAAGCCCGTAAACATATCAACATAAGAAAATGAGGAAATGTAAGGTAGGCTGTCAATATGGGTCCATGCAATAAGATGGGACTGGCCCTACACGTGGCATATATGCAAGGGCGACAATTCCAAAATTCAACAAGTTCCACCTAGAGATAACCTCTAGTGAAAATTGACACTGGTTAGAACTGTAACCACAAACTCTGTAGATACTTCTTCTCCAAACTGTCAGTCATATTCTTATCTGACCCTTTAAAAGAATTTGACGAACTGGATGCTTACTGTCATCCAATAGGGTCCTATCTCCTGGGTGGTTCCCTCTCTCCTAGGGAAATGGTGACCATCCAAAAGATTGCGATAGAAAGTATGCATACGGTCATCCAATAAGGTCAATCTTTTTGGCATCTGAAATCTCTTAAGATTAGATGACACCCATCTAAAGTTGGATTCCAAACCCTGCTTGTGTGCCATGCATGCATATGTAAAGACAATCTAACAATGGTGTAGCAGTACACAAAGCACATGTACTGTATATTACATTAGGATTTCCTATTGTTGAATTTCTTGCATACTTCCAATAAATATTTAAGAACAATCTGATCTCAAAGAAATTTATAAATGGCATCATATCTATGTTTCATGGAAACATGGATAGAAGCTGATCTAAAATAGATCAATTAGAAAACTAGAGTATCTTATATGCACAAACCTCAGACTTCGCAGACCCCACCAAAAGCAGTAAAAAAGCTTCTTTGGAAAATCTGTTGACTCCGGCACACCAGACTTAAGAGCATTGACAAAGATTCCAAAATCAAATGGCGCCGAATCCGATTCATTATTAGGGCAAGAAGCATTTACAAATTGAAGTACATTGCCCACTAGTGGCGATCTGTCATCTCCACAGTATAAAGACTGAGTAGAACATCCTTGTGTTTCATTGCAGGCCTTTCGCCAGCACGTGTCTTTTCGTTCGATCGAAAACAAATACCAAGAGGCTCCAAATATCTAAAAAGGCAGACATACTCAGAGATCAGATGGATCTGTAAGAAGAAAATCGACTATTCTACTACTTGTTGCAATCACAACATAAAGAGGAAGCATTTTGAGTACATGGACACAAAAGCTTTAAATCTTTCATGCCAAACTAGCACTTGCATAGTGGATTGCAGTCAAGAACTGCTGGAACAGAAACAGACTCTAAAACACAAGAATTTCTAGAAGACGACTTCTCTTCATCATAAGATTGTGGAAATATTTACTTAACAGATCATGATAACAAATAACAGCTGCAAAAATTACAGAACTTCTATCAAAAACATGAACATACAGAAAGAACATAATTCGCTTAAGAAATGAGTAGTAACATAGTAACATTAATGTGGAAGGATAAACTAACTCACTTAATATCAAAGAAACATATTAGCTAATTCATCCTTCTCCTAGTTTACAGCCATGATTTTAATATTATTCACTGTACTGCATATTTATGTATTTCACATACATGCAACCATATGTATAATGCATATGTATGATTATAGTCTAACTGTTAAAAAATATTTAAAAACACTACGCAATTAATTTTATCCAACAGGGGGTTAAAATTTAGAATGGGATAGAAATAATGAAAATTTAGACACACCACAATATATTTAAAAGATATATCAATTTATGTCAAGGAGAAATCACTTAAATGAATCTGGTCCTTTTCAAACTTTTTTCTTTCACGATTTCTTAATTCTGACTTATTGACAATATAAAGTTTGCTATTACTTGAATGCACTTCTATGAGCAGGTAGGCATCTAACATCAATGTCTAAGTAGCATAGATCTGAGTGCACAACAGAGGTTATACACACACACACACCCCAAAAGCAGGAGAAAACCAAAATAAACCCATGAAAAGGTGACATCATTACACAATAGCGCTATCAAGGAGTAATTAATTCTGTAGATATTGTAAAAAGAAGAAAACTTGGATAATCTGACTTACATGACTTGCAAGCATGTAAAAAAGGAGATTTAAAGCAGCTCCAGCCCATGCCGTTTCAGTGATTAGTCCAGAAGTTCTTGTTACTTCTTTATACAGTGGATAGATTCGAAAAAGCCTTGGAAAATACTGGAAGAAAACAATGAACCGTATCCAGTTCTTTGTATTCAACGCTGCCGAGCCTCTCAATTTGGGGATGATAACCAAAATTACCACCTGAAAAAATTAAACAATAAGCCTTAAATTCCAAAATCACATTACACAATCTGTCTGTAGGTTGCCAAAAAAGAAGAATTTTAGTAGTTATAGTTTTGAAATGGGTAGTATAAGAGTTCCTCCGATTAATAATTTTTTAATATGCATGGGAATGGGGAGATTTTTCAAGTTTTCTTCGATGACGTAAAGAAATCAGTATTGCTTGCGCCAGAACAGGTGGAAGCTGTCTCCCAGCCTGTGTGACAAACATGGTCATGTGAGGGATCAGGGCATATCATTTGGCCTGTACCACCAAAGAGATCTATTGGATGATCATAAATTCCTAAGGATCCACCCCACAGAATGATCAGAAAAATATAGAATGGTCCGTAAATGAGACAATAGAACAAACACATACAATCATCCGATTAGGTAAATTTTTAAAAAATAAAGATCCCTTTGGTGGGCCTAATCAAATGGTAACCCCCCATCCCCTCTTCATGTAAGGAACAGGTTGAGACCACAACTTCTTTCCATCCACCCATCCTGACAAGAGCGTTCCTCTGAAGATAGAAGGACCTAATTGAGCGTAAGCTTTACTGAATATATCCATACAGTACTAGTACTACTTTGACACAAAATATTTACTGCTGAAAGGACTCCTGTACCTGTGGAAGGGGAAGAACTGCAAGAATGTCAATCAGGAAGTTGGATGACAAGTATCGTCTAGCAATCGCCACAGGATCTTGAACCAAAACACCCCTTCCAAATACTCGAGAAGAAGGAGCGATAAAACCAGTACGGAATTGAAAGATAATGTGAAGGATATAAAAGATATCAGTGAAGGAACGCAGAACACAAGCTGTGATCTCCAACTTCTTATCCAAACGAATGCAAATCTTCTTGCCGTCAATCATTGGGATGTAAAAGAACAAGGGATCCAGGTACACTGCAATCACGCACGATAACACGAATATCCTGTTCCACCTTTGAAGAAATGAACCCTGCGGGTCAAGAATTTTCATCCTAGATTTAGAGTCTGCCTCTGATGAATCACTCATAGAACGAAAGTTTAATGATTTTCTAATGCTTTTAATCCCTTCAGAGCCCTGTGCAAAGCCTCTTCGGATCCTTTCCGAAACTGAGCTTATTGTTGCCCTAATTTTTCCTGAAGATAGTTCATCTCTCGTGGAAAATTGCCTCTCGGAGCTTAAAGATCTCTCCGAACTGCAGTCCTGAAACCTGAACCGAACACAGTCAATAAAAAGTTGTCTTAGTCCAATGTAAGTGAAACATCAAAGCTGTTAATAATGATCCTAACCATTCGGTCTATTGCATTAGTTTGGATATTTAGAGAAAAAGAAAATATTTAAAAGGAAATATGCCAACAATGTTGATAATGATATATTGACATGGTAGTTACAATCACCCAATTGGGTCAATCTTGGTAATGGCAATCTCCCACGCAGACTCATAGAAGCCAGTTACACCCTAATGGCTAATGATGCACCACAACACTATTCGTAGACCATCCTTACAGCATAACTATGACTATTTTAGATTTTCTATTATTTTAATTAAATGTTTTTCATTTGTTTTGCATAAACTTAGACAAGAAACTACTTTATGTAGAAGCACAATATAAAAGAGATCTAGATAAATAAGAAGTATGTAAGTTAAAAAACTTAATGAGAGAAAACGAATAAACATATATTGGTAGAAAGGAAAGAATAAACATACATGAATAGAAATAATCTGGTAGGAAATTGATAATTGTCTGAATCAACGTGGTTATTTGTAAAGAGGTAAATTCCAGAGTCCTCTACAAATGCTTGAAATGCCAAGTGTGCTTCAATCAAAATTATTGCTTTCATTTTAATAGCAGCTATATTACCCATGGAAATCAAGAATCGGTACTCATTTCAACATTTATTGACTGCAATCAATGAGCATATAAAAAATTAATTTGATGATGCAACAAAGTTTCTATTTCCTTCATTTTTGGGTGGTAACCTGAGATCGAACCTATGACCTCATGGTTGCAGCAACAGTACATCAACCAATCAAGCTACAGGCTCGAGTTTTTTGTATCAAGAGACGATTATTCTAGTCGTACAAACACTAGTTAAATAATTCTAAAAGAAATGCTACATAAAACGGCTATACTGTTAACGGGCATGAAAGTTTTGTCCTTGATGCTATAGTTTATGCATGGTGAAGTGATGCTACAATCCAAATCATTCAATTGGTGGGCCACCTAATGGCTGGGCTACAACCCAAAATCCGTATAAACGGGGCTATCTTAACCATCCATTCATAAGCAAAAATGAGAAAAACCTATACAACTAAAAAACGTGTCCTTTTGGCATAAGAAAATACAATAAAATGCCAAGATGGTGGATGGTTAGGAATCTTAGGAAGTTAGGATTGACCAATTTGTATGACTTTTCAAATACTGTCATCCAAGAGCTGGCCCACCAATAAAAGGATATGCATTAGTTCATATTTGGGCCATGTGTATGTATAGCGTTAGAGAAAAAAAAAGAACAAAACTATAATGCTTTTGTCCCCTTGATTGACACAAGTACTTGATGCAGGATAAGGGGAACCCCATTATGTGATCAGAAGACTCGATGGAATCACTCCATCGAGTTTTGAAGGAATTGTTCCTTCGGGAAGAATCGCTTTTCCCTCCCAAGCTTCTCACCCAGAAAATTTGGAATAACTTTGAAATAGAGAATATCTCTTCATTCATTCATTCATTCCTAAAATCAAATAAAAAGATACATTCCTAATTAAAATAAAATTAATTCTGATCTGGTGTAGCTATGGACTATCAAGTAGAATGCTCTCACATCAGCACCGTTCCATTTATTAAAAATGCTTCTAGATATTAACAGAATAAGAGAATATGTCAGATCATTATTGAAATTCCCTTTTAATTACCAGGTTATGTCCTAGAGGGGGGTGAATAGGACAATTTTTAATTCCTCTGCGAATTCTTTATGGATTAAAAAATTATTGATCACAAGGCGAAAAGGATCAAACAATTAATATATCAATCATCCACAGAAGCATAGATTTGAGAAACAATTATGCAAACATTCGCAATCACACGAGACTCAGATTTATAGTGGTTCGGTGACTCTGCACCAACGTCCACTGTCAATACTCACCACGAGTAGTATTATATTATTTCAATCATGCATTACAACATTTCCAATCGAAATAAATAATCAACCAACTAAGATTCCATTTAGTCTCAATCTAACGAGAATCGCTTCTCACTCACCTAGAGAGTCAGCCTAGGTCAGTAGTCTATTTAGAGAAATTCTTTTCTCTTGGATCTACAATCCACAACTCAGTTAGATGAGTCCACACTCATCCACCAATCACAAAATAACAGTGTTCACAAATATCGAATTCTATCAACAAGGTATTGGTTCATACTTCATAGAAACGCTTATCTCTCGATGAATACGATCGAATGGAAAATCCTTTGGAGAAGAATTTACCTAAGAGACGCTCTGCCAAGAGTAATCCTCTTCTTGGAAGAAGATTCTTGCAAACTAACAATACCAAATAGTCTCTTCCAAACACTTAGAGACTTCACAACGAATTCTCAGCTTTGCTCTGATGAAGCTCTCACAAATTCCAGATCTCTGGACTTAAAGAATGATAATCAAGTAAAGTAAAGTAGAGATCTCTTGATTGGGTTAATTCTATCAAAGGAAGAGGGCTCTTATTTATAAGCAGGCCTTCCTTTGCTAGAACCGTACCGAATATAGCCGTTTGAAGGACCAAAATGCGCTTCTAATCGCATATAAGATTTCGTCAAACGAGATCCGAAACTAGCGGGGTTGACTGCATTATTGGCCGGTCGACCGGGCCTAGGTCGACCGAGCCTTTAGTCGGTCGCCTGCTCAGGCTTTAAGCCAACAATCTCGAACCTGAGAGTTAGGGTCGACCGGACCATTTTTGCCGGTCGACCGGACCTGCGGTCACCTGCACAAATGATCCGGTTGGCCGGACAGTTTTGTCGATAGCCGAAGTTACCAAATTATGAGAAATTCACTTCTCATCACACGCACAAACCCTAACCAAAATTTAACCATCTAGGGTACAACTAAATCCGCTGGCAACGTGCAGTTTTATCCTCAGATTTGCGTAAGTAACTGCAACACGAGTTTCTTCATAGTTGAACGTTCGTTGAGTGAGAACGTATTTGAGCTTTTTGACTTTGTCTTTAGTTGAGCTTGATCATTTGACTTTGTCTTCAGTTGTACTTGATAATCTTGACTTTGTTTTCAGTTGATCTTGAACACTTGGGTTGTCTTTTCTTCAGCTTTAATCCTTCTTTTGTTTTGTCGAAGTCCACTTGATTTTTTATGCTTCAGTCTTCAGGGGATTCAGGCACAACAATACATAAATTTACCGAAGAACTAAGTATTCCTGGGATTTGACAATCGAGACTTTTCAATTATCATCATCATTCACTTTATCCCTACTATCTAGGATCAGTAACATGAATCCTATTTCGTCACTCAACTCTGCTAAAAGCTGTATCTGCTATAAAAGAATATGTTTTCAAATCCTTTCTTACTATCTCGCTCCATGTCATTTTCAGCTCTCCTCTCTCCCTTATATAGCCTTCAACTTGTACCAAAGCACTCCTCACAAGTACCGTTATTGGTCTTTGTTGTACTACCCAAACCATCTAAATCGACTTCCCCTTAATTTATCTCTATGGAGCTATTCCTAGATTCCCTTAAATGTGTACGTTTCAAATTTTTTCTTTCTTAGTTTTTATACTCATCTATCCCAACATCCCCATCTCTGCTACACTCATTCAATGAACATGTTTCTTGATTGTCCAACATTTAGCTCCACAAAGTATAACTGGTTTATTGTCGTCTTGTAAATTTTTTCCTTTAGTTTGATAGCTACACATCAATCACATAATACTCTAGATGTGTTTCTCACTCGAGCCACCCAGCACTAAATCTATGGGTCACATCCTCACCAATCTCTTCATCTTTGTCGATAATTGAACCTAAATAATGAAGTAGTCACTTTAGGGTATTTCTTGTCTGTCGATCTTTACTAACGTCTCCTCCCTATGAGTATCATTACTATAGTTAGTAGTTACACTGCATGTATTCTGTATTGGTCTTGCTTATCTTAAAACCCATACTTTTAAAAGTTTGTATCCAAAGTTTTAATTTTTCATTTACTCCCTCCCCGCGCAGTGTCTTCTCTTACACTACATTGTCGGTCCCAAGCCCAAATAAAGGAGGAGGGTTGTATCATGTTGACAGATAGTGTAAAATCATGTCAAATCCCTTCATCTGAATCTAAATTTGCTGACGTCGGCTCAAAGTTAATGTTAGATGATTCTTAAAATTCAGTGTGGCTAGACATCCCTCCTATGATGTTATCTTCATAAAAGAAAAATTCAGTGTGGCTAGACATCCCTCCTATGATGTTATCTTCATAAAAGAAAAATAACACAAAAACTAATATGAGAACAAAAGTCTGATTTTGGATTATGTTCCAACCAAGGTGTTAAATTTCAATTTCGCATACTATTTTAATCTACAAACTAGGTTAAATTTAACAACATGGTTCAATCTCGCCACTGACCCATTGATATTTTACCCACCCCATGATGGGCATACACAAAAACTCGGCCTGATTGATGATTTATAGCCGTTGTATTATGAGGATACAATTGTAGATTATGATTCAAGCATTTGTAGATTATGATTGTATTATGAGGATGCTTAAGGAATGCTTAGTATGAATATTGTTGATGCAATTATGAAACAGAACTGAATGGCAACGTTAATTTTCAAACAACAATCTTGCAGAAATGTTCATTGATTTTTTAATACATCAATTACAATTTCTAAAAATAGTAAATGTTTCTAAGTATGCATATGACACAAGGATAGCGATTTGCATCATGGAGCAATCAACAATCACCACAACTAGTTATATGACTAAACGTGAGCTCCCCATTAAGTTTTTCCAAAGTGTTACTGCTACTCACCCAAAAAAAAAGTGTTTCTGATAGTTTTACCATTTCATGCAAGCAAATTTGTAATCAAAACTACATATAAATGAACTTAAGTGTAATGAATCAAACAAGAGTTTAGAATTGAAACTATTGAAATAAAAATTACTAAACATGAAGAGGTAGGCATACAGACTCAAAAGGAACTAACCTCACAAACTTCGGTTCTCGGTAACTCATGACTTGAGCTTGTTTGAAATACAGTGCTCGATATGGAGAATTAACCTTGGGGCTCTCAAGAAAGATCAACAATATTTCTCCAAGAACTAGATGTAATTAATTACCATTAGAAAGTGCCATTGCCAGCTCCTGGGAAAAGACCAGGTTCAAGTTAGAATGTTTCACTTCTTCCTCAAATGCAAAGTGGCTTCATGGACAGTGTCAGGTGAAAGGCACAAGCTCTAAATTAAACACCAAAGTTTCAAGACTAGGCGACCTCAACTCTATAGAAAATAAATGCAATAGATTGTTACAAACTATCTGAGTTTACCACAAATGGATGATGACAACAAAGAGCTCTTCAACAACAAGTAACAGTAAAATACATAATAGTCTAGCATGCTTGAGTTGAACAAAGGGTTTGTGCTTCAATTATATATATCAAACCATTTTCGCGGCATCATTAAGGTCTCAACATCTGACCCATTTCTACAGGTTACCGTCAGAATTTCCGCAGATAAACCCATGAATGTGTTATCCACGTTCGCTTAAAGAGATATCTGGTTATTCTATTGTGCATTTGGTTTGAAAAATGCACTTTGGTATGTTTCCAGTGAGTTTCAGATTTGTTAAATTCACAGACTTATACTCTGGACTTCGAATTTCATATATACTAACATTACTTAGTATTCAAAGTTGAAACACACATTAGAGGGGAAAAAACTACCTTAGCTAAGGTTTACACTTATTAAAAAAGATTAAAAAGCACAAAAGAATAGAATTTCCTCTTCCCTAGCGCCTCCTCGCGTTGAGAAGCGAAAAAAAAATCTGAATTTATAAATAAACATAGACAGAATAGAGATCCTAAATTTAAACTGAAATAATGGTAAAAGATATGAAATTGCTTTGTTTCTTTCTCGACTACAAGGAAATTCTTCATAGTATAGCAGAATTCATTACAATGGAAAATAAAAGGCCGAAATGAATTAAATTAAGCAAAAATCTCGGAAACAAATCCGAAAAAAATCAAAACTTCAAACCATTTCTTTCTAGAGTTCAAACAAATTCCTTTGGGATTTCAGAACAATTCAATCCAGAAAAAAAAAAGTACAGAAGTCGAACATAACTCACATAAATCGCAACATAAGTGAATCAAATCAAACAAAAATCGCAAACATGGAAACCTAATCTCACCTGCTCATCTATGGAGGATCAGAAGAGCAGGATTTTTCTTCATTTCAAGTAGAGATTTTTTCCATTTCAAATAGAGACATTTCGTGGAGCACACAGGCGGCTTAGCTAAGGAAGGTTCGTGGAGACTTCTGGGGGCAGCGACGCCGGAGTCCTGACTGTCTGCGACGTTTGTTTTGATCCTTTCGAATATAAAAGCGGGGTTTGGACTTTGGACAGAGACAGGAGAGGAAGATGAGAAAGTCCGGGTTTGTAGGGCCCCCAGTCTGAGGAGAGAGAATATTTACTGGATCTAGAACTTCATAATTTGAAGTCTCCTCCACTAAGAAAATCCATGTGGAGATAACTTTAGGACCCACTAACCTTATGATGTTTCTTCCATCTCTTACTAGATCTAAATAACAAAACATCAGCTTGATATATGATTTCTAACAGTTATATTTTAGCATCCAAACAAATTACCAAATCCAACGGTCAAGCATTACAATATTAAAATGCTAAATAAAACGGGTATAAATGACAGGTTAGACTTATTTTTGATGTGTAGATTCATCATGAGGTGGAACAAACATCCATAAGGTCAGGGGACCTAAGAGTATTACACGTGTTATTTTGAGAGGGGCCATTAAACTTTGAAGTATATCTGCTGACACTAAACTCTGGCTTGTCTGAGGAGTGGGATCCAGTAGAAAATGCCTCGAAAGAGCGCCGCCTTCGTGAGTCATCACCGTTAAAAGATAGTTTAATACAAGTCAAAATGTCCGAGGCATAGATTCTCTCGTGTCTTGACTTTTGTCTTCATGACAAGTGGTCGAGGGAAAATGATGACGTCATCTAAGGTGGAACAGTTTCCTTAGGTTCCAGACCGTTGGATTGTCCTCATATTATCTTCAGGCCATCTGATGGTGTATATACATAGGGACGACGTCCTAAGATGACAGCAACCCAGGTGTTGAACACGAGAACATCCGGCTCCTCTTTTTGAATCCAATGGTGGAATTCCAACATTTTATCCCCCATGTGAGATTTCCGTCAATCAAACCATTGAAGAGATGAGCTCCAGCCCAAAGATGACACCAACCGAATGATCCTGTTCATCCAAGAATTGAAAGGCCGATACCAAAGCCATTTATCGCATCTTTGTTACCGTCGTCAGGTAGACTTGCCGCATGGTGCACGATGTGGGGTCCTGCAGCCTATCCAATTTAGTTACTAAAGCAGCACGTACATAACACGTGCCATTTTGCTAGTTGTTCAATTAGGGATATTTTTATCTTTTTTGATAAGGTAAAGTTTATTGATCAATTAGGATGCTTCGCGACAAGCGGGTCACTAGTGGGACGTGGTCCTAGATCGCTGTGATGGCTATTTCTGCGTGGGAGTGCTCTACGGGTCAGGACTTTTAAGTCAATGGTGGTACCACCCCCACCCCACGTCGAGGCCGATGACAACGGGCAATATGAGCCATGTGGCACGCTCTTAGAGGACTCTGACTGTATAGAACTTTTTCCAATCCCTAAGTGGACCTACAAACCAAAAAACAGCTTGATTAATGATTTCAAACCTTTGGATCAATCTTTGTACCTCAAATAATGGTCAATAATGCTCAAATTCCTACATTTAAAATCGACCCATGAAAGTAATTCCAATCCAATGTCTAAAAATAACTAATCAGGCTGATTTTTGGTTTGTAGGTCTCCTAGGGATTGGCAAAAGATCCATACGGCCAGGTCATTTCTATATCTCCATCTCTACTTGTACAACACACACGAACACTAGAATTGTCAAGAGAAACTATGACCTTTTTATTCCCAAAATGTCCCTAAGGGTATTTTGTCTTTATACTAGTAGGTGCCCGTGCCCACGACACTCCTCGACAAAGCGTTTGTCAAAATTGGGTCTGAGTGGCTGAGATCCACTGTTCAGTTGGGGGATAAGATCTCAGCCCTTCTTTATGAAGCCTATAAGAAGGTGAGACAACTCCCCCGTTTTGTTATATAGATTTTGTCTACTAAAGAAGCAAGAAAATTGGATCGATTCAAACAAGGTTTGAACTCTTTGAAGCATAGTTAACAAATCTTCCACTTTTTAAAGAAAAAAAATCTCAGTTTTTGAAAAACGTTCAGAACATGGTATTTTCACGTCACTAAAAAAATGAAATATTCAATAATCCGAAACAACCCAGCAATGTAGAAATTTTTAAAATTCTCATGAATAAAACACGGTGTATCCTTACCTTGTAATTGATTTTTTCTTTGGAAAACATTTTTCTTCTCTCATTTTTAAAGTTCAGGGGCTCACTCCCTAGCTCCGCCACTGCTAGTGGGTGTCCCGTGCACATGGCACTCCCCAACAAAGCATTTGCCAAAATCAAGTGCCAGACTGAAATCCACCGTCTAGTTGGGGGATAATATCTCGGCCATTCTTTATTGAAGCCTATAGGCTATAATATGGGGGAGATAACTAAGCTCCCTATAACGAAAATAACGACTGTTATAACAGTTTCGAACCTCCCCCATTACATTATGTACCATTAACGCTCAGACAATAAAGGTCGTTATTTTCATTATAACGCCGTTATAATTGAAAATTTGAATCTTAGCGTCATTTTTCTCTGTTATTTTCTTGTTTTTGCCCATATGCATATGGAAAAAATAGTAGCCCCCAGTCCGTTTTACCATTACAACCCCTTTTAAACCTTGCTTTAAAGTTTAAAGAGTCATGCTAGTCTAGATAATCAGACAAAAAATGTGTAGTTGAGGCCATTGACCGCTCGATTCGAGAGACTCACAAGTGTTGTCTCGTGGACCGCAAGTCTCTCGAATCCAATGATCAATGGCCTGAACTACACATATATTTCTCTGATTATCAGTGAGGTAGCATTTTCCTACTCGAGTCCTTCTACATTGTTGCCTCGTGGACTGTGGATCTCTTAATGCTCATGGCCTCAACTGTTCATATTTTTGTCCGTGTGGTAGCATTTTCCTACTTAGTAGTGCTGCCCACGGCTAACTGGACAAATTTACCCTGTGTAGTTGTTGTCTTGTGGACAGTAGATCTCTTGAATCCAATGGCCTCAACTACACATTTTTGTCCGATTATCCATGGGGTAGCATTTTCCTACTTAGTTGTGCTATGGTGCTTCCCACGGATATAGGACAAAAATATGTGCAGTTGAGGCAGTTAACTGTTTGATTCAAGAGTTGTCTTGTGGACCGTAGATCGATCGATTTGGTTCTATTATACTTATATTACTACCTGGTCTATATTATATCGTGAGTGTATGTAGTACTTATATGTATGCGTTTTTTTAGCGTGTAATTTTGGACGAAAAAAATATTAAACCCGAAGTTCTCACTTTGTCGATCTTTGGATGAGGTTGTCTTTTTGACCATTTTTTTATTGTTTTTTTTTCTTTTTACCGAACTTGTTTTAAACTCGTATTTTTCAGTAGGCGAAGTTTTGATGCGCTTCACAATTTGCCAACTATGGACCAAGGTTTAAAGGGGACTGTTATATCGGTATAACGGACTGGGGACGTTACCGTTTTTTCTGCTTTAACGAAAAAAATGGTCAGGGGCAAAACGAAAAAAAAATAAAATGGAAAAAACAGAATATAACGGAAATAATGGAAAATAACGGAAAAAATGACGCTGAAATTCAAATTTTAAAATTTAAATTTCAAAAATAGAAAATAACGGAAAAAAATGGAATATAACAAAAAATAACGGAAAATAATGAAAAAAACGAAAATAACTGCCATTTTCTTACAAAATTTTCCAGAAAATAATGGTCGCTATTTTCGTTATAATAGAAAAATAACTGTTATGTTCGTTATAATGGCCGTTATTTTTTGGGCGTTTTAACAGTCCATTACGCAACGGGTAGGTTGGAATTCCTTATAACGGCCATTTTTTAAACCTTGCCATGAACTTTGAAGTCTTTTTTGAGTAAAACTTGTGTCACAAGATGTTGTGACTGAACATGGTCACAGCACTCAATATGAGCCACATGGTATAATATTAGAGGACCATGACTGTATGGATGTTTGGGCAGTCCCTCGGTGGACCAGTACACAAAATATCAGCTTGATTAGTGATTTCTAAATGATTCTATTGAACTTATTTTCATGGGTTGATTTTAACGGTAGGAATTTGAACATTATTGAGCGTTATTTGGGTGCAAAAATCCAAAGGTTTTAAATCACTAATCAGGCAAATTTTTGGTTTGTAGGTCCACCGAGGGACTGGTCAAACATCCATACGGTCAAAGACCTCTGATCGTATGCTACGTGTCTCGTATTGAGTGCTGTGACCGTGTTCAGTCACAACATCTTGTGACACAAGTTTTACTCGTCTTCTTCTTTTAAGTTACCGCTATGACCATTATAACGGGTCACATCAGTCACATCTAAAGTCAAAATATTATTTTTTCTCAAATATTTTGTAAAAAAAAAAAAAATTATTCAAAAACAGCGGCGTTATTTCCATTATAATGCCAAACATATTTTTTTTTGTTATTAGGCATATTTTAAAAATAATTAATATGGTCGGCATTTTCATTATAACAGTCGTTATTTTCGTTATAATAATTGTTTTTTAAACCATGGATTCAAACATGTTCTTTCAAAGACTTCTTTCCATTCGTCCAGCTTACATTTAGTGCCACATTTATGGAAATGGTCCATCCACGTTTAAGAAAATCAAATCTTCAAAATTGCCCGTTGGACACTTCAAAAAAAATCAAATCTCCCAAAATCTTCAAAATTGCCCGTTGGACACTTAAAAAATTAAATCTCCCAAAAATCTGCAAACGTATGCAGACTAGATTTGTCCCAACCGTAGGTGGACCCACAGACACCAAAAATTAATCTGATTGTTAATTTTAAGAATTGGATTAGAGTCGTTTCCTGGGTTGATTTTATCCGTAGAATTTGAGCATTATTTAGGGTACAAAGATCCAATGGTTTGAAATCACTAATCAAGCTGATATTTGGTATGTAGCTCTACCTAGTGATGGGCCTAACATCCGTACGGTTAGTGACCTAAAAAGAAAAAGATTTTTTGCTTGTCCCCCTTTATTGATGCAATTTGCATTGCACCCAATTTTTTTTTAATATTTGCATCACACCCGATGTTTTTATAATATTTGCTTCTCACCCAAGGTCGTTATAGTCATTTAAAAAATTGGGATGTCCATCCGGAGACCGTTAATGGCCGTCTATGGTCGACAATGTTGACCATGATCAAAGGGTGAGACCCAAATATTTTAAAAACATTGGGTGAGATGGCTTGTATCATTCAATCAGTTGGTCCCAGTCGTTCCATTACTTGATCTTTGCCTTTTTCTTGTCTGGCCGGTTTTCTCTCTTTGCGGAAATTAACCGTTACCTCTACGCCACATAAGTCAACCTTCAACGGCCTTGTTTTGAAGCCAAGTACGTGACGTACCTGCCGGGGCGGTACATGATACAGGTGCCACCTGGGCGTAGTGCGGGCTATGATACATCATGAATCACGCGATTCACGACTTTCACTGCAAGGGGTGTTTCGTTGCTCGTTTCAAGTAACCCATCCCTTTAACGGGAACAATACGGTGATCTTTTGCTCGATGTTTTAAGAACTTGACCGGCCATCTAACGGTTGAAGCCATTTGTACATTGGAGCTGTCCAGACTCCAGATCAGTTTTGAACCGGTCCCGTTTGAAAAAATATATAAGTAGAATAATTATATGCTTTAAAAAACACAGCATTGGTCATAAACACCTCGTTTATGGACCACCCTGTCATTTTGTGCCATGTGGAGGGCTGATGTGGACAAACTAGACAGTTTATCTATTATAGGATCCTGTTAAAAAAAATCTATGATACAGAATTCTGTATCAAAATACCACCTCGTACATTCTTTTGGGCCCCCGACCCAAAACACCCATGTACCCCTTGGTGGACATCGACACCAAACATGTACATAATTGATGATTTGTAGCCATTGGATTTGAATACCATGAACCTAAAACCAAGCCATAGGCCTGTTCATGAAGCCTATGATGAAAAAGTCCTCCAACCCCACTGCTAGAAATCCCCAATCATGCTGCTTTTTTATGTGTAAGATCCACTGTGTGAGCCAAGGCCAGGGAGTTTAGGTAGGGACAGGATACCTAAAGTCGAAAGGTTTTAGCCTGACTACCAATTCCTCTACCTAGACGAACGAAGGCCCTGCCCCGTAAAGAGTCTATAGCTTTCTTTTATATTACTTGACGGTTTGGGACGCTAGCTCTAAAGTCTACTTGACTCGTCCTCCCAAACGAACTTGAAGGGCAGTCTTGACCGGTTTGATGAAAGTCGATTTTTCTATCTTATTCTAGGATTTTCGGATTCGGCTAGAGGAGAATCTTGAGCAGCAGCAGCTGAAAGCCATTCATAAATTTCAGCCGCTACAGCAGTCCACGTTCCAGCGGTGTGGTCAGACATTGCAGCAGTTGGTGAGAAAGAGTGCCGCACGGTGATTTGAAGGAGTTATGTCAGGGTCGCATTTTCGCCCACCGACCAGGCAGGCCCAACCCGAGGTGCGGGCCGGGCCAGTTTGGTCAGGCCACTTCTACAGTGCCGGGCCGGGATAGGTTCCAGGCCCATCCATAGGGGTGCGGGCCTCGGGATGGGCCGGGCCAAATCGGCCCAAGTGCATTTTTTTTTAAAATTCAAAAAACACGAGGGTGTGCTTGGTTCAGGCCTGGCTGGGCCAATTGGACGGGCTCATCAGGTCGGGCTGCTCCTCAAAAGGGTGAACCCGGGCTAAGCCCAGACACCACGACGGGCCAGGCCAGGGGCCAAAATGCCAGGCTGAGAGTTATGTATCAAAATTTTGATACAAAATTCTGTATTATAGAATGAGGACTCAAATAATTTGAATTGCCAATGTGTATTGCAGTTTTTCCGGTGAATCACAGCACTTGATTTTACATTTTTTTCAAGTGAAAATTTAGGCGACTTAGGCCTCTTTTGGCCACATGGCAGGGACCTATTGGGTTGCTATTATGGAATATGGACCGCCTAATTTACCTTCATTAATTAATATTGATCTTATTTTGTTCTTTTATTTGGTAAGAAATATTAATGGGGTGTGTGTGTATAATCTATTCTTCTGTGTAATCTTTACCAGTTGCTAGGGCTCCTTACCACTGTGAGAGGCCCAATTAGTATTCTTTTCTCCAGTGAAAATTAGACGCGAGGGGCTCTTATCGTTGACTCCATACGAGCATCCCTATTAGATCACTAGTCTTCTAAAAACGGATATTGAACCGGACCACAACGAATCCCCACACTGGAAAAACCACCGGGTTGGTTTAGCTGGGCTGTTCAGCTATTGGATGGGTCGGATTTCAACCCTTCCCTTGAACTTGAACCGACCCATGGGTAAAAATATTTGGAGAATACATTATGTTCGTAATGTTGACAGGTGGCCTGCTAATTGATATTCAATATTGAACAACCTCTTAGGAGTATTATATCTACTCTTTTAACGAGGCTCGCCTAGGGCTGTGGGTGTAAATTTGGCCTGCTAGGCCGGGTTGAGGTGGCTGAGGATTGGCAAGCCAGGGTTAGTGGAAAAACTAAATCTCGGGCCCAGCTTGTGGCCCACAAGTATGCTGGGTTGCGGGCCTGGCTGGTGGGCCGGGAGAGGCCGGACCAGGTATCAGAAAAGGTTAAAAAAAGGAATTTTTGACATACCCCCAAGTTATCTTTGAAATTTGACATACCCCCACATTTTAAATAAGCTGACATACCCCCTATGTCCCAGTCCACCGTCATAGACTGTCTGTTGACTAACACTGCAGATTCAAATTTTGAGGAAGGGGAGGGAAAACGTTAGAATTCAGATTTTGGGAGGGGGAGGACTTTAAAATTCAAAATTTGGGGAGGAGGGATAGGTTTAGCGGGTCGCATGCTGGCCCACATGGCCAAGCTCGTGAACTCTCTTAACGGGTCAGGCCGGGCCGCATTCTCAACTCCAAAACCCAACCTGGCCAGAGAGGCTTTGTGGGCCAGGCCGCAGGCCAAATTTACACCCCTAGGCTCACCCTTGACTTTGAACCTATTTCTTTAGCCATTATTGTTGTTTTTATGCCACCATTCTCTCGAAAATGCCCATACATTCTAGATCATATGACATATCGATACTATGTCATAATGAACATCTTGATCATATGACATATCGATTGCTCGTTGAACTTTGTGAACCGCATTATTCCGAATTCGAGGGACAGAAGAATCATGGTATGCACTTCCGGGTACTAGCTAAATCGTTATGTTTGCCTGGTGGAGATCATATTCACTCTGGTGTGTGTTTGGTTACAACATTAACTTTGCACGAATTTACTCTAATCCAAGAAACTGATATTTTCATGTTTGGGAAAGAAGAATTGGGGGACATGAATTATGTGTCCTTATGGTGCACCCTTTTACACATTGGTTAGCAATATTTTGGGTAATGTTATACTCCTATGTTGTAGCCAAACACCCCAATTTGTCATCAAGGATTCAAGACCATGAACCTTTTGATGATTAAAATTGTTGAAAAGAGGTTGCTTTGACATAAAGCTTTGTTAAGGTGTTGGGTGTTAGTACAAGATGGTAGAGAAATATCTTTTTTTTTTGGGTTGGAAAAAGATGTAACAAGGTATGCCTGAAACTTTTTCCAATGCGGAAGCACCGGTTTTTGTTACTCATCGCTGTCATCTGGGCCCACTGGCCGCATGGATGTTTATCCCACCCCTTGCTGGATATACACACCAAAAATTACCCCGATTGATAATCTCTAACCATTAGATTTTAGTAGTGTTTAAGGCGTGCATATAGCCGTTGAATTCAACCATTGTTTTGAGTACTAAAACCAACGGTGAAAAATCATCAAACAAGCTGATTTTTGGTATTGACGTCTACTAAGGGGTGGGCTAAACATCCATGCGGTCAGTGGGCCCAGATGACAGCGGCGAGTAACAAAAATGTGCCTCGGTATTTGAAAAGATCTCAGGTATACCTTGTTACATCACGACCCTTTTGGGTCCATGAACAAGAAGAATAATTGCAAAGGAATTTATTTTTCTAGAGAACTGTTTACTTCTTCCCTGAAAATTTAACACTTTTGAAGAAAGTGCCCCTCTACCCGTTATGAACCGTTTTAACGTTCAGAAAATAGCAGCCGTTATTTTCTGAAAATTTTTGTGAAAAAGAACAGTTATTTCTGTTATTTTTTAATTTTATTCTGTTATTGAAAATAAGAAATTCACAATTTGAATTTTAATGCCTTTTTTTTTTTTTTTTTTTCTTTTTACCCATTTTTTCTGTTTTTATCCCTGTGCGTTACAATTCTTTATAACGGAAAAATGGTAACGCTCCCGGTCCGTTATACCATTATAACGGCCCCTTTTCAACCTTGATTACTACAAACGTACAAATTTACTAAAAACATATTTCCTTACGGACAACTGTTTCAAAATTTTGATACATCCTTCCCCCGAAAATGTCATGTGGCACTCTCTAGATGAACTTATATGCCAAAAATCAGCCTGATTAATGATTTTAAACCTTTGGATTTTTGTACCCAAAGTAATGCTCAAATTCTACGGTTAAGAATCAACCCATGAAAACATTTCCAATCGAATGCTTAAAAATTGCTAATCAGGCTGATTTTTTATAAGTAGGTCCACCTAGGTATGGGCCAAACATTCATATGGTCTGTGACCAGTTCTTTCAAAGACGCCCCTACAATCACTCACGTGCCGCCCCTAGTATTGAATAAATAAAAATAGGATTTGTGCAGCCAACATCAAGTAATGGCCAACCACATATAATATAGGATAAGCTTATGAAGATAAAAATGACGTACAAAATAGTGATCCTTTTCATATAACAATGGCGTCGTTGACTGGATGACTCAGATCAAGTAAGCTTGACGACAAATAGGTAAAACTTGTGTCCCATTATGTTGTGACGGAAACCGGTCACAGCACACAATACGAGCCACATGGCACACGATCAGAGGGCGCTGACCGTATGGATGTTTGTCCAGTCCCTTGGGTGCTACAAACCAAAAATCAGCCTGATTAGTGATTTACAACCTTTGGATTTTTGCACCCAAATAACGCTCAATAATCTCAAATTCCTACCGTTAAAACCAACCCATGAAAATAACTTCAATGGAATCGGTTAGAAATCACTAATCCAGCTGATTTTTTGTGTACCGGTCCACCAAGGGACTGGCCAAACATCCATACGGTCATCATCCTCTAATAGCATGCCACGTGGCTCGTATTGTGTGCTGTGACCGGCTTCCGTCACAACATCTCGTGACAACAGTTTTACTCTGGTGACTATGGTCGACCTTCTTACGCCACTGGTCCCACATAGATCTCTTATACCTAAACTTCCATGACTATGACATACCCCAATCCCTTACCCAACCCGTGTCAAGCCCTTGCTTAGTAGTTAGCAAGGGGTACTCGTCAAACATTTTGGGAGGGGGTTTGGAGTCCCCGCGGAAGCGAAAATTTTCCTCAAAAATATAAATTCAAATATATTAAAATATTAGTGCAGCACTGATCAAAATATGCCAGTAGTTGAGCCCCACGTGGACCCCGGATCAAGTGGTGTCCAACTGCCGGCATATTTTGATTGGTGCTGCACACTTTGGACTACTAAAATATAATAAAATATTATATGATAGTTTTTTCCAATGAATTTTTATAGTTTTTTTTATGGTTTTAAAAACGGCCGTTTAAACGGTAACGCCCCCAGCCCATTTCCGTTTAAACTGTTTAAACCCGTTTTATCGGTTTTGAAAAAAATGGCCGTTTTTTGGTTTAAATGGCTGTTAAAATCGTTTAAACAGCTGTTTAATTTTGAAAAATTTTGTGAAAAAAAGGACCGTTAAAACCGTTTAATTCTGTTAAAATCCGTTTAATTTTCATTTAAATCTGTTAAATTCCATTTTTTTTTTAATTATCAAATTTCAAAATTTGAATTTCAGCCCCACTTTTTCTGTTAAAATCCATTAAAATCGTTAAAACTGTTAAAATCCGTTTAATTCCGTTTTTTTCTATTTTTTTCTATTTTTGTCCCTGACCGTTTCAATCCTTTTTAACGGCCGTTTAAACGGTAACGCCCCCAGTCCATTTAACTGTTAAAACGGCCTCCTTTAAACCTTGGTTTTTTTTACTGAATAAATCTTTGGGTATTTTAGTAACACCCCCTGAAATTTGAAGTAATTAGTAATACCCCTTATACTTCCAAACCTTAGGATCACCGATCACTCCCTTGATGAGTAAACCTTCGATGACATCTGCACATTCTTAAGAGGACACTGACCGTATGGATGTTGGGCCAATCACTAGGTGGACCTACAAAACAAAAATCAGACTGATTAGTGATTTAAAATCTTTGGATCTTTGTACCCAAATAATGCTCAAATTCCAACGGTTAAAATCAACCCATGAAAATAACTTCTGTCCAATGCTTAAAAATCACTGATCAAGCTGATTTTTGGTATATAGGTCGACCTAGTGATTGGACAAATATCCATATGGTCAGTGTCCTCTTAAGAATGTAACACGTGGGTTGTATTGGCTGCAGTCAGCAACGTTGTTGACTGCAGGTGTCATTGACGTTGCTGACCGCATGGATGTTTCGCCCATACCTACGTGGACTTACTGGCTGAAAATCAGTTAATAAAGCTAGAATCCCACAGTTAATAATAAACCCATGAAAAAGACTCAAATCCAACTGTTATAAATCACCAGTCAGGCTAGATTTTAGTCTATCTATTACTACTTAAAGCCAAAATTGGGGTTGGAGCACACCCTTCATACCACTCCACGAGAAAAGTTTTGACCCACCTATTTTTTTTCTTGGGTGTCCAGGCCGCACTATAAATGCCACATGGCACAACCTTAGATATCTATGACTGTACGGATGTTTGAAACATCTCTAAGTGAACTTGTAGACCAAAAAGCAGCCGTGGGATTCTAACTATTGGATTTGAATATTTTTCATGGGTATTTTCAACCGTGGGATTCAAGAATTATTTTGGCCGTACTGAGATCGAACGCCTAGAAGATACCAATCATACTGATTTTTTGTATGCATGTCCAACTAGGGATGTTTCAAAAATCTTTACGGTCAGAAATCTTTGAGTGTGCCACGTGGCATTTTTAGGTGTGGCCTGTAATCGATTATATCCGACAAACAAGGGCATTGGTATACCCTATTTTTCGCTGCTATGACAAATCTAAGGGCAACAGAATGCTAGTTGTAGACCTCTAACGACGGATCACTCAAGCAGGGTCTTGGGAGAGGCCTTGAGCAGCCCCCGTGAGGAGCAAACAGGCACGCGTGCATGCACACGCGATTGATTCGTGCGCGAGCGACTTGAGTTTGAAAGGAAGAGTTACAGATTGAGTAAGCATTCCGTAAGCGCCGCACTTTGTTCCCGCCCCGCCCGTTTTCCTTATTCATCTATTTGAAGTTATCTAATTAATTTTCATTCATGGGGCACATGTGATCTATCGAACTCCCCCTCTTTATCTATGGTTGAGCCAACCCATACACTTTTAATTAGAATAACCACCATATGTCGGAAGAAAACTAAGATAAAAATTTTTCTCCCTCTCCACCTCAACAATTTGCTTTCACCTCAATAGAACTTTGATGATGGACCACAGTGTGAGCCACGTGGCACGCACTTAAAGATCACTGATGTTTGGTCCATCTTTAGATGGACCTTCATACCAAAACAGCCTGATTGGTGTTTTCTAACCTTTGGATTTGAGTACCCCAAATAATGCTCGAAATCCAAAGTTAAAAATAAATCATGAAAAATACTCTAATCCAAGAGATAAAAATTACTAATCAAGCTGAATTTTGGTATGTAGGTCTAGCTAGGGATAGGCCAAACATTTATATGCTCAAACGGTATCTAAGAATGTGCCACGTGGCTCATCCTGTGTTTTGTCATCAACGTAGGTAAATAAGCAAAATTCTACTCAATCGAAATAGTTTCTTAAATCTCCTTTCACCGTACTTGCCCATCGTTAACATAAATATTCTGTTTTAAAAGAAGATTATCGTCTATTGAAAAACATTCCAATTTAACTGCTTAATTACTTCCTAAGCCACTAATTATATTTTCAATAAAGCCTATTCATAATCACTAAATTACTTCACATGATGGTACATAATGAAACTTAGGAGGCTTGAAAGCAAGATTGGTGCGCAGGATCGCACTTCCATTTTCTATGCTGGGTCAGTCAAGCAGTTCGGGTTCTCGGTCGCCTGCCCTGGCGTGGGTGGGGTGGTCAACTTAGAGGGCGCCCACCTCCTCTTCAAACGTGTCCTCGACAACCTGGCGGTTGTTTGATCTCCACTTTTGGGGGCGGGAGTGCTTGGTTACTGGGGTTTCTTTTTCCTCAACAAATTCGTAACTGTCAGCCTTAGTTTCTTGTTTTATTTATATTTTCGAAACAACTCTTTTTAACCACTTAATTACTTAATATCTCATTATTTTCATATTTCCAAAACAGTTCATTAATAACAACTTAGGGCCTATTGGTAACACACCACGGCGGAAAAATAAAATATTTAGCCGCGCTAATGTTCGCCCGGGTGTATTTGGCAGCCACTCGCCCTCGGTGAATATTTAGACGGGCCCACATATTTGCCCTCTGCAGTGGGAAAACATTTGATCACCTCCCCCCCCCCCCGCCTGTGTAAATATTTTCACGCCGATTATGCCTTGGTGAGAAAATTTTATTTTCTCGCCGAAAAATCACTATTTTCAATAAAAATTAATTTTTTAATATATAAAAAAGATAAAAATAAATTTTTTTTATCCTTTGACATAATATGTAGTTCCTGCACTCGCCGAACCTATTTTTGGCTTACTTTGATATGTGAGACCCACTCAAATTGAAAGAAAATGAAGTAAGCTGAAGTGAGCTAGCTCATACATGTACCAAATATTGTTAAATATTGATATGAGCAAATATTTAGCCAAGATAATATTCGCCTGGCTAAATATTAACCGTCGGAACTCTTTTTCTCACGTACCAACATACCCTTAATTACTTTCTATGTCATTATTTTCATTTCTTCAAAACAACCCTTAATAACTACGTAAATTTAAATTTTCTAATTGTACCTTGATTTGCCACAATTTACGGATTCACCCTATAAACTAATCTTTCAAACTGCCATTTCGGTTGAAACTTACTTATTTTGCCACTTTTTACAAAATAAAAGGCCCCTACAATCACTCACATGTAACACACATGCCACCCCTAATATTTAGGGATGGACCAAACATCCAAAGGCCTGTGGTCTTTAAGAGTGTGCCAAGTGGTCATGAGCGTCTGCCATCAAATACCTCCATCGTCAAAGATTTAGTTTTTACTTCTTCCAATCAATTTTTATATTTTGACAAAAATACCCTTTTTAACATAATTGTCTTTATTTTTCTTTTCAAAATATCAAATGGAAAAGTGAGAGGAGCATTTCTGTCTAGGGTTGCAACTTGAGCGGGTTGGGTTGGGGGTCAACCCTAGCCCAACCTGATCTTCAAGGATGTAAACCCTATCGGGTTGGTTAATTCTTAATTATTTTTATTGGTTGTAAAGGTTGCTAAATTTTTTCATATTAAAATCGTTTATTGGTCAATACAATGACCGTATTGCTAGTCATTATAAAATAGTTTTATTTTCACATCCTATTAAATAGGACCACATTAACAATACACACACATATTTTTATTTATCATCTTTACATGTTTATTAATATAAGAATTATAAGTTCAAAATTCTCTATTCTTGCTCCTACAAATGGATATCAAATTTCAAGAAAATTTCACTGAAATCTTGATTGTCTTTTTTCATCTTCCTCATCTTTATCTCTCGGGTGGTTTGTTGGCCTTCCCTGCTTGAGCCAAATGGATACAAACCATACTCGTTGTGGATTCACCCTACTCACTGCTGCCAAACTCCCAGCTGGCCAATGCCATCTTCCAAAATTTTTTCTTGTCCTCATTGTACTGACTGCTAAGAGGGGGAGAGAACTTAGAGAAGAGATTGTAAACCTAATATAAAATATGTGTATATATATATACATGTAAATCTCCTCACCATATAGATCACCCCGACAAAAAATCAGCCCATTCTGAAATTTTTAACCCCATCAGGTGTGGTCTTCATGTTAACGGTAAAAATAGACGGTCCATAATTCTTCAACTTCTAAACCAATCTATGAGGGTTAGAATGATATGAATTTTTGTGAGGATGATCTCCTCACCACAGAGACCATCATCACCAAATATCATCTAATTCCAAAACTCATAATTTATATATTGGTTGTGCTAATTTTTTGTTGTATAAAATTGTAAACAGAGAAAAGAGATCTAGAACTCAGAGATGATGGTTAACCCTTTTTATTGATGATAATCACTTTAAAACACAAAACAATATGCCTGAAAGCAAATTAAAGAGGAATCCAAGACATCTGAGTCGAGAGTTCTACGGACTAAGCGATTGCAAAGACCACAAAAAAGGAAAATAAAGAAGAGAGGCTCAGAAAAGGAACAATGTAGAAGATCAGGGTCAAACCTTGGCTCAGGTCTCCCCTTCTTAACCTTCTACCCTATTCCTCTATTTATAGTGGTGAATTGAAGGTTAAGAGGGCACGATTGTAATAAATGTGTCCATTTTTATCGTGCGCCCGTATTGTGCCGCGTGGATCAGAGGTAGTGCCGTCGTATTTGATTACAACCCCTTGATCGAACATGTGATATATTACGATGCCCTTGTGCACCCCAGATGACGGTCGATCAAGCGAGTATCCTGTTCCCACATATTTTAGCGATTTTCGCAAACAAGATTGCCTCAGATCGACCTATATACACTTGCCTCGCCAATCCTACGATTTGTCTTTGACCCCCCATGCTAGTGCCGACACTAGATAGCGTGGCTAAAAGTAAAATTCCTATTAGCGGGTGCATGACCCTTACGCGAGCAAAACTATCATCTTAGCACTATATGTAAGTATTAAACGGGTCCTTCATGAGTGAAAGATATCAGTATATATCGTTGTCTGACGTGTGGGTGCCGTCTGGTAGCTAAGTTGCACGTGCGGGTGTCGTCTCGTAGCCAAGTTGCACGTGCGGGTGCCGTTTAGTAGCCAAGTCGTTTGATAGAAAGTCGCACGTGCGGGTACCATCTAATAGCCAAGTTCCATGTGCGTCATCTGATAGAAAGTCTCACGTGCGGGTGCTGTCTAGTCTTTGTTTGGGATATCTACAAAAATATTGTTAAAATTGTTGTCACCTTGTGTGGTCATGATCGGGGGACAACAATTTCATACAACATTTTTGATGCCCAACCCAATCCTAGCTCAAGTCGGGTTGAACCCGTGGGCTCGGTTGAGCCCGCCCAAGTTGCAGCCTATTTCTGTCAAATGGAAAAATGTTTACCGGAAGGGTCTGTTTGGTAACTCGGAATTGAGCCGGATTTGGATTTCTGATTCTTGGAATCACAAATCCCTGTGTTTGGGAGGACCAAATTTCGAGAATTATATTTCCAATTCCGTGATTTTTCTGGAATTAGAAGTTTTAGGGGGGAGAAGAAACTTCTAATTCATGGAATTCTATTTCCGGGTGGAGAAATTCAAAAGAATTTTTGTTGGGCTCCAACTCTCACATTCATCCCTAGGTGGACCTATAAATAAAAAATCAGCAAGATTAGTTATTCGAAATCGTTGGATTGGTGTATTTTTTTTTTTTGTTGATTCTTAACCGTGTGATATCTACCATTATTTGGGGTACTTAGATCCAAAGGTTAGAAAATTTTAATCAGCCTGAATTTTAGCATGTAAGTCCACCTACAGATGGAACAAACATCCATATGGTCCGTGGTCTCTACTAATGTACCATGTGGCTCGTATCGTGGTCCATCATCAAAGGATTACAAATTTGTAACCGTTTGATCGATGTCTTTTATGGGTTGATTTTTAACCGTGGGATGTATAGCATTTGTTGGGGAACAAAGATCCAAGTTGAGAGATAACTAATCGGCCTGATTTTAGTTTGTAAGTCCACCAAGGGATGTATCTAACCGTTGGATTGGTGTATTTTATGGGCTGATTTTTAACCGTTGGATTTCTAGCGATAGTTGGGGTATGAAGATCCAAAGCTTATTAATAACCAACCAACCTTATTTTTAGTATGTAGGTACACCTAGGGTTGGGATAAATATCCATACGGTATTAGTAATTTATAACCATTGGATTCGTGTCTTTTATGGGTTAATTTTTAACTATGAGATATCTAGCATTATTTGGGGGACTCAAATCTAAAGGTTAGAAATAACTAATCAACATGATTTTTAGTATGTAGGTCCATCTAGGGATGTGATAAACATCACTACGGTCTATTGTCTCTAATAATGTGCCACATGGCGTGCTCAAAATGTGGTTCATCAGTAGTGTTGAGGATGGACATTTGTATTTGTTGCCTCATGTGCCACTTAAGCTTTAGCCATTGATATTTTGATATGGGTTAATCATAGTAAAAAAATATCAAAATAATTTTAATTATTATTTTTAAAATTTTTTTTTAAATTAGAATCAATAACATTTAATTGACGGATAACAAAAATAATAGCAATCATTATAACATAAAATTCATGAGATTATACTTATCTTATGTAGATGGATAGGAATTTCAATTTTGTTAGATGTCCAAACAGCTAAAATTAAAATTTATTGGGAATTCCAAGTAATTTCCACGGTGTAACCAAACACAAGAACTTTCAATTCTTTGAATTCAGATTCTTAGAATTCATAAATCTTGGAATTCTATTTTCAATTCTAAATTCGTGTTGATTGTCAATCAGACTTGAAGAGGTAAAAAGCTGACCGGAAAAATGGATTTCCTTTCTATTTTACACTGTGGGACCCACACTAAATACACCTGGGCACACACGTGAGAGTAGAGAGAGAAAGGCTCGAGGGGATGCATGGGCGTGCCACGTTGCCGTTATTTTTCGTGCCAGCCAACAAAGGGCCTGCCGTCTCCCTCTCCCCATATCTCTCTCTTTGCCGTGCATAAATACACACACAGACCTTCAAAGCTCTCTGTAGTGTAGGGTTTCAGAATTCAGATACCCTTTAAATTTCGTGACTGAGAGAGCTTTTTTCCATAAAAAGCCATGGAGAATTCGAGCTGGATCTAAGAAACAATTCTCTCAAAAGTTCAGATCTCTCTGTGATTCTGACAAGATCTTTGAATTCAGCTCTTTTTATTCAATCTGGTCATGATTTGATCGAAAAATTGGAAGATTTTAGTGAGAGATCTGTACTTGTTCGAATATTTTTCTAAGAGATCTGGTTCCAAAATTTTAATTGTGAACGATTCTCGTAGAATCTACTAATGGATCTAGCTATTAACATGATTTTTACTGTCTAAGAAGTCAAAGAGAGGTAGAAACGAGGATCGAAAACCTTTGTTTTGCAAACTAGGTTTTTGAGAATTCGTTCTTTTTTACATACTTGTTATTTTTGCTTTATAGGACTCTTCCAGCAAGATTTAATCCGTTTTGTACTGTTTTTTGGTTATCGGTGACGAATTTCTGGCATTTCAAGCCAGTGATATCGCGAATTAGATGTTATGCAACGCTAGCTTAAGGAACATAGCCGTACGAGTTGGGAATATCGGGAATTTTGCAAAAGGGAGGGGACAGTTGAAGAATTTTGGGAGGGTTTTGAATGCACGATCGGGGCGGCCTTATCGTTCAAATCGTGAATTTAGAGCAAGTGTAACCATGATGATCGACAGTGGTGCAACGGCTGAACCTGGAACCATTGTTGATGTGTTGCCGGAGAAAGAGAATGTTGATGATGGTGGGTATGCTAGCGGAGGACGGAAAAGGTACTCGCGTTTTTGTTTTTTTTTTCCATTGCAATTTAGAAGTATTTGTTGGTTGCTTTTGTGTTCATGATTTATTTATTGAATTGGTGAACTTGGTAAGTTCAGATTTAGATAGTGTAGTTCCGGACTCGTTTATTGAATGCATTTAAATAACTAATTGAAAATGTTTAAAAATGCAACTTCTTAATAACCTGTTCCTTCGAAATTGGATAGGATTTATCCATGTATGAAATAATTACGAAGATCTTTACTAGGAAAGTGCAATTCATGTATCTTCTGTTCTGAATTCTCTGTATATATGTATGTATATAGTTATCTATTTATCTATGAGGTTTGCTAGTTACACCATTTATTCACAATTATATGTGAGAATGCTGGAGCTTTGTTTAATGCAGTACACTTTAAGAGCTGTAAGCTGTAATATTTATAAACGTAAGGACCACAGATTCCCCTGATTAACTCTTCATTGAGGGCTGTTAATATGATTAGAAATACCAGGATCACCTGATTAAATAATTCGTATGAGTTTAAGACGTGCATGAGAATCTGTTGGTGTTATGTTGAGGGATATTAAGAGGCCGTGCTAGAGGATGGCCAGGATTACCCTAACAATCCAACTACTCGCTTGATTCTAGGCAGGTGTTACGTAATATGGGGAACAGTATTAAATGAAAGTGCACTAATTGGATGTTTAGGATCATCTATTTGGTGTATTTTTGGATTAGGCACCAGACAGTCTAGATCGACATGCGAGTGTATCCATTGAATGGCTAATAATACTGTCAGTTATTCGATAAGACCTCCCACCTAGTTTTTGTTCATGAATTAAATTTTAGAATTCTTGTGGTATGCTTCTTCATTTGGAAGGCTACAATAAATTTGGTTTCATTGATCTTTTGACAGTGACGATGGAAGGCTGAGCTGTGGGTATTCAAGTTTTAGGGGAAAGAGAGCTAGCATGGAGGATTTCTATGATGTTAAAATGGACAAGATTGAAGGCCAAACAGTCTGTCTGTTCGGGATATTTGATGGTTAGATTTTCTTGTCACTTATGGTTCTGAGTATCATTTATGGCAATTATTATAAATGGGATATCAGATGTGTGGTGTGTTTGGGCCCACCATGTGGTTGATCTCACATTGGAGATTGGTCAAGTCAAAAATCAACCTTATCTGATGATCATAATTGTTGGATATTCACATTCATTTGAAGCCAAAGGAGATCTGGCAAACAGTCCAAATTTTTTTATATCTTGGGTCATGATCATTATGTAAGGTTGATGTTTGACCTTGAAGTTCTCCCATATGGTAAATAAGGAAGGGCGTGTCTTGAGTCCCTGCATGTGACCTAACTGTCCTGATTTTCCACAGTTATAGATGGTAACCCTCTATAATCCCCGGACCATAAGTTTGTGCGAAGGCATTTGTTGTTTTAAGTATAGGATTTCAGATTTTTATGACTGATGTGACATGACAGGTCATGGTGGTTCTCGTGCTGCTGAGTATTTGAAGGAACACTTGTTTGAGAATCTCATGAAGCACCCACAATTTATGACGGACACCAAATTGGCTATAAGTGCGTTAAAGTTTTCCTACACCCCATTGTTAAGTGTATCAGTTTGCTTGCTACAACAGATTTAGATGCCTGTAGTAAATATGTTAATGGCAGTGACTTGGTGTGAGGTTAACTACGTAAGGATAGGAACTTTGGGCTGTGACAACTGACCAGCTGGAACAGTTGGAATAAGGCACGCAACATCTATGTTATTTTCTGCTCACACATGGTGTGGGGTCCTACACCCAATGCTTTCCTGCCATTAACATACACTTGTTATCATGTCATTGGTAATTTTCGGCAACCTGCAGGTGAAACATATCAAAGGACTGATATGGACTTCTTGGATGCTGAAAGCAATACTTACCGGGATGATGGTTCGACAGCCTCGACGGCAGTGTTGGTTGGTCACCATCTATATGTAGCCAATGTTGGAGATTCACGGGCAGTAATATCAAGGGCAGGCAAAGGTACTCTTCAAATTTTATATTTTCCGATTATTGGTATAACTGAATGGTTTGGTTCATTAGAATGACATTTGTAAAATAAGGTGATAGTAACATAATATGTTGTATTTTTGGATTGCGGGCTTGATTCTAGTATAATTTTCTAATGGAACTAGACGGTATGGATGAGAGGTCCAGGATCTTGGGAGTCTTGGCAAGTTTATGGTGGATGACGAACTCTTTTGTGTGAATTAGTTCTCAATGCATGCAATTTTTTAAGGAAACAAGGATAGTCTACACTTGAGACCACTTTGGAGAGGTGTTGGGATATTGTTTAAAGGAGGAAGAAAGTGTGCTCTTGTTTCCTGCTTTAGGGGATTGGAAGTGTGGTGCATGCATGCATATGACACATTGTGAAATAAACAAAGGAGAGAAAAAGAAAACGTGGACATTGAACTTGTTACCATAGCGAGGAGCAGGAACACGGGATCACTAAATTTAAAGATTCCTAGGGTCGGGGGTGCCCTTGGATTGTCTCTCTCTAACTATATACAACTAAGTCTTTCTTGGGTTGGTGAATGTATAAATGGACCTGGTGAGCCATTTGTTATAAAATAATACTACCATAAAAACTAGACATGGCTATATTAAATATTGCTGCAGCCTTTGAATCTATTAATTTCTTAAATATGCAACATAAGGAAATGTTGAGGTGGTGAACATATGAAGCCCTTTGAGTCTGCCACCTCATTTGCCATGTGTAAGTCAGTCTTATTTTGTGGAGGGCTCGTGTAGAAAATCGGTGTCCATCAAAATTAAGTGATCAAAAATTTCATATTTTTGTTCCTAGATAAACCACCTAACAAGCATTTTAGTTTAATCATGTGAACAGTCTTGGACACTTTTTTTTGGACATCGCATCATTGAACATTGTGCCGTGGGGCCCAAAGCTAGAATTAAAACATAGGGTGGGTTGCCCTTGTGGATGATCAATCTCATCTTCATCAATAGTTGTGGGGACGCATCTTCATTTATGTCTTCTAGGATCTATTTGTCAGGCTTACTATCTCTTTCTATCTGATCTCTCTTTCTCTCTCCTAAAAACATTTTTTGTTTATTGAAAAGTACTAGTGTCCACATTGAGAGCCTCTTTCGTTTAAAAGAGAAATGAGCTATCAGCTATCAATATGCAAATATTATAAGGTTATTTCATGACGGACTTTGATCACTCAATATAGTTGGTGGTTTTAGATGTTCGCATCAAAGATGGAAGAGGAGTGAGAATAAAATATGATCAAGAATAAGGCGGTGGAATCGAAAAGGAGAAAAAGTGTTGTTTTTTATAGATAGATTGATAAAAAAAGTAATGTGGAACTTAGAAGTCAAATCTATTATGGGATACAAAGTTTAAAAAGGCTAGTTCGGGAACTGAGGCGTTTTCTCTAAAAAAGGCGAGGCGTAGCCTCGAGGCGGTACCGAGGCGTAAGCCTCATTTAAGCCTCAGTTTTTAAAAAAAAAAATGCTTAAAAAATTCTAAAAAAAATATAATTAATTCTAGAAAAATGAGAAACAACATATCATGTGAAAAAAATAACTTAAATAAGCATAAAAGTAAGTGAGGCTATAACTTTTACTTTATGAGCGATGCTATCGGGAATGCTTGAATGCTGAATCAAATCTTAAAAACATAAAGCACATTTGATATGCCAACTAACAACATAGGTAACCAACAAGATAGAGTTAAGAAAGAGAGTAGAGCAAGTAGTAAAAGTTAAAATTAGCAAGTTAATATATTCAAATCCTATTCTTAATATCTTATATTGTCACACAAAAATGAATCTTTCTATTCTTCATCCCCAATATCATCATCATCGCTAGTGGGGTCTTCTAAGGAGTCATCATGATATCTGATGCCCCTATCATCTTCTCCTTCATCGGATTCAACCTCCACCCATTCATCTTCTTCGTCCACCAATTCCATGGAAGACTTTCCTTTACCTAGTTAAAAAAGATGAACACATTAATACAATGTAGAGTAATTTAATGATGTAAGTTTTTACTTGTCAAAGTGTCTAAGTCCATAATTAATTCACTAACCTCTTCCAATTCCTGCACTTGGTTGTCCTCTTCCTCTTCCTCTTCCTCTTCCTCTAGAGGTTGTACTCTTCTTTCTCCTTCTAGTTCCTTGTGGCTCTGATTGTGCCATTGCAATCTCAAGGGCATCGAAATCGAGTTCATCGAGATCATTGTGCCATGTAGGACAAGGGCAAGACTCTTGCACCGCTGGTTCTGCATCTGACACCACATTCTCCATTCCTCCTATGTCTCCTCCCCCTTGTTCAACAAGCCATTCGTTATCACTATCGATGCTTTCAACAACCAGTGGATCTTCTTCTTCATTTTCACGCCTTAGCCTATTTTTCAACTGCTTAACCCTCAACTTCTTGTTGTACATCACAAAAACTAAGGCATTCAACTTTGTTTGATCCAACCTATTTCTTCTCTTTGTATGCACCTAAAAGAAGTAGAAAAACATATAAATCAATACATGATTGAAGTCCTAAGACTTCTTAGTAACTCCTAACTCAACTCAACTTAATTACCTGATTGAAGGTTGACCAATTCCGCTCACATCCTGAAGAAGTGCAAGTGAGACTTAGCACTCTAACGGCAAACTTAGTCAATGCCGGTGTGCTATCTCCATAAGCTAGCCACCAATTAGCTACAAAAAAATTTCACAATTAAATATAGAAGTATATGATTATATAAGTATATACTTAACTATATAACAATAATCATTGGCTCACCAGGAGTGCGCTTCTTTCTTGTTGACTCTGCTTGAGGCCGGCCAAATAAACCAATCTTCCCACGAAATTGGTCAATTTCTAAGTCAGCTTGCTCCCTCTCTTTTGGGTCTAGAATTAGCTTGTCCATACAATTATATAGACCCAATTTAATTTCTGGATGAGTAGAGAAGTCAGGGTCATAATGAAATTGTGGATTGAGGAAGTATGCTGCGGCATGTAGATGGCGGTGCATTTGGAAGTCCCACTTCTCGTCAATGATGTCCCATATTTCTTTGTACTTGGATAGATCATTATCCAAGTTTTTTGCAATCTCTTCTTTGGCCCTATCCATTGCCCCATATATAAAGCCCATAGCTGGTTCTTTTTCTGAATCTACAATCCTCAAAACACCAACTAAAGGTTTCGTAGCCTTCAAAGAATACACCACACTATGCCAAAAATTGTTGTCCTTCAACACAATTTTCCTAATGGCCTTTCCTTCATCTTTTTTGGCCCACACACTGCTTGCCCACTTGCTAGATGTAAACATGGCCTCCAATGGCTGCCTACTCTGTAGCATACTCTGTAATGTCAAGTTTGCTGTAGCAAACCTTGTTGCAGCCGGGCGAATCAACTCTCTTTTTGTAAAGCTTCTCATCAAAGCAAGTACCCAACCATGGCTGTAAATAAAGTTACTAACTTTCCTAGCCTTCCTATATGCAGAAGCAAGCTGAGGCAAACTATAAATCCTCTCAAGCATCAAGTCGATGCAATGAGCTGCACATGGAGTCCAATAAAGTCCTTTTCTTTTCTCCATCAATCTCTCTCCAGCTAGTTTGTAGGCAGATGCATTATCAGTCACAATCTGCACTACATGTTCTTCTCCCACCTCCTCAACAACCTCATCTAGAAGCTTGAACATCAGGTTGTTATCCTTGATTGCAGCTGATGCATCCACACTTCTTAAAAACACTGTCCCCTCTGGATTGTTGACAAGAAAGTTGAGCAATTGTCGACCCCTCATATCTTTCCAACCATCTGACATGATGGTAACTCCTGTCTTGGGCCATGTTTTCTTGACTTCTTCAATCATTGAATCTGTTGTCTTCACCTCTTCCTTGAGGATCCACGTCCGCAGCTCATACATGCTAGGTGGTTTTAAACCACGCCCATACTCTCCAACTGCCCGCAACATATTCACAAAAGAAGGACTAGTGGCGACATTGAATGAAAGACCATTTTCAAAAAAGAACCGTCCAATGTCCAAGCACACTTGGTTCCTATGCTCCTTTGCATTGTGAGGTGTTAAGACACGTGGTGGTTCTACATTTTCATGCCTAACACCACCCTCACTACCACCCATATGGTCCTCGGGCTCGGCCACAACATATCTATCCATTGGCCCCCTTACTCCACGCGAGGAAACCGTATTAGCACCACTAGAGCCACCCACACCCGGTGCGGAGCCTACTTCCTCGGTTGCACCACCACCATAATATGAGCCCCTATTGGACATAAACTCAAAATCTTCATGAGCCACACTTCTTTTTTGTGCTCCTTTAGCCATGTAGGCTTTGATCTCTTCTATAACTTCTAGGGGTGCTTTTGTACATGGAGATACATTATTATGGGTACCCGCTAGATGATCCTTCATCCTTTTCACCCCTCCTTTTATAACCCTACTACAAAAATTGCATTGTAGATAAATGTAACCCTTGGATCCCACATTTGGACCCTCAACCTCTACCCCATACTTCCATGCCGGATCTTTTCTACTACTACCACTACTCCCATGCTTCTTAGAAACCCCTCTCACCATCTTCAATCATATTATTAAAAAAAACAACAACAACAAACCATTAAAGAAGGAAAAATAATAAAATTTTACATGTATTTATGAAAAATAAGGTAAAAATCCAAAATATAGTCACATACCTTAAAAATTCTTCAAAGCTTTGCTTTTTTGCTTGAGTTTGGTGAGATTGCTCAAAAGAAAACCGTAGGAAGTGACGGATTGTGATTCGGACAAGATTTGAGCTCTCTAGGAGGATTTCTCTAAAATGGGAAAAACTAGGGTTCAAAGAGTTGATTTAAGATTTCTCCCAAAATAATGAGTTTTAGATACTCAAATATGGACCATTTAGGTCGTTTTTGTCATATAATAGGATTAGAGGGGGTATTATGGGAAAAAATAGCAAGAAAAAGAGCAAAAAATCAAAAAAAATGGGTTTCGGTTGGACCCATTACCGTGTAAAATTGAGGCTTAAGCCTCGGTTGCGCCTCGAGGCTATAGCCTCGAGGCGTACGCCTCTTGCAACTGAGGCTTAAGCCTCAGTTCAGGACCTCGAGGCTATAGCCTCGAGGCTGTTTTTCACCGCCTCGCCTCGAGGCGCGCCTCGAGGCGTACGCCTCTAACGCTTTTTTAAACTCTGATGGGATATAATGGCTAAATGTATTAAAAGAAGAGTGAAAGAGGTTCGTGAAGAATCTAAGGGAAAAAGTCATACACAATAAGGAAATTTGGTGGTGGAATGATAAAGTTCAAAATGCCATTAGAGAAAAGATGATTTACTACAAGACCTGACAACGGACTAGAAACAATGAAAATTTAAAAAAATATAAAAATACTAAAAGGAACCAAACAAAGTGATAAGTGGGGCTAAAAATAAGGCATATGATAGTTTAAAGTTTAAACAATAAATTATAGACAAAAGAGGGTGGGGCCACCCCCTGGGATATTTCCCAGTAGACCTGACACGTGTGGAAGGGGTAACATATGTGTCCTGTGGGAATAATCAGGTGCTCTAAGAGGCCTGGAAACTCACGGTATAAAAAAAGGTGTTTACAAGCTTACAAGAACAAAAGAGAGAAATTAGAGACTAAGATAATGTTAGATGCATTGAAGGCAACGACCAGAGGGTCTTAGTGAAAGTTGAAGAGAGTAAAGAAAGGTGGAGAACTTATATCCATAAATTATGAAATATGGATAACATACTTTTGTAGAATTAGGATATCAGAGATGAAATTAGCTAGCTTTAGCAAAGATGGACATGTAGGCCTTAGAACTAGATTACATTTCAATAAAGGTGTAGAACTATATGAGAAAAACAAAGAATGAATACTTTTCGTAGAATTGGGATATCAGATATGAAAGTAGCTTTAGCAAAGATGAAGACATGTAGGGCCTTAGGACTAGATGGAATTTCAATAGTGTAGAAATATATGAGAAAAATTGGATTGCCTTGTCTACTTAGTTATTCAATAGTATCTTGAAGACGAATAAAATGTTGGATGAATGGAGAAAAGGTATTGTACTGACTATATATAAGATCAAAGGAGACGTACAGAGCTACACAAATTACTGTGCATCAAACTTGTGATCCATACTATGAAATTGTGGGAAAGAGCGATGAAGCAATGATTGAGACAAACGACAAAGATATCTGAGAACCAATTTGGTTTTTTGTTAGGAAGGCCAACTATCGAGGCAATTTTCTTACTTAGACAAATGATGGAAAAGTTCAGAGAAAAGAGAGAATCTCCACATGGTCTTTATTGATTTAGAAAAAAATTACGATAGAGTTTATTTGGTGGGTCTTGGGAAAGAAGAAAGTCCCAAATGGATAAATTGACATCATTAAAGATGTGTGTGCTGGAGAAGTAATTAATATGAGAACAATTGGTGGTGAGACAAGTATTTTTCCAGTTACAATGGGTTTACACTAGGATCAGCCCTAGGTCTGTTTCTTTTTACTTGTTATAGAGTAGGCAATGGCTAATATCCAAGATGGGGTCCCTTGTTGTATGATATTTGCGGATGACATGGTATTATTTGACAAGACTAGAAAAAAGATAAGTGCAAAGCTAGAACTCTGGAGGAACGCTTTGGAGTCCAAGGGTTTTAGAGCTAGGTGGCTAAAGTGGAGATGTGCTTTCAGAGTGTTATGTGATTGACGCGTACTAACCGAACTAAAAAGAAAATTTTATAAGACGAAAATAAGACCGGCAATGCTTTATGGAGCATAATGTTGGCAAACAATAAACAACACGTTCGTAAAATGATCGTAGCTAAGATGAAGATTTTAAGATGGATGTGTGGAAAGACAAAATAAGGAATGAACATATTCGTGAGAACATAGGATTAGCCCCAATAGATGTCAAACTAAGCGAAAACTGATTGAGATGGTTTGGTCATGTACAACAAAGACCATGACTGCACCAGTGAGGAGGAATGTGTAAGTTGAAGGGCCTAAAAGGGCGAGTGGAAGGGCCAAAACAAACGCTGATTGAGGTTTTGAGAGGAGATTTAAGAAACTTGCCTTAATGAAAGAAATGGCTTTAGACAGAATTGAATGGGGAGACAGGATTCATGTGGTCAACTAATATCGTTGAGATAAAGCTTATGATGATGATGATGATGATGAATTGGAGTGTAACGACTCTCTTTGTGGCCATAATTTATGTTAACGCTGCAATCTCACAGGAGAAACCTTATAAATTCAAAAAAGTTTATACTCTTTCACTCTCTTCTGTATAGTACTTGGAAAGAGCTGGTTCCATCATTTGATAGGTTTGTGCTTCTGTGTGTTTCCTGCATAAAAGATCTGGTGATTGTCTCAATTACAGGTCAATTTTCCCATTCAATGTGATAACTAAAAATTAGTATATTTATTGTTTTTCACTGGTATTATTGTTGAGTATTCCTTGCATGATTTTCTTGATCGTGCTTTCAAGAAGTTGGGAGCATGCTCCAGAATTGTTCTAGCGTGGTTCTGAGGCAGATCCACACTCAAACTGTGGAATCACAGTTTGAGAGCGGGACAGCCACCCTATCTGGATGGTTCTGGCTGTAAGCTTGTGATGGTGCTTCTATTGAAGATCTACACTTGCACAAGGAATACTCAAAAGAATAATTGTTGCATCTATCCCCTTCTTTTTTGCCTTTAAAGACTGTTTTCTGCTTACACCCAAAAGAATAATTGTTGCTTCTAGCCTTGATTAGCTTATTATCACTGGGCCTCTTACTCTTCCAAATTTTCTGGATCTTGCCTTCAGTTTTTTGTTATTAATGACACCTGAGATACTCATAGAACTAACGTTTAGTTCAACTTGGTGGAATATGCACTAAAAAAGGAATGGTGTGTTGCAACTGAAATTCGTTTTTTCCTTCTACTGTTTCATAGCCATACCTCTCTCGGAAGATCATAAACCAAATAGAAGTGATGAGCGGAAGAGAATTGAAAATGCTGGAGGAGTTGTTATGTGGGCGGGTAAGTCTTTTTTCATTATTAACATTGCCGGTGCACCCCTTGTGTGGCAGGGGTCCTCTCTTGATTATTCCTCATAAATGGAAATGAACAGTCAAGCCTTTGATTTGTTGATTGCCTTTTCTGTGGTCTTTAAGGTACTTGGAGAGTTGGAGGCGTGTTGGCAATGTCCCGTGCTTTTGGTAACCGTTTACTGAAACAGTTTGTTGTGGCAGAGCCTGAGATTCAGGTACTTGGAACCTATCTAATTTGTAATCTTGGATTCCCTTATCAGCTTTTTACTATTCATGAGTGTTGTAATTTCGGCAATTTCTCGATTTGGTTCGAAAAGGAGATCTCCTGGGAAAGATATAACCTGAGTGTGTGATCCTAACCCATATCAAACCATCCAATCTATTATATTATTTGGGTGTGCAGTCTGGAAAAAGGTATATAAATTGGATGGTTTTGTCTATCCGGTTGGATCCATTTATGCTTTACATGCCTAGCATTTTTGAATCCACATGATACAATATTGACATTGGTATCAGATACTGCATGGATTCTTCTAACTTACAGCTTTCTTATTTACTATCTTATTAGTGGTTAATTCTTAGTTCGTGACAATTTTTCCATTTGTTTTGTCAGAAAAAAATCTATAAGTTACCGATCAAAAAAAAAATAAAAATCTATAAGTGGTATATTGTAACAAATATTACTATAAAAATCTTCACTAGATTAGAAGTTTTATTACAATTTGCATGATTTATATACTAAAAATTGAGCATAAAAATTTAAAACGAAAGCGTAGTTGGACTTATTGAATGGGATATCTGTATCCATATCTATGTCCTGGATTTTATTCGTATCCGGATCTGGGAATCTTAGGTTGAACCTATGACCTTTCAAAAGTGGCTCAAGCCCTCCAAATGTTTGCTATATATGGGATAGGAACAATTAATTCTCCTATCCTTGTATAGTGATGACAACTTCTATAATTACTCGACTCTCTCTATCTTTCATGGAATATGGATTGCCATCCTGTACTTAAATGGCAGGCAGTAACTGTAAAATAGGGAACTACATTAATATTCTTCGTATCTAAATAATGGGCTGAGGATAACACATCCAAATCAATCAAGTAATAGCAAGAATTGGTACACGCATCCAATGTAGACACAAAATGTAATCGTCATCTATGCCTTATCCCAAATGTTTGGGTTCAGCAACATGAATCCTTTTTTGCCATTCGACTTTGTTTCGATCTCTGACTTCTGTCAAATCATGTTTCTTCAAATCTTTTCTATCTCCACCATATCATTTTTGGCCTCCCTCTCTCCCTTTGAAGGCCTTCAACTTGCACTGAAGCGCTCATTCTCACTGGTGCCATCATTGGTCCTTGTTGCATAGGCCCAAACCATCTCAATTGGCTTTCCCTCATTTTATCTCTTATTAAGGCTTTTCCTACATTTCCTCGAATTGCCCATTCTCAATTTTATCTTTCCTATTTTTTCTACACATCTATTTCTTCCACACACTTTCCATTCGGCTCCATAAAGCATGGCTGGTTTTATAGAATGTTCTTTTTAGATTGAAAAGTAAATGTCGATCATATTGGGTGGTTATAACTTAGGATCATCTGATTATTCTGTGTTTGGTCTATGGCCAATCTAATAGGTTGCTCATTTATTACTCGCGTTGATGAGATGGCCTGCCTATTAAACTAGAGCATGCATATTATTATTATTATTTTTGAGAGCATTCATATGACAGAATTATTCCTATAACTGTGTTAGTTTGCTATGGATATTTGTGGTTGATGAGGTGTCATTCTGATTAGTCAGAGCTGCTTATCATGAAAACATTGGTAACTTTGTATGATTTTGCTATTTTATGTTTTCAGGAACAAGAGATCGATGATGAATTTGAATTCCTGGTGCTGGCTAGTGATGGACTCTGGGATGTAGTAACAAATGAAGTAAGCTTCTTCCTCTTTTACTTCCCAAATTGATGACTATCTTTTTTTTTTTCCTTCTCATTCGTTAGGTAAACATGGGTCAACCCCTTCCCCTTGACCTTACCACTACAACCTAAATCACCATCCAGAATTGACTTACTGCCGATCCAACCCTAACCAACCACTGGATTTCTTAGTTCAACGTTTGTTGCTTCACCGAAATCAGAAGCTAGACTCATTTTTGCTCTCTTTATTACTCTGGGTGTCAATCCAGGCTGTCCCACTAACAAGCTCCATTTAGTAGGTCAACATACCCCGAAAATGACCTGCCCAATAACTGGGTTCCTTTTTGACCATCTGGAAAGTTACGAAGGGAAAACCCATGATGGAATTGTTGATTATACAGTTTTTGGACTTCTGAGTTTATCCCATTTGAGAGTTCTGGGTTGATGTACATGCATGCATGGTGACGTCACCAAAGAGGATAAGGGAAATTATAGATGGGAGAAGAAATTTGAAGTTAGGGTTTCTGTATTCCTTGAGCTCAGTGTTAATTCTTGCATGGTAGTCTTGTTATTCCTGACTCCAGTATGGTTGGATTCTGTGCTGGTATCCATGTCAGGAAGCTGTTTCCCTTGCGAGAACAGAAGAAGAACCTGAGGCAGCAGCTCGGAAGTTGACGGAGAACGCTTTTACTCGTGGCAGTGCCGACAACATCACCTGCATCGTGGTGAGATTCCACCACGACAAACCAGACCCAGATTTGGCTCAGGGTTAGAAAGAATTTGTTCATTTCCATGTTCACAGTTATTGAATATTGGATAATTCTAGATGGAAATATGCGTGTGCATAGTTGCCCGTGTGCATAGGTGCTCTGTTGATTTCATAGTTTTTTTCTTTTTCCTTTTCCGAGGACACATGGACCTCCTCCTCTCTACCTGCTGGGGATGCCATTCTGGGTATTCTGATTTGGTAAACGAGTCTTGCTTTTCTACTACTTTTTCTCTGGATCTTGTGTGTTTCTTTTTTTTTTTTTTTTCAGTTCTGTTAGGATCTGTTTGTCATCATCAGTAACATGTAAGCAATGATATCATAAAATGGGTTGAGGCATCTCATCTAGTAACACGTGGAGGGTAGGGACGGTAAGGACTAAGGACTCTTTTTAATAATCTCAATGAGACAAAACTATACGTCCTTTTTTGCACATTTTCATTAGTTAGATCATGGCATTGAAGATTCTTTTGAAGAAATTATATGATTGTTGAAAGAATTGGAGGATGGTTGAACAAAGCCGAGTTTTCTCCCAACTAATATCACTCAGGTCTTGATCAAGAACAGGCAACCCAACTGTGAGAGAGAGAGAGAGAGAGACGAAAGGAAACGTCTCCTGTTACCCTTTTTATATTAGCAAAAAAAAAATGAGAAATCAGGATTTTTTTTTTTTTGAAGCGGTGATCATGCGCCACATATACCCATATCGTTATTTTGAAAAAAGTTTTTTTTTAAACCAATGCCAAACCCAGGTATCTATGGCGTGCGATCAATGGTCTCTGCTTCAAAAAATGTATCAGCTTTCGGTAAGCGTCAATAACTTTTGCTGGTTACCCCGTATATCCTCTCAAGGAGTGAGGTAGATTGGTTCAGATTGGGCGAATCATTAGATTGATAGTCCTAAACTGTTGGTCTCAAATTCTTGGCTGTATCCAACGCGGAAAGATTTTAGATGCAGAGGACTCTGGATGCATTCGATGCAGAGGGGTCTCGTGGCCCTACATGGCTCATTGTTTTGGGCCCACTAACTGCATGGATGTTTAGCCCACCCTTTGGTGGATATGCATACCAAAAATCAGCTTGGTTGATAACTTCTAGCCTTTGGATTAAGTGTCCAAATATATGCAAAAAAACATGCTTGAATCCAACGGCTACTCTCAATCCTAAAAAGGTGCTCTAATCTATGGCTAGAGAAAATCAATGAGATTGATTTTTGGTATGCATGTCCACCAAAGGGTGGGCTAAACATTCGTGTGGTTAGTGGGCCCAAAACAATGAGCTATGTAGGGCCACGAGACCCCTCTGCATCGACTGCATCCAAAGTCCTTGCATCTAAAATTTTTCCATCCAACGCTGCATAGTAAATGATGTTAATGATAGCAATGTCCTGCAGTTTCTCGTCCACGATTTTTTTTCGTATTAAGAAACAAATATTGTTTGAACAATGACAGAATCTCAAAGAAGGTACATTAGGTGCAGCATAATCTATTATTATTATTAGGGTCAGGCTCCGTTGACGGATATAAAATGACGGGGACACAATATAAGACAGGTGGCACACTTTTACAGGACTCTGACCGTACGGATGTTTGTCCTATCCCATGGTGAACCTACAAACCAAAAATCAGCCTGATTAGTGATTTATAAGTGTTGCATCTTTGTACCTCAAATACTGCTCAAATTCCCACAGTTGAGATCAGCCCATGAAAATAAGTCCAATCCAAAGCCTATAAATCACTAATCAGGCTGATTTTTGGTTTGTAGGCCCACATGGGATAGGACAAACATCCATATGGTCAGTGTCCTGTAACAGTGTGCCACGTGGCTTATAGTGTCCCTGTCATTTTATCTCTCATTTTAGATCTGTCAACGGAGCCCAACCCTTATTAATATTATTATAAAGGTATTCTTTCAACTTCAGTACTTTTTTCCAAAATTCTATAATTAAACAAGGAGTATATTCCCTGTAGGCTCTGTATGGTTGCCCTGAACAAGGTTTTTATATATAATTTTTTCATATAATGCTACAAAACTTGTTCTGTATATAAATCATTTTTCTGTAAAACTTTTTCTTCGTCACCATACAGAGTAATTTTAATATAACGGTCAAGTATTGAGAGCAACGGCCGTTATTAGACAAACACAACGGGAGGCTCATTGCTCTATCAATGGTTGCCATATGTATCTTTTTTGCTAGAATTCGAACCTTATGAAACGATTCTTTACCATTCAGTATCTCACATACTTTTGGACGTACACAAACTTATAAAATTTTAGTAAGAGCAAGTCTATAGATTGGAGGGCTAAACTAAAGTAATTCAATTCCGTACCGTAAGTGATCTTCATGAGACCCATGCAAGTCCGGAGGAGTAGAAGTTTGATGCAGAGGTGTTTTCGTTGTAGGTTTATGTCCAATCAAAGACTGCCACCTTTACATGGCAGGGAGGGGCCACATCACTTTTTTTGAAGTATCCTCTTATCAAATCATGTCCCCCCACCTGCCACGTACAACGAAAATGCCTCTTTATGATAAAAAAAATGGGTCGGGCTCGGTTGACAGATCTAAAATGACAGGGACACAATATAGTGGCACACTGTTACAGGACTCTGATCGTATGGATGTTTGTCCTATCCCATGGTGGACCTACAAACCAAAAATCAGCCTGATTAGTTATTTATAGGCTTTGGATTGGACTTATTTTCATGGGCTGATCTCAACTGTGGGAATTTGAGCAGTATTTGAGGTACAAAGATGCAACACTTATAAATCACTAATCCGGCTGATTTTTGGTTAGTAGGTCTCCCATTGGATAGGACAAACAACCGTACGGCCAGAATCCTGTAACAGTGTGCCACCTGCCTTATATTATGTCCCTGTCATTTTATATCTGTCAACGGAGCCCGACCCAAAAAAAATTTACCTGATCAAGAGAGATATGGGCCTACACTGTGCACCATAGCAGGTGGGCAAGAGGAATCCAGAGTCCAGCCTACCCCCGTGAACTAATGAACAAGGACTACTATGTAGAGTCGAGTAATGCCTTTTTTTTTGGGAATTTTTGACATACCCCCCATGTTATCTTTGAAATTTGACATACCCCCCAACTTTTAAAAAACTGACATAACCCCTATGATTTGGTCCAAGGTCAGTTGACCACCACATTTTATATTAAAAGATAAAAATGTCCTTATCTTCAACCTAAGAACAAGGGTTTGCACCGAAGCCAAACCCCCAAATCAAATGGCTATGGTGGACGGCAAGCCAAGAGATACCAACCCAAAGGAGTCTCATGCCGGTAATCCACCATTGCGGAGAAAATCAAAATAAAATACCATTAGTATCCGGAGTTTCACTCTTTTTTTTTTTTTTTTTTTTTTTGAAACACCGACATCCAGAATTGAAGTGACATTGTAGTACAAATATTAAGATCTCAAACTATTTTGGTATCTCAACTAGCATTGGGGATTCCCATTCCAAATATTGATTGGATATTTTTGAACAATAATAGTTGGGAGATCCACTTTCAAGCTGAGATTAGATGGGAAATACAGCTCGAGTCTATGTTCGAATGACCTAATAGGTTTTTTAATTTTCACAGGAGTGGTGGATGACCAGCATGAGACTCCCGGTGGGGGGTCTCCGGCGATGGATTAGTTAACTAATCCATTGGTATCTCTTGGCTTGCCGTCCAGCACAGCCATTTGATTTGGGGGTTTGGTTTTGGTCCAAACCCTAGTTCCAATGTTGAAGAGAAGGGTAAGTTTGTATTTTAATGTAAACTATGGTCGTCAACTCGGGTCAACATTGGTCAACTGACCTTGGACCAAGTTATAGGGGGTATGTCAAAAATTCCCCCCCCCCCTTTTTTTTTAACATGGAGCGTCAACATGCGGAAGTTCACAGAAGGCATTTCTTCAAATCGCGATAAACAGAAGAAACACCATCATGAGAGAGCATGAGCATGCACACCTCCAAATTGCATTATAGCATGGAAAAAATATCAAAGCATCCATGTTGCAGATTTAGTATAACATGGACAGCTAGCAAATCAATTCATTCCCATGAAAGAAGAGTATAAACCAAGGTTTAAATACTTCTTAGCGTTATCATTATGTCCGTTATAACGGAGTCACATCATGGTAAAAAAAAGTGAAGTAATAATTTTAATATTTTTTCAAAATATGAACAAAAAACACCTGCCATTATTTTCAAAATAACAGCCACTGGATCTTTGACCCACTGGGACATCTTGACAGTCCAACCTATTGTGTTCTTTATTGAATAAGTTATAATATAAGGCTCAGGTTCCGAGGACCCCCTTTCTCTGACCCCTCCAACGGTGGTTCAGCTCGGCAAAAAGTGAATGCGCTCAGTGCTATCAACCACCCGCCATTGGATTCTCTGAATCCACGGCCGAGCACACGACTCCCAAGAGGGGTCAGAAAAGGGAGTCCCCTGAACCTGACCCATAATATAATACCTGTTTCGCTTGACGTCAGTTGAAACTAGCATGTAATTCTACTGATTAACGCCAAGCAAAACTTACCCAAAATCTCTACAGAGAATGCTTGAATTTGGGATGGTGTTATGAGCCATCCTCTCCTGTGCAAAGCAGATGGTGGAAGCACCATATGATGGGTCAAAACCAGGAAAAAAGTTCCTCTGGCGCAACAAAGTGATGGCCTAATATTCACAACTACATGTGGATGGACCCACATGATTTAACAGGAGAATATTCTGAAGTGATGTCGACCCACCTCCACATGAAGTGAAGGTCGCAAGTCGCAACAACACTTTTTGCTGGTGCAATCGTAAGTTCTCTAAAACCACAAAATCAGGTGATTGTCGTCCAATCCATCACCAGTTCTTGTGATGGTCAGATCGAATATGATAAATGGTCCAAAGAAAATACATATAATTATGATCTTAAGTAGGTGGAGTCTTGGCCAAAGTTAATCCATCCATCGACCCAAATGAATGGCTTCACCCAACTAAACCAAAGTTGGAAACGCAAGGAAAATGAAACAGTGAGCAGCTCAGTCTTTTTTCTTTTTCCAACTAAATTTATTTTACCATACAAACTCTAAAACTCTAGAAGGCTAATGTAAACCAAATTAAAATAACTACATTGCCAGACTCGTAATAACTGAAAGACTAATGCTTCATTTTACTCTGAACCTATCCTACGACTGCAAGGGGTGTGTCGAAATAAAACGAAGGGCTCACCGTACTTGTGGGGGTGTGTGTAAATAAACCTACGGGATCACCATACTTTGTCTACGATTTCTCTTCATCTGACTGAGAGCATTGCCCAGGGATGGAATCAACAAAGAACTCCTCAACTGAAACAAGGGAAGAAGCTATTAATTGTAATGTCAGTGTATATATCAATGGAGGAAACAAAGCTACTTTCGTTTTGAATATTATACAAGTACTAGATATTCTGAACCTTGAAACAGGAAGAACAGCAATTGAAAATTTCATTCGTTATTCTTAAAAATAGATCTGCAAGCAGCAGGATACAGCCCTTAACGTTGTAGCAATTTCTGATACAATGAACATTTTCTGTTTTGAAGTTTTGTGAGCCAGCTAAACTACTAATCAAGCCAGTAATGGCAACCAGTGATTGTAGGATAGTTCAAAGAGTAGTTAGACCGAGGACACCACCTAACACTACATGTGCTGTACACATGGCACACATGCAGAGGGGTTGGTTCCCGTGAAAAAAATGATGCAATAATATCATCATTAACCATCTGGTTATTTCTCTGGATAGTAAATTTGTCTGTCCAAAAATGTAATTTGTCATCGTGATCAACATTTGGCTTTGAAGATCTTGTTGAGACCCATCTATTTTTTTCTATTCCTTGCTGAAATTTTTGTGCACTAAGAATTCATGAGTTTGTCATCATTGGAGGAGAAGCATGCTCTCCACCGGGGTGATCCTTGTAGGCCTTAGCCGAAGCCGTGAACCTTTTACGTGTGTGCCATGTGCAGACACAAGTGCACTGCCAGTTCAAAACTGTGGCTGATGGCAAGGTTTGAAGGGGCTGTTATAACAGTATAATGGACTGGGGGCGTTACTGTTTTTTTCCCGTTACAACGGATTGTAATGCACGGGCAAAAACAGAAAAAACGGAAAAAAAAATGGCACTAAAATTCAAATTTTGAATTTCAAATTTTCAATAAAATTTATAATGGAAACAGTTGGCATTTTTTTAAACAATTTTTTTCAAAAAATAACGGTCATTATTTTCGTTATAACGGCCCGTTATTTTCAAAAAAAAAAGGCCGTTATTTTCTGAGCATTTTAACGGTGGTACATAACGTAACGGGGTAGGTCCGAATCTGTTATAACGGCCATTTTTTAAACCATGGCTAATGGAGCAGTACAATCATATGGAAGAAATGCTACATTTAAATGTAACCCTGATATTATTTACCGTATTCTTGACTGGCTTCGAGATGCAGTTACATTACTTACACCTATCAGGTTGATGTACAATCTATTTCAAGATTGAGCTCTAATAGTTGAACAATGAACAAATTCCATGTCTTCTTTGGGCAAAGGAGAAAGATCATATCCAACTTAATCATCAGTAGAATAGTCAATAATGGGAAATGTAAAAGGAGAGATGATTTTTCTTACCTATATCATCCTGTTCCGGAGAATCAAGCAAAATATCTGAGTCAGAAGGCAGAAAGGTTCCACCAGGATAGTTTCCCAGGGGTCCAAGATCTGAGAATAATCCCAAAACAGGTTACGAACATTCACAAAGCATAAATATTTGCTCATAAAAGCCTAAAATAACTCTATAATAAATAATAACATAAAGGTTAACAGATATGCATTACTACTGCTGTAATGTCCAGTTTCTGTCTGCCACTAAAACCCCTAATAAAGTAGTTATTGTGCTTTCAGATTTAATACTATAAGAAAGAAAATCCATGTTCACATTCAGGAAAAGTAGGAAAACTTTTAATGAGAAAAAATAAGAAAGAAAACATGTATTTGTATTGAGAAAAATATGACTATATCTGCTGATAAAAAAGGATACGTAAGCGATACACCTAGACAGTTGGGTTTTGTTGTTATTTTTTTTATAATTTTGCATTGGTGTTTCTATGTTTACATCATTTCTAATTTCTGTAAATTTTACTTACTATCTATAAAAGTTTTTCTCATTTTCTTAAGATTGTTAATTAGCTTTTCTGTTATATTTAAGTTTTGCGGTCCCCGCACTGCTTTGCCTACGAAAAAAACAATACACGTGCAAAATATTTTAATATTTGAGAATCAGGAAAAGGATAAATTGAGAAGTTGGCAGGTTTCCAACACGACAATTTTCACAAAAGCAAATTATATAAAAGCTATTTACCAAAAACTCAAACTTGAACCAAACTGATCCAAATGACAAATTCAAAAATATGATTATTAAACATGCTCCTCTCATGATTAGTTGGAAGAATTTCGAGGGTCTCCTAACTAGTTAGGTATCTGTTCAAAAAATTCGTGATTCAAAGTGGTTCTTTACCGATCAATAAAAAAAAAGTGGTTCTAGTTACTTGCTTGAGAAGCTTTATGTGGTGTATTGATTATCTAAGCACAACTGAAAACTTAAAAAGTTTCACCACAAAACTGAACTTCGAAGTGTTACTTCCACATAAAAAAGGGTACCAAGATTACCTCCCAAGTTCGACAAATCTGCTGTTAGATCAGACAGGCTGAAATTCCAAGGGATATTAGCCAATGATCTAAGGGAATCCCTTCCATTACCAGCCCCACTATCCAGTCCCAGCTGCAATCCTACCGAACTTGCCACATCGGATGTGAATGCTGAGTCGAGTGCTGATGTGTCTACACTCATTCCTGATATCTCTGACGGGGTGAACGGAAAATGGCCATTGGATGCCACCGATGCAGGACTCACAGCCATCTCTGACATGGATGACATGGCACTGCTTGGGGGGATAATAGGTGCTACATTAGCAGCACTGCCCTCCATCACCATACTTCAACAAAGATCAAAGAAACTACCATCAGCAAAGTTTCTCAAAATCAAAACACTCCAACTAGAAAAAGACAAACCGGGAACAATTTTTAGAGGAAGTGCTTATCCTAGCCCCTTACACCATACAACCCAGTTATTACACACATCTCAAGGTACATTTTATGGACAAGGCACACCTTGATATGCACGTGCAACAATAACTTATGGTATAATATAGCAGGATAGTGTATTACTTTCCGCAGTCAAAATATTCCCAGGTTTTCTCCAGTTTCTCAAAGAATATAAACAGGAGAAAGGATTATAACACAGATCCTAGAAGGTAGAATGGTCACTTGAAAAGGTGATCCAACAAATCACATTGAACTTTAAAAAATAGGCCAAGTATTGCTGTTTTTAATGCACTACAAGAACGAACCTTTTCTGTTTTGGTATTCCAGTTGACTAAATTCGTTCGAGAACCTTGACTAAGACATTTGGTGTCAGACATGGCAACCCAACAAGCAAACACATCTATACTCAATACAGTTGTATATACTATCACTAGAGTATATCTATACTACTTTGAAGCCAAAAACTGGGTTGGGGCACACCTCTTCACACGTGCTTCACAGGTTGTTCAGCACGCCGACATCCCTCATCATCATTGATGAGGGACGACAGTATGAGACACGTGGCACCCTCTTAGAGACCACTGACCGTATGGATGTTTGGCCCATCCCTAGGTGGACCTACATACCAAGTATCAGCCTGATTAGTGATTTCAAGCCTTTGGATCTGAGTACCTTAAATAATGCTCAAAATCCATGGTTAAAATAAACCATGTAAAAGACTCTAATCCAACGGATATAAATTACTAATCAGGTTGGATTTTGGTATGAAAGTCCATCTAGGGATGGGCCGAACATCCATATGGTCAGTGGCCTCTAAGAGTGTGCCACGTGGCTCATACTGTGGTCCTTCATCAACATTAATGAGGCCCCTACAATCACTCACATTCAAAGCACTTGCCACCCCCTAGAATTATTAATAACATTTAGTTATCTAGATAAATGGAACAATATAATTATATAACACCATGCAGATAATACTCAAATGTAGAAGGAAAAAAATTAAATGCTTTGTGGTATTAACTGTAACTGATTATAGTTTGCTCTTCGGCCTCAATTAGAGGTTTCATGTCTGAATGTAAATTAAAAAACAAAGATAAAATGAACAGGTACTTAAGAAAAGTACTCACTCGTTCCCAGAATTCACCCGAATGGCGTGGAAATTTCCTGGTGCAGGGACTCCATTTACCACGTGACAGCTGGAAAGACCACAACCCATGGAATCGAGATGGTGCTGACCTGTAGCTGGGATTGGAGGCTGCTGCATGACGGGGTATCCCATAGGTAAATTGTTAACTGCACTGCAAAAAGGTTGGCATTGAATAAGAATGATAATAATGATATATGAAGGCTTAAATTGCTACTGATACTTTCCAGAGACTCACACTACCCATAACTTCTGTATAAAAGCACCTTTGAGTTAACAAACTGGCCATAGGAGCCCTGGTTTTTTAAGATCACACATATAAGATGTCATTCTTTTATCTTATCTTTTTCTTCATTTTTTTTTTCTTTTTCTCTTTCTTTCATTCTGTTTGTTTCCTAGGAGCAGAGTTCAATTTCAACTGAAATCAGTATTGAACAAGAACCCAGATTATCATAAGACACTGACTAGAGGCAACAGTCAAAAAGCATAGGAAACTACATGAATTAAGGGCTGAAGCCTCAAACTGTAAATAAAATACAAGATCCTTCTAAAATGAGCAAAGTGGTGCTCGAAGAAATTATCAAAAAAACTGGGAACCAGAGGCAATTGGATCCAAGCTAGGCGCATGGAACAAGAAATCAAGTCGTAACGCCAAATATAAATCAGTCATAAAAATCTGTGATTTTTCGAAAAAATTTCCGATTTTTCGAATTCACGAATAAATCGCCGATTAATAGAAAAATCGGCAAAATCTCCGATTAATTGAAAAACTGGATGATTAGTCGACGATTTTTCGATTAATCAGCGATTGGCCCATTTTTTTCCCCATTTGATTTCGATTTAGCTGATTTGGAATTCTGATTATGAATGGTGTATCAAACTGGTTTAGAAGTTGAAGAATTATGGACTATCTATTTTTACCGTGTAACTTGAAAACCACATTTGATGGGGTTAGAAATTTCAGAATGGGCTGATTTTTTGTGGGGGTGATCTATACGGTGAGGAGATCATCCTCACCGAAAATTAGTCATTGATTCATCTTCTATGTGGGTACGCCAAAAATGGTTGTCCCCCGATCCTGACCCTATATATATAGGGCTGGGATAAAACGAAACGGTGAACATGGATGGTCCAAAAATTTTCATTTTGCAATCCCCTTTTCACAAGGCTGCAAATGTTGGAATGGGCCAATTTTTTGTGTGGTTGATATCCATGTTGAGAAGAATACCATCACCAAAAATTAGCCGTTACCGCGTCCATTAGTCATTCTATCAATAAGAATAGCATGAGTCATTCTATCCCAGCCCATATATATATTGACGATTTTTCCAGACTTGACCCCTTGCCGATTTATTGTCGAATCTTGACTTTGTGACTATGACATAAATCAGTCTAGGTAAAACATAGTGAAAACCAATAGCACTTGAGCAATACCAACCTGTCCTTTCAATTCATTATGTGAAGAACCTATTGCAAATTTGGTGATTTTCAAAGAGTGTAGGTAATGTAACAATGACATGAAAACATGTCTCGGTGTCTGACACATATTTGAGGTGTCTGACATAGCACCTTTAAGAAGCCTGACACATAGACGCATCTGTAAACATGTATTGTAATACAATATAATATTGTAGATATATTTAAATCAATTTTTTAATAAAAATAAATTCCATATGCTACGGAGCAATCCAATAACATAATAATTATAGGTAGATTTATAAGCGAAAACTAAGGATGGAAAACATTAGCACTCTTTTAAAAAACATTTATTTAATAAAAATATTAAAATAATTAGTGATATTGGCATACGTGTTAGGATGTGCGTCCAGATGTGTCGACATGCATGTCCGTGTGTTGATGTGTCTGACACGACAAAAAATCCTAAATGTGCCATGTCTTTGTTACATAGCTATGTAACAATGACATAGACACGTGTGTCGGTGTATAACACAGATAAGAGTTGTCTAACACAACACCTTCAAAGCCCGAAACCCAAGCATATCCCTATAACATCTATTATATTATATTTATATCACAAGTCTTTTTAAAAATAAAAATAAGGAAATAAATATATGACAAGTAAAAGAAAGCATTTCCATTCACTATAGAGCTATCCAATAACGTGATACATATAAGTAGGTTTATAAAAAGGAAGACTATCAAATAACTATAGTTATAATTAACAACTTTATAAAGTGGTATATGGAGGATGGAACACACTAGCCCTCTATTAGTTTTTCATTTTATCATTAAAAAATTAAAATATAGTGACAAATCTGTACGTGCCAGGATGTGTTGGAACGTGTCGACAAACGCATCCATGCCAATACGTGTCAACTTGGCAAAAACCTTAAAAGTACCATGTGTTAAACTGAGTGCTTGTACATCTATCAACATATTGGGGTATCTTTCTCCTTTTTCTCAATTAAAACATAGTCAGTGTTTTGAAGCGAGAACTTGCCACTAATAAAAAAAAAAGTGAGAACTTACCAGGCATGGGATGAATCCCATTTTGTATTGGAGCCAATGGAACCTTGGGTGGTACAGGATACTTCATGAGATGGTATTGACGTTCAAGCAAATGATTGAACAAGATGATCTGTTTCTTCAGCTTCAACCTTATGTAGTAGGCCTTGAAAAATTCAGCATTTTCTTCTTCCAATTTCTGCCACACTGAATCGACAAAGAAAGAGGAGGGATATCAGATCACGGAGCCTGCACTTAAAGGTGCCACTAGTAAGTTTATGGGATTCAATTGGTTCTAAGGCTAGTTATTCCTGCTTTTTCCGTGGGAACAAGTGAGGGCACACAAGCAGCTGACTTTTGATAAGCAATATGAATTCTAGGTGTAATAGCTTGAAGAGAAACAATGAGATATTTATCAACATTATTACATTTTTTTTTTTTGCATAAAATTATACAAGTGAGGGCACACAAGCAGCTGTCTTTCGATAAGCAATATGAATTCTAGGTGTAATGGTTTGAAGAGAAACAATGAGATATTTATCAACATTATTACATTTTTTTTTGTTTTTTCTTTTCTTTGCATAAAATTACATGTAAGTTGTGGATGATCCGGATCACCAGTTATTACCTAAGAACTGTGACATGATCAGTTAACTCTCAATCAATGGGGTGCATGTTAGCACCATCAAGGTCAACAGGGCACATTAGCACTATCCTTAACAGGGAGGCTACCACCTCAAAAATGATTCATGTCACAAACATAGACATGGTACACTTATTAACTATCCTGACCATTCGATAGATAGGCCACCTCTTGGATTGCGCTTAGTCCAGATATCAAAATTATAGTAGCACTCTTGGCTATCAAATCCCGTTCATTTTGTTTTTTCCTTTTCTTTGCCTTACATAAGCAATGGAACTTTTTTTTATCGAGAATAACCAATGAAACTTGGTAGGCCAAGAAATAAGTTCATGGAAAGCAACCAACAGAATTAAAATACAACACAGGCAAAGTCACAAAATCTTTTTCTGTAGGTAGGTAAAGCCATGGAAGCTTATAGAAGTTTAAGGACCCTACCCAAAGTTGTAAATCCAGGTTCTATTCTTGCTCGATTCAAAAGAGTTTTTACCACCTCGTCCCTGTTCATATACAACTGCAGACACCGTTCTATCAAATTCTGAACCTACAACAGCCAATGAACCCAGGAGATCAAAACTTCAAAATCAGCTTTGATTAAAAAATGACAGGTTCAGTTGAGATCCCATTCAAAAAGAATAGCAACACTAGGTTACAAATTATCAAGAAAAATTTAACAATAGCTTGTCTTACAAGTTCTATATCTTCACGAGAAACCTTCCTGCTATCATTGCCTGAAATGGATATTGAACCTGAGTCTGCTATAGGAGCCTCAGTTGCTGTATTATTCTGTTGGTCACCCAGTGACTCATGTGAAACTTGGGACGGGACTTGTATTTCTGGTGTGCTCTGCGGATCCTGTGGAGGTTCTCAATTTAGTGAAATGCAACAAATGATAAATGCAAGACAATTTAGAGATATAATTTTCAAAATAGAAGCAATTTAAGAGAAGTGCATGACGACCAAGTTTACTTGACCATGTTGTATGAATGGGCCCTAGTGCTAGTTGTTTGGGTCAGGAGTACATCAAGACTCATCGTAACATTTTCAACCTTTTCCTAATACCATAGAATGGTAACTTAAATAGAACTTTTATAATTTGAATGTAGTTTGGAAGTATTGAAATCTCAGTATTGGAACCACACTCAAGGTCTCTACCAAATCCATTCACCAACTCTGATAGATTTGGACAACTCATGTATTCACTTCTTAATGAGAGAAAAATAACATTAAAAAAAAAAATGCTGGAAATAAGTTTTTCCGTAAAAGTATTGTTTATAGTATTAGCACCTGCAAGGTCTTCATTTCAGTTCAATGCATGCTGATGGCATTCTCTTAGTTCAATTTAGATATCTTCATTGCCGCTGCTAAGGTCATCTGATTCACCAAGGTCAAAATATTCATGAATCCCTATTTAAAACGCACGTAAGCTTGTGCTAGCTCTTATCTAAAAAAAGAAACTTTAGGAATTCAAAGTAAGGTCTACATGGATTAGGATGCTGTCATATCATGCTATAGCGTCAAACATTCTCAAGGATTCATGAAAGCAAACATCTATTCTGAAATCTAGCTTCTATGAAAGAAAAGCCTTCTAGGAGAAATCAAAATCAAAAGAATCCTTCTCCAAATAATTTTACATGCATTATGATTAGAAAGTTTTATTGGGGAAAAGAAACATCAAAGAACTTCTTTGTCCTTGTGAAGCCTCTCTACTTGGTGATTGATTGGATTTAATGAGCATAAAAACAAGAGTCTTTGTGTTTCAGCCACTAGATGCGAATCAGATAGCAGGTAGGGGTAACTGTGATTATAGGGAGACGAGGTAATGGTAACTATGAGTCTATGACCATCCTAGGGTGCAATAAAGACAATCTTGGATTTGGTTGCATCTGTTGTGATTTGTGCATCACATGGGAGGCACATACTTGTTTCCTGATACTCACATATGATATTGTTGGCTTACACCATTCACGCAAGAAAAGAGCGAATGTGAAGTGCCTGAATGGCTAGTAACTATCCTGAGTAAGTTGGTTCCAACTCTATGGAGACTGATCTCAAGAATGTGCCCATAGGATCAGGTGCATTGCCGACAGACATTAAAATAGGCCTAGCAAGTGCCTTACTTTTCTTACTTCTGCCATGCTACTCCATGCAATGTTACACAAAAGATTGCTATCTGATACAATTCTATATGGTTTGAGCAATGTAAAATTAAGGATAACCAGGATTCTCTTACATGTTGCTTTAATAAGTAAATCCCTAATCCAAAACTACATAGTAAAGCACCAGAAAGCGATAAAAAGAAAAAGAAAAAGAAAAAACCATTCTCCTTAATCCCACCAAGAAAGGTGTTGAAAGGGAAAACTGGATGACATATATGACAGCAAATCATGATTAATGCAGATACAGCAAGTGGCAACAATATGCCGGAATATTTGGAAAGAGTTAGTCCCGTTATTGTCAAAAAGGAAATTAAATCTCGTATTGTTGTATAAAGTGAAACACAAAAGCAACATAGAAAATAAATTAGTGAGCATTATCTATCATGATTAATGGCAACAAAGCAAGTGGATACAATGCGACAAACCGACAAAGACCAAACATTCGAAAGAAATTAAACTCGATAAAAATTATGGAAACAGAGATCCATTCTGACAAACTGACAAGGACCAAACATTCGAAAGGAATTAAACTCGATAACAATTATGGCAACAGAGATCCATTCATGAACATATGAATATGGTAAAACGCAGAATCAATAAACACGAAAGCAACCATAGAACTCGATTAACATTTTATATAATTCAAGCACAAAGGTGGAAAACAAAGTACCAATTATAACCCAACAGATCTTCACTTGCATGTATAACGTAATCAATAGCGAATACCTAAAATGAAGAAATAATCATGGATGGCGTATGTAGAATTGAGAGAACCTATGGCAACATCTGGCATCCTGTTAAATAATAATTCCAGCGCCAACAAAGCCTAATTAGCAGATTTAGGCTTCCAAGCACTCCAAGAACAATTATAACTTTACAACATTTTTTCCCGAAAACATAGGAGTTCACTAATTCCGCGCGTTCTACACCTTCCTAACATCTGAAACAAGCTTGCATGTTCAAAGAAGAGTTTGCATGTTCCGAAAATTACTCAAGTTCAACAAATTCCAGAAATTGTTACCTAAAACAACCTCTAAAGCTCCCAGCCTTAAGTAGAAAAACATGCAAAATAAGATCTAGCAATTACCATCACCAAAAGCTCAGAAATCTCTGCAACAAATTCATGTCGACGAATACAGAAGCCCTAACTCTTCAGAGCTTCCGATTCGAGAAACATAGAGGAGAAATCAAGCTTTCCAATACAAAGTCCACAAATCCATAAAAAAAAAAAAAACAAACAAAAAAGAAAAAAAATACACAAAAACTGTAACTTTCACTACTGTTCTGCTCCTCCTCCATTAAAGCTCTACTGCATTACAGTTTCTGAGCTATAACTAACTAAATATAATGAAATTTATATCAAAATAAAGAGGAGAAAACGAGGATTCAGGATTTACGGTCGTGAAAGCGGAGATTAGTGGAGGAATTTCTGGTTCCATAAGTGAAATTGTTTGAGATCTTTTAGGGTGTTTCGCTTCTCAGAACAAACGACGGTGCCAGGTTTTCTCTGCGACCTCATTGAAAGTTAAACGAGAGAGACGACGAAGAGAAAGAAAAAAAATCTCACCAAACTAAACCAGTGCTGACCTTTTATATATATTTTTTTCCGAAAATAAATAAAAAATTAAATTATTCTATTTTGGGAAATCTGGTTAAAGTAGTAGAAAATAAAATACTACTCGACGTACGAGCCCGCCTTGCTCAACCACGTGTTGAGCAAAAACTGCTCAACGATGTCTGTATGAGCCACGTGGCACGCTGTTAGAGACCAGTGTCTCTATGTATGTCGGTGGACCTACAGAGCAAAATCAGCCCAATTAGTATTTTTAGTCATTAAATTTGAGTCCTTTTCCTGGGTTGATTTTAGCAGTTGGCTTCAATCTTTTGGGGGTACTCACATCCAACGGGTAGAAATCAACAATTTAGCTGATTTTTTTGTCTGTAGGTCTACTTAGAGATGGGTCAAAGTGTGTCACGTGGCTCATTAGACGTCGTTGAGTATTTTCAGCAACACGACGTCGTTGAGCAAACGCGTACTCACGACGTACCGACCCGGCTTTACCAATTTCGGCTTCGGACCCGCTCGGCTCGGATCAAGCGGCGGCTGAAAAGTCCGTATGGTTTAATTAGTCACGTGCAGTTCTCAGTGTTCATTTGAAAGTGTTGTTGTCGTCCGAGGACGACGTCCTCCCTGAGTCTGCAACCATCCTATTTTCTTCCCACACCTGATACCTCTCGACTCCCATCATCCATCCGGTGACAGGTTTGTTAACCAGATTGGCCCAGTGCGCTTTTAGGCCCACAATAGAGCTGGGTTGGGGCTGTATTAATTATTCCAGTGGGCTGGGTTAGGTTTATATTTAAAGCCGGTTACATAATTTTGGACGGCCTTAGGTTAAGAATTTGGTGAAAAATAAGTTCAGGCTTTGTTAAATTTAATGGCTGAGCCCATTGTATATATTCTTAGGTTAGGCTTTGGCCAAATATGTTTACGCCTGTCATAAACTGGGTCAGGCTTGGGCCTAACAACTTTTGTTCCAGGTTGGGTTTGAGCAGATCTCGGCCTAGCCCAATATGACCTATTAGCACCCTTATTCAGTGGTGCTAACCACAGGGAGTACATCTTCAAGATCTCAAGGAAAAGGTGGTAAAACTAGGGTTCTAGTTTTGATCGCACGGTTGTCAATTGTGAGACACAACCTTGATCGAGTTTGGGTGGAGGGGCACACAATGGTGTTAAGCTCACTCATAAAAACGTGGGTGTGTAGGGCTGCAACTTGGGCGGGCCCAACTCGAGCTCGAAGGGATAAACCCAACTTTGGGTTGGGCTTGGGTTGGGTTCTTCAGTACTTGGGCTCAAGCTTGAGTATTCGAATCCGATCAAAACTTAGGTTGGGCCTAAGTTGAGGCCTCGAGCAACCTGAGCCTGGTGATACTATATAAATATAAATTTATATATATTATACTCTCATTTTCCTCTCTTTGGTGTCTCTCTCCTCTCCGTTTATCTCTTGTCTCCCTCCTCTGTCTCTCTCTCTTCTTTGTCTCTCCATTTCTCTCCCATCTTTCATTTCTCTCATCTCCCTCTCTTTCTCTTATCTCACGTTTCTCTCTCCTCTTTATCTCTCCCTCTTGCTCATCCATGTTTCTCTCTCTTGTCTTTCTATTTCATCTTCGTCTCTTTCATTTCACTCTCTACTGATAGGCCCCTCCCTCACCCCCTCTTTCTCTCACTAGACCAACCCGATGAACACGACTAACCTGATTGGGTTGGATTTGGATTGGGCTTACAAAGCCACACCTTGGGTTGGGCTCGGGCTCGAACTCAGATTGCTAGTCTAAAGATCGGATTGACTTCCAACCTGACCCATCCTGCTGAAGTTGCAGCCCTACGGGTGTGTTAGTTTTATTAGATCATTTATCGTAGGGGATGGACACAACACAAAAAGAATGGGTCCAAAATATGGGTCTCGAGGAGTAAAAGAACAACAGAAACACTTATAAGTTGTATGACATCAAGGAAATTTCATGGCAAAAACTAACAAATGTACATGACACATTTAAATTCTAATAAATGGAGTAAATTTTGGTCATTTGTCTACATAAAGTGATAAAAACATCTTAATCGTGAAAGTGACAATACATCTTCAATCAAAATAGAAAAGGATCACTCCAAAGATAAAAACTCCAAAAAAACTTTGAAGCAAAAAAAACTCTAACTAAAATATCCATATTTAAAAAAAAATAAAACAAAGAGTTAACAAAATGACTCCCAACCTTCTATTATAGATTATGCACAAGTCAACTTAGGGATGGACCAAACATCCATATGGTCAGTAGCCTCTAATAGTGTGCGGTCCGCCATCAACATTGATGATGGACTTCTGTCATCAAATGTTTTCTCTTGAAAGGAGTTCATGTGAATGCATTTATTGCATTTCAGTGAGCTGAAATGTAAAAGTGGTATTTTAACCAAAAAGTCTTTAAAAGTAAAAATAAAAAATAAAAAATGAAAGAAGCAAAATAGGGGCATTTTTGGGATAATGGGGTTTGAGTGGTAAACGCAAGAACCCCCTTCGTTCGTTAATAAGTAGAATAGATGTAGGAATAAAACTTAGGGCTGTATGGAAATCTCATAACAACTCTCAAAAATTAAAAAAGAAAATCTTTGAAGCAAGAATACTCAAACTAAAATATCTATATTTAACAGAAACAAAGAGTTCTCAAAATGGACTCGAACCTTTTACTTATAGATTATGTATGAATGAAACTTAGGGCTGTTTGGAAATCTCATGTTTTCAGGACGTAGCCTAGTTATTTTCGAGGAGAGTCACTTAGAAAATTCAACTCTACTCCTATTTTAAAGGCAAGGAATATTGTGCCCTACTTAGCTAACAAACACAGCTTAGAATGACCAAACCTAAAATGTATTTAAGGGGGTTTTTCAAAAACCCTTATACTCAATCATGAGATAGAGTTAATTATAACTTTCCTTAACAATAATTACATTGAAACAAATAAAGAATTGACAACTATAATCATCATGCGACGCTTCTCTTCTTATGTAGACTTTTGATCGTCCATAATCTTCACCGTTTAAAATCTTGAAGATTTCTTACAACTCTAGTGTCAGGAAGGCTTAAAGTAGTCTATTGATCTTACAGCTAAAATCACTAATTTGATATTGTTTTTCATTGAACAATTGAGATAGATATACCCACTTGATATATAGGTCCATCGAGAGGTAGACCTAACATTCAAGGGTCAGTGGGCCACCCAAAGATGTAGTTAATAAATTAAAGTTTTAGATCTTTGGTGCTTTCACCACTAATTATGTAAAGATCTTTGGTGCTTTCACCACTAATTTGTATTTCTTCATTTAAATAATCATAAAGAGCAAAATCATAACATTGAAATAAAAAATTAAACGATGTATATGAACAAGCTAACCTTGAAACTTCTTAGTTTATACTAATGCACCAACATTGTCTGGATAAACCTTCTCTAAATGCCTTAAGAAGATTCTCAAACTCTCTAAGGTATTTCCCTACTTTAAAAAAAAAAAAGAATTCTTGATTTGAGATAAGAAGTGAATATATCAGTCTTAAATGTTTTGAGTGATTACGAATGAGTAAGTCTCCTATATAGGCTTCGAGAGGGTAAATGGATGATTTAGATTATGCAAAGTGGCAAAGATCCAATGATTATAGAATACTCTAGAATTTTTTATACATTCTACATCTTTCCTTGAAGTTATTCTAGACTTTTCCTGTTCCTACATAATATCTAATATATGTATAGCTCACTCCTAAACCTACATTTTCTTACTTTGACATATAGCACACTTTTTTCCATGGGTCAGTGGGCCACCCATATGTTTTTTAAGAATATTTTATTTCCATATGTTTTCCAAGAATATCTTATTTCCAACTGTTTTCCAAGAAAACTAGAATGTCTTATTTCCAAGAAAAGGATTTTAGAAAAGAAATTTCTAACAAAAACATTATACTAGGAAAAATCTAATTTTTTATTTTGGTTGTAGCCTTGAAAATAGTGCGAAAAATCACCTAGTAGAAAATAATATGTATGTTATTTAATCATTTAAAAGTTCTAAATTTGCCCCTTTATATTTGAACAAGTCTAATCTTTCAAAATTAGGACTATATACAAACTGTTTGTTTTTTGTCATTGTGGATAAGGGTTTAAATGGGCCAACCCGTTAGGTTTTGGGCATGAATTTGACTTGAAATAGATCGGGCCTATTCAATTTACCAAAAGAAAGTCCCTGGGCCGGCTCATTTATACCCCTAATTGGGTAGCAGGGTCATAGAGCCAACATCCAAGCCCAACATATGAGCCGGTATATATTCCTTAAGGACCAGGTTCCCGGGCTTGGATTCTCAGGCATGAGATTCTGAGAATCCAACGGTGGTTTACTTTGACAAAAAGTGAATGCCATTTCAGCGCTATCATAACCGTTAGATTCTCAAAATCCACATTGAGATTCCAAGTCCCGAGAGCCTATCAAAAAAGACAAGTCCTAGAAGCCCAACCCATTCCTTAAAACTTCTTTTACGAAAAAGGATTAAACTTACCTAGCTAACGTACGCTCCTTTCAGTTATGGAGAAAGGTTTTAAATGGTCCGTTATAACGGAGTCACATCTGAGTAAAAAAGGTCATAATATTATTATTTTAAAAAATCTCATAATTTTTTTTATTATAAAATAACAGTCACATTTACCGTTATAATGGATATCCCGTTTTTTTTCAGTCTTGTGAAATGGGGTTGGAGCATTACTGTTATAACAACTGTTATTTTTGTTATAACGTCCGTTTTTTAAATGACGGTATGAAGTATTGACGTGTTGAAATACTTCTTGCCACGTGCAAACTCGGAAATTTAAATCAGAGAGCACTATGTAGTGTGTTAGTTAAAAGGCAAGCTTCTCCCTGAAGCCTATGCGACAAACGGCCACCTGCAAGCCACACTCATATTGTTGATTTTTCGTTTGGAGTTGGGATCCACGCACAAACTATTTTGACAAGCAAATTTCCACACCTCTTCTCCGACGCGGATTCCGAGAATCCAAAGGTGGTTTTGCTTTGACAAAAGTTAATGCCAGCCCAGCACTATCAACCACCGTTGGATTCTCAGAATTCACGCCCTAGAAGAGGTATGGAAATTTGGTTGTCAAAAAAGGTTGTCTCCCCAACGGATTCCTTTCGTTAGAATAGGGAGACGTAGAGGGAAAAAACACCTCCAACAGACTCCCTAAGCCACTCTCTACTTTAAAGACTCCCAAACCCACTCTCTACATTTAGGGAGTGAATCAGGCTCCCTAAAATCCAGCTCGATCCCGATCTTTTTCAAAAATCAGCCTGATTAGTGATTTCTAAGCATTGGATTGGAGTCATTCTCATGGTTTGATTCCAACCGTGGTAATTTGAGGTAAAAGGATCTAAAGGTTTGAAATCACTAATCAGGCTGTGTTTTTGGTTTACAGGGGTATTTGAGCCATGTAGCACACTTTTGGATGATGCTGACTGTATGGATGTTTGGCCAATCCCTAAATCCATGCTTCACTTAATTTTTGGTGCATCAACATTGGGTCGGTCTCGTAGGAAACCATTTACCTTTAAGTATGCAAACATTGTATCCATCATTGAATGCTCATTGAAAAGCGTGTTTTTAATTTATAAAATATTTTTTTAAACATTGAAATAACACATTTTTCAAGGGACATCCAACCGTACATAGTAAATTTGTCCATCAACATTAGAGGATGGGCCCACATCACTTTTTTTTAGAATATTCTCTTGTCAAATCATGTGGGTACATGGCGCTTCTTGATTGGCGAAACCTTAAAAAAAAAAAAAAAAATCTGCACTATGAAAATTGTTCCACTCATTGACTTGACATTTTGGAACCACACATAAAGTTTTTTTTTTTTTATTTTTATTTTTTTGTAATCATACATAGTTTATTATTGACCTCAGAGAAAATGGGAAGAAAGCATAATATGGTTTGTGAAGGAAAAATAAGGAAAATAAGAGGACTAGATTTTAGACAGAAAATTAGAATAAGGAAAAAAAGCAGATAAGAGTAAGATTAGGGTAGCGTTAACGGCCGTTAAAACAGTAACGTCCCAAACCATTTACCGTGCCCAATACCGAAAAAAACAGCATATCCATTATAACGGCCTTAATTTTGAAAAAAAAAAACTGTTTTTATTATTATTGAGGTTTTCATTAAAAATAATAAAGTTTAATATTCTGACCCTTTTTTTTTACTGAGATGTGACACCGTTATGACGGTCATAACAGTTAAGGGTAAATCTAGAAAGCCAGACACCGTAAGATTTACAGATCAAGCGTATTTGACAATATGTCTAGAGATAAACATTTTTAGATCCCATGAATGGTATCATCTAAGCATCCTGGCTTTCTTATATAGAAGGTCACTTAGTTTGAACGCATATGTGGGCCCCAGCTACATCATATGCGCCACGTGTGTAGTAGATGTAAACGATGATTTCACGTGGTACTCAATCCAGCTCGTGACGGCTCACGAGTCGAGAGGTGGGTCGCTTCGCGTGACCTTTTTAATGTTGGCTTAAAGAAAGTAATTAATTAAGTAAATCTAAAAAATGTGAAGAAATAAGAAAAAGGAAAATGCTATCCCACATATAACGGGACAAAAAATATGTACTGTTGAGGCCATTGATCGTTGGATTCAAGAGATCTGTGGTCCACGAGGCAGCAATTGCGAAGGATAAAATAGTTGTTGCCCCCAATAATAAACAAAAACCAATAGAATTCCGCGCCCCAATGAGAGTGGACCGCATGTCCTGACATCCACAACAGCAAAGTTCTACTATAGTCTGGTTGCGAGAGCGACACGTGTCAGAAGGGGAGCAGCGGAGCGTGGCTTGCAGGTGGCCGTTTGTCGCATAGGCTTCAGGGAGAAGCTTGTCGTTTTGAGGGAACGACTTTCAAAATACCCGCTAACTCGTTCTCTTGACATTGGCGCTTTCGTCTTGACTGTGAAGCCTTCCTTTCAACTGTGGACCCACCATTGTTGTGGGCCCTTTCATTTTCAGCTCGAGTTTTATGTCCAAGTAGGACTTCAAAGCTTGAAGTTTCCCTCCAAAAATGCCATGTGTATTTCTCTTTTAAGGTCCACTAACCTTGTGGATGTTTGGTCTACCTCGTGATGGATTTATACATAAAAAATCAGTTTAATTGGTAATTTATAGCCGTTGGATTTGAATTTTTTAAAAGTGTGAGTTTTGGCCGTTGGATGTGAGCATTTCTTTTATACTAACATATAACTGTTAAAAATCCTCGATCAAGCTGAGTTTTGGTAGGTAGATTCATCAAGATGTAGACCAAACATCCATAAATGCAGTGGGCCCTAAAATGAGATCCACGTGGCATTTTTGTAGGGGCAGACTTCAAATTTTTAAGAATTCACAGAACAGTAAATACTTTTGACCGTTAATTCGCGCCATCATTTCCCGCGCTCCTAATTCTCACTAGTCATCGATTACATCCACCAATTGTTAGGCCACAGTAGAAACCAGATCGGACGGTTAAAAGTGCCTCAACAGGCTATGGCCCACAAAGAGCTGGTCAGCTGATAGAACGGTCTAGATTGCCACCATAGGGTTTGTTGAGTTGAGTTGACTCAAAATGTCCTATTCGACAACCTTAGTATTTGGTGAACTGGTTTGCACCCCTCGAGTACTAGAGGAATTATTGGGTGGGACCACTGCTACATCATCCTCCCCCACCTCGCTTTGAAACATATTTGTCCACACTCATAAAGGTAAATCTTTCTGAGTCACTTGGCGCATTAAAGAATACCAGTGTCCATTTTCGAATGGGCATATGCCATATATGGGTCAGGACCCACCATCGATGGGACCCACTTGAGATTGCAATCAACGTGATGGATGATTGTAACCATTTTATTTATCGCATTATTTTCTGTCAAGGGAAGCAATTCAATGGTGGGTCCTCCCCCTCCATGTGTAATATACGTCGGTACGAGCTAGTTGGGCTAACTGGGTTGTCTGCGCCTAGGTTTCAGTCTGAAGTGGGACCTTGGCCCTTTCGCATAAGTAATCAATGAAGGACACTTGTCAAGTATTGGATAGCCCAACCCAAGAAACTTTTAGGGACAGTCATTCCTGATTCGATTATCATAATCAATGGCCCATGATAGGGAATACATTGTAATAAGGTGTGTGAGATGCACTGTATCCTAATCCTCTGAATCTTTACAATTGGTGACAACCTTAGATAACTTGTAATGAGATGGACCAATAATGATATGGTGCATCTCACACACCTTATTACAATGTATTCCCTAATAGCCCAGAGATCTAGTCCTCAACTCAAACCCAAGCATAATCACATTCCTAAGAAGAATTATGATGGATGTTCTAGAAAAGGTCCAGATCGGGTGGCTGTGATCGTCCTTTCGAGGACAATTTAGACCAAAGGTATATCCGAGGTGAAGGCATCAAACAGTGGGTCGCAATTCCCTGCACCTGCACCATCCGCCCTGATATTCTGCACATAAAACACTGTAATAATACTCCCATGCATCTCACCTGCACCATCCATGACAGTTAAGGTAACAAATGAAGAACAAGACGAATGAGGCAATATTAGGTTTCGTTTTTTTCCTTGGTTCTATGGATAAATCAACTTCTTTTGAACTGTTACAAATACAACTCAGATTCCAGAAACTGATACTTAGATGACATTTAAAAAAAATCAACCAATTTTTTTCTTCTTTTTTTTCATCTTTCTGGTGTCCTGGTCTGAAACTCACGTCGACTAATCCTTCCATCCATCCTTGCTAAACCGTCGTGAGGCGAGGCCCTTAGAGGACATGCTCGGTGTAATGGGCATTGTAGGAGTTTTGGGTGCCTCCTCGTCATCCCAATTGTCACCCCAACTGTTGTCCCATCCATCGGTTACATCTGATTCTGTCTTTCCTCCACCGGATACTGGCAGCTCGGTTTCCAGCTTTTGATATTTTGAGCCATCACCAGCGACATGTTTTCTTCGGAATCTGACACACATCCAAGCTGAAACTATGAGCAGTACTGCAGCTAAGGACACGTATGTGATGGAGGAAACTTGAGTCAAGATGTTAGTGTATGCAAACTTGGCTGAATAATCAGATTTCTTCTCAGAATCATGTGGTATGAGATCCCTGAAATCAATGCTGCAGTTACCACTTCCAGCGGTCAAAACAATCAAGGTGTCCTTATCGCCATGTCCAATGGTAACCGTCACCTGCATTGTCCAAATCTTTAGTCACAATCCACTGATCAAAACAAATATCTCAAGAATTTAAGATCTTTTCTGACAACAGACAAGAAACTATTTTATTGCAGTTGTCAATGGTCTCTAACCACACGTATCCACAGTTCCAGACCGCCAATATGGTGAGATAACTCTTGGGTCGACTCCACAATGTTTCTTTTGGGCTGGGCATGTTCTCTACTGCCCACTTGATGGACATCCTATCTTTGCTGTCCTCTTTTACTTCTCTCTCTTTTTTTTTTATATTCCCAGACTTGTAAATCATATTGCTCATGTTATAGGCTTATAGCCAAGAAGGCTCGTAAGTTTTTGGACCCGTTGTATTGGACCGATATCTATCCCTCGTGGATTTTTCAAGAGCTAGAAAAGGATAAGATTTCATGGTCCTCTTCTTCTTAGTTTCTAATATCACAGCCTGCTTACAAAAAAAAAAACTCTTGGCTTGACAGTACAGAAATCCAAACTGACTGTATCTCAACTAAACCATAAGATTGCCTACTTCTGAATGGCTCGTAAGGATCATCCAGGCGGCTTGATTCTAGGTAACATCAAATACAGGTACTATGGCCTATAGATTGGACACTACAGATCAGCAAGCAACGAGCATTTGGGTATGGTTGATAATTATCACTTTCTTTGATCAACCGAATAACCTTTTGTATAAACCAATAGACAAAATCAGACAAGATAGACTCAAATTTTAAAAATCAAAGTGGGGGGAGAGAGATAAAAAGGCATCCATTGTCCTGTCCAAGAGCCACATGGGAAAAGGGATGGTGAGATGAAGACTTCAAGAATCTGAACTTGTCAGAGAGTGTATGTTAACATCATCTTGATTTGTGCATAGCAAACAGTGATAGACATGGCCTGTCCTGCAGCTTACCATAAGCTGACACATATCCACAATGCAGTCATGAATTCTCTAAATAACACATGGATAAATAAATGGGGCAGATCTGTCACTTCCATGATATTAGATATTTCAACTTCATGTACAACCGGAATTGAATGCCTGGTTTGTCTTGCTGAGTAGGGGCCACACACAGTGTAATAGTAAGATCCCAGAGCAGTGACATGTACAGCTGTTTACTGCAGTTTACAGATGCAAAGGTGAATGGCCGGCTAACCTAGCCTGGTGTCTAGTGGTGATATGTTACTGTTCATCAACCAAGGTGGCTTGATATATCCATGGAAATTTTCCAAGGAAATATGGTTGACAAGGAATTCAATGGGAGAAACACGGCAAAAGACAGAACATGGCACTTTTTTTTTGAGAAATGGTCAATATATAAAAGAGATCGAGAGGATCTCGAGAAAACAAAGGGGACAGCCCCAGCTTGGGCTAAAACAGAAGCAAAAAAACAAAAAGAAAACAAAAAATACAAAGGCAAGGCCAAATCCAAACACCAACCCTATCTCATCAATAAAGTATCAAACCTGAAAACCATATCACTAAAAAAGGTGCCCCAGTCCCACTCTAAAATATGCTCCAATCCTATACTCTACCAAGTATCAACTCTTGATACTACTACCACATGATCAGGAAATTCTAAGGTTCCTCTAAAACTAATCATTGAATAGAATAATTTATTTATGGTTAGGATAAATCTACACCCGATTCTTACAGGAAATTCTAAGGTTCCTCTAAAACTTATCACTGAATAGAATAATTTATTTATGGTTAGGGCACACCCAATTCTTACATCCGATTATGAGGCCCACATAGATATCATGTTGGACAATCCAACCGCACGGTGAGTTGTCCATATTGCGGAGACCATCCTCGCAAAAAATAGTCCATTCCAACATTCTTAACCTGACTACAATTTGGAAAACCTGGACCATGCAATTAAACCGCGAGTTTAGGTCAACTTTTCATATGGTTAGTAATGTTGAAAATGATTGATTTTTGGTGAGAATGATCATGGCATGGACAACTCACTCTGCGTTTTGTATTATCCAATATGATCTCCATGTGGGCCCTACTAGCGGGTGTAAGAATTGGGTGTAGATTTATCCTATAGATAGAAAATATTATGTCATATACGTACTGTACAATAGAAGAGGTTTTCAAGACAACTATATATACATAATAAATCAAAAAAACTTTGAAAACTCATCTCAAAGTTCATTGATGAAGTTAAATGTGGGGAAAATGATAGTTTACCTTTAAAGCCTGTTTAGATCACCATTTTTGTGCCAGAAAAAGACTCAAAAGGTTTTTCATGCAAAATACCTTTTCTAACACAATAAAGGCAATCCAAACAGAGCCTTACCCAGACAAATGTATTGGGTACATGCCTTGACATGGAATTTTTCCTTTAAATGGAGTTTCCTTGATGCGGGGGCATTCAACTACGATGGTCCGCCGCTACACCAAATCATTGCCCGGTCAAGCAAGTGGACCCTGTTTTTACTATTTATAGTAAATCACAGTTTTACTATTTATAGTAAATCTTAAATTGTTATTTATAGTAAATTCTAATTGAACTAATTTTAGATAAGTGGGCCCCATGAAGATTTTTTTTAGTTTAATTAGGATTTTGAGAGATTTTATTTCCAATTAGGATTTTATTATTGATTGCAATAGTTGACTTGTATTAGGAGTTTCTAATTTCAATGAGATTAGAATTAGGAAAGTTCAAGTAGGGAATCTTATAAAAGGTGATGTACCCTTTGATTTTAAGAATGAAGAATTATGAATGAAGAAATAGAAATTTCTCTTGTGGTGTGAAGCCATCCCCTCTTGGTACGAAACCAAGCTAATTCGGTGCGAAGCCGAATGTATCTTTCTATCCCTATCTCTTTCTCTATCTCATCTCTTATTCTCTTCTCTTTCATCTTTATTTTCTTTTTAGTCAATTTCTTACCTAAGAAAACCCAAATCATACCACATCACTGTGAATAGTGCCGCATGAATAGTGACGTGAGTAGTAACTACCCTCTTCATTCCTTCTCAAATCATAAAATTTGCCCATTCCTAGTTGGACCTACATACCAAAAACCGTCCTGATTAGTAATTTATGTTCGCTGTATTAGTCTTTTTCATGGATTATTTTCAACTGTGGATTTCTAGCATTATTGGAGTACTCAAATTCAAAGGTTAGGAATCATTAATCAGACCCATTTTTGTCTTGTAAGCCCATCTAGGGATAGGCCAAACATCCATACGGTCAATAGCCTCTAATAGTATGCCACATGGCTTACACTGTTGGTCCATCATCAACTTTTATGATGTACACCATCATCAAATTTTTTCTTTCACAAGTTGAAAAGTTAAAATGTTGAATGACCAAAGCACCCTTATAAAGTAAAACAATTTCAAAAAATAAAAGCAATGTTTGTAAATTTAAAGGATTTGGAAGCCATATTAGGGACAAGGATTTTTTTATTTTTAACATTTTTAAAAAAAAAATATTTTAGTGAGGCGCGCGCCTTACGCATTGGCTGAGGCGCACGCCTTGATCTTAAGGCGCCTCGCCTTGACCATTTCAAGGCGCCTTAGGTGCGCCTTGCGCCTTGACTACAGAGGTCCATACCTATTTGCTTTAGTTATAGACGAAGTAACTGCGATACTAGGAATAATGTAAATGCAAAACTAAAAGTCTGGAGGAATGCTTTGGGATCTAAATATTTTAAAATAAGTCAAACCAAGACAAAGTATACGGAATGCAATTTTAACAAGGATGCACATAGAGATGATCCGCCAATTAAAATTAACAACTAGGAGATACTCGAAATGACGAATTCCGTTACCTTGGTTCTATTATTCCTAAGGAATGAGAGATTGAGGAGGATGTTGCCCATAGAATTAGAGCTAGGTGGCTAAAGTAGAGATGTGCTTTTGGAGTGCTATGCGATCGCTGTGTGCTAATTAGACTAAAAGGAAAATTCTATAAGAACGACGATGCTTATGAAGCAAAATGTTGGACAATCAAGAAACATGTTCATAAAATGTGTAGCCAAGATGAGGATGTTGAGATGGATGTGTGGTAAGACATGGACAGAATAAATTAGAAATGAACGCATTCGTGAAAATATAGGAGTAGCCCCAATAACTGACAAAATGAGGGAAAGTCAATTGAGATGGTATGGTCACATAGAACAAAGACCAGTGACAGCACCAGTGAGGAGGAATGTGCAAGTTGAAGGGCCTAAAAGGGCAAAGGGAAGGCCAAAATGGACATGGAGTGAGGTTCTGAGAGGAGATTTTAAGAAACTTGCCTTACGAAAGAGATGGCTTTAGACAAGATTGAATGGAGGAACATGATTCATGCAGGTCGACCCCATATCATTGGGAAAAGGCTTTTGATGACCATAGCCTATCAGAATGTTTGCTCATCCCATTAATAAATAATACATTAGAATTTGATACAACTAAAAATTCAATCATGAAATGAGTTTCTTGACTTTCTAGACACGTACATATACATATACATGCATACTTATCACGATACCAATGCACCTACATACATGGGAATTTGCATGAATGTATCTAATAATTCATGATACTTTAAATTTAAGAATTCATTTGTTGCTCAAATTTCGATTCCTAGGGTTGGCTCATGTTGATAACTAATAAATGCTTAATGTATGGACATTAATTGCAAAACAAACTACACCACTAGAGAAATCACAATCCAGTAACAATAGAATAAAAACTAATAAAACTTCTGTGGACGCTAAAGACCTCAGCATCTCAATATATTGCTTACTTAAGACAAAAAAAGATATAGCAGCTACGCAGGAGCAACCAACTTGGCCCTGAAGGTGCTCAGGCTAGATTAGCATTTAACACTGAGAACCAGCCAATAGACTTGGTATAAGCTATCCTGAATAGGAGCACTCTTGTAATGCTTGTAGACTACGAAATAGTGTTCTGTGTACATACCTCTTTGCCTTCTTTCTCTTGGAGTTGAATAACAGCTTCATCTAAATGGACAAAATCAGGAGCATATATTTTGACAGTGAGATGGTTTGTCCCCTTGTTCTGAATCAAAAGTGAAAGATCTGGAGAGTCTGGCCACAACAAACAATAAAAATAAATAAATAAATTTGCTGCAACCCAAAAACAAAAATGGAATTTCAGGCATTATCACATATCTTATCCAATGCAAAAGCAGTATGCACATTGAGCAATGATGAACAGGAACTGGGTAATGTGATTATAAAATATTCATTTAATCCTGCTATTTAAAAATTGGCAAACAAATCCTCCCACCACAGTACTAAACTTCGAATTTTCCCTAAACTTCGCTTAGTTAAAATTCAGAATTAATTCGAGGAATTTTAATTCGACATGAAGAAGTTCTGTAAAACTTCACCAACTTAGAGAAGTTTGGAGGATTATTGCCCAAAAATTAGAAAATCCACTAATATCATAGGAAATGATAGAACAAGCATGATAACAACACTCATAACACATTATCACAAAAAAAAACCATTTGGAGTAACATATACAAGATGAATAGCGTTCCACACATATGTTTTTGGAAAAGAGTAATCCAATGAAGTTGTAGATTGGGAGAAAGAAGATGACTATTATTTTTTAAATATATTTTCCGAAAGTAAATGTACCTTTTTAGGGTGAAAATAAAAGTTGGGTTTTTCCTCAATAGACTTTTTCATCCTAAAAACCGAAAAAATAACAAGTAAATCTTGTATATATGTGCATCATAGATTGGTAAATCTAATGCATTTACACAATTTTAATACTAATTTAGCATAAATGTACGAAGGAGATGAATCAATGAAAACCTTCAATAATACGCAACCTGAAGAGTGTTTTATCTTAATTTCAATTCCTACAAGTTTTTTTGATTTGAATCCCTTAGTGGAGTGGTCGTTTTTCACCAATGAACCTCTCAAAAGCAAGCACACATGAAAAAAAAAGGGAATACAAGTGTTTAAAACACTTCTCATTTGTTTTAAAAGTTCGGTCCTAAATAGTAAAATTCGCTAAAATATTAAAGGTAAACTTCATTTTGCCAAGTCACAATTCGATAAAATTCAACAAAATTTGCCAAAAATTCAGCTATTTTTAATACCATGTCCATTTCTAATTCAGGCAGCTATTGATCTTACTCAAATATGTAATTTTCCAATATTGATATCCTTAATAAATTTCCGACTCCTTTTCTCATACAATGTGCTTTATTAATTCATTTGGCTTAATTTCTCGTCTCTCTATATCTTTGATAATAGATGTTTAGTCACCTCCTCTCAAATATCGGGAGATACTTCAAGCTAACCAATTACATCCTTGCTTGTTCATACTAATGTTGCTAAAGGAGAATGTCATTGCATTTAGAATTTTTTTTATTTTTTGGATAATTGCCATCAATTACAACTGTAGAAGTACAGAAGATGGAGAGGAAGTGGAGAAGAGAAGAGACTTGTTTCGGCCTCCTCACATATCTCTATATATATAACAAAGGCATAAAATAATGTACAAAGACCACAATACCCCTACTCACAAAACAACTCACACTCCCCCTCAAGCTGGAGCATAAAGATCATGCATGCCTAACTTGTTACATAATAGAGAAAATGGACCCTGACCTAATGCCTTCGTGAATGCATCACCAAGTTGATCGGTAGATTTGATATATGGAGTAACAATCTTTTTGCTCAAAACCATGTCCCTGACAAAGTGACCGTCAACTTCTATATGTTTAATTCTCTCATGAAAGACTAAGTTACAAGTAATAAAGATCACAATGCATCTGTATAGGAGTAAGAATCGCAAAACCCATCTCTTGAAAAAGAGATTTCACCCATATCATCTCACATGCCATATGAGCCATGTACTCCACCTCTAGCAACTACATTTTGCTTTTTACTCCTACAAGTGATCAAGTTACCACCCATAAAGTAGAACACCCAGATGTGAACTTTCTATTAGAATGATTTCTATCCCAATCTGCATTAGAAAACCCTGTAACACTCAAGTGTTTGGATAGTCGATATAACAGGACTTTATCTGGTGCACCCTTCAAGTACCTCAAAATCTGATACACAGAATCCCAATGTGGTTGGTATGGAACATGCATAAACTAACTTACACCCATTTTCTAGGTTGGCTGCTAGAAGAGTACACGCACTAGCGCGCGTACTCTTTTGCAAGTTAAAGATAGAAACAAAAGCAGGGGCATAGTGTTATCATATACGTATTTACGTATTTCCATGTATAAGGGGTAGTTCTATAAATACTTCCTTAGAGGGGTATACTTATCTTTTGTATTTGGGGCTTTTATATAAATAAGATTTATGGAGTCATAGTGATCTAATCACATGACATCCATCCTTTCTTCTCTTCTCTCTTCTCTATCTTCTTCTTTACTTTGAAACCCTAAACCTAACCCAAATTCTCCAATAATTCAACTTGGTATCAGAGCCAAACTACAAGGATTTAGAAGGGACTTCTCTCAGACATCATCCAGGAGGACGATGACATCATCCAGGCAGTCAGCAACCGTACGGACAGGTCTCCCATCTCCACCTGAAACTCCACCATTAGATAGAGCATCTTTTTTCCTATTTTTTGGATCCATTTAGTGTGTTTTTTGGCCATTCTCCTTGAAAATTAAAAAAAAAACTCAGTTTGTGAACCAACTTGTTTTTTGGATCCTTAATAGATTTTTTAGGGGGGTTTGTTGCTTCGATCTAATTCCCCCCAATCTCAGCTACATGTGGACATCTCACTTGATCGATTTCATCGAGTTTTGAAGCTTGTGGGAAGTTTTCTCTCCCACTTTATTACCGTCAGCGGCTTTTGTGCCCTACGTGAGCTTCGGTTTGATCCAAAATCAACCCATATCTTTCTTAAACCTCTCCAACAGTTGTTTGATGGCTCTAGGATGCCTTCGTACATCCTCATTATGCTTCCCTCTTTCATCCGGCGACTTCATGTCCATTTTCGAGGTTCGTATGGGTGCCTACTGATCACCATTTCTCATTAAGTCCTTTTTTTGGGTTATTTTTGGATCTTTCTTTGGATCTATGGTGCTGGCATGGCCCTTCGGTGTGAATAGCTTCATTGTTTAGCTTCTCTTTTGCTTTCCTTGTTGTTTTTTGTGGTGGAAATGACTGCTGATCCTCTTATATTAGATCACACCCCACCTATTATCCCGGATACTCCTTCCAGATCAGTATTGAGCACGGAAGCCACCTCCAGAGGAACTGGAGGACCTATGGTGTCTCAGATTAAGAACCATGGGATGATATGTGGGAATAGGTGGATGTGGTTAACGGTCTTGGGCTGTGATGGATAGGTGATGGTGGTTGTGGGTGTAGAGATGTGAGAAGGTGCAGCCGTTTGGGAGAAAATTTTGGAAGTGTCACCTGGCGTTGGAGAGGTCGAGTATTGCTATTTTGAGAGCAATTGTGAAAAGCACAGCCTGGTACCAGTAGACCCCACATTCGACAAACAACAACTCTTGACTTTATCCTCCACTATGTGATCTCCAGCCACTTTATGTTCTTGCAGCCACAGAAGCCTTTACCTTTATGCCAAAACCACTCAAGCTTTCAACAAAACAATCTTTGGTATGTGTCCATCGAGACCACCCCTTTTTGTCCATTATGGAGTACTAACAACATCCCACTTTCAACAATTCCTTCAATGTTTCTACCCATTTTCAAGATGTCCAACATCCCTCATGCAGTCTAGACCATCCATTCCTTATTATTCTATGTCTAGCTGCCTTACATTAATCATCAACCAATGGGCTCCATTATCTTGACACATCTTAATCCGGCAAACTTTGACTAACTGGTTCATTTGGTTGGATGGAAAAGAAGAAAATAGAACTGGGGATAAATACGCTTTGGAAAGCAACTAATGAAATTACCCAGGTACTTTGGAAAGGGCTGCCTACTATTCAGTTTTTTAGAGAAAAAAAATAGAGAAAGGGAATAGAAATAAAAAAAAAACAGATTGAAAATCAGGTTGTATTGGGTATGATTTAGTCACATAAAGGGGGGTGAAAGCCGTCATTGTAACAAGCGAATAAACAGGAATATCACAGATAAAGTCCATGAGGTATTAAGGTGAATATCCACAACTTACGTGATCGTGAACATGTTTTCTAAGTTTTGAATTGAGTTCTTAGTAGAAGTTCTTCAGTTCTGCACGTAGAGGAAAGAGAAGAGAGAAGATGGAGAAGATGGGTTATGTGTGTTAACCCTACACACACCCCAATAAATCTTATTTATATTAATAAGTGTGGGCCCTTACATAAGTGAGAAAATAAGTACATAGAGACACCAAACAATAGCTAATAACAGAGACATCCTTCAACACTCCCCCTCAAGTTGGGACATAGATATCAATCATGCCCAACTTGTCCAAGCACTTAGTAAATGGAGCTGATGCAATACCTTTCGTGAGAATGTCTGCTACCTGATCATATGTAGGAATGAAAGGAGTGCAGATAACTCCCGATGTCACTTTTTCACGAATAAAGTGACGATCCACCTCGATGTGTTTGGTCCTGTCATGTTGAACTGGGTTGTGGGCAATACTTATCGCCGCCTTGTTGTCGCAATATAATGACATGGATCCTTCTACTGGGAAACCGAGTTCTCCAAGTAACACCTTAAGCCACAATAACTCACAGACACCATGGGCCATTGATCAGAACTCAGCTTCTGCACTCGACCGTGCAACGACCTATTGTTTTTTACTTCGCCATGTAACAAGATTTCCCCCCACGAAAGTATAATACCCTGATGTAGATCGCCTATCATCTTGGGCTCCTACCCAATCCGCATCTGTGAAACCCTCCACACGCATGTGGCCCTGATGACTGAATAGTAGACCACGACCTGGGGAAGATTTTAAGTACCTCAAAATCCTGTATGCAGCTTCCAAATGTGGAGTCCGAGGAGAATGCATATACTGACTAACTACACTCACTGCATATGCAATGTCAGGGCGAGTATGTACCAGGTATATAAGTCTCCCTACCAATCGCTGGAAGCTACTCACATCCTCCAAAAGCTCTCCGGACTGACCATCGAGTTTATGATTTGCCTCAATGGGTGTGTCGACAGGCCGAGCTCCTAGCATACCAGTATCCTGCAGTAGGTCCAACACATATTTCCTCTGGGAGATGAAGATTCCTTTGCTAGATCTCGCAACTTCTATCCCCAGAAAGTACTTCAACTTACCTAGATCCTTGATTTCAAATTCCAATGCCAAGAACTCCTTCAACTGGGTAATTTTTGCAGCACAATTACCGGTAACAATGATATCATCGACATATACAATCAGAATCGTCACATCCTCCTTTTCACGTCTGATGAACAGAGTATGATCAGCTTGGCTCTGACTATACCCCATTCGCTTGACTTCCCCACTAAAGCGTTCGAACCACGCTTTTGGAGACTGCTTCAAACCATACAAAGTTTTTTGAAGCTTGCATACTTTCTGTTTATCCCCAGAAAGTTGAAAGCCAGGAGGCGGCAACATATACACTTCTTCCTTCAAGTCCCCATGAAGAAAACCATTCTTGACATCGAGTTGAAATAGTAGCCAAGACTGGTTCGCGGCAAGAGAAAGAATAACCCTGATAGAGTTGAGCTTGGCCACAGGAGCGAATGTCTCCTTGTAGTCTTATCCCATAAGTCTGAGAGTAACCTTTTGCCACCAATCTTGCTTTGTACCGATCCACTGAACCATCAGGCTTGCATTTCACAGTGTAAACCCATTTGCATCCAACGGGTTTCTTGCCTCTTGGCAAGTCTACCAACTCCCAAGTGTTGTTTTTTTTCAACGCATCCATCTCTTCATACATTGTTTCTTTCTACCTAGGATGCTTCAGAGTTTCTGTAACAGATGAAGGAAGAGCAACCGAGGACAACGAGGTAACAAAGGATTTGTATGACGGAGATAGATTATCATACGAAACAAAGTTAGCAATCGGATGTTGGGTACAAGATCTTTTTCCCTTCCTAAGGGCAATAGGAAGGTCAGAGCAACTATCATAAGAAGAGGGAGGAACAGAGCGAGGAGTGAGGTTACCTGGATCCGATGAGGATGACTGTTGGCCATGGAGTTCAGTGGTGATCTGTGTTCCAGGTCGACACCTTGAGTACACCTGCAGCTCCCCCTGCTGGCTAGTACCTCTATCAATAGTATCAATCACAGTCGGACTGGGACCACTGTCAGGAGCATCCATAGCCAATGGCAAAGAAACAGAATCAGATGAGACATGCCTTTCCTCACTACTAAGAAGCTCCCCCTGAGGAAAGGCAGGAGTGAGACCTGAAAAATAAGAGGCCGACTCCAAAAAAGTGACATCCATGATGATGAACCGCTTACGGGAGGGGGGATGGAAACATTTATAGCCTTTGTGTGTCGAGGAGTACCCAAAAAAAACACACTTCAAAGCTTTCGGATCCAGCTTGGTGCGATGCGGACCAAGGATCTGGACATAACACACGCAACCGAAGACCTTCGGGGGAATCAGAAAAGGAGGACTCGTAGAATGCAGCAAGTGGTATGGAGTACGGAACTGGAGAGACCGAGACAGCATACGATTGATGAGGTAAGCGACAAGAAGAATTGCATCGGACCAATAGGTTTTAGGAACATAGTGCCACAGCAGAAGTGCACGAGCCACTTCCAACATGTATCTATTTTTGCGTTCAGCAACGCCATTCTGTTGTGGAGTGAAGGCACAAGAATTTTGATGTTCAATGCCATGTTCAGCCAAGTACGACTGCAGACCCCCATACATGTACTCCCCCCCTTGATCGGATCGGAGAATTTTAATGCATGTCCCAAACTGAGTAAGAACCATTTTGTGAAACTGTTTGAAGATAGAGTAAACTTCATCTTTTGATTCATGACAAATATTCATGTGCAGCGGGAAAAATCATCCACAAAAGAAACAAAATATCGATAGCCAAAGAAAGAAGTAACAGGAGATGGCCCCCAAACATCAGTATGAACAATGTCAAAAATAGATAAACTTTTATTACCACGAGGGGGAAAAGTAGTGCGACAATGTTTGGACAACGCACAAATCTCACAATGAAGATCAGACATGGACACTGATTTAAACAACTCAGGGAATAACACCCGTAAATAAGGAAATGACACATGACCTAAACGAGCATGCCAAGACATAAGATGCTCTTTATTGACACTATTGCTAAGACTACTAGACTGAAGGGCTGCAGAAGCTGTAAGAGTCGCATCCAAGAGATAGAGACCACCTACTTCACGTCCAGTGCCAATCGTCCTCCTCGTGGCCAAGTCCTGAAACACACAGTGAGAAGGAAAAAATGTTGCAGAGCAGTTAAGGTTCTTTGTAAGAGAACTGACAGATAACAAGTTAGTAGCAAATTTGGGAACATGAAGTACTGAAGGTAAGGATAGGCCAGAAGAGAGTGACACGCCCTTTCCCCGAGACAGAAGAAATGGTGTCATCGGCAATGCGGACTTTATCTGCACCAGAACACACAGAATATGAGGAAAAAGAAGATGACATACCGGTCATATGCTCTGAGGCCCCCGAATCAATGATCCAGGGTGTACCAGTAGTAGAAGCGGAAGCAGAGACAAGGTTGGCAGAGCTGATGATACCTGATTGTGCGAACGTAGAAGCAGTAGTGGGACCATCCAGTTGGGCCATAAAGCGACGCAAGTTCTCTATCTCATCTTTAGAGAAGGGTGCTGGGGACGTAGCAAAAAGCTGAGGAGCAGCAGTAGAGATGGGTGGCGACCCTAGTGTAGAATCCATAGTCGCATTGTGAGCAGTAGTGGGAATCTCGGGCAGCTGTAGTGGTCGGCCATGAATTTGGTAGTACCGATCCTTGCTGTGGCCTTTACGACCACACCCCTCACACACATGTAAGCTCCAACATCGATCCCTGGTGTAGCCTTTCTTGCCACAATGAGCACAAGTAGGTGAAGGACCCCCCTTGGGGCCACTGGTGGCGACCGAGGTTTTAGACTTAGGGGCTTTGGAAGTAGACGGGAAGGCAGCCAAGGCGGACTTTTCATGGCCGGGAGAAAGAGACATGACCTCTCTGCGGCTGTCATCACTCTGAACATATGCATATACCTGATTGAGGGATGGCAATGTGTCTTTACTAAGCAACTGGACACGGGCTAACTCAAAATCAGCATTCAAGCCGACAAGAAACTCATAACTCCGGTTTTGTTCAACCAACTTTCGATATTGCGAGCCATCCTCTGGGCACTTAGGCGTAAAGACCTGATAAAAGTCCAGTTCTTCCCACATACCACGGAGCTTTGCAAAATAATCAGCCAAGGGTAAATCACCTTGACGGAGGGAGGCAATACTCTGGCGCAACTGATACACACGGGCGACATTCTGCTGTTGCGAATAAGTCTGGGCTGCTGCATCCCAGATCTCCTTGGCCGTGGAAAAGAACATGAATCCTCTGCTAATGTGGGACTCCATAGAGTTAAGGAGCCATGACATAACCGCTAAATTACCTGTCTCCCATTGTTCAAACTTAGGATATGTCTCAGTAGGTGCTGGTAATCGACCAGTGATGTACCCTTGTTTCCCTCGACCACCAATAAACATCTTGGCAGCCCTAGACCACTCCAAGTAATTTTTTCCAGCCAATTTGGTGGTGGTGATCTGCAAACTCGAATTCTCAAATGACATAGGGACTGAAACGGTAGTCCCAGTAGAGCCGGAGGACACATCGGATGCCTTAGACTCATTCAAAGTCGACATCCCCACTCCAAAAAAACAAATAAGAGTACCACAAAGAGTAACAATCCACAAAGAAAAAACCTTCAAGAACAGATCTGAAGGTATATAGAGGAGAGAACGAGGCCCTCGATGTAAATCGCACCTGTTAAGCAACCACGGAGCAAGGGGTACGCCATAGAGCACCCAAAAGGAGTCAAAACATTTGTAGAAAACGTATGGTGAGTATGCATAGAGAAGGGGAGTGCGTGGACAGCACTCTTGACCCCAAAAAAGTCGCCGGCGGTAGTATAAAGGGAGAGCAATCGATCCACACGCTTCAATCCTCCATGGATTTGAGAGATCCACCTATGGATGTGTAGATAGGATAATAGGGGACCAAAACGAAGCAACAAGCCCCCCCAATAGTCGTCGTATGGTTCCACAACGCACCGAGAAGAAAAAAATGATTTTTGCAATTTTTTTTTAAAATCAGCAAAAACACATCGAAGAAGGCTCCAAAAAATCACCAAAAATCGAGATCTAGTAGAGAGGAGAGTTTCAGTCCATCATCTCTACCTTGTCCGTACAACTAATGACGGCTGGATGACGTCAGCGAGGCTGCACGCAGTGACGACACCTCTAGGGTTTCTCCAAGCCTTCCACGATCTCGTACGTAAGTCCGGATATGGATCCAATAACGATTTGCTCTGATACCAAGTAGAAGTTCTTCAGTTCTACACGTAGAGGAAAGAGAAGAGAGAAGATAGAGAAGATGGGTTATGTGTGTTACACACACCCCAATAAATCTTATTTATATTAATAAATGTGGGCCCTTACATAAGTGAGAAAATAAGTACATAGAGACACCAAACAATAGCTAATAACAGAGACGTCCTTCAACATTCTTAGGTTAATCCGACCATATCTTTGGTGATTAGAAGTTCACATTTACTTTAAGAGACCGACCCTCTAATTTATCTGTCAGACTTCACATGCACTCAAAATCACATTATTCTAGAGTGTCTCTAATGAAAAGTTAGTGATTTGAAATCTGTCTTGAATTATTAGAATAATTGGATGAAAATCATAATTAACTAATGCCTAATAGATCTTGAGTTTGATGCTTGATTAAATTGTGTAGAATTTTTATTTTTTTTTACTTTGTTCTTTTTCTTTTTTATAAAAAATGAAGAAAATGAGGATTGTGGGTCTTGCTTTACAGTTATTATCCTAATGTTTTGTACTCAACAATTCTAATCTAATTAGATATTATTGTCACATTTGGGCGGTGTACTGAGGGATATATAAAAATAAAATAAAAACTTAAATGATCTACATTTTGTGCATATATTTACTGCAAACCCTCACGAGTCAAACTCGTCCACTAGGGGTTTAAGGGCTTGCTGCATACGCTAAATGCAGTCGAGAGAGCCTGCGGAAGTGGCATTCTTCTTTTGTTCTTTTCTTGTTATGTTATGTTCTTTTGCTTTGTTTCCTTTCTATTTGTTTTAGTGGGTCGCGTTGATTGCTAGAGACTAGCAATATGCTGGTTGGGGGGGGGATGTGATAAGTCATCATTTTATGCATTCTTTCCCTGTTTTCCTTGGAGAATTATCTTATTTTCCATGATTAATCAGCCAAAAAGGAGGATTGCATAAGAATAAAGGCACGCTCGTAATATAATTCTTAGAAAATTGGTTTTATAATGGGCTTACATTATTTCCTTGTGTTTTGTTGCAGGTGATCAAGCCCAGGGCTTAAAGAAGAGTGTCGAAATGCAAGTTCAAGAGACTCAAGATCAAGGCCCATGTATAAAAGCCCAAATCCAAGCAGAAGTGTGAGCCACGAAAGTGGACTACGATGACGGACCAATGACCCATAATGGTGAATCACAAGTTCAAAATCCAAGGAAATGCATCACGCGAATGGCAACTCGTCAATCGACGTACTCGAAATATAATTTCATGCGATCATGTTGCATGCATGGAGGGCTCAAACTTTGATTTATTGTTGTTGTGATTGAAGAATAGCCGGGCTAGAATTGATAAGTGGGCCATCTTATGTGGTGGGTCAAGGCATTGGACCAAAGGTAAAGGCTTATGTGGCGGCAAGAACATAAAGTTGTTGGAGATCACATAGTGGAGGATAAAGTCAAGAGTTGTTGTTTGTTGATGGTAGGGTCCACAATTGTTGGTACCAGGCTGTGCTCTTCACAATTGCTCTCAAAATAGCAATACACAACCTCTCCAACGCCAGGTGGCACTTCCAAAATTCTCTCCCAAATGGCTGCACCTTCTCACATCTCTACACCCACAGCCACCATCACGTCCATCACAACCCAAGACCGTTAACCACAGCCACTTATTCCCACATATCATCCCACGGTTCTTAATCACTTGACCTTTTCCTCCATCCCATAACCCTTTCTATTAAGTTGGACGATTACACCATCCAAAGAAGGAGACGCCTCTTCCATTCCATGATATATCCCACTTCTCTCCTTCACACCTTCACACCTTCACCACCGACCTCTCCACTCACCAATCACCATTAGCCTCTCAATCTAACCTCACCGCTCCATCTATCTCTCATATACCACAGCAACTCTCTAAAGAATCTCACATAAAATATCCCATGGTTTCATCATTTTTCCCACTATAGAATCCCATCAAACATCCCATAATCCCTTCATTTTCTTCATTACTTTCACCACCTCACAGCCCTCCATCTCACATATCCACCATCTCACTCACTATCCCATCTCTCCACGGTTTCAACATCAACCACATGGCTCATCTCGTGCATGGACAATGAGCTACCTTTCTCTGATAAGAAACTCCATTGACTCTTGATCACGTGAGGGAGTTCAAATATTTTCTGTAAAGTCAGGCAAATCATCTTCTTGATCGGATTTGAATCAAACTTTTATGAACAAAACAACAATGGTCGATGTAGATTTGGCCCTTTTGTGATAAACTTGTAAGGGTTGTATTGGCCCAGGAGTAATTTCAGTAGCAACAGGTAAAGGTACATGAGGGTTATCAGTAGCAACAGATAAAAGAAATGAAGGAGAAATTCCTCCCCCTAAGTACCAGGAAATTAATCACCATCCATTGATTGACCATTATTGGAAAAGAATGTACCCCCCAAAGAGCGTAACACCAGTACTAACATAATAACTATGGGATGATGGACAGTAAGAACTATATCATTTTTTAGTACGAGAGTAACCCAAAATAACACACTTGACAGCACGAGGAGACAACTTATCATGACCAGAACCCAACACATGAACAAACGACACAACCAAAAACACGTGGAGGCAAACCAAATGAAAAAAAATTAGAAAAAAATAGAAAATGGAGACTGACCTTTCAGAATAGACGGTGTCATTCAGTTAATCAGGTAATAGGCAGTAAGCACAACATCCTCCATGTAGAAATTTGGAACATTCATATTTATCATCAAGGAAAGTGCAACATTTAATAAGTGTCGATGTTTGCGTTCAGTGACACCATTTTGTTGGGATATTTGGGTGCAAGATATCTGATGAATAATCCCATTTTCAGCACACAAAATTGCAATTCATCTTTCAGGTATTCGAGGGCATTATCAAATCTATGCAATTAGGTTTTCCAAATTGAACGACAATCTCCTTATAAAAAGTTTGAAAAATAAAAAGTAACTCATAAGTATCTTTCATTAAAAATAGTTGTCATTATGGAAAAATCAACAACAAAGATAACAAAATAAAAAAACCAGAAACGCTTAATTCTAGGAGGATCCTAAATGTTTGTATTGACTTACGTTTATCAATACGCCTAAGAACGGAAACGATGTGATATTTGTCTAATTAGCAAGCCTCATACTCTAATATTGACATAAAACTCAGCTTAGGAATTAACTGTCTCAACTTTGGATGTGATGGATGACCCAAACGACAATGCCACAGTAGGAAAACACGTTTCAATGAAGTGTAACCACGCAAACTCTAGGATCCTTAGCCCCCCCCCAAAGTCAAAAAATTGGTTAAAATGGTCATTTGGCCCCCTTTTTTGTCTATATAATGCGCAAACCAAGCCAATTATTCAACAAAAAATCCATCTCTCATCTCACTCTCTCAAATCAAACACTCCAAAGCTCTACACAATTCTCTCTAACACTAAATTCTCAAATTTCTTTACAACAATTCAATTTTTTAACATTTTGAGAGCATGTGAAGCACTTTGCCAGCAACGAATTCAAGATTTCTGAAGCTCGATGTCAATCTACATGTGTCGTCTCGTTCACGAATCGCCATGTAAGTCAAAATTTTAATTTAGGGTATTTCAGTAAACCCCCTGAAATTTGTAATAGCCCCATTATACTTTCGAACTTTAGGATTACCCCCCGTGACCTAGCTCAACCATCATTTGACTAACATTAAAATGTGACATGCATCACGTGCCTGTTAATGCACCTATGAAAGGACCATAATATTGCAATTACAATGCTAACGACGTGTGATTCAAGACCGTTTTAACTAAAGTCAACCACTGTTAAACTAGGTCAAGGGGAGTAACCCTAATGTTTGAAAGTGTAAGAGGGTATTACAAATTACTTTCAAATTTAAGGGGGGTGTTACTAAAATACCCTTAAAATTATTATTTTCTACATACTTCTTTAAATACTAAATTTATTTATTTAGCATATTTTAAATACACTATATAAATACATGTTATATATACTTGTTTAAATATATACTATACATTACATACTTAAAATATATATTTACATACTAAATTTATGTATTTAGTATATTTTAAATATGCTACATACTATCTTCTAAATTTTAATTAGTTGTTAATTAGATTAAATTTCCATCTACTTGTATATTTAGAATAATGGAACCTAGGCATAACATCAATTTGGATAATGAACTAAAAGAATACTCAATGGATCAATTCCCTACACCGAATTATCCATTGGGGCTATTACCTATGATACCCGGATACGGCAAGGATATGGGACCGACACGGTGTGGATATAGCATTTACACTTAAAATGGATTGATTCTATAGACCCGCACCCCCCCCCCCCCCCCCCCCCCCCCCCCCCCCCACAATTTTTTAATGAGCGTAGGGAAGGTTCAAGTAGAAAAAAATCGTAAAATGAATCGCAAGTATGGACCCACTTTGATAGAGTGGAAGGTCAAGATCCAAATAACCCCATCGGCTATCTTGTGTTTAAAGCACGTTGCCACTATTGTGGTTGTTTATTAAGTAATGATCCATCTTAGTAGATACACTAAACGATGCACGTTCAAACGGAACATGGATATTAAGCAAACCCAAATAAGCAGGTCCTCCACAGGGAGTGCACTAAACGATGCACGTTCAAACAGAACATGGATATTAAGCAAACCCAAATAAGCAGGTCCTCCACAGGGAGTGTCTACTTTTACTTTTAGCCAAACTACTACTCGGCAATAAACTGTTAAATATATTATTAAAAAGAACTTTTTCTTTAGTTGAGGATTTAGACTTAAGAGGAATGGGTTCATAACTCATTCTCTTCCCAATCCAAAAAAATTCACATAACACGGTCAAAACCAATGTTTTAAAAAGTTTTAAAGGAGAAAAAGAAATTCTAATTAACATATTTAAAAATATTCTCGAAAAAATTTGTATAACTTGACTTAAGGGTCTTGAACGAAGAGTTAGGTTACATAGCAATAATTGCTCATTTTATAAACTTAGATTGAAAATTACAAAAAATAATTATTACTTTTGCAAATCTTGAGGCCCCTCATATAGGGTTAACTAGTGTTGTGAATCTTATTAATAGTATCAGAATTTGGGGTAAACAAAACAAGACTTTTACAATTTCTTTAGATAATGCTAGTGCAAATGATGTTGTAATTAATTATATTAGGCAATCATTACCCTAAACTGTAATGGAAAGTTATTTTACGTGCATTGTTGTCATATACTTAATCTAATTGTAAAAGACGGACTAAAAGTATTTAAATCAATTATAAAACATATTAGATACTTTAATAAATAAATATTTATAGTTCTCAATCTAGATATCAAGAATTTTGCGAGGTATGCAAAGCACTAGGTGCAAAAAGTAGAAAATTGCCTATTGGTGTTAAACACCGATGGAATTCCACGTATTTGATGTTAGATGCAGCAACTCCTTATCAAAAATAAGGGGCGGGATATTCACACCTGTGTTTTCGCTCAGTAAACCCATCCCTCCTTTTTCACTTATCACACCTGTGGGTGCAAAATCTGGGATGTAGATATAGCCGTCGATTATCCTCGAGAGTTGCACATACATCAACAAATTAGTTAGAAATAGATCAAATAGCATCAAAGAATCTGAAAATTGAAGAAGAGAACCATTTTGACGAGGTTCATCGCCGGAATCCGGTCGACTACGTCCTCGGCCTCATTGGTAGAGGCAATCCACTATTCTCATTCAAGTATTACAGTTCTCTGTCTTATTACAGTTCTTCATCCATAAAGAAGATGGCAAAAAGATCCTCCTCTCCTCCATCGGTGGAGAGCTCTATATGTAGGAAAAGATTTCCAATAAGTAGAAATAACTGTCCGAAGTTGAGGGAGTTGAGTGTAACCGTAAGTGGTTAATTGGTTAAGGGAATTGTTCTAGTGTATCTCAGTATTGCTACAATGTAGTTGAGTGTATGTTAGGAGTGATGCGCCCTTCGAAATATCCTCGAGGAACACACACCTCGAGATACGTACCAATTGGTCCTTGAAATTTGTGTAAAAAATATGGTACCCACATAGGCCCCTCTCGGAGGTGGAGCTTGTTGATGAGAGATGGTCTGCCTCCGAGAAGAATGTAAGTACGTGTCAAAACATCGAGTTGACTGAAAATAGTCGTTCGTTGATCCGAGTGCTTTCGAGAGCATGTATAAGGAGCTCATGGGAGCATAGCTGTGAGCTATATGGAGCATGATTGTGAGCTCCATGGAGCTAGTTGCGAGTTCTTTGGAAATGACAATGGGGATGATGAATGATGTTTATGATGATGATGATGATGATGATGATGATGATGATGATTTATGATGAAGCTCGTGTCGGGGTTCCTGTAGTCAAGGGTTGAATGCCAAGAACTTTAAGGTTCCCCGGCCTACTGTAGTAGGACTTGCGTAACAATGTCAAGGTGTCCGTTAGCTAAGGTCTTTCAACCGCAAGCTTTTAGGTATCATTGGCCTCCCGTAGAAGGTCTTACGCCCTCAGGGGGACTTATGTAACACTGACAAGGTATCCGTTAGCTAGGGCTTTTCAACCACAAGCTTTTAGGTATCCCTGGCCTCCCGTAGAAGGTCTTGCGCCCTCAAGGGGACTTGTGTTGGAGAGCGATTGTAAATGAAGCCCCCAAGTATTGTTGGTCACGATATGTGTTGCCTACTGATGGTTGATAGCGTGTTGACACATGGTTGGCTGCTAACTGACTAGGAGATACTAGCTTGCTGATTTCTTACTGACTGCTTAGTCACTGGATCGCAGAGTCTTACTCACCGAATGGCTGGCTTGCTGAGTCTTACTCATTGAATGGTTGACTTACTGACTGCTTAGTCACTGGATTGCAGAGTCTTACTCACCGAATGGTTGGCTTGCTGAGTCTTACTCATTGAATGGTTGACTTACTGACTGCTTAGTTACTGGATTGCAGAGTCTTACTCACCGACTGGCTGACTTGCTGAGTCTTACTCATTGAATGGTTGACTTACTGACTGCTTAGTCACTGGATTGCAGAGTCTTACTCACCGAATGGCTGGCTTGCTGAGTCTTACTCATTGAATGGTTGACTTACTGACTGCTTAGTCACTGGATTGCTGGCTAGCTGAGTCTTACTCACTGAATGGCCGGCTTAATGATTGAATGTCTGACTCACCGATTGAATGGCCGACTCACAGGCAGACTCACCGATTGAATGTCTGACTCACTGTTTGAAAGTCCGATTCACCGGCTGACTCATCAATTGAATGTCCGACTCACCAATTGAATTGCTGACTCACCTGCTGACCCATCGATTGAATGTCCGACTCACAGATTGAATGTCCGACTCACCAAATGAATGTCCGACTCACCGATTGAATGTCTGACTCACTGTTTGAATTGTTTGGCCACTTCTCTAGCGGACCGCATGGATGCTTGATCTACGGCCAGGCGGATTGTTGGATTTGCTTCCTTTCATGGGTTGAACAGCTTTGCTTGAACTTAGTTGATCAAACAGTTGATTGTGTGATGAGATGCCACGCAACACATATCTTGGAGTAGATGATGGTCAAGGTCAGATGCATGCATGAAGACCAGCTGTCGTAGTGTGGAATTGCAAATTGGTGACGAGCTATTGTTGAAGCTTGCAAACGATGAGTTGAAAATGGATGAAATCGGTAGCTCAAGTTGATTTGCTCAGCAGGTTGGCGCTGGTTGCAATGTAGATCGCCAAAGATGGAGTCAATGGATGATGATGAGCTGGCTGGTTGAAGATTGATGAAGTTGTAGGCTGCATGCAAGGCCATATGACACATCTCAGCTAAGATGGAGTTGGAGTTCCATCCTGGTCGATCTTGATGATTAATGGTGTCATGTAGTTGGTGGAATTTGGTGATCATGACAAGTTGCAAGTGGTGTCTAGTTGAACCGTTGATTCTGAGTTTTTGTCCAAACAAGAGGATCGTCTGGTTGCATGCTGGTTGATCGAGTAGTTAAGTTTGAAGAAAATTCCTAGAACACCTGGCTGCTACCTAGGCAAGATTCTTGGCTGTAATGATCGATGGATTTGTTGGCTGGTTTGGTTGGCGTTGGAGTATATCAACTTGATATCGTTCAAGACCAAACGGTGTGGACGTTGATAGGGGATGATTCGTTGGTGGGCGTTGACGCATGGCTAGCGATCGTAGAAGATCGCACAGTTGTTGGATGATGATTGGTGGAGCAGCTAGGTGGTGAACATGCAAGTGTTGGATGTGGGAACGTTGCTACTTGTGTGTGGTCGAAGTAGTAGGTCTTAGATGAGTAACGCCCGGCTGAGATAAGCCTTAGGCTAGTCGGTGCAATCACATCTTGCCATGCTGAGTGAAGGAGCGGGGTTGAGTTGCTAGCAGGTATGGTGTTTCCACGTGCTAAGGAAATCTTGTTGATGTGGGTTGCAAGCATTGTTCATCAACAAGAATATCATGAGCCGTTTCAAGGATGATGGAGATGGAGAGTTGACTCGAACACGTGGCGTAGTTGCATGTAGGTAATTGAGCCATGGCGGCGGTTAGATAGCAAGCAGCTGACAGCTCATAGATGAATCTCATGGTTGACGGGTGGAGCTGGCTGCTAGATAGAACATGTTGCCATGTAGAGCAAGCTGCCAGGTGGAGTAGGCTTGCTCGTAGCCCCTATGTGGTGCATTCCATGCTCTTTCGTGTGTCCACCTTGTGGAGGGAATTTTTCCTCCATTTTCTCTCTCCAGTGACTTAACATGGAAGTCACATGAGTCTTTGCTGAAAAGATATTTTGGGCCAAAAAATACTCTTTTGCCCTTATTCTCAAACGAAATTCCCAACCCACGCCACAGTAATGTTGCTGAAATTTATGTTGATTGTGCCAACTTCGTCGAACTTTTGTGGGTTATCCAACCGTTGGATCATGATGAAATTTCAGGAGGATGTTCTCTGATGAATAGGGAATACATCATTGCAACCATCATCGTCGTAGGCTGCTGGAGTTTGCCGGAGTACAACGGCAAATACCTGTAAATCATCAACTCTGCACTTTTCTCTTCTTCATGAACTCGAACCTACTTGATGGGGCAGCACATTCAGAGATGGTGAGAGGTGGCCGGAATCGGGCAAAAGCCCCCAAGCCCATGAAATTAGATCTCATCACCATAGCATAGTTGGAGGAGGACGAAGAGCATGTCGAAACTTTTCTTCGGTTCCCACAGACGGCGCCATTTAATGTGGGTGCAAAATCCAAGATGTAGATATAGCCGTCGATTATCCTCAAGATTTGCACACACATCAACAAATTAGTTAGAAATAGATCAAGTAGCATCAAAGAATCTGAAAATTGAAGAAGAGAACCATTTTGACGAGGTTCATCGCCGGAATCCGGTCGACTACGTCCTTGGCCTCATTGGTAGAGGCAATCCACTATTCTCATTCAAGTGTTATAGTTCTCTGTCTTATTACAGTTCTTCATCCATAAAGAAGATGGAAAAAAGATCCTCCTCTCCTCCATCGGTGGAGAGCTCTATATGTAGGAAAAGATTTCCAACAAGTAGAAATAACTGTCCGAAGTTGAGGGAGTTGAGTGTAACCGTAAGTGGTTAATTGGTTAAGGGAATTGTTCTAGCATATCTCAGTATTGCTACAATGTAGTTGAGTGTATGTTAGGAGTGATGCGCCCTTCGAAATATCCTCGAGGAACACACACCTCGATATACGTACCAATTGGTCCTTGAAATTTGCGTAAAAAATATGGTACCCACAACACCCATCCACTAAAAAAAAAAAAGAGGCGGCCACCACAGGTACCTCTCTCTCTCTCTCTCTCTCTTTCTCCCTCCCTCTCCCTCTCTCAGTATTGGGTTGTTGAGCCACCTCGGAAATCCCCAGGCCAAGTGTGGCATGCCACACTCGGCCCTAGAGAGGGAGAGAGAGAGAGAGAGAGAGGGAGTCGCACCTGCGGTGGCGGCGGCCTCCTCCTTTTCTCTAGGTTTTTTTTTTTTTTTTTTTTGTGGATGGGTGTGATGAGTGAAAGAGGGGTAGGTTTTTTTGGGTTTACTGAGCGAAAACGCGGGTGTGAATATCCCATCCCAAAAATAATCAAGTAGTTCTTTTTAGGAAAACACTTTGAAAACTAGCATATAAGTATTGGGATCTATATCAACAATAATTAGAGATTTTTTAGAAGTTTTTTATGATTCAACAAATTGTTTTTCTGGAGTTTGTTATGCAACATCATATCAAGTATTACGTCATTTAGTTAATATCAACTTAGGTTTTCAACAAAAAACCGAATAAACCAAAGGTTTAATGAAATTTGTAATAAAAAGGAACTTAAATTTAAAAATTATTAGAGAAAAATTCCTATACTTTTCAGATTAGCATGTATTATGGACTCTAGGTTTAAATTAGGACGATTAGAAATTTTGATAGAATGTTCTTATCAAAGTGTTAATGGTGTTGATAGTGGTACTGATACTGAACGTTCAGATGAAATTAAATCAACATTAAGAACATTATTTACAAAATATCAGTACCAAATAAGTAATGTAGGAGTACGTAGCAAAGTTGCTTCCAAGTTCCAACTCATTACAAGTATGCATTGGAGCCTATAATGAGTGGTGGTTCATATGAACTGCAACGCTATGTTAATCAGCCTACGATCGGAGAAGATGCTGATGATTTTGATATTTTGGCCTGGTGGAATATACAAGAAAATAGGTTTCCTGTTCTTTCTACCATGACCCAGTTGCTTCAAAATTGACATTTAGCGGAGGTAAATGTGTACTTGATGACCATAGGAGCGGGATGTCACCAGAAATGGAGTTGCATATGCTTGAGGGATTGGATCAAAGCTAAGGTTACCTCTAAATTTTATCCAATATAAATTGTGATCAAGTCACTAGTTGAGCACCTTTTTGTCCAATAGACAATTGAAGATGAAAATCAATAATTTCTTTTTCTTTTTTTTTTTTTATGATATATACAAAAATAAATAAATCATACTACAAGAGCATCATAAACATATATAATACTTGGAGCATGCGGAGCAGCTTAGTCTTTAATCATCTTTTATATCTTGCTATAATTTGTTAATGACCCATCACATTTTCAACTTGCATTGAGAGAGAGAGAGAGAGAAGTAAGATGTGAAATGAGAAAAAGCTACTTGATGCAGGAGCATCGTGAAACAAGATTTCATGCAAAATTATGAGATAAATTCAACTCGGTCAAATTTCTACCAGCCAGAAAGAATGATGCAGTCAAATCTCGTCACTTTATTTAAGGTCATATTTGTCTATGCTAAAAAGAGTATGGATGCCTTAACTTTGGTACCAAATGAAAGCATATTCAACGTTACAAAGATTACACAATTCCAACATGATATGAGCAAGTTACAGACAAATTATGGATAGGATACATGTTTATGACAGGTTTACCATATTTTGGGTAATTTCCAGGAAGTTTTAAGTTTTCTATTGAGTTTTATTTCAAGAAGTTTGAGTCCTTAGTATCTTTCCTAATTGAATCAAGTAGAAGTCTCTACTTGGTTTCCAATTTTAAGTCTATTCTTGATTTCTAATTTGTGTCTTAGGTAGTTTCTGTTTTCAGATTGCCATAGTTTAATTGTTGAGGTCCTTGAGGATGATATTGGGAAAGTATTTGTAATAGGTTTAGCAAAGTCAAAGTTTTAGAAGTTACAGAAGAGTTTCAATTTTTGTCTCGTTTGGGTGAATGGAATTAGGATTTAGGAGAATTTTGGGACTGCTGTCCAGCCATCTATAAATACCCCATGTCGTCCTATACTTTTTCAAAAGTTGAAGGAATTTTGTTGTGGTAGCATTGCTACTTTGCAGGGGTGTGATGTCCCAATTTTTAGACGTGGTTTCTCAACCGAGTGGAGTGATGTCTCTTCCTCAATGGTGTGACTCCATCAACTTATCTTAAGGCACATTGGTGTGGAATCTTCTTCCACTTCAATTATATCCCTTTCTCTTCTCTTTCTTCTACTACTTTTCTTCTTTTACTTTACAATCCATTAAATCATCTATACATCTCTTATTCTGTAACCCATACCCTTAAAACCCCAAACCCTTGAACCCACATTTTTGCATAGCTAGGGTCCATGCATAAAGCACCGTTAACCTTTAAATTCTAAGTCCATCAATCCCCAAAACCTTCGAATTCCTTGTTTTCCTACATCAAACTATGTACCAGAGCTTCCAAACCACACTTGTCCTACATTAATTTTTTTTGGAGTAGAGTAAGTTCTGATCCTTTCGGGTAGACTTGCATATATTTGTAAGTGGTGCAATGGACAACAAGGTAGATATAGAGTTCTGAACCACATAAGGTTGCAGCCTTGCAGGAAAACTAGCTAATCTCGTGATTGATCCTCTTATTTAGTAACGAGAAATATATTTGCAAGTATGTGATGGAGAAATTGAATCAATTACAATACGAAGATTTGACTTCAAATAGTGTTTGTATTGTACGTTCTTTTAGATTCAGTAATGGGATTGTGCTTGTGTGTACTACTTCAATGGAACGATGTCACGTGCTTTTGGGGCCCTAGTGGATAAAAGAATGGGGAGCAAGCTACAATCCTCAGGAGCATTTCTACATGTTCTAGAAAGATAATAGCAAGATCAGCCTAGAAGGAAAGATTATGAAATCTACTTTTTCATCAATCAACTTACAAAAGAAGAGTTCAAAAAAGTTGAATCTATTCCTACTCCTACACATGATGAAAAACAGGAGGAGGTAATAGTATCTAATCCTAACAGAGGAGAATATAGAAATTTTTATAGTTCCTATTAATCCATTACTCATAGAAAACACGAAGGTCGAAAGTCTACCATCGATTTCCGCAGATGTGCTATCAAAAATCAAGGAAAACAAGATTGCTGCATTGCTTTCAGAAAGTGTGTCATCGAAACCTGAGGACAACAAGGTTTCCTTGTTGATTCCAAAGGATTTTGACATACTTCATTACGAGATCTGGGAGTTGACAAAGTACACCTGATTGATTATGCTTGTAAGATTGATAATGTAACTATCCAAAATCCGAATGAAAAAAAAAATTTACAGGTGACAACTGTCAAGGTTGACATGGAAGATAGGGAAAAAGAGATTGAAAAGATAAACATTCTTAATACTTCATCCGACGGAGGGGTCCATCGCAATATGTGATTCAAACTCAATGTTGAGTTTATCTTCAACCAGGAGGGTTTGATGTAGGAGCATTGTAGGATGAGACTTACTATGAACATTACAAGACAAAATCAACGGGGTAAAAATTTCTCCCAATATAATGCAGCCAAATCTTGTCACCTTCATTTAACACTATATATTTTTTATATAACGAGTTTGGGTGCCTTAATTTTAGCAGGAAATGCAAACTTATTCAAAATTGCACGATTCTGAATTGAGCAAGTTATGCCAAATCCAACAAGTTTTCATTTTCCTATTTGAATCATATTTCTAGAAACTTATAAAAAAAAATCATATTTCTAGAAGTGCAAGTCCTTAATAAGTTTCCTAAGGGGGTGTTTGGGAACGAGAAGTAAAAGCACTTCTACTTGTAGTAGAAGTTACAAGTTGATTTCTTACCTCTGAAAAAGTCATAGAAATTAAAATGTCAGGAGGCGTTCTAATTTTTTAGAAGTAACTTCTCTTGGAAGTTAGAAGCTAAAAATTTTAGCTCCAGTTTTAAGTTAGTTTTTAACTTCGAAAGTTAAAATATGAAACACATCCAAACTAGCTTTTTAACTTTTTGGCTTATAAAAGTCAATAAGTTACTTATTTTTGCCAAACGCCCCCTAATTGAGTCAAGTAGGAGTCTCCAATTAATTTCCAATTTTAGCTTATTTTTTAATTTGTGTCGTAGGTAGTTTTCATTTTCATATTGCCTTAGTTTAATTGTAAAAGGATGATATATGGAAGGTATTTGTAATAGGTTTAAGAAAGTAAAAGTTTTAGAAGTTTTGAGCTTCAATTTTATGTCTAGTTTGAGTAGGATTAGACGAACTTTGGGGTGCTGTACAGCCAATGATAAGTACACAATGCACTCCTCTATTTTTCTAGAAGTTGAAAAAGATTTCTCTTTATGGTAGCATTATTGCTTTGCTGGAGTGTTATGTCTCAATTTTAAGAAGTGGTTACTCAAGTGAGTGTGACTCCATCAACTTATCTTGGTGCTCATTGCAGTGGTAAACTTCTTCCACTTCAAGTCTCTCCCTTCCTCATTATTTTTTTCTATTACTTTTCTTCTTCTATTTTACATTTCATTAAAACATCTATACAACCAGCCATTATTTTGCAAACTATAGCCTTCTAAAACCCCAAATCCTCGAACCCAAATTTCCCACGCTAGGTCCATATGTCCTGCATCATTTACCTTTAGATTCCAAGCCTATAACAATCTCCAAAACCTTTAAATTCCTTTCTATCCTACATTAAATTGAGTATTACAACTTCCTCAACACACTTGTCGTACATCACAGTTCATTACTAGCCTTAAGAATTTTTTAATCCACAACAGCCAACTATGACTACAGGCAAGTCATAAGTTCACAAGGGAACAAGGAAAACCATCGTCACGCAGAAAAGACTGTTAGAAGCTAAGTAAATTAAAGGATGAACCTTAACAATCTAGAAGACAAGCAGAAGTGGTTGCATACTAATGTAGATGATTAACGAGCTAAGTTACATGGCATTACAAACAGAAAGTAAACTTCAATCATGATACATAAAGGGAATAAGACATCCTCCCTTCCTGCATTGTACAAATGGCACATATGCCCAAGGTATTGGGCATCATCCTTATTTGTACAAATGGTGTTGGGACCACCATTTGTTGGGTCCCACCTAGGAGATCTCATAGGCCAAAAATACATCATTCTGACGAATTAATGCTTAGTTGTAGAAAGCTTATACCCAAGGTACTGCTACTACTTTGGAACCTCACTCTTGCTCTAGTTCCCTATGCAAGACCTCAGAACCTCTTACACCCAATTATTGCTGCAATTATTTTGTTGAATCCATCTTCAAATCTATAAAGTTTATACTTATAAAAAAAAAGATACGAAGTTTGTATTGTTTATTTCTTTTTTAGATTCTAATTATTCTTAAATATTTAAGTTTGTACTAATATAATCAACAAATGAATTAAAAATTAATATTACATTAACCATATCAAATATTTTAACTCTTATAGAATATTATATAAACTTTTGGTAGCCCTTCCTACCACCCCACTTTTTGAGAACCAATCCTTCCCAGCTCCTGCGCCCATATTTGCACCCACTCCTGATCTTATTTCGTGCAACTAACATCCAAACAATCCAAACTTATAGCATTCTTTTGAAAGGTCAGAGAAAGTATGTCAAAGAGTCCAATGAAAAGTAAATAAATCAGATGGCTAGGATCATAGGTGAATGTCATTGACTGGTGGAACTCAAATCCTCTATGAACATCTCTTCTCTTGCATCCCAAGGTTGGCTAACAAGAAGGTTAGGAGCTCTTTTTACTCGAGTGTCGTTTGGCTGATAATATATTTATTTCTTTTTTTTCTTTTTTTCTTCTATCTTGTATTTCTTCCTTTTGTTTAATAAATTCATTCTTACTGCTACCAAAAAAAAAAAAAAAGTGGAGTAACTTTTAACATTCAGATTGAATTGCAAGAGTCTCCAAAAAGAATCCTGAGCATCTATCAAATCACTTCTATTACAGGGTTTTGTTCCTTGAACATGTTTAACTACCCATAGGTCCTTCTTAACTATGTAATTTCAACCATTGATGTAATTAACGCCAATAAGGACCATACAACTTGTAGACTAAATCGAGTCTCATTAAAATCTCCTCTAAAAGAGAATTCCATTGAACTTGTACCCGGATCAGACTTTTCAGTTCCTTGCTAGATGGTCTCAGCATGTCCATCCTCATCGGAACAAAATCCAAAACAATCATCATTGCTTAGAAACAAATAGCGCACTTCTCAAAACCAGAAGTCTAAATTAGCAAAGAACAAGATCCAATAGCAGAAAGGAAAAGCAGATCACCAGAATCAACTTCCATATAGATATGCCATTCACAGCAAGCTACAATCAAACCCAAAGCAGAAACAAGCAAAACAAGTAAAATCATTAACAAAAAGACAAACTACTCAAACTTATAGGATGAGACCAGATACCTTTCCCAGGAACTCTTAAACAGGCAGTCAACGTGTTCTTCTCATCCATGCACTTATTAGACGGATCACATTCTTCGCCCCGAGCAGAATCTTTCCTCGGCGACTTCGAAAGAACCAAATCCCCTTCCTTGGTACCCTCTTTAGGAGCCTTTTTAGACTTCAATCCTTCAGTTGACCCCTCCTTTTTGCCTCCCCCCTTCTTCACCTGCGATCCCTTGCTCAAATCATCCTTATTTGTCCCCACTTTAGGATATTCTTTTGAACCCATATCCTTAATCAAATTGCTCTTCGTGGAATCATTCTTTGTTCCACCCTGTGATCCACCATCATGATCTTCACCTTTCTTTTCTTGGTCAACTTTAGCAGAATCCAAAACTGATTTTGATTCACTTGGTTTCACAATTGAACTACCAATCGAGGGTGGCGAATTTTTTGAATCAATCCCAGTATTTGGATCTGTTTTCTTTGCCTATATTCAGAACTTAACTTCAGTGAAAAAACAAATCACATGCATTTCACCGCAACAAAAAATAAATAAAAATTAACTTTCTTCATTTTTTTTTCTTTTTTACCTCTAATTCGTCACCAAAGCAATCTACGAAGACAATGAAAAGCACAAGAAACACCAGAAAAACAACATTTCGCTCCATTCCTTTCAGATCAAATTACTTCCTTTCACGACATGAATACCCTAATTCCACCTGTTCGAATGAACTGAAACCAGATATTCAAACCAGAAGATTGTAAAAAATATAAGGTTTCAAAGATTAAACTTTGAATTTAAGCAAATATTAAACTTAAATTAGATCACTAACCTCGGGGTTCATACAAATCAACAATTCTTTCAGCTAATCTTACTTGCTTCTACAATGTAAAAACCCTAACTTTAATCACTTTGATAGAATTGATACCGAACCTTCCAAACAGAAAACTGTAAACATCTAAGGTTTTAAGATTAAAAACTTAAAAGTAAGCATGAATTGTAATTGGACTAGAACACTGACCTCGGAATTCTTGCAAATCGCCATTTATCTCCGCTTCGTTCAACTAAGCTTACTTAGTTCTACAACATGAAAACCCTAATTTCAATCAGTTCTATCGAACAGAGCACAGATTTGAAAAAGAGGAGTATAGAAATCTAGAGTTTTGCAGATTAAACTATGAATTTAAGCTTGAATTGAGCTTAGAACATTTCACTAACATCAGATTCTAAAACACGAGAACCTTCGAAGCCATCGAGACCTTCTCTCCTCCTCTGTAATCTGTCCAAAATCTATGAAGCTCAAACCGAGAGAGGGAGAGAGAGAGAGGACAGAAGAGTCAAAAAATAGTTCTTCTGTAAGAAAAGCCGTCCGGGCCGCATGTTAGGAGTAAAACTTCGCTGACGGCTATTTGATCGCTCCCGATGACGGCCCACAATATGAGACATGTGGCACATGTTTAGAGGACGATGCTGACCGTATCGATATTTGGCCAATCCCTCGATGGGCCCACAAACCAAAAATCAGCGAAATTAGTGATTTCTAAACGTTGGATTGGAGTCATTTTCATGGGTTGATGAATTTGAGCATTGTTCGACGGTCATGTAAACCCTGGCCACCCACAATATGAGCCACGTGGTACACTCTTAGAGGACGCTGACTGTATGGATGCTTGGAGTCTTTGGACAATTCCTAAAAATCAGCCTGATTAGTGATTTTGAACCTTTCCATCTTGTACCCCAAATAATGCTCAAATTACCCTGGTTAAAATCAACCCATGAAAATGATTCCAATCAACGCTTAGGAATCACTGGCCAGGTTGATTTTTCGTTTGTAGGTCAGCTAGGGATTGCTCAGGCATACATACGGTGAGTATCGTATAAAAATGTGCCACGTGGCTCATATGTGGGTGGTAACTGACCACCGATCATACAAGTTTTTCTCCCATTATTTGGGTAAAAGGATCCAAAGGTCTCAAATCACTAATCAGGCTGATTTTTCATATGTAGGCCTATATAGGGATTGGCCAAACATCCATACGGTCAGCGTCTTCTAAAAGCATACCACGTGGCTCATATTGTGGGAGGTTTTCGGGGCGGTCAGCTAAGTTTTATTCGCATGTTGGCGTCAAGTGGCTATTGAGAAATTTTATGAAATGACGAAAATACCATTGGGTCAACTTATGAGAATAGGATGATAGTTATAGTATCAGTTTCATAGTTGGAACATGACGATCTATTACACCTCCTTTTTTTTACATATCACGGGTGATTTTTTAAAGTTCACCATGCTGCAACTGGGCGGGCTCAACCCAACTTCGAGTTGGGCTTGGGTTGGCTATTCGTTGGGTTAGGTTGGGCTTGAGCTCACATATTAGTGCCCGACTAGAACTCGAGTTGGGCAAGGGCAAAGTAGAACATCCTTCGTCAATCTTGATGACGGACCATAGTATGAGCCACGTGGCACACTTTTAGAGACCACACTGACCGTATGGCTGTTTGGCTCATCCCTAGGTGGACCTATATACTAAAAATCAGCTTGAGTAGTAATTTCAAACCTTTGGATCATTGTACCCCTTGAATTTCATGAATAAAAGTCAACCCAATAATAATGACTCCAATCCAATGCTTAGAAATCACTAATCAGGCTAATTTTTGGCATGTACGTCCACCTAGGATTGGGCCAAACATCCATACGATCAGCAATCTCTAAGAGTGTGCCACGTGGCTCATACTTTGGTCAATCCATCCTTCCATCAGCAAAGTTCTACTATTCCTTGGTTGAACGTCTATGTTTAAATGTTAAAATTCCACCGCCTATCACAAGAAGTCAAGAAGCAACCACCATAAAATAATGAAAATCAAAGAGAATTTTTCACTTGCATGTTGCAGTTATGGTGTAATTCAATGCACATGGGGCCCTCAAAACCCTAAAACCATCTAAGCTGCCATAGGATGCCCTTGAGCCATCTATATAACAAAACAGGAAGTTGTCTCTCCACTTATACCCCCTCTTATCTGTTTCAACAAAGAAGGGCCGAGATCTTATCCCCCAAATGGATGGTGGATCTCAGCCACGCACACCTGATTTTGGCAAAATGCTTTGATAGGGAGTGCTGAGGGCACGGGCCACCCACTATCAATATAACAAGTGACTGATTTTCTTATACCCCCTCTTATCTTATATGGCTTCAATAACGAGTCGCTGAGATCCACTATGCTTCATATCGATGGCTGAGAGTAACTCCCACCCAATTTTGACAAACACTCTGTCGGAAAGTGTTGCGGGCACAGGCCACCCATGCATATAACAAGATAACTCAGTTTTATTCTCTTATCTTATCCATCCATTTAATGTGGACGGTTAGATAAAGAGTGGTTGAGATCAAATCCATTGATCTAATGTGGACGGTTAGATTTCAGCCACTCAATCCGCCTCATTTGATCTCAATTTATTCAAAATTTGAATTTCAACACAACACCGTTATTTTTTGTTATTTCTGTTATTTTCCCATTTCTCCCTTTGTACCTTACAATCCCTTATAACAGCCGTTATAATAGAAAAAACGGTAACACCCCAGTCTCTTATACCGTTTGAGTGCCGAAGGCACCCAATTTTTGCAAACCCTTTTGTCGGAGAGTGCCGTGGGCACGGCCATTTGCTAGTCTATATAACAAAACTGGAAAGTTGTCTCCCCACTTATACCCGCTCTTATCTATTTAGACAAAGAAGGGCTGAGATCTTATCCCCCAAATAGATGGTGGATCTCAGCCATTCACACCCAATTTTGACAAACGCTTTATTGGAGAGTGCCGTGGGCACGGGACACCCACTATCTATATAACAAGTGACAGTGGTTGTCTTATACCCCTCTTATCTTATATGGCTTCAATAATGAGTGGCTGAGATCCACTATGCTTCATATCGATGGCTGAGATTAATTCCCACTCGATTTTGACAAATACTTTGTCGGAAACTGCCGCAGGCATGGGCCACCCACGCATATAACAGGACAACTCAGTTGTATTCTCTTATCTTATCTATCCATCTAATGTGGACGGTTAGATAAAGAGTGGTTGAGATCAAATCCATCGATCTAATGTGGACGGTTAGATTTCAGCCACTCAATCCGCCTCATTTGACCTCAATTTATTCAAAATTTTAATTTCAACACCGTTATTTTTTGTCGAGTCGTTTCTGTTATTTTCCCATTTCTCCCTCTATGCGTTACAATCCGTTATAACAGTTGTTATAATGGAAAAAATAGTAACGCCCCAGTCTGTTATACCGTTCGAGTGCCGTGCGCACCCAACTTTTGCAAACGCTTTTGTCGGAGAGTGTCGTGGGCATGGGCCATTTACTATTCTATATAACAAAACACATTGGTTGTCTCCCTATTTATACCTCCTCTTATAAGCATTAACAAAGAAGGACCAAGATCTAATCCTCTCCCAAATGGACGGTGGATCTCCGCCACTCACCTGATTTTGGCAAATTCTTTGTCGGGGAGTGCCGATGGCACGGGGCACCCACTAGTTTATATAACAAACAGGGAAGTTGTCTCCCCACTTATACCCCCTCTTATCTATTTTGACAAAAGACGGCCAAGATCTTTTCCCCCAAATGACGGTGGATCTCAGCCACTCACACCTGATTTTGGCAAATGCTTTGACGGAGTGCCGAAGGCATGAGCCACCCACAATAAATATGACTGTGGTTTTCTTATACCCCCTCTCATCTTATATGGCTTCAATAATGAGTGGCTGAGATCCACTATGCTTCATATCGATGGCTGAGATTAACTCTCACACGATTTTGACAAACACTTTGTCGAAAAGTGCCGCGGGCAGGGGCCACCCACGCATATAACAAGACAACTCAGTTGTATTCTTTTATCTTATCCATCCATCTAATGTGGACGGTTAGATAAAGATTGGTTGAGATCAAATCCATCAATCTAATGTGGACGGTTAGATTTCAGCCGCTCATTTGACCTCAATTTATTCAAAATTTGAATTTCAACACCATTATTTTTTGTTATTTATATTATTTTCCCATTTCCCCCTCTATGCGTTACAATCCGTTATAACAGCCGTTGTAATGTAAAAAATGGTAACGCCTCAGTCCGTTATACCGTTTGAGTGTCGAAGGCACCCAATTTTTGCAAACGCTTTTGTTGGAGATCGACTGCTGTGGGCACGGGCCATTTACTATTCTATATAACAAAACAATTTAGTTGTCTCCCTACTTATACCTCCTCTTATAAGCACCAACAAAGAAGGGCCGAGATCTAATCCTCCCCCTAAATGGTCGGTGGATCTCCGCCACTCACCTGATTTTGGCAAATTCTTTGTCGAGGAGTGCCAATGGCACAGGGCACCCACTAGTCTATATAACAAACAGGGAAGTTGTCTCCCCACTTATACCCCCTCTTATCTATTTTGACAAAAGACGGCCAAGATCTTTTCCCCCAAATGACGGTGGATCACAGCCACTCACACCTGATTTTGGCAAATGCTTTGACGGAGTGCCGAGGGCACGGGCCACCCACAATAAATATAACAAGTGATGACTGTGATTTTTTTATACCCCCTCTTATCTTATATGGCTTCAATAATGAGTGGCTGAGATCCACTATGGTTCATATCAATGGCTGAGATTAACTCTCACACGATTTTGACAAACACTTTGTCGAAAAGTGCCACAGGTAGGGGCCACCCACGCATATAACAAGACAACTCAGTTGTATTCTCTTATCTTATCCATCCATCTAATGTGGACGGTTAGATAAAGAGTGGTTGAGATCAAATCCATCGATCTAATGTGGATGGTTAGATTTCAGCCACTCAATCCGCCTCTTTTGACCTCAATTTATCTAAAATTTAAATTTCAACACCGTTATTTTTTGTTATTTATGTTATTTTCCCATTTCTCCCTCTGTGCGTTACAATCCGTTATAATGGAAAAAACAGTAACGCCCCAGTCCGTTATACCATTTGAGTGCCAAAGGCACCCAATTTTTGCAAACGTTTTTGTCAGAGAGTGCCCATGGGCCATTTACTATTCCATATAACAAAACACATTGGTTGTCTCCCTACTTACCTCCTCTTATAAGCATCAACAAAGAAGGGCCGAGATCTAATCCTCACGGTGGATCTCCGCCACTCACCTGATTTTGGCAAATTCTTTGTCGAGGAGTGCCGCTGGCACGGGGCAGCCACTAGTCTATATAACAAAACAGGGAAGTTATCTCCCCACTTATACCCCCTCTTATATGTTTCAACAAAGAAGGGCTGAGATCTTATTTCCCAAATGGACGGTGGATCTCAGCCACTTATGCCTGATTTTGGCAAAGGCTTTGTCAGAGAGTGCCGAGGGTACAAGATCGAAAGGTTTGAAATCACTAATCAAGCTGATTTTTTATTTTTAGGTCCACCTAGGGATTGGCCAAACATCCATATGGTCAGTGTCCTCTAAAAATATGCCGCGTGGCTCATTTTGTGAGCGGTCAGTGACCGTCACCGGTCAGCCAAGTTTTAGAGAGAGATCTCTCTTTTGGGGTGTGCCCCGACTAGGAGTCCACCAGGATAGGAAATGGGGTGTGCAAATATGAGCTCCCTTTTCAAATTATAGGAGGTATGTCTAATTTAAAAGATCATATGGACTATGCCAGAACTCCTTTTTTTGGGATAAACAGGTCAAGTTGCATTGTTGCATGAGTCCATTTTTGTTCGAAGAGTCGCTGACCCCCTGATGACTGCCCATAATATGAGACACGTGGCACACTTTTAGAGGATGCTGACTGTTTGGATGTTTGGCAAATCCCTAGATGGGCCTAAAAACCAAAAATCAGCCTGATTAGTAATTTCTAAGCGTTGGATTGTAGTCATTTTCATGGGTTGATTTTAATTGTGTGAATTTGAGCATTCTTGGCCATTATTTGAGTACAAGGATCCAAAGGTTTGAAATCACCAATCAGTCTAATTTTTGGTTTGTAGGCCCATTTGGGGATTGGCCAAACATCCATACGGTCAGTGTCCTCTAAAAGTGTGCCAGTGGCTCATATTGTGGGTGGTCATGGGGTGGTCATGTAGGCCGGTCAGTGAAGTTCTACTCCAAAGATGTCTTTTAGCATTTTTATGAGCCACACGGCACGAGACCATTGATCATATGGATGTTTACCCCATTCCTTGGGAGACCTATAGACCAAAAATCAGCTTGATAGGTGGTTTCTAGTCATTGGATTTGAATATTTTTCATTGGTTGATTGTTAGCTGTGGAATTTGATATTATATGGGTACTTGGAATTACGACTAGAAATCACCAATCAGACTAATTTTTAGGTGGCGTTTGGTAAAACTTTTTTTCAGACCTTAAGTCTGATTCAGTTGAAATTAAGTGATTTTGGTGATTAAGTTGCGTTTGGTAAACGACTTAATTTCAGCACTTATCACCAAACTCAAAGAAAAAAAGACAAAAGTAAAAAGTAACCCAGCCTTCACTTTTTGCGGTAAGTGAATGAATCTTTAAAAAAGATTCTTTGATTCTTTTTTAATACCAACAATGCCCTTTTTTCAAACTTTTCTCTTTTAAAAACTTACGTAAGTATCTTAATAAATATTTTAAAATACCCACAATGCCCTTGACTTAATTTTAAGACTTAAGACCTTAGCCAAACAACCTAATTCAGACATAAGTCATTAAGCTACCAGATCTTAAGCACTTTAAGCTTTTAGATCTGATAACTTAATTTACCAAACGCCACCTTAGTCTGTTGGTCCACCTAAGATGGGCCAATCATCCATACCGTCAATGGTCTCGTCGTTAAGAAAAAATGGACTCTTGTTCTGTCAATGGCCAATTATCCATACTGTCGGCGATCGGGATCGGGATAGGCATTCACCGATCCAATCCGAAAAATGGACCATCTCGCCTAAGATCATTGTTTCCTAAAGAAGTCTCATGTTGTCTCGAGCGAGATGCACTGATCCCATTCTGGATTGGACAGATTCGAATAGGGATTGGAGCCCACCAATCCGACCTCCAATCTCGAGACTCCGAACCGTGCTCTTGTTGCATATTGGCACACATAGGCACTCACCACGGAGAACTTCTAGATCACTTCAAGTGGATGATTTGGAACCAGTGAATCTGTTGACTTCATTTTGACTATTAAAGGGTTGAACACGAGGGTTATTTTAGTGATTTCACCCTTCACCCCTCACGCGAGGGTGTTCCTCGTAAAATGTTGAACGGCCTAAAAGGCACTTTTTTGTCAACTTAATGAAGGGTAATTTAGTCGCACCCCACAAAATGTGAGGGCACTAGAAACCCTTGGTTTTTTTACCATATTTTTTTATTACGAAAATGCCCTTTTGAAATTTTTTTACGCACCCCCTCATCAACTGTTTTCTTTGCAGAAGTTTTACTCATATGGAGCAAAACTTGTCACAACCGATTGTGACCGAATCCAGTTACAACCCACAATAGGAGTCACGTTGCACATCATAGTGGATGCTGAGGGTATGGATGTTTGGCCAGTCCCTCGGTGGACCTCCAAACCAAAAATCAACCTTGATTAGTGAAATCAAAGTGTTGGATTGAAGTCATTTTCATGGGTTGATTTTAACCGTAGGAATCTGAGCATTATTGATCATTCTTTTGGTGCAAAGATCCAAAGGTTGTAAATCACTACTCAGGCTGATTTTTGGTTTGCAGGTCCACCGAGGGATTGGCCAAACATCCATACGGTCAGCATCCACTAAGAGTGTGCCACATATCTTCTATTGTGGGTTGCGAATGGCTTCGGTGTTGTGACAAGTTTTACTCGTTATTCTCTTACTCTGAAATGAGGGAAGGGTGCCCTCACAAAGTTAGAAATCTAAGTGGGGTGCTCTCAGCAGGTTGGGTGCCCTCACATTTTGTGGGGTGCAACTAAAATTACCCATTAATGAATGCAACAATCAGGCTATGAAAGTACTAGAATACCCTTGGCATTAGTTTATGACCCCGAAAATTGTAGCGGTGTTCTAGTAAAGGAAAATTTTTCCCATCAACAGGGACGCAGTGTGTAAGCCCATGGGAGAAGGTGTCCTATGCATCAGAAGACTTGGTGGGGTCAATTGTTCAAGATAGCTTGGCATATGTGCAATCTTCCATTCTATTCTTAGATCAGTGAAAGATGCTGCTACTTCGTCCAACAACCATATGCAGAACTCTATACAGTACCTTACAACTTTGAGAAGCCTCATGAGTTTGGGGCCTAAGCCCAGTAAGGATCCTCGCATTCTTGAGTGTTTTTGGTGCTCTCCTCCCTTAGATGTTATAAAAATTAACGATGATGGTGCATCGAGAGGCAATCTTGGAGCAGGCGGGTATAGTGTAGTTTTTATAGATCACTCAAGACATGTTCTTGGGGTCCATTTAGAAGGGTTGGGAGTGGCATCTAATTATATAGTTGAGTGTTGTTGAGGGTGATACTTAGGCCATAGCCAACAGGTGGGGGAAGATTTGGATTGAATCAGACTCAGAAGTTATTGTTAAAGATTTCCTTAAGGATGACGCGTTTAAAAGTGATTGTCAAATGGGATTCAGTCAAGAGAAGCTTGGATTAGTCATGGCTGAGTGCTACTAAGAGGGAAGTGAATTTTAACGTAGATTATTTTGCCAAGAAGGGGAGTTGGTTTCCTAGCGGATCTAAAGTCTGGGTAGATGGTAGACTCGAATTTCTTAAGGTGGTTGAGGACGTTACGAGGTCATAATTACCAAAATTACCCTTAGATTGCATAATTATTAAAATGACCTCAAAAGGAAGAAAAAAAATTGAGGTGCTATAGACACAGGCCTACACTAAGGTTCATACTAATCCAATTGAGATCAACCCAATTGATTCCTTTAATTCACATTTTGAAATATTTGTAAAATTTTAAGACAAGCACACCTATCTCGAGGTGAATTTAAGTTTGTGTGCACAGCGCTGAAAGAGACCAATCGGCAGGGCGGGGAGGCTTGGTGGAAGCCCAGCCGGATAAAACTTTGATGACCGGGCCCAGTCATCAAAGGAGATGATAGGGCAGCAGATCACGGCACGTGGATTTTGTATGGGCTGGCCACCTCGGCCTCACCACACACGTACCCAGGTGAGTACTCGAGTGCTTTTTGCCAAAACACTCACCTTTGTACGTGGGTGGTGAGGCCACGGAAGTCCACCGGTACAAAATCCACTCGCCGTGATCTGCTGCCCTGTCCTCTCCCTTGTTATCGAAGTTTTACTCAGCCCAGCCCGCACCGTACGCGTTCTCTGATTGAAACGACACTTTTAACTATCTGTAAAAAGCTAACGTACCCCAAGTCCACGTGGACTTCCATCCTTTGTGCTAAGTACTATCCATACACCTATGCACCGAAAGCTACTCCCAAATCTAATGAATCATGGAGATAGAAAAAAACATGCAAAAATTAAGATTTTGACATCATCCATTAAGCTACTCACAACGAGTAAAACTTCTATCACAAGAAATTGTAAATCACACAATCACAAGCCGAGCAATCACAAGCCAATGAGTTCTCGGCACGTACACAAGTGCTTTTTGCAACGTACCCATATGCTTTTGCTTTTAGGTGTACGTGCCGAGAACTCATTGGCTGTGATTGTGTGATTTGCAATCCGATTGTGACAGAAGTTTTACTCACAACTCGTATAATTCCTTGGTAGCTAACTTTGCCATCCAAGGAACTCCAATATCCACAGAGTCTGTCAACTGATTGACCCTTGCTCAAGATCTTGGAGATCCAAATTCCTTAACCATATTCAATAACACATCAATGATGAGTAGATATCAGTCCCCCCCATTAGAAGACCAACTGAAATGGAATCTAACAAAATAATGGTAAGCATTCAGCCAAATTAGCCTGTGCATGTCTCATGCGCAGCATGCAGAGCCAAAATCAAGTGTCACTTTTTACCCGTGTCACCAAATTTGAACCTTAAGGATCTCTCCACGTGTCCAACTTTTAAGGTTACTTAGATGAGTCTGGACCACATCTTTCACATAGAAGACCTAAGATGCCCACTATGCAATGATGATGATGAAACTTTAGACCAAGACCATCGTTCTTCAAGTAAAAGTTTAGACCAAGACCAAATTTGATCCTTAAGGATCTCTCCACGTGTCCCCACTTTTGTACGGTTTCTTGCTATCTATTCAGATTGACGTTCTACCAAATATCCTGGTCAAACTATGGATTAACTTAGTGGTCCAACCTCAACCAATTGCTCATCTTGACAACACGTATTGGGTGGGGAAAAATCTATGATACAGAACTCTCTATCAAAATTTTGATCAGAAATCGACATGTGTCACACTCTTTCGGGCCCACTGACCTCATGAATGTTTGGCCAACACCTTGATGGACCTATACACCAAAAAAACAGTACGATTGGTGATTTCTATCCATTGGATTTGAGTACTCTTTCATCACGGGCTTAGAACCAACTCATAGGTCTGTACACGAAGCCCATAATGAAAAAATGCTCAAATTGAGTGCCTAGAAATCATTAATCACGTTAATTTTTGCTTTGTAGGTCCACCAAGAAGTGGGGGAGTGTGACATGTGGCAATTTGAGGGACTTTTGCATCAAATATTTGATACAGAGTTCATTATCAGAGAACGACTCATTGGGTGCGGTACTAGTAGCCGTTCCTATATGGTAGGCCCTATTGAAAGCAAGATGTCATGTTTTCCATGACCAAAGACATAAGAGTAAAACTTCTGTCACAATCGGATTGCAAATCACACAAAACACAGCCAATGAGTTCTCGGCACGTACACCTAAAAAGCAAAAGCACATGGGTACGTTGCAAAGCACTTGTGCACGTGCCAAGAACTCATTGGCTGTGTTTTGTGTGATTTACAATTTCGTGTGATAGAAGTTTTACTCAAAGACAGATCCCAGATCTATGTGTACGACCCCCCACAGCCTGACCAACTCAGCTCTTGGACGCTTCTTATGGAGTAAAACTTCTGTCACAATCAGATTGCAAATCACACAATCACAGCCAATGAGCTCTCGGCACGTAACCTCAAAGCAAAAGCACATGGTACATTGCAAAAAAGTACTTGTGTACGTGCTAAGAACTCATTAGCTTGTGATTGTGTGATTTACAATTTCTTGTGATAGAAGTTTTACTCCTTATAGACCTCCGCTATAATTATGTAATAATTTGGACACTGAACAAATAAATAAAAATTATGGTAGGAGGAGATATATCAAGTATGTGTTGGTTACCACGACGTGCACGGGTCTCACTGAGTAACTGTCTAGCCATTGGTCAAATTAACCCTACGCAAGTCCCCCTTTGCCCAAATGATAGTAAGATCAGAGTAGACCTTACTGGAGAGAAAAAAGTAATACCATATGATCATAACCATGCAAATTTTGGCATGCAGATTGGACGATTGCATTCGTTCGAATTTGAATGCATTTGGACCCTTGATTATAAAAATTATAGTGGAAATTTCATAGAAATCCTTATGGGGTTCACTACTGTGGCACACTTATGACCAAATATGTACCTTTCACTCCAATGGTCCGGGTTCATCTTCTCGTCTCCTTTGTGGATCCATCACATGATGGGTTCAAAGTCCTCATCCCTTTGCAAGCATGTTGTATGTTGGACGCCAAGAAGGCATGGGTAGTTTTCTTTCTCTTCAATCAACCTTAGGTAGCTTAGTGGCAATTATTGGTTGTCCCTTACAACGGACTCTTAACGTCGTTGTAATGTCCATTATATATAACAGGTCACATCAGTCACATATGAGTCAAATAAAGAGTCAATATTTTATTATTTAAAAAAAAAAACCTCGAATAAAAGTAAAATAATGGTCGTTATTTCCATTATAACGCTAAGCCCATTTTTTTTTCTTCTTGTTTTGGTCATTATTTTAATTTTGAAAGAACGTAACAGGGTTGAGGTGTTACTGTTATAACGGTAGGTCGTTTTATAAACCATGGTTTATTGGATGGACTTTCTAAGATTTCTCCAAACCTTTGTAACAATTATTGGTTGATAAATGGCCCTCCACATACAGAAACCATAAAAAATAAAAGTATAAAAATAAAAAACCTTCAGTGGAGTGAAACTGAGGGAGAGGGAAAAAATTTATGGACATTTATAGGCAAGAATCATTTCTAGAAAACTTTTCCAAAGACAACCATACATGGCCTGAATTGAAAACATAAGAAATATTATATAAAGGAAAAATGATCTGAAAAATAAAAAAGCAAAAATGATCTTAAATGAAGCACAATAAACAATGGATAACTCTATCCAGATCGGACCTGATTAACACTTGGACCAAGATGTGTGTTAAATAACCATTTACTCCAAAAGATCGACCCGTTGGAGAAATGCGAAACAACTATGTATACCAACGTGTCGTCAGGCTAATATAACACATACGCGAGCACACACTATTCACTAACACGCCCTCTTAACAGAAATATATTCCATTAAAAACTTGAACCCCCGACGTTAAATAACCATTTACCACAAAAGATCGATTTGTTGGGAAAAGATAAAATAACTATGTATACCAATGGGTCGTCAGGCCAACACAACATATGTGCGGGAACACACCATCCGCTAATTGGGCTAAGCAGACTCAACCAAGACCACACTGACTTAGATCTATTAATTAATAATTGGGTTCAGAAAGATTAACCAAACCAAATTATCGGGTTCAGGTACACGGGTACCCTTTAAGACCCATAAATATATGGTCGCAGGATATCAACATAGGATCACTATTTGTACTCCAGGTACCTTATATTCCCCAATCATGTAAAAATTTCTTCCCATTTTGCATGTGTAGGGCCCACATATCCTCCTTTTCATTGAAAAAAAAGGAAAAATCAGCATCAATTATATTGTAGAAAAAAAAAACAACCATGAACATCAGATATGCTAAAAACTAATATCAATGATTGTTAAAGCAATTTCTCCATATAAAAAAGACACTTTTTAGGCCCCATGTTTCATGGATAAGGACTTGTAAAATATTTGAATAAATCATTTTCATAATCAAGGGCAGGATATAGGATAAAAAGCTTCATATGGTCTGTCCACTTAAAACCCATCAGGTGTCTACGCAGACCGCAACCAACCACCTTTCTTCAAACAAGACCCGGGCTACGTGTACGTGCAGAAGGACGCCGACGTGGCGATCGGACGGTCCGGGACCAATCAAGTGGCCTTTCAATACATGTCGTGTTTAATAATGCGCTTCTTCTTTTTTCTAAAGCTTAGGACACAAAAAGCGTTGGGAGCACGAGTTGATTTGTTTAATCGATACGATGTATCTTAATTACCCGGATCTCTTTGAGATCGGTTCTTTTATTCGGAAAAATATTAAATAAATGGGTTTTTTGAGAAGATCCGATTGGCCACTTAGTACCCGAAAGTGATGGTCGGTTATTGTGCTTGGCAGGTCTCCATTGGCTTGGCTTTGGCCATGGGACATAGGACTTGAGAAGCCATGGCATGTAGTGATTGGATTTACTATGTTAGGTGAGGCATTGAAGGGGTAAATCTAGGTTAATTATGATCGATATTAAGGTAATTTGCAGTCTATTTCTATTCTTATAACCCATGGAACATGGGTGATTCTACGGGCACACATCTCATGTCGGCTGCCCCAGCCAAACCGACCTACTACATGTCGGCTCTGATGGCCAAGTCCAACAAGGCAAATTTTCTGATGATCAGCCCATCAGAGCCTGACATGTGATACACCGTGTCAGCCTGATCAACCGAAATCCGCCTGGGCAAATGCAGACTTAAAACGTGGGTGCCCAGGACATCTTGGCTTGTGGGTGCCCAGCTTAAAGACGTGGGTGCCCGTAGAATCACCGGTGGAACAACTTTAGTGTCGGGATCGTTTTTTGGCTATTTATTCCTAAATGATCCCTACAATATCTAATATATGTTGAAGCAAAATAGAGGCATTTTTGTCATTGTAGAACTCTTTTCTGCCCGTAAAGGTAAAGCTTTAATTCTTTTGTGTGTAACTCTTAGATTAATATTCCTATTTTATTAGGGTATTTTGCAACACCCCTAAAAAGTGAAAGTAATTAGTAATACCCCTTCTTACTTTCAAACTTTAGTTATACCTCCTTTGACCTAGTTTAATTGTCATTTGAGTCACATTAAAACATGACATGCATCATGGGCCTGGGCCTGGTAACGCACCTACAAAAGAACCAAAATATCAAGTCAATTTTAATTTAAGTCAACGTACCACTGTCAAGTGAGGTCAAGGGAGGTAATCCAAAAGTTTAAAAGTATGAGGAGGAATTGCAATATACTTACATTTTTCAGGGGGTGTTACAAACTTCTTCTTATTATTGTATGATTCCACTTAAGAAACCTATTAAGCTGAAAATCAATCAAATCAAATGACACTAATTATCTCACTTGCGAGTTCAAAACACTTTTCGAACCCTCCCGATGGTGCGGACACGTGACCTATAGAAACTCGTTAGTTGTTACCCACCTCGATTCAAATGCTTACGAAAACATAACACCTGTACGCGACGTGTTTTCACTATAGTGAGAGTTTAAAAAAACACTAATTCGCATAAAAAAGAAGACGAATAATTTAAAAAAAAAAAATTAAAAATCATATTGTTAGGTCATGCATGAATTAGGTAGATTTTTGGTCTAAAAGGCGACGACACGTTGAATGGTTGGTCCCAACCCCTCCACATGTGAACATGTAGGGCACATGTAGACCATCTGATTTAAATATAACCTAAGACCGAGTAATTAACTAAGTAAATAATAATATTAAATAAAACTAACGGTCTAATTTGTATCGCAGCGGAGGGGACCGTGCGGCGCTCCGACCAAGTCCTCAGATTGACTGGTTTGTAGTCAACACGTTAACATGTGGTGACAAGTGAAAACCGAACCCGTTACGATACAAAAATAAAATCTAGCATCTGAAAATCAAATTAAACCATTTTTTTCCTGGCCTTTTCTAGGTTTTCTTAATCAAGAAGTCAGGAGAAATGTTGACTGTCGGAGCTAACCAAGTCAATTTGAAATTTGTATAGCTAATAACAAGCTAGCACACTCCCTAATGTTCCGCTCCAAACAAATGGAAAAGTCAATCAAATCTTAATTGTATACACTTTTAAGGGTTGATTTGTCAATCTTTCTGACTAGACGGTTGAAAATAGACTCCTTCTAGAACCTTTTTCATAGAATGGTATATACGAAAAGAGTAAGACTTTGAAGGCCGATGACAGGGTGCAATAGGAGCCACGTGGCATACTCTTAGAGGACTCTGACCGTATGGATGTTTGGCCAATCCCTATATTGACCTACAAACAAACAATCAGCTTGATTTGTGATTTCAAACCTTTGGATCTTTGTACATCAAATAATGGTCAACAATGCTGAAATTTACCACGGCTAAAATCAACCCATGAAAACAATTCCAATCCAACGCCTAGAAATCACTAATCGGGTTGATTTTTGGTTTGTAGGTCCAACTAATGATTGGACAAACATCCATACGGTCAGAGTCCTCTAAGAGTGTTCGACATGGCTCATATTGTGCCCTGTCATCGGCCTTGATGACAGGGCCTGTCATCAAAGATTTATTTATACGAAACTGCATGCAAGAGTTTGCGACTTGGTGACGTTAACGTACTAGTTAATGGGGTCCCACTTAAGAGATATGTGTTTAATCTGATCAGCCGATCGTAACCATCTATCATACAGAACAATTTATTTTATATTTTTAATCACATGTATTTGGACGGTCAGAAAAAATACAACAAAAAACCCTATAAAAGAAACCTGTAGAACAGATGATTATAACTATCCATTTGTGACAGCATAGAAGATCTCTTTGGTGGGATCCACCCTCTTCCTTGCACTTCTACCAGTATGAGGATGGTGGACTTTCTTTAGTGTCTACATTACGGGTATCTTAGATTTCCTCTTACTTAGCCTTCTCCACGTAAAGAAGGTTGAAGTTGAATTACCTAAAACTACAATGTCCATAATACCCTTCATGTGAAAGAATCAAAAGCTCATCTTTTAAAAGGTGACAAGGAGATCTTAGTCATTTGGGAAGGGTCCTAACCAGTTTACAAATTTTATTCAGGAATTTTACTATGAGATGAGATGAGATGAGATAATTTAGTCAAAAAAAAAAATCAAATCCCATGGCTAGAAATCACACCAATCGGGCTGATTGTTGGTGTGTAGGTTCATCAAGTGGTGGACCAATCATTCATGGGTCAGTGAAAACAGAAAGTGTGCCAGGTGGCGTATTCCTATGCGTTCCACATGGAAGATGTTCTACAGAGTAAATTTTTTTTCCGTGACTTGAGTAATCTTTCATTATGTGGAGGCTTCTTTTGTCACTTCATAATTTAGTGGCAGGTACAGTAATTTTTCCAAGCTTTCGAAACTTCCAAGCAGTTTAACTATAAGGCCCACTTTAAAGCCGAGCCGACAAAAACTAACGAGCAGGAACACAGTAACAGCGTCAACGAACAGTAACGGAAGGCACAATCTGTTGAACCGTTCCTGGTCGTCAACTACCAATACCGTTAAAGTCAGTTTACGACAGTGAATCTTCCGAATGCGACGAGTAGACCTTTGATGACGGACCACAAAATGAGCCACGTGGCCAACCTTTAGAGACCAATGACCATATGGATGTTTTCCCCATCCCTAGGTGAACCTACATACCAAAAATCAGCCTGATTAGTGATATCTAAACTTTTGATCTGACTGCTCGAAATCCCACGGTGAAAACTAACCATGAAAAAGTACTCCAATTCGAATGGTTAGAAGTCACTAATCAGACTTATTTTTGGTACATAAGTCCACCTAGGTATGGTCCAAACATCCATACAGTTAATGTTGTGCCACGTGGCTCATACTATGGTCCGTCATCCACGATGGTCATCAGAAATCTACTCCAATGCGACAAATTTGCCGTTAGGAAATTAAACGGCAAACTGCCAAAATCTCATCAAATACCTGAAAAGTTCTCATTTACCAAACTACCCTCATTCAAATAAAAATTGCCAAACCCTATCCTTTTTCTTTTCTCTCTTTTTCGTTTTCAAATGGTTTCGAAATTTCTCTATAAAAATTCAAAAAGATTTCTAGGTCAAGCAGTGAGCAGTGGTTGCCTCGTGAAGGCATCTATTTGTAGAGGGAGAATCCTAAGACAGGGATTATTTATTAGGTCACAGAAATATGCAAAATTTTGAAAAAAAATTCTGACGGTGGCCGCATGGGCAATTCCTTCATTTTGGCCACGTTCAAAGAACTTAAAGGGAGGGGACCCTTATTTTCTAAAATAAGTAAACAAAAACAATAAATGACCAAAATGTAATTATTTCTTCATTAATGATGTACAGTAATTTTACATATTTTATTAAATACCTAAACTACCCTTCAATTTCTGTACTCGTGGATGCGCATATCTTACATGTGTGCGGGAAAGAAAAAGATTATATGTAATTTACTCTAATTATTTCCTAATATTACTATAATTAGCATTTCGGAATTGATTCTTAAAATTCATGGGATATGTGTCGAAAAAATTCGAAAGAAACCCAATTAAGCAACGCACATCCTCAAATAGTGTCGGTTAGGTATGTAATGTATCCCGCACGATTAATCAGATAATGCGTCTAGAACCGTTGACTTGTATAAAGAGTCGGTGCCGATGAAATTTAGCAAATTGTGGGATCATCACGAATCTACCAATGATATTCGAGAGAAAAAACCAAAATCGAAAAAATTTGTTTTTGAGACAGATGTTGCACTCTAAGAAAGATATACACCGTAACGCTTCGAACAGTAATTACTACAATAATTATGATGGTGACGACAGTTGTTGATCTTCGTGTTACGGCGTGGAGCACCGTCAATTTTGGCTAAGGATTTTACCGTAAGAGTAATTCTTGACAGTGCAAACAGAGGACTTTCCAAGAGGTTACCCATGCAAATATATGTTAATCCCCGCAAGTCTTAATTAGTCAGCCTCTCCAAATATACCAAAAATTCATTATATCACGCAATTTGAAGATGGAAAGGCATACAACCGCCTTCCGAAAAAAGCTTACCAAATTGAACAATGCGGTTTCGATATTATTGCGACACCCCTATAAACTATGGTCACACCTTTACAGTTGTCCAATAATAAAATGACATCGGGTAGCTTCCTCAACTTGCAATTGAAATTGTCCTTAGTTTCTCGGAAAAAGTCTCAATTTTTTTCTGTATGCTCCCTGAATTGGCAAATCACCCAAGTCTCGTTGCAACACATGTTCTATACACCCGACATGAAAACGACTATCTCCTAATTCTATATTCGGATCCCGACTTATAAGCGTACTCTGTATTTGATGCAATGCAAGCTATAAGCTCGTATATTCGAAAGAATATAAAATGGTTTCACTAATAAATTATGACCGTCTCGGCTTTTTTCGCATTTTCCTATTACTAAAATCAAATTTATATAGAAAAATAAGCGCTAATGACTCAACAAAGTTTATTTTAAATTCAGTGAGGGGTATGAAAGGATATAATTACCATTTTATAAATATACAAGGTTATTTTGGTCATTGGAAGTTTGAGTATTTTTTTTAACCTGTGGTAAATTGGTAATTTTTGAACGTTTTAACGGCAGGGATACCCTGAATAGCAAAAGTTCCAAATCTCTATGTTCTCCTTCTCCATCTATAAATAACTCTCTTAGTCCGTTGCCATTCTTTCCCTCTCCCTCTACCGCTTCTCTGTCTCTCTCTCTCTCTGTTTTTTTCCTCTCTCTCTCTCATTTCTCTTCCAAGCTTTCCGAGCTCTTTTTCTTTCTCAATCGCGTGGTGAATAGGAGGCGTTTTCGAAGCGAGATAGCTCAGAACGACAAGGAATCGGTTAGCTCCTCCTCATTTGCTTCGATTTGTTGTTACTTTATTAGCTTTTGCATTATATATAGATTCCTCTGTTCTTCTGTTCTTCTCTGAAATCTTTAGAGTTCTTGAGGTTTCGTGCAAGGAAATACTGTTTTTTGTACTTCAATCGGATGCATATGCGCCTATTTATCTAACTGTGTTTCGAAAATTTCGATTAAAAACTGAGATTCAACGTAATGGATCTGGTTTTCTTCTTGAATACAAAGATTGCCATTTTCGAAGATCATGTTAACGTTTTCATGATTGAAATATGGTTGGAAGAAGAGAGCGACTTAGTTCTTATATCCAGACGAGATTTTTCTCTAACGTACGCTACTTAATCGGAGAAATACTGAGAAGAGGTTCCTGGAATTCTCAGCTCCGTTTAACCGCCATAGTTCGTATTTTTTTACCTTTTCTATTGCGGCGCATGTTAGCAAAAATGCTGCACCATTAAGTTTAGTCGACGTCCCCTGAAAACGATGTTGTTATCCTGAGGAAAACATCCTCTTTAGAGTTATTACCGTCAGATCATCCTCGGGTCTCGTGTATTGTGTGTAACGAAGACCATCCAACGTTGTCGACCTACGGAGAACATTGTCCTCAGATGACGACTATTCACCGTAAACTAAAACGGTTGGTGTTCGTTGTTCCCTTTCCGAGGGAACATTCAATGAGTAAAACAAAACGACCAATACAATGACCAGAATACCCTTACGTTACTTAGTTCAATATTTGATGCGTGCGGGGTATCACAGGCATAATGTAATAAAGTCTTATTTATTATTTTTTTTCATTTTTAATGCATTTTCTCAATTTCTTCGACTTTCGTATTTCGTATGCAGTCCTTTTCTGTGATTTTGTTTTCAAAGAAAATAAGATTTAAGTGTAAAAACCGTAGTTGGCCCACAAACACGCTGCTAAATGACATTCAGCCAAGTGGCCCACGGATCAGCTGTCCAGATCAATAATTAGGTGGGCCATGTGTGTGTTAAATGGGTTGGTCCATGGACAATCCATCCATTTTTTCCTCCTCAAAGTTTAGGCTGTTACAGGTAATTTTAAGGCCTGTTTGGAAAGCTCACGTTTTCGGTGCTTAACCTGGTTCAGAGAGGGAAGAACCCGTTCCATGTTGCAATACCTTTTCAAAAAGCCGACTCTTATCCTATTAATAGCAAAATCTCAAAAGCAGAGGCCGTAAAAGGGTCTCATACAGTTACCAAACACAGCCCAGAAGGACTGGACCTAAATTGGCCCCATTTTTCAGGTTTCCAAACAGAGTTTTAGGCTGCGTTTGGGATTGCAGTATCCCGGGCTTATAACTTTTTGCTATAAGATGATTTTGTTATTTAGAAAAATTATTTTAAGTTTAGAAGGGTTGTTTCTTCATTTAAAAAAATAATAAAAGATTAGAAAAATAATTAAAACGTTTATAAAGTTTCACTTAAGTTTTGAAACTGCTGTCCATAAAAACTATTAAGTTAATAAAACTGCTTCCCCTTTTAATACATGGAAAAATTTATATTTCTGACCTATTTTAAACTGCCAGATCTAGAAAGTAAAAAAAACATCTTTTTACCTTATTTTTCACAATACCAAATGCAGCCTTAATTTACCCCGGACTGATCGAATGACTCACGGTATTCTTACTAATAGATTACTAATGGACGTGGGACCCACATGCATTATCATCCTCACCAAAAATCAGTGATTTTTAAAACTTTTAACCCTACTAAATATGGCCTTAAATTTAACGGTGCAGATGGATGGTCTAAAAAATTTCAATTTGTAATCCACTTTTCACAAGGCTGCAAATGTGATAAAGGGTTGATTTTTTGTGAGGTTGATATCCATGTTGAGAAGAATATAAGCGCAAAAAAGCTAGCAATTAACTTATCTGCATGTGCGACACATGTCCGTTAATCAATTAGTAAGAATCGCGTGAGTCATTCTATCCCTATAATTTAATATTCCTTAAAATGGTCCCTTTTTAAGACCGACTACCAACTAAAAAAGTATTCTGTTTTAATTTTAATAATTTAGTTTATATTACCTTTCTTGGTAGTTTCCTCACCATTTCCTTTTTTTTTTTTCTTTTTTTTTTTCTCGTCTGAAGTGCGTGTAAAGCGTGTGTGGATGTGGCGTCCATACAAAAGCTTCGGGGTCGGAGTTCTGGATGACTATCTCTTTCAGTTACACGTAGCATTTGCTGAGTGACCAATTATTTCTTAGCCTTTCATTTTTTTTATCCCCTTCGTGGTCTATTTCTAGGTTTAAAGAGGATAAATTAATTCAAAAGCTCCTTGGTGTACGTACGCGTGTCCTGTTTACACGTACTAGGCGCTTCCCGTGTTATTTGTCCAGTTGTGGGAGCATAACTTGTTGCTGTGTAATGTGGACTTTTGGTGGTCTGTGTTCCAACTCTTTAGAATGTCTAGTTTCTGGATGGAAAGTTCAGACGTTCTTTTTCTTTTCCTTTTTTATCCAATACGTTCGTGAACTCTGATTGGGCTAGTTTGTACCTCCACACACTGGTAGGCCAAGGTACACTTTGGCTCACTTGTGTTGACTCCCTCTGCAGCCAAATTGGATCACCGCTTCTTTTCTTTCTTTCCTTTTCTGGGTCTCTCTTTTCTAACCCTAGGTGGACTTATAGTCCATAAGTTAGCCTGATTAGTGAATTCTGTGGATTGGTGTCGTTTTCATGGGTTGATTTTTGACCATGGACTTCGAGTATTATTTCAGGTACTCAGATCCAAAGGCTAGAAATCACCAATGAGGCTGATGTTTGGTATGTATGTCTACCTAGGGATGGGCCAAATACTCATACAGCCAGTAGTCTATAAAAGCCTGCCACGTGGCTCATACTGACGTACATCAGTAAAGTTTTGTTCTTGGATGTTAACTATCATTTACTCTAAAAGCTTAAGATGTTAGAAGGAGGCGTAACAATGTATATCAAATGGTCTACAGGTCTAACATAGGCGAAGTGATGGCCACACAACCAAATAACACGCCCCCTTAATACTTTGCTGAGATTCCAACCTACAACCACAACAACCACTTAAGCTTTTAGAGGAAAGTGGTTGTCAACATTAGGGGCCGGAGGACATCACCTAAAAATAAAGTACAAAAATGGATCAAATTTTACCTTGAATTCCCTCGAGGATCTGTATGGTTATCATGAATAAGTTTTCTAGAAATGACTTTTGCATATTAGGCTCTGTATGGTTGCCGTGATTAAGTTTTCTAGAAATGATTTTTGCATATAAATGTTATAAAACTTTTTTCATGTCAACACTTTCTGACATACAAATTCTTTTTCCGTCAACACTTGTAGAGGCAATTTTTGAAAATTTAGGCAAAATGTGTTCTACTTGCAAGGTTTTCTGTTTTTTTTGTTTGTTTTGGTGTTATAATGGAAAAAAATGTAATGGGTTAGGGTGATACTGTTATAACAGCTGTTATATTTGCCTAGGGTCCAGATCTTTACTGGTCTTCATGATCTTGTGGTGAAGGAGTGTCAATGGGTCGGATTGCTCTGATAACCCGATCTGATTTGATAATATCGAGTCTGGACCTAGGAATCGTGATCCAATAAGCTATCAAATTGGTTCCTGATCTACCCATTGAATATGAACGCTTCCTTCATCAATCAAGAGCACGAGTAAAACTAATTGTAGAAACTGATCCTCTCTTCTTTACTGAATTCTTATTAGTGTTTCTCTCTTTTGTGCATGATGCTCTCTGCATGCCTTCTACTGAATTTTGCAGACTCACAACAATGATTAAATGGCCTTCGCTTCAACAATTTAGAGATACAAAAACATTAAATCCTCATCACCAAGTGCAAAACTCAAATTTCATGCCTGAAATGCCCTTCTTATTCTGGTCATGTATTTGTTCATGTCTAAAATGCCATACTTTGTTCATATACGTGGTGCATGTTTGTAGGGTTTTTTTTTGGAAGAAGTGTCAAAATAGAAAACTTTCAGCCCAAAGGGCAGTTTGGGAAGATTAGTTTAGAGGGGCAAATTTGAAAATTGTGATAACTCTTAAGGTACAGTTTGGAGAAAAAAAAATGATGTTGAAAAAGTCAGATTTGCCCATGGGATTTTATGAAATGAGGGTAAAAAAAAGAGCCTAGTTGAGCAATTGCCTCAATAGTATAGATTTTCATTCCTGAAATACCCTTGCAGTTTTTGTATTCCTTTATGCCAGAAGCGCTATTGTTACTTTGTTCATGTCTATTTTTTATGCTATAAATGACATTACTGTCTAGTCATGTATATTTTCGTCCTAAAATGCCCATGATACAAACTTGTAACGTATCCTTTTGTTTCCCAAATAATCCTGGTCAATGGAGGTCAAAATTTAGGTATGACTAGTCAAAATTCATCAACTAGTCAAAATTGAAAAACCACAATTAAATTTAAGGCAAAATTAACAAAGTTCGTCAAATAGTAAAAAAAATTTACCCTACATACCACACACAAGTAAAACTTTGATGACAGCGGGCTATCAGCGAAGTCACTGATTCTCGACAAGTACCCAAGTGCTTTTTGCCACATACCCAAGTGTTTTTTAAATTTTTTTATTACAAAAGCGAAAAAGACATACCCCAGTGATTTTACCCCCAGTAATTTTTAAGTTTCTTAAAAAATTTATTACAAAAGCAAAAAACTGGCAAAAAGTACTCGGGTACATGCTGAGAATTCATTGGTAGTCAGCGGCTTCATTAACAGCCCACTGTCATCAAAGTTTTACTCTCCACACACACAAACGTTTTTTTAACTGGCGGTAATGAAAATTTTATTAAAAGAAATAGAATTTTTTTTTGATTAATAAAGGCATTATGGCATTATTTTATTAAAAGAAATGGAAATTAGATTAGAGAGAAAAATAGAGGAGGGCTGCATCACCATAAAGATAGACATCCCAACTAGGTCGGCATCCCCATCTTCATCAATCATTTGCACAATTCACCGAGGACCCATCAAGGGTTAGCAAATCAAAAGTAAGTCCGGCGTGGGTCCTCAATAGCAGACAGAAACTCGGGCCTCGAGTCCCACCATTGGACACACACAAAATGATTTTTACTAAATGATTTGCATGATTTTTATGTACTTTCAATCTACCAAAGGTTTCTCATTTCAATCATATCAAGTTTAATATGAAATCAACATGGAGAGTTTTGGTACACTCGTTAGGATTGGGTGATATCCTTAACCGACAGTCAAAGGTGGTGAGAGTAAGTTAAAGTACGGGAGGGGGAGCTGCATATCCTAGCTAGTAATTCAGTTGAATGGAGTGAGGTGGCAGTTAGAGCAAGGCCAAATACTGTAACACTCAGTTTATTATAGTTAAGTTGGTTGTGGCTGTTGAACCCTAGCTCACGTCGGTATCAGCTGAATCAGCTGATAGGAACCCTCTACTTAGACCATCTTCCAATTCGCCATGTAATGTTGAGTCATCAACTCTAATCTCTATTACTTTTTTAATTTCCACTTTTGTTTTCTTCCTGTTTTCCCCACTTATTCTAAGTTTTCGTTTTCAGTACGACTTCTTGTTAACTAATTGTTCATTAGAGCCATACTATATGATTTTCGGGCGCACAAGTATCGCAACGGCCTTGGCCTCGTAATAGAATCGAAGAGCCGACATAGGAGATTTTTTTTTTTTTGGAGAATTGTTATAGCTTTTGAAATTACGCGTGCAAATTGACGAGCGAAAATCTTTCTTGTATTTTTTTTAAATTCATCGGTATAAATGCAACATGATTGCCTTTTAAAATAAAAAAAAAAAAAAAAAAGGTGTTCCAAGTTTTATGTTTTAATGGAATCCTAACATGGGTTCTGCTTAGCTGAGCTCATAGGGGAAAAATGCAACATGATTCAAATGATTGTTACCATACGATCAGTCACATTTTCTTTTTCGATGGTACATGATCAATCGCATCTTTTTGAAGGTGGGTCCAACCCACTCACATGCATCAAGTGTAGAGCATGGGGGTCAATTCGGAAAATCAAGCTATTTTTGAACGATGCATGAAGTGCCCTGTCGACTTAAAAGCAAGGATGAAAGTCTCAGGATCGGTGGGCTCGAATCCCGATCCAGATTGGTCCAATCCAGAACAGGATCGAGCCATCTCGCCCGAGACAAAGTGATACTCCTTTGTAAAACAGTGATCTCGGATCTAGACAGAGCCTGGTTTGGACTTTGAGCCATGCTTACTAGGTTCAAGAGTCGAGACACTCACGCTCGCGTTGTACGGTACGCACCCACGGCTCTTTCTAGTTTGTTTTGACGGTCAACGTAGAAATAGCGCGCAATACGCACCCACGACATAAATATATTCCAATGGACCCACCCGCACGTTGATTATGAAAAGTTTTTCCTGCTTTTTGTGGGCGAAAATGTGTGGGTTCGGGAGTTGGGACCATACATGTGGGATTTGAAAAGGACCATTCGATCCCTGGACCACCGCATGGACACCGGATGAGCCCATCTGACGACCTGATGTAAGTTGCGCGATTTCAGCTAGAGAATGGATGGGTAACATTGCTCGAACAGTAAAACTTCGTGGCCAGTGGACCCATCTATAATGTTTTCTATGGTCAAGTTAATGGGCCCCACTTGTGGGTCCGGTTAATCTAGTCCACCATCCTCCACCATATAATTGACTTGTGATGACATAACCAACCATATGTTTTCTTTGGTCCCACCTTTATCTATTTTAAGCATTGGGCGTACTGAACGTGCCAAAGTTTTCTTCTATATATTTGGGATCTGTTAACAAACGAAAATTTACTTGGATTTCAGGGAAAAAGAACAGACGGTTGGTTGTGTTGGAGAAGAAAGTAGGTTTCAGGTACGTAGAAGTATTTTTGTGTAGAGCATTTAGTAACTTAACATGGCAGATTTTGCACCCTCAGATGTTTTGATGCTCACCTCTAACTTTGCTGCACAGCTTTTATGCTCTTTTTTCTGTTTTTACTTTGGTTTCGTAAAATACGGTTTGCCTTCAAACCGTTTACACATAATTGGGGTATGGAAGAACTGAATCCAAGCACCCCCAATGAGTTACTGATGATATCTTCAGAGTTCAAAAGGAAAACAACCTCTGCTGCATGAGTTACTAATCAGATGGTAACTAGCGACAGGGGTTTGCTCCCTCTGGTCGTGTGTTCGATTCTGCGTACCTCTATTTTACCCTGTTGCACGTAGAGAAACTTCCGAGCGGGCTCGTGCGTGCAGTCGGAGGGATTAGTCCCATCCCAATGTGGGGTGGGACTCCCTCCGACATCCAAAAAGAAAAAAATAATAATCAGGTCCGGAAAGACTAAGGTGAGTCTACAAGGCTTATAGATGAATGCAGTCTGTATACATGCAGGGAGGGGGGAGTCACGACCCACTATATAATTAATGGGTCCCATCTAGGAGATTCCCTCAGTGAAAACTCAATTTGTAATACCCCTTATAAATCTTCTATATTAGTGAAGCCTCCCTTGCATTTTCATTCTTTTGGTCTTGCCCCCAGACAGGTTTTTTTTTGACAGACGGAGTCAGAAACATTAACCTGGTGACCGGAAATTGAAAAATTCAATAGACCCTAGTGCTGAGGGGGTTAATATTTCTGACTGGGTCAGTGATAGTAAAAAAGGAGAACTTTTTTTGACAACTAAATTTCCACAGCTCTTATGTGGATTTCGAGAATCCAACGGTGGTTGATAGTGCTGAGCTGACATTCACTTTTGCCAAAGCAAAACCATCTTTGGATTCTCAGAATCCACGCCTGAGAAAGAAGTGTGAAAATTCTGACATTCACTTTTGCCAAAGCAAAACCATCTTTGGATTCTCAGAATCCACGCCTGAGAAAGAAGTGTGAAAATTTGGTTGTCAAAAAAGGTTTTGCACGGATCACGGCCCTGATAAAAAATAGTGAATGAAAACTCGGGTGTTTTACTAATATGAAAGATTTATCAGGGGTATTAGAAGAACTGAAGAAAAAAAATATGCTGAACGGTCCTTCAAAAATCTGCAAATCAATGATCGCGACATCCATATACTATTCATAGTTCAGAAAATAGGATAAAATTTTAGGCGTCGACGAAGTTTGATGTCGGCATTTGGTCCCCAATCAGAGGTAACCATCTGTACATGGCAGAGTGGGACTCACATGAATTGACGGGAGATTAAAAAAAAAAAGATGTGTGCCATGCTGCCATTTACAGATGGCAGTCCCTGACTGGGGACCACACGCCCACATCGAACTTCGCCCATATTCAAATTTTATTTTAAGGTCGCATGTTAAACACCAATGCGATAGTGAAACGTGGAATGACAATTGCAAAAGAAAAAAAGAAAAGGGAGAACTGATTGCCAAGGTCCATACAACGTGACATCATTATTGTTAGGTTAGATAACATCATGACATCATGGTCCACCAAATCCAACAGCTCGGGGCCAATTCGTAGGTTAGATATGAGGTATTTACCACATATGTTGTTGGATTTGACACATCGGATTATGATGTTCCCAACGCTATTGGCATCAAATTCACAATTGATGAGTAGTGGAAAAATAATCCCAAGGGTTGAGTGGTGATGGCCAAGATTCCGCTCCAGAAAGCGAGAGGTCATGAGTTCAAGTCTCCTTGGGGCCACCTCTGGAAGAGTAACAATAAGTGGCTCAGTCCACATCAAAAACTCTCCCAGAACACCTGGCACGCGTCGATGGGTGACTAACGTGTCCCGGGGGTCTAGTCAAGTGCTCTAAGAGACCTCGATACACTCCGTTTTAGTAGAAAAATGATCTCAATATTTGATATGCATATGATGTGGTGATTTTCACAAGTTGTGATGAGATTGATGTGGGTCCTCGTTTGAGTAGGCTAACAATCCATTTTGCATGCAGGAGGCCTCAGTTTTGCAAGGATTTCATGGCAATGGGATTTTTTCAACGCTGGTTAGCAATCAATTGCACTGCGAGGTCACAAAAACCTTGTGGACAAAAGAGAAAATGTCGCGGTGGCATTACCGATGAACCTATCGCATTGGATGCCACTTATACTACATGGGTTGTAAGTTTTATTTACTTATTTATTTTATTTTTGCGCAAAAAATTCACAACCTACCAATTGGATACAGAAAGCCATGGATCCCGTAATTCAATGTCTAATGTCATACCTTATTGGATCAAAAAGCTTCCAACACCAATAAGATTAAATCTCATCCACTTGAGAATCAACTAGATTGAATCGCAGCCAGTTTTCTGCAGTTAAACGTGCTCGGGTGAGAGTAGTATTAGGATGAGTGACCTCTTGGGAAGTACCCGTGTTGCACCCTTTGAAACCATTTAAAACCCACACGGATAGCTCAGTTGGCTTGACAACTTGGGTATGCTCCTCAAGGTCATGAGTTCAACTCCTCCCAGGCTTACCCGATGCATGTGGTTTGCGGGTATTTGCGTGCATCAGTGGGAATAGTACTTCCTTGTCAGGGTTGTAACACCTATATATATATATACTGAGTTAAGCGTGTTTGGGCGAGAGTATTATTAGGATGGGTGACGTCTTGGGAAGTCACCGTGCTGCACCCCTCGAAACCATTTAAAACCCACACGGGTAGCTCAGTTGGCTTGGCAACTTGGGTATGCTCCTCAAGGTCATGAGTTCAACTCCTCCCAAGCTTATGATGCATGAGGTTTGCGGGTGGTTACATGCATCTGTAGGAATTAGTACTTCCTTGTCAGGGTTGTGACACACCTATATACAAATATATTGATGATCAAGGTACAATCTATATTGACTTTCGTTTTTCTTGAATTTTCAATTGTGGTGGTTATGCAGGAGAAACACCCTTCAGCATTGAGCACGTTTGATCAGATGATGAATGCGGCAAAGGGGAAAAGGATCGTAGTGTTTTTGGATTACGATGGGACCCTCTCTCCGATTGTAGACGACCCGGATCAGGCATTCATGTCTAATGCAGTAAGTAATATATGAGAAAACATTGTATAGCTCGTGAGCTACCACATTAATTGGTTGCGAGGGCACTCCCAATTTGGCCCTCATAATATATACTATGCTCCTAAAGGTCTATACTGGTACTCTTGTTTTTTCAGTATTTTCCCTCCTTTAATTTACTAAGAAAAATAGTACCATAAATTGCAGATGCGTTCAGCAGTAAGTGAAGTTGCACAGTATTTTCCGACGGCTATTATTAGTGGAAGGTGTCGAGACAAGGTAACACGAATTTAGATGGCGTTTGGTAAAACTTAAATTTCAGATCCCTGAGGGAGGGAGGGCACTTTAATGGATTAAATCCGAGGGGGGCATTTTAAAGGATTAAAATATGAAGGGCACTCAACTAAAATTTTAGGGTACTTTTGAAAATTAAAATTAAAATAATTTAAGGATTTTGAAAGTTGAGGGGGGCATGTGCCCCTCTGGTCCTTTCCTGGCTCGGCTATTGATGGTAAGTGATGGAAAGATTCTAAGATTCTCTGAAAAATATCCAATATACCATTATATTAAAGCTTTTTTTTCTAAAATGAACTTACAAAAATATCCTAATAAATATTTTAAAATACCTAATATGCCCTTATCTTAATTTTCAAAAGGACTTTTGTCTTAATCTTAACTCATTTTTCCTTTCCAGGTATACGAGTTTGTACAATTAACAGATGTATACTACGCTGGGAGCCATGGAATGGATATAATGGCTCCAGTGCGACCTCCGAAGACAGGCGATGCGAAGTATCAAACGAGAGCCCTTGATAAAAAGGTTAGCTGTTTTAGATGTTCTATGTGATTTAATTATCTACAATTACTTTTCTGTTTGATTTAAATGGTAACATGGCTGCCATGTTGTAGGGGAATGAAGTTGTGCTCTTTCAACCTGCTCAAGAGTTCTTACCTGCAATTCAAGAGGTATTTGCTTATTTGAATTCTTTTTTTTATTTTTAATATTATTATCTCTTCTGTTTTGGATTCACATACATGTTCTTATGTACAATATTTCATGTTTTTTATAGATATTGAAGGTTTTGGAGGAAAAAACCAAGAACATACAAGGTTCCATGATCGAAAATAATAAGTTCTGCATCTCTGTACATTTTCGGCGAGTTCATGAAGAGGTTTGAACTTAATTATTTTTTTGATTTTGTCGCTACGATTTAATTAGCGACAGTTAACTCCTCTTCAGGTGAAAATTGGTCAAAACGGTCAACAATTTATCAAAATTGGATGGTTTAGCGAAAATTTTCTACGAACTAATCAAATAAATTACACGAAAACTCCATAAAACATGGTTGTTTGGTGTTTAATATAGGAGGACTACTTGTTATATGCAGGATTTTTGCACACTAGAAGAGCAAGTCAAGTCTGTTCTTAAAGATTATCCTCATTTTCACCTGACAAGAGGTAGAAAGGTAGATCTTTAAACCCTTTAACTGTGTATTTGTCTGTGTTTTTGTGCTTGAAGTATCAAATTAAGAGAGTTCCCTTCATGATTTTGGTTTGCGTTTCATGTACAGGTTATGGAGATACGCCCATCTATAAAGTGGGATAAGGGTCATGCCCTGGAATATTTACTTGACACTCTAGGGTTTGGGACCTCCAGTGATGTCCTGCCATTGTACATCGGCGACGATCGAACAGACGAAGACGCTTTCAAGGTATTGATCTAACTTTAATAACAGATGGGTTGAAAGATCATTCCCCATCCTTTGATGGGTTAACTAGAAATCAGGGGAAAAATTTAGATGCAGAGGACTCTTGTGGCCTACATAGCTCATTTTTTTGGACCCACTGACCATATGGAACTTTAGCCCAAAAAAATGTGCTATAGAGGGCCACGAGAGTCCCTCTGCCTCTAATTTTGTTTTGGCAAAAGTAACGCAATCAGATGTCCACAACCGTTCCATGTGTAGACTTTTTTTATCAGAACCATTGCTAAAATCGGATGGCTGAGATGATCCAACCATTTTCCATCATATTTATAATTTGGAATTTATTGTTACAGGTTTTGCGAAGTAGGGAACAAGGTTACCCTATAATTGTGTCTTCGATCCCAAAGGACACAAAGGCTTCATACTCTCTGAGAGACCCATCAGAGGTGATGTCTTTCCTGTTGCGGCTAGCGAGATCGAGGAGAAACTCTTCTACTAAGTAGCCTTACTTATCTAATAACTTAAACCCCCTAAATATACAGTATATATAGTATAGACTATAGAAAAGAGGGAAAAAAATATATTTCAAAAGAAGAGGGAGAAAGTGAGTGCTAAAAGCTTTTTCAGGGTCTTTTGGTGCTTCTTTTAAGAGTACAGAGAGTTGCTTGTTGAGTAACCATGTCTCTATGCTTCCCCATTGTTATTAACTAGTCTCATAAATGACAATTTTCAGTGAAATTTTTGTGGTTTTGTGCTACTCCTTTTTTTCTTTTTCTTGATTGCTTAAGAGAGGATATCTACACAATCAGCGTTACAGATTCGTAGTTTCTCGTTCTCGATATAGATCTAGATAGAATTGAATGGCGAAACAGGGTTCATGTTGTAGGACCCAAATAGTTTGATATGGCATGGTTTTAACTTTGGAAGATAGGAATCATTTGTTTTTTCGATTTTATTTTATGGATGGGTATGCAAAGATTAAACATTAAACCATCGGCCTGTTTGAATCGCTATTTTTGGACCCGAAATAGTTTTTTTTCCTTCATAAAAGACTTCAAAATAATAGATTGTTTCGATGACCATTTTTTAAAAATATTTATTCCATAAAAATATAGTTTTTAAGCCAAAAAGTCATTTTATAAAAATAGAAAAAACCAGTAGGTTGTACGGCCTTTTTAGAAGATTAGTTTAAGGCTTCAAATTTGTAAATTGTGGCAACTCAAGGTATAGTTAGAAAATCAAAATTATGAACTTGTCCATTTAGAATAGATATGTAGTTATTAAGGGATTATTTTGAAAATATAGAAGAAATGACACGGAAAGTAGCTAAGTTGTTAAGAGTACAGTGTTCGTATTAAAATGGTTAAAATAGTTTATTGGAATAAGCCTAATGGTGCGGATGTAGTTCTAAATGTGGATGGAGCATCTTCTAATCATAAGTTGGCTAGTGGTGGAGGTGTCATTAGAGACTCGGTTGGTAATTTTCTCGTGGCTTTTCATTCTTTTTATGCTGAGGGCACTAATAATTTAGCTGAATTAAGAGCTACTTTGATGGGTTGAACCTTTGCAAAAAGGTTGGCATTCATAAAGTCAATATTCAGTCTGATTCAAAGTTAGCGGTGTCTTGGATCACCAATACGATCCTTGTTCCCTAGCATTTAAAATCTTGGTGGTGGGAGGTCATGAATGCTCTGAAAGAATTTGATTACTCTATTAATCATATTTATACGGAGTCTAATGCAACTGCTGATTATATGACGTTTGAAGGTCTCTAAGCTATATATTATAAGGACTTTAACCAGAGCGTCCCTCATAGACTAGCTGGCTTTATTTATATGGATAGGATTGGTACCCCTTATATTAGAGCTTAGCTTTGCATTATTTTGTTAGCCTTGGCTCTCATGCATCATTTTCTTCTTTCAGTTGTTAGCCTTTTGAGGGGTAAGGTGCATACATCCCCCCTTATCTAGGTGTACCTTTGAATTTCATTAATAAAGTTCTTCTCCCTATGTGGAGATTCCTCCCCAAAAATTTATTTGCACCCCACAAATTGTGAAAGCACCCCGACTAAAACATTTCTAACCACCCACGATGACCGTCTCCGATGACAATAGGAGCCACATGGTACACTTTTAGAGGATGTTGACCGTATGTGTGTTTGGCCAATCCATAGATGGGCCTACAAGTCAAAAATCAGCTTGATCGGTGATTTGTAAGCGTTGGATTGGAGTCATTTTCATGGGTTGATTTTAACCGTAGGAATTTGGGCCTATTGCCCATTATATTTGGGTACAAGGATCCAAAGGATTGAAATCACTAATCAGGCTGATTTTTGGTTTGTAGGCTCATATAGGGTTTGGCCAAACATCCATATTGTCAGTGTCCTCTAAAAGTTTGCCACATGGCTCATATTGTGGGCGGTCATCATGGGGTCAATGAAGTTTTACTCTTGGGTGCTTTCACAATTTGTGCCGTGCAAATAAATTTTCCTAAAAAGTAATTAAGTATTTATTAAGGGACTATTGAAAATGCAATTAACGGTATGAGAATGGATGAGTATGTTAATAGGGTATTTAATGAACTTTTTTTGTTCTTGGTAACAAGAGACATTAAGGAACTAGCTAGTAGGTTTCTATGTCTTTTTTATAGGCAACTTATACGTCACGTGGCAACCTAAATTTTGGCTTTAAAATAGTCAACGTCATGTGGAAGGTTAATTTGGTGGGATGAATCTGTAAATTATGGCAGCTCAAGGCACAATTTTTAAAATATGGAAGTAATGTTGTTTGTGTGATTGATCTTTTTCGGTTCTCTCATTTTTTTCTGTTTCATGGAAGGTCAATTTTCAACGGGAGCTCATATTTGCACACCCCATTTCCTATCCCGGTGGACTCCTAGTCGGGGCACACCCCAAAAAGAGAGATCTCTCTCTAAAACTAGGCTGACTGTTACCGTCAAATGAGCCACGTGTCACATTTTTAGAGGACACTGACTATATGGATGTTTGACCAATATCTAGGTGGACCTACAAACCAAAAATCAACTTGATTAATGACTTCCAAGCGATGGATTGGAGCCATTTTTAACTGTAGGAATTCGAGCATTATCGACCATTATTTGGGGTGCAAGATCGAAAGGTTTAAAATCACTAATGAGGCTGATTTTTGGTTTGTAGGTCCTCCTAGGGATTGGCCAAACATCCATACGGTCAGTGTCCTCTAAAAATGCACCACGTGTCTCATTTTGTGGGCGGTCAGTGAAGGTCATGGTCAGCCAAGTTTTAGAGAGATCTGTCTTCTTTGGGGTGTGCCCCGACTAGGAGTCCACCGGGATAGGAAATGGGGTGTGCAAATATGAGCTCCCTTTTCAACAGGGTCCATTCTTCAAACTAAAATAGGAATTGACATGCTCAATAGACTAGCTAGCATGACCCGAACCAGACCCCTTTACATCCCTACTTTGTCGATGTGAATGCCTTGGAAGAGATTATACAAGTTTTCTGTTTGTTACTGGACCGACCCGATTCCCGATTTTACCCATCTTTCTAACTATAATCGGAATTGACATGGGTCTTGATAGACTAACATGACCCAAACAAGACCCATTTGCACCCTTACCTTGTCGATGCGAACGCCAAGATCATTGAAGAGATAATATTTGATTCTATAATTTTAAAGAGACAACAGTAGAAGTAGTCTTTTAATTTCAAAATTTTCTTTATAATTCTTCTTGTATTGACTACTTAGCCTTTGGTAGGTAAAGACAATGACTTCTCAAAAAGGTTGATTTATAAGCCCAAACCCAGCCTGATGGGTCTATAAATACAGCTGAGGCCCAGCCTTATAATGGGTTGGGCCTAATAGCCCATCGTGCCAGCTCAGTTTATTACCATCCCTAAATGTCGAATTTGGGCCTGAGCCAACATAGCCTGGACGATGAACAACCCCATCCCATGGATATGCTGAAGGAAAGATTGATTGAACTAGGTTTGATCTTCTGATTGTTGAATTACAAACATAGAACATGAGAAGGACTATTCATCAAAGACCATGCTGACCTGTAGTAACAAAATTTTCCTTCAATAGGACCAAAGTGCCTTTCACATCTCTTTCCATGTGCCCACTCACTAACTTCCACATGGCATGCCTTTGGTAGAGCCTAGAGGGTCGTTTAATTTCAATTTTTTTTTTTTTTAATTCTTCTTATATTGACTACTTAGCATTTGGTAGGTAAAGACAATGACTTCTCATAAAGGTAGATCGAATTCCCTATGCAAAAAATTAAAAAAAAAAATTAAACCCATCTCCCTTAGATTTCATAGCTCTCAAGGATCCAACTTATAAATTTACCAAATTTAATATGGTTTAAAAAATGGCCGTTATAACGAAAATAACGGCCATTATAACGGATTCAGACCTCCCCCCATTACGTAATGTACCATTTTAATACTTAGAAATAACAGCTGCGTTATTTTCGTTATAACGGTCATTTTTTTTTCATAGTTATTTTCTGAAAAAAATTGTTAAAAAACTTCTGTTATTTTCCCGTTTTTACCTGTGCGTTACAGTCCGTTATAACGGAAAAACGGCAATGCCCCCAGTCCATTATACCGTTATAACGACCCCTTTTACGCCTTGGATTCAAGTTCGATTTTAACTATCCAAAATATCTTGAAGAACTCTAAACGTACACCATATGTAAAGCAAATCTAAGTTGTCAATTTAATATATATATATATATATATATATATATAAATAAATCTAATCAAGCTTAGTTTCTTACATAAGAGAAAACCTGACACATAAAGGTGCCAGGTTTGAGTCGGGCCAAGCCCAGCCTATAACATATGTACTTAGGCCAAAGCCTGGGCCCACCCATTACAGGCCTAAACACATTAACACCCATAATTGGTCAAGAATAAGTATAACAGGCCAGCCCATTAGATTGGGCCAGGACTGCTAGCCAAGCCCAATTATTTAGTGAGCCTTAATTAAAAGCCGAGACCCAGCCTGATTGGCCTATAAATACAGCCAGGCCCCGACTTATAATGGGTTGGGCATAAAAGCCATCAAGCCAGCTAGATTCATAAACACCCGTGATAAACGGTCAAGTTGTAGTAGGGCCAAGGGTGCGTTTGATTGCCAATTTTCTGGTGGAAATTGTATTTTGTTGGGATCGCGAGAAAACGAGATCTTCCCATCCAAGGCTGGAATTCATTTCCGTTCTACATAGGTGAGAATTCATTTTCACTTGAAAATACACCCTTATTCTCTCACCATTCTATGGAAAAAGCATATTTTCTCAGGGTGCAATCAAACAGTCATTTAAGGCATTTTCTGAGATGATTTTCTCAAGCAAATATTCCGTGCAATAAAACACGCCCTAAATGTCGAATTTGGGCTTGAGCTTGCATAGCCTGGACCCTAGTTAGTTAATCCGCCTATTATTCACGTTTAATACGTTATTTTTTTTTTTTTTTTTGAAGAAAAATTTAATACGGCCATACTTAATATCGAAAAAACTCACTAATTTTAAGATTAAATGAATAAAACGCGTATTATTTGCGTTTAGTACACAAATTTTGTATTGTTTTAAAAAAATAAAAAGTATTAGACGGTCGTATAAAATAAAAATAAATAAATAAATCGATAAAATTCAGACTTTTAAAGGCTAAATGAATATAACACTTCAAAAATGACCGAATTTTTATATCCTGAAACGGAATTAAACTCAAACTTTTCCTGTTCCGAATCTTTGCCGTATGCCAAATTGCTAACTATGGCCTGGACCATGTACAACCCAAACCCATGGATATTTTGGAGGAAAGATTGATTGAACTAGGTTTGATCTTCTGATAGGTACATTACAACCAGATCATAGTGACCTAAAATAACAAAATTTTCCTCCAATAAGACCAAAGTGCCTTTCACATCTCTTTCCATCTGCACCACACACTAACTTCCACATGGCATGCTCCAACCCCCACCACCATGTGCACAAGTCAACTTACCCTAATTCTAGGGTTGTTGTATGTGCATGGCAAGTTCCATAAAGTGGAAATCCTTTCTCTTTATATCCTAAGATCCCAAATTCTCAATCAAACCCTTAAAAAGGTGTCCTCGTCTATCAATGTAGATCTCAATAATTGAAGTCTCAAAAGTCTTTAAAGTAGATTTTTCAGTCTAAAGATGTGTTTGATCTGGTCGTCAAAGTTCAAACCGACCAAGGAAGCAAAATCTATTTTAGTCCAACACAGCTCATTGAAAGAAAAGACATAAAGTCACAACCAAACACCAGCTTAAATTTGACCCCTTTTTTGCTAATCTGTTCTGATAATCTACCCGTAAACGTGCGCGATATCCCGCTAACGAGATGTAATTAAGGTTAAAAAAATTTATAAGAAAACCCCACATCAATGGAACCAGAGGTCAATTCCCGGTCTGACCGACGGTTCGAGCTTTGATAAACTGGTCTCTATAATAGAAAAGAGAGATTAAAATTGAAATTAAATGAAAAAAAAAAAAAAAAAACAGTTTTTTGATAATTTAATGATAAACTAGGCGAATAATCTCCGTAGTCATCTTTGTTTTGCTGACCTTCAATGGACCTGAAGGGAATCTTATTAGATCAGTACTCAATATGGCCCACCTAAGAAGATCTTCTAGGATTAAAAGCTACCTTGATCATTCAATGGATCACACGCTTTTCGATGGCCAATAGAAATGGAAAATTTTGAAAAAAATCAATCTTTCATATAAATAGCATGATTTATTCACTTGGGACTTGGGAGATTTATAAGATAGGGCCCATTAAGTGGAGGGCCCATAACTTTCCACAATACGCCACCTACTCGAACCTCTTGCTTTGATACTATGTTTTTATTTTACACAGCCAAACAACACACTCCAACAACACGGATCATTGATGGTGAGGATTCACTTTCACTTCTGACAAAATAAGACTTAAAATTGATTTGTTTTTCCTGGACGACGATTGAGCTGTACCGCGCACATCTATATAACAAGTGACAGTAGTTGTCTCCCCACTTATACCACTTCTCATAGGCTTCAATAAATAAGGGTCGAGATTTTATCCTCCAACTAGACAGTGGATTTCAGCCACTCACACCCAATTTTTGTAAATACTTTATCGGGGAGTGCCATGGGCACGGGCCACCCACTAGTTCTTAACAATGTTGACCCGATCAAATGATCCTAACCATTTGATGTATAACTTCATTTCTATTCCACCTTTTTTTTTATCAATTTGTTAGCTGTCCAAATTTTAATTCCGAATCAAATGGTTAGGATCATCCTATCAATTAAAGTACAGCTTCAAAACAAAAGTTTTAGGAGGATTACATGTGGCAGCCATTTTGCTACCTCACCCTCTCTCCATGTGGAAAGTTTCTATGGAGTCACACCCTGCCACGTGGAAAAAGACTATTTTTCCTTTTCATTTCTATTTTTAAAAATTAAAATTCAACAGATGTAATTTGTAGGGGGGAGGACAATGCATGGTGGGGAATAAGCTTGACGTAGACAAGGCACTATCCTCGAACCGGTCAAGGGTCACCAGTTCAACCGCCAGGTTGATTGGGTCAACTCGCCAGATGGCAATTAATGTTTTGCCTGCCCCTTGGTGGATCACCCTCAGATTACCAATTCAACTCTTGTCTGGGTCAGCCGGGGCACCGGTTTAACCGGCCAGGTCAAGTGGGTTACAAGAATATGAATAGTTTTTCCACAGATTGTTGTGTCGGGATCAACCCAACCCGATTTTGTGACCAGGTCACTGGTTCAACCTGCCGGGTCGGAGGTATAATAACATTGGTCTGAATCAGCCACTTCATCCCTCCATGTGGCAAAAGAACCCCCCGTCTACAGCAAAGAACTCTGGAGTGTCACTCCAGAAAAAATTTTGCCTGGATTCAGTTTTTGTTGTCATGTGTATTCATGAAGATCTTAATTTCTCGCGAAAAATGTCAGGTAAAAGTTTGAAAATAGAGAAATTCATTATATTTCTCTAATTTTTGCCTTTTTTCGGGATGGACGGGAATCAACGAATACTATTGCGACACATGTCAGAAACTGATGGCTAGTACAAGAGAACCATGTGCGTGAACTGCGAAGACTCTCGTGTCATGACGCGGTTAAGCAGGACCACGAGGTAAAGGTTTGGTCGCCGGGCTGTCTCAGTGCGTGCGACTAGTCAAAAACTTCCAAAAGACCGCTTTTTACTGAAATCAAATTACATAAATATCCTTTCAAGGTACAAATATTACAATGTCCTTTTTTTATCATTTTAGTTAAATCTATTTTTACTGACCTAACTGAAAAGGAAAAATGACCTTGATACCCTTCCTTCCTCATTGTAAATACTCAATAGGTCCCACCAAGGAGGTATCTCTTACCCAATTGGATGATCTTAACCATCGGATCTAGCGCTGTTCGTTTATTGAAAAAAAGGATATTATTTTGAAATTTTCTTTATCGTGATGTGACCCATTATAACAAATCAAACGGTAACATTAACATTAGTCGTAACGTTTATAACAGACATATTCAAATCTTGGTTGTGACCTTACATTTCTGGAAAAAAAAAGATGTAACAAGGTATATCTGAGACTTTTTCAAATGCGGAAGCACGAGTTTTGTTACTCTCCGCTGCAATCTGGGCCTACTGACCGCATGGATGTTTATCCCACCACTTGTTGGATTTACACACCAAAAATCAACTTGCTTGGTAATCTCTAACCATTAGATTTTAGTACTTTTCAATGCAAGAACTTGAGGTTGAACTTGGAAAAAGAAAAGGGTAGATCTTAGTAATTTACAAAGTAAAAAAAAATACTTAGATATGAGGGGGCAAAGAAGGGACACCAAATCATAGATGAGGGTACTATTGGGATTGTGTTTGAATTAAAAAATAAAATTTCGGTTATGTTCACATGCAACACGGCTTTTTTCTGAGTAAAACTTCCATCACACGAAATTGTAAATCACACAAAACACAGCCAATGAGTTCTCGGCACGTACACAAGTGCTTTTGCAACGTACCCATGTGCTATTTTTAGGTGTACGTGCCGAGAACTCATTGGCTGTGTTTTGTGTGATTTACAATCCCATTGTGATGGAAGTTTTACTTCTTTTTTCTTGGTTTCTCACGGACGAGCCTTACGTGTCCTTGGTCGTGATCAGTGCTCGGGATTCTGCTTTTTAGACTTTTTCTCCACGACCTTTCCGTCTTTAATGAACCTTTTCTATGTGGGACCCTCTTCTGGTGTGATGTTTACCTTTTCTGATTTGATGACTCTTTGCGAATAAACTTTGATGACAAGGCCTGTCATCAAGGCCGATGACAGGGCATAATATGAGCCACGTGGAACACTCTTAGAGGACTCTGACCGTATTGATGTTTGGCCAATCATTATGGACCTACAAACCAAAAATCAGCCCGATTAGTGATTACTAGGCGTTGGATTGGAATTGTTTTCATGGGTTGATTTTACCCGTTGGAAATTTGAGCCACTATTGACCATTATTTGAGGTACAAAGATCCAAAGGTTTGAAATCACAGATCAAGCTGATTTTTTGTTTGTAGGTTCATGTAGGGATTGGAAAAACATCCATACGGTCAGACTCCTCTAAGAGTATGCCACGTGACTCTATTGCACCCTGTCACCGGCCTTGATGAGAGGGCCCTGTCATCAAAGTCTTACTCCGTTTTTGCAACATTCAATCATAGATATCATTAATTGTGGTTGATTGGTCATCGGTATCTCTTTGTACTGAGGACAACTTGTTGACGGACCAGAGTACGAGCCACGTGGCATATTATTATAGACCATTGACCGTATGGATGTTTGGCCCATCACTAGATGGACCTAAAGACAAAAAATTCAGCTGATTAGTGTTTTCGAACATTTAAATCTTTGTATCCGAAAAATGCTCAAATTCCACGGTTAAAAATCAACACATAAAAATGACTCCAATCCAACGCCTACAAATCACTAATCAGGCTGATTTTTGGTATGTAAATCTACTTAGGAATGGAACAAACATCCATATGGTCAGTGATCTCTAAGAATATTCCACATGGCTCGTACTGTTGTCTCAACGTTGATGACCGAGTCAGCAAAGTCTTTTCCTTGTTACTTACTGTAGACGCGAGGTCTCTTGTGTAATATAGACCTTAGGTCACCAGCTGTCAATGGATGTGAGTGTTTTTCTAAGATTTCTTTTTAAATTTTCTATTATAAAAGCAAAAAAAAAAGCGGTCGGGTACGTGGCAAAAAGCTCTCGGGTTTGTGCCAAGAACTTTGTGGTAGTCAGCAGCTTCGCTGACAGCCCAATGTCATCAAAAAGTTAAGCCCAAGTCTATTCTATCTATCTGGTGGGCCTTGGTTTGTTCTCTTCCAAATCATGTAGCTCATCCTAACCATTCAAATCAGAGATTCTGTTTTGGCTAATCAGCTGCAACGCCTGACAATCCGATTGTTACATCTTTGGTATTCAATCAAGAGTTCTCCCACCAATGTGAACCCATCAATATGTGGTCCTGATTGATGGGTAAGTTGCCAATCGATGGTAGGTATCGGTTATACAAATATATCTTTTGTAAATGATTTTTTCTTCTTTTGGCAGAAGCCTCAGCTGAGTCAAGCAGGCAGTTTCTCCTTTAGGTTGACCTACAAACGAAAAATCAACCTCGTCAGTGATTTCAAACCTTCCGGTCTTGTACCCCAAATAATGCTCAAATTCCCATGGTTAAAATAAACCCATGCAAATGACTCTAATCCAACGCTTAGAAATCACTAATCGGGTTGATTTTTGGTCAGTAGGCCCATCTAAGTATTTGTCAAACATCCATACGGGTCAGTTTCCACTAAACATGTGCCACGTGGCTCATAATGTGACCGGCCATCATGCAAGTTTTACTCATCTTGTTTCTTCTTTTGAAGAGGATCAAAAGCTTTACGAGTAAAACTTTGATGACAGGGCCCTGCCACGCTCTTAGAGGACTCTTGCTGCAGGGATGTTTTTCTAATCCCTAGGTGGACCTACAAACCAAAAATCGGCTTGATTAGTGATTTCAAATCTTTGGATCTTTGTACCTCAAATAATGGTCAATATGCTCAAATTCAGTGTAAAGCAACCCATGAAAATAATTCCAATACAACGCCTAGAAATCACTAACGGGGCTGATTTTTGGTATGTGGGTCCACCTAGGTATTGGCAAACATCCATACGGTTAGAGTCCTATGAGAGTGAGCCACCTGGCTCATATTGCTCCTGTCATCGAGGCCGATGACAGGCAGGCTATGACCGGGCCCTGTCATCAAGGGAGATGACAGGGCAGCAGATCTCGGCACGTGTATTTTGTACGGCGGACCACCTCGGCCTCACCACACACGTACCCAGGTGAGTACTTGAGTGCTTCTTTTTTCAAAACACTCGCCTGTGTTCGTGTGCGGTGAGGCCAAGGCTGTCTCAAGGCTGTCACTCCAATTTTACGAACTGACGCAATAAATCAAATTTCTCCTGTAAAGGACACGTAGCATCAGAAATTAGAGATGGGACTTTTATTAACAGCTGTCAGTAATAAATTAGAAAAGTGGTCTTTTGCTCGCAGAAAGTTGACTTTGGACTTCGAATCTGGACCACGTAGAGTAAAAAAAAATCTAGGTACGGACGCAAAGAGACATTTCTCTTTCTACTTGGGATTACCAAACTACCCTTCGTTCTCCTCACCTAAGGTTCCTCTACTTCATGGCTTCACATTTCACACATGATACAATCAAAATTACGAAGATAACCTTGGTTTCTCTTAGTGAACCTTGGGAGTAGAGATATTGCTGCTTGTATTATAATGGTTTCCTTAACATTACCGTTATGACCATTATAACGGAGTCAACATCTGCGTAAAATAATTGTCAAAATTGCATTATTTTAATATTGATTTAAAAATAATAATTATGATAAAAAGAATGGATTTTTTCCTAAATTACGGCAATTATAATGGCTATCTCATTTCTTTTCGGTCTTGGATGTTATAACTGTAAAAATCATAATGGGGTTGGGGAGTTACGGTTATAATGGCCGTTTTTTAAACTATGAAATACCTTTTTGCATAGATTGCAAGCCAAAGGTTCGAATTATATACCACGTCTATCTCGCATTTCTTTTCTTGATCGTGTGCTTTAATTTTTAAGCCATCCAAGATTTAATTCTGGTTAGAATTTTTTTTTTTTAATCTTGGGAGGAAAATGGAGATCCTTCAATGGCTCAGGCTCCAAGGACCCCCTTTTTTCTGACCCCTCTTGGTGTTCGTGTGCTCGGCAGTGGATTTCACAAATCCAAAGGTGGTTCTCAACGTCCCAAAAATGAAAAAAGTGATGCCAACTTGGTGCTGACAACCACCGTTGGATTCTTGAAATCCACGCCGAGCACACGAACACGAGAAAAAGGGGGTCCTTGGAGCCTCATTGTGGATTAGTGATTTCTAAGCAATTTGATTGAAGTGATTTTCATGGGTTGATTTTAACGGTTGGAATTTGAGCTTTATTTGGGTGTAAAGATCCAAAGGTTGTAAATCACTAATCAGGTTGATTTTTAGTTTATAGGTCCACCGAGGGACTAGCCAAACATACATATGGTCAGGGTCTACTAAGAGTATGCCACGTGGCTCGTATTTTGTGCTGTGACATAATAGATTCTGTCGCAATGCTGTGACAGAAGATTTACTCCGTTATGACCATTATAACGGTTGGATGGTTTTTTGGGATTTGTGTATGTTTTTTCCCTTCTTAATTATCCAAGGTGATTTTAGTAGTTTCAAAAGAGTGTTCATGGAGTGGTATTTCCGTAATTAGACCTTACAACAAGCCTCAAGGTTACGATGGTAGCTATAAATATACTGAGGAGAAGAAGCAGAGCCGCATAGATCTCACTCTATCTCTCTCTCCGAAGTGTTTTTCTCAGAATTTCTGCATTCCAGCACATTTCTGCTTCAAATTTCAATTTCTGAATCCAATTTTCCCTCAATTTGTCCATTCGATCCGCATATTTCTTTGGATCCTTTACTCTGTTCTTTTCTTTTAGCCAAATCTCATTTTAATCCCTTTTCCACAAAATTGTCTCTCTTTTTTCCTCTGATTTCACCTAATTTTCACAAACTTTTTGCCTTTTCTTCCCAATTTGCAGAAAAAGGGATCAATTTTTAGTTCCCTTTCCTGCACATTTATTTTTCCGTGCAGTCTGCAATCTCAACTTTTTTCCGGCGTAACACTTACCGGAATCATGGACGGAACCCTAGAAACCAGTAAACCGTTTTCTTTCTCCGACGATGTCGACATGCGCTCCTCCTTATCAGAACTAATACTAACGGGAGGGACGAACCCCATAGAATCAATCTTCTCGCATTGCCGACCTTCAAACACCGTTACGAACCACGTACAGGAGCCAATAGGCTCTTCCGTCTATCTCCGTCAAAGAGAGCTACTGCAAAAGTTCAGTCTTGAAAACAAGACTAACGGCGCCGTTAGTTGTAAAAAGACGCTAGCCATCCCTCAAAGAGTTCAACTTCGACAATCAATGTATTCGAATAGGAGTATAAATACATGTAGTAGGAGAAGCTCTATAGAGGGGTGAGACAAAGACATTGGGGTAAATGGGTGGCTGAGATTAGACTTCCTCAAAATAGAATGAGGGTATGGTTAGGAACATACGATACCGCTGAGGTGGCAGCGTATGCGTACGATCGCGCAGCGTATAAGTTACGAGGCGAATACGCTCGCTTGAATTTCCCAAATCTCGGGGATGAGATGAAATTAGGATTTGGGGATAGGGCAAGGTTAAGTGCCCTAAGGTCCTCGATCGATGCCAAGATACAGGCAATTTGTCAGAAGACGAAGAGAGAGAGAGCTAGTCAAGGTAGTCATGGTAGTGGCAGTGAGAAAGGAAAGGTAGATTCATTGTCATCTTCATCTTCATCGTCGTCGTTCATTCCTATCAACAAGGGGTGTAACGAAATGTTGTCGTCGTCAGAAGAATCGTCAAAGGGCGACAATTCTCCGCCATCTACTTCGTTAGATTGTCCGATGACCTCAAAGGATATTGAATTCGAAGGTTGTTCACTCGCAACAATGCCGTCATTTGATCCAGATCTGATTTGGGAAGTTCTTGCTACCTAAGAAAACTCTCTCACACACACATCTATAGTGTTGCATGGACACGGACACGAACGCTGGAGTTGGAATCAAATGCGCGGTGGAGAGTCGGATTCGTCAAGCCAAAAAAATAAAATTTGGCTATAAGTAAGCATAATAAGTGTCTAAATACGACACCACAGGAGTCGAAATCGGACACACTATGCATGTATTACGTATGTATGTGTATGTTTTTGGGGGACGGTAAAGTATGTTGTGTTAATGTATGATATATGTGGTTGAGGTTATGAATGTCTCTTGGAAATTGTAAGGGGTGGTTTTGGTTGTATGTATGTATCTACCTATTTGTTGGTTAGAAACATTTAAGAATCTTTCGCACATCCTTTGATGGACCTACATCAGCCTGATTGGTGATTTCTAGCTGTTGGATTTGAGTGATTTTTTCTTCATGTGTTTGGAAACCATTCAAGGGTTCATGATGTGTTTGGTGATTTCTAGCTGTTTGGAAACCATGTTTTTTAGAAACCTTGTACACATCAAACTATCAAAGCATGGATGAAAGTCTCACGAGAGGCCGGATTGATGGTGAAATATAATTAGGAACAGGTTCCGAGGACCTAAATTTTTGGACAAATTTTCACAGAAGCTCTCGTGCATGAATTCCGAGAATCCAACGGTGGTTTTGCTTTGGCAAAAGTGAATGCCCTCTTAGCACTGTCAACCACCGTTGCATTATCGGGATCCACGGACGAGATTTTTGGTGAAAATTTATGTCCAAAAATTTAGGTCCTCGGATCCCTACCCATTTAATTAATGTTGCTGATCCAAAAGAATTGCACTAATTGTAGAGCATGAGGACGACAAAACTATAATAATGGTTTATTAATTAAAGGGTTTGGCTGGGGGGACCCCATTTTGGCGTACCCACATAGAAGATGAATCAATGGCTGATTTTTGGTGAGGAGATCATCCTCACAAAAATTCAAATCATTCTGATATTCATATACTGGTTTAGAAGCTGAAGAATTATGGACCATCGATTTTTACCGTGTAACTTGAAAACCACATTTGATGGGGTTAGAAATTTCAGAATGGGCTGATTTTTTGTTGGGGTGATCTATATGATGAGGAGATCATCCCCACCGAAAATTCGCCATTGTTTCATCTTCTACGTGGGTACACCAAAATGGGGGTCCCCCGAGCCCGACCCTTAATTAAAAATGCATCTAAAGACATTCAAAAAGATTGATTTTAGAGACCATCGATTGATTTGGTCGAAATTTAAAACAATCATTGATTCATGATATAGCATTTTCCTCTCTCTCTTTAAGCTATTTAAATGTCATTTAATGTTGAATTGGTCCACATTAATCATCCCCCCCCCCGTCCTCTTGAACTTTCGAAATTCCTTAGATTTCCATACAGTGGAGGTGGAAACTGAGGTGGAAACTGAAATGAAATCCCAAAATTTCAATTTTTTGTTGGAATTTAGGACCATTTTATCAATGCTTGTGATTTGCCATATGTCATATGTTAAGCAAAATAAACAGAAAAATTGTTTATTGCAGTTTGAAATGGGATTGAGGTAGGGCTGGCAATCGATCGGGTTCGAGTCGGATTGGTACTGATCTGATAAGAAATCCAATCAATTCGGACCCGATTGGATCAATAAAATTCAGTTCCGGAACCAATCCGATCCATATGTATATAATATATATACATGTATAATCTCATTAGGCATATATTTAAATACTTGAATGCAATTAAATAGATATATATCGGGTCTATATCGGATCGGAACAAGGTCGATCCGGTTCCGATCCAATAAGAGATCGGATCAACAATCTGTGTTCCGGAACCGATCCGATAAAGAAAAATAAAGTTCTGGACCTAATTTTTCGGATCAGATCTCGGAGTTGATCCTATCCATTGCCAGCCCTAAATTGCGGTAACCTAGACTTATAGCTTATTGTTGTAAGCAGTGGGTAAAATTAATGGGTTTGGATATTTTAAGATGATTTTATCATTTAGAAAATATATTAAATATTAGTATGCATAGTTTGTTATTTAGAAAAGCTATTTTATGATACATTTGTCATTTAAAAAAGGAATAACTTTAAAGTGATTTTTTGTCATTCAAGGAAGTTTTTAAAGGTTAGAAGTGCAATTTTGGCATTTAAAAAGTTTCACTTAAGTTTAGAAACAGCGGTTTGCATAAGCTATTACTCAAAAACCCACGAAAAAAGTGTCGTTTCAAACTGCTAATCCTAAACCACAATAAACAACTTTTCTACTTTTTTCCACAATACCGAACACAGACTTAATGGTTTGAAATGATACTTTTTTTTACAATTTTGGTATAAAAGCAAAAGCAACGCCTAAAAACTATTTTGCTCATAGCATACACGGACCTCAGTTTCTCATCTTAAGTGAAATTTATAATACAAAATTATCCTTCTAGCTTTTAATAATTTTTCTAAATGACAAAAAAGAAAAAATTATTTTTCAGTCCATATTTATAAAAATACAGATCATTAAGTCCCATCTACAAAACTATGGACACATTGGTTTAATATTCTACCCATTAAGGCCTTTTTTAAGGTTACCATCCAATTTTTCCTGAAATACCAATACTACCCTCCAGCTATTATCAATTTGAATTGATAGCATTTGTTTGATTTGAGGCTTGGCTGCCGCATAGTATTGTAAGTCAGTCAGCTTCAACAGAGTTTAGTTCAGCTCTTTCCTTCCATTTCCTTCATCTACAATTATTTCCCTCTACTTTCTCCTTCTACATCTTTTCCCTCTATTTTCTTCTTCCACAACTCTTTTCCTCTACATCTATTTCCCTCCATGTTCTTCCTCTACAACTCTTTCCCTCCATTTATTTTCTTTATAGCTCTTTGCAACTTGTCTATGCTCCATTCAAGGTGAAGAAAGACGAAGGTGATGCCAATTTGAAAGATTTTTTTCTGATTATCTATTTTGTAGAATCTCGATTATCCTCTACAACTCTTTGCAACATGTTTATGCGTCATTGAAGATAAATAAAGAAGGCAACTCCAATTTCAAAGTTCAATTTAAAAAAGAAGGTAAGAAGAATGTGAAAAAGATGGTTATCACTTTCAATTTCATTAAGTAAGAATATTCTCTCAAGTTTTAGGAATAATATTCGGAAAATTGATTAAACTAGTACAATTTTCACCAAACTGGTTGAACTGGAGTATACCATTTTCATGATGTCTTTCTCTATTTCTAGTTTGAGTATTGAGCTCAACTTAGTTTAACCACTAACACAGTTAGACTATAATAAAGAGATGATAAGAAAATGTATTTCAACGAAGAGGAATCCTTGTAACAATGGCGAAAGGAACAATTTTTTTTAAAAAAACCACTCAACTTGCCATTTTCATAAAGTCGGTATTTATTTCTAATTTGAGTATTGAATTCAACTTGATTGAACTAATAATACAGTGAGACAATGATGAAGAGATGATGAAAAAACATATCTTAACAAAGATATGAACCCTTGTAACAATGGTGAAACGAAAAAAAAAATTTTAAAGAAACGACTCAACTTAGTTGAACTAATACCATTTTCATGATGTCTATCTCTATTTTCTATTTGAATGTTGAGCTCAACTTAGTTGAAACATTAACATAAGTAGATTATAATGAAGAGATGATGAGAAAATGAATCTCAACGAAGAAGTACCTTTGTAATAATGGTGAAAGGAATACAAAAATTTTAAAGAACCGCTCAACTTGGTTAAATTAACCAATACCATTTTCATGATGTCTATTTTTGTTTTCAATTTGAGTATTGATCTCAACTTAGTTAAACCACCACTAACACAGATTAGAATGAAGAAATGATGGGAAAATGTATCTCAACGAAGAGCCCATGTAACAATGGCGAAAAGTTTTTTTTTTCAAAAGAACTACTCAACTTGGTTGAACCAGTATCATTTTCATAAAGTTGATATTTTATTTTTAGTTTGAGTACTAAACTTTAAAACCTATAAGCAAAGCTTCACCTCTCTGATTGTTTCTATATTATAAGGCATGTTTGAAGCTCCCTTGAAGTATTTTATTTCAAGTTTGAGTATTGAGCTCAACCTAGTTGAACAGACACCATTTTCAATGAATTGGTTGAACCAATAACAATGGTGAAACGGATGTCAAAAGTATTTCAAAGGGATTAAGTCTTCAAGCATCGTAAACAAAGAATTGTACCATTGTCAATCAAGGATCATGGCATTATTGTATTTTCATTCTGAATTTAAACAACTTTAATAGTAAAGGTAACCAAAGTAGACTTATTGGTCCATCATTTTTATAAAGCAATATTAATTAGTACCAAAAAATTTCCTACGGCTTGACTGGTCGAGTCGTACGTACACTACGGACTTTTTAGTATACTTTGCGCAAAAAAAATCATTATAAGCCTAAGATGGCTATTTGTAAATGACAAGTGCATCCTAAAATATATATTTTTAAATAACACAACTATCCTATTAGCAGTAGTGGAGCCAGGGGCAAGTCTCCCCCCTCAACTTTAAAAGTTGATAATAAAAAATTCCGAAAAGGAAAAATATGTAACATGGTAGAGGTATAACGATTTTTGATACTCACCGCTACCCTCTGATCCCACTAACTTCATGGATGTTTAGCGCACCTCTTGGTGGATATACACACCAAAAATCACCCTGATAGGTAATCTTTAGCCATTGGATTTTAGTATTTATTTGTAAGGCGTGATTCTAGCCATGGGATCCAATAAATTTTTTGGGTACTAAATCAAATGGCTAAAAATCATCAAACAAGCTGATTTTTGGACTGAATGTCTATTAAAGGGTGGGATAAACATCCATGCGGTCACAAAAACTGATATTAAAGGCATCAAATCTACCTTGATACATCACGCCTCTTCCAAAAATACTCGTTTAACCTATTGCTAAAGGGAGAATGACCACCTTCTCTCAAATCTCGTCTGCGACCTTCCCTCTTATGGAATTTTGATCCCGGCATTTTTTTTATCCAGACATTCAAGCATGCTCCTAAAAACACCACATGACATACTCTTAGAGACCAATGACCCCATGGATGTGTGGCTCATCCCTATGTGGACCTACAAACCAAAAATCATCCAGATTGGTGGTTTATAAACATTAGATAATAGTCTTTTTTCATGACCTTCAACCGTGGGATTCGAGCATTATTTTGAGGTACTCAAATCCAAAGGCTATAAATTCAATCAAGCTGAATTTTGGTCTGTAGGTCCACCTAGGGATATGAACCAAACATCCATATGGTCATTAGTCTCTAAGTGTGTCACATGGCATTTTTAGGTGGTGCTCTGAAGCCAAGTTCAAAGTTTTTCTCGTCCGTGCGTCGCTTTGACAATCACTTGCCCCCCTCCCCCTAAACAAAATCCTGGCTCTGCTACTACCTATTAGTCTTAAACTAGTGTGGTTTCTGAAGAATTAAAGAAATTATAAAATAAATAGATAATAGTATACAAATAATGAGGTAGTTAACTATTTCAATATATCATTTTTAATCACTGTATCTTTTTGTGACCCTATTGTTTTGTTTTGTAATGCAGTTTTTCAAGAGGTGTTGACAGGTTTTATTCAAAAAACTTGATCTTTATACCTTTTTAGTCTTACCGTTGATTTTCATTTTTTTTTCTTCTCTCCTTATTGTGCACCACCAGTTCTATGTATGCAACATGGTAGGAGAGCCTTAATAGTTGTAAGAGCATTTTTCTCTAAAAACTCGACTTGGAAAAAAATGCTATACATCTCCAATATTAATGGCGAAAAAAGAAAAATAGAAGAAATAAACCTCCAACAACAAACAAACAATTCAAAAATTGAAGCAGAGACTATCTCAAAGCACATCAAGAGGTCAACTGCTCATCATCACCAAAAACACTTGTAGAATACATTTTTGAGACACGCGTACCACACCTCCTATTAAGCTCTGCCCATAAACATCCCCAAATAGTAAACTCCACAGCCCACCACAACTACCAACATATCCTTCCACCTCATGTAGCAGACCGGTTTAAATAAAGATAGAAGCATTAGGAAGAAAGAACAGTTGAAAAGGAAAGATGTGCCAGTTTTAGAAAGAAACGTATGAGTATTGTATGAGTATTAGAGTAACTACTGTGAAGAGAGAATGCTTGGAAAGAGAACATATGGAAAAAAAGAATTGAAAAGGAAATGTCTAAAGAAGGTTGTGTTTTGGAAAGGCCAAAAAGACATTTTGGTTTGGAGGCAAATAATGTATAATGTATAAAATTTACGTCTACACCCATTAAGAAGGTAACCAAATTGGTTTTGGTAAAAGTCATTAATGATGTTTAGAGAGATAAACATATTTTTTTAGGGTCGGGCTCCAGCTACTGCCCTAAAATGACAGGCTCTGGTTACAAGACACAATATGAGCCACATGGCACACTCTTATAGGACTCTGACCATATGGATGTTTGGCCAATCCCTAGGTGGACCTACAAACCAAAAATCAGCCTGATAAGTGATTTCTGAGCGTTGGTCTTTGTACCTAAAATACTGCTCAAATTCTCACAATTGAGATTAACCCATGAAAATAAGTCCAATCCAACGCTTATAAATCACTAATCAGGCTTATTTTTGTTTTCTAGGTCCACTTAGGGATCTGCTAAACATCCATACGGTCAGAGTCCTCTAAGAGTGTGCCACGTGGCTCATATTGTGCCATGTAACCAGAGCCTGTCATTTTAGGGCGGTAACTGGAGCCTAAGCCATTTTTTTAATGCAGGATGAAAGAATAGATTAGTTGTCATTTAAGTGGAGAGATTTTTTGAGAGACACTACAGATTTTGAATTAAAAACATTAAAGAGAAAAACATATTTATAGCGTGATTAAAGAAAAAGTTACCATTAAGGTACCTTAGGAGAGAGTGTTTTGGTGTTATGGTATCTTAAGGAATTAAGAAATTAAAAACATCCTTCACTAGTGGAGATATTCTAAGGATGTGCATAGAGAGGCGAAACATTTTACTCGATGATGTGGTGCAAAGAGAATGTGACTTGCTGATGTGGCACTCTAAATATAGAGAATGCCATATCAATTTGATGTCAATTTGATATCAAGGAAAGAAAGGGTTGCTATCGACTTCTCTACTTTAGCATAGATATATAAATAGCTTTTTTGAAGGACAAAACTCGTTTTAAATACCCAAACCCATTACATTTACCTACCACTTACATCAATTGGCTATTAGCCTGGGTTACCGCAATCCAAATGCAACCTAATGATAAACCCATCAGGCAACCTCCACTGTGAATATAAATTTCACATGCTAATGAAGATCGCTTCTCTAAGTAGCGAGCCTCGGGTGAAGATGTGTTCCAAACCTAGGTTGCAGTATGGTCCATTATAATGGATTCTTAACGTTGCCAACTTACTATTATGTGTGTTATAGCGGGTCACATTAGTCATTTTTGAGTAAAAAAAGTAAAAATATTTTTATTTTTTATTTTTTTTCAAAATAACCTTGATAACAATAAAATATTGTTATTTATAATAGCCGTTATTTTCGGTATAATGGCCAGTATAACGAAGATGTCGCTTTTTCAGGGTAATTTAGTAACACCCCTTGAAATTTGAAAGTAATTAGTAATACCCTTTGTACTTTCCAACTGTAGGAATACCCCTTGACCTAGTTCAACAATGGTTTTTTGGGTAATTTAGTAATACCTCCCTCTCATTCAAAAGTATTTTTTAACACCCCCTTGTACTTTGAAACTATGAGATTACCCCCTTTGACCACATTCGACTATCATTGACCAGCGTCGGAATGTCATGTGCATCCCGTACCGGTTAAGATTGTTAGAAATGGAACAAAATGCCCTTTATCTTTAAAACCAAAATACCCTTCTTCCCACTTTGCTAATCTCTCTCTCTCTCTCTCTCTCCAATCACCACTACAGGTTGTTGCCATCAAGGTTTAAAGGAGGCCGTTTTAACGGTTAAACGGACTGGGGGCGTTACCGTTTAAACCATTTAAACGGATTTAAACGGTCAGGGGCAAAAATAGAAAAAAATAGAATTAAACAGATTTTAACGGAAAAAGTGGCGCTGAAATTCAAATTTTGAAATTTTAAAATTTTTTAAAAAAATGGAATTTAACAGATTTAAACGGAAATTCAACGGATTTAACGGAATTAAACAGTTTTAACGGCCGTTTTTTTCACAAATTTTTTTGAAATTAAACGGCTGTTTAAACGATTTTAACGGCCGTCAAAACAAAAAAATGGCCGTTTTTTTCAAAACCGATAAAACGGATTTAAACGGAAACGGGCTTGGGGCGTTACCGTTTAAACGGCCGTTTTTAAAACCATGGTTGCCATTACCTCCGTCCCCACCACCACCGCCATCTCACCCCACTCACTCTCTTTCTCTCTCCTAAACCTAACTGTATAATCGGAAGAAGAACAAGGAGCTAGGGTCCGAAGAAAGAGAGATTAGATTTAATTTATTATGCATGCCTGTAAATCCATTGAGAGTGTTATTAGGAAGCACAAGGAGACTCTAGCAAGTAGGATATAAGCAAGATATTTGTCCATTTGGTTAAATCCATTTCCCGATCATGGCTAATGGCTATGGTACCTAGAAAAAGGAAAATGGAGGAAGTGTCTCTTTTGGAAGAGACACCGAGTGAGCATGATCACCACCATGGACGAACTCACCTAATATATATTTGAGTCTCCAACTCCCATTCCCACAGAAGTTTTCGACTGGTATCCTCTGTGATGGCTTGAGATTTCTTGGCAATTCAAGCTACCTTAGTGGTCCCTGATGAGCTATTTTGCAGCAAAGGTGTCCCTGATTAACAAGCAAAGATTCTATTTGCCCATAACAACAGCCGCATCACACAAGTTATCCCGTGCATTCAATCATGGACCCAAAGTGGGTTCAAGTTGCTGAAGTGTTGAAGTATTGGTCAACTGAGAAGGTGATGGACTCTGCTATTGCAACTAGAGTAAATCTTTATTGAGGGACATCGGCACGAGTCATGAAAGATGGCAGTAGCGGTGGCCGCGGTGGTGATGGCAACAAGTGGTTCTGATTTCATGGAGAAACAAAGAAGGATGTACTGAGGTTGAACGATGGATTAGAAAAGCAAGGGTATTTTAGTCCATTCCAACAATCTCAATTGCCATGGGATGTAGGTGGCGTTCCAACGCTAGTTAGTGACAGTCGAATGGTCAAAAGGGTTAATCTCTTAGTTTCAAAGTACAAGGGGTGTTACAAAATACTTTTGAATGAGAAGGGGTATTACTAAATTACCTTTTTTTGTAAGCCTAGTTCAACAGTAGTTGACTTGGGTTAAAAAGGACTTGAATCACAGGTCATTAGCATTGTGCTTGCAATATTATGGTCCTTTCATAGGTGCATTAACAGGCGGGGCGATGCATGTCACATTTTAACAGTAGTCAAATGACGGTTAAACTAGGTCAAGGGGGGTAATTATAAAGTTTGAAAGCATAAGGGTCTATTACTAATTACTCTCAAATTTAAGGGGGTGTTACTAAAATACCCTTTTTAAATAATGTGAGGGTTCTGTTATAACGGCAGTTTTTTTTTGTTATGACGGCCGTGTTTTTCAAATCATGCCCTAAAGCCCTCTACAATAAGTAGACCCAAATCGCGCCAAAAAGCTTATCCCTTCATGCAGCTTAAACCCTGCTAAAACCCTAACCCACACATAGACCGACCTCTCTAAGGCTTATCGCCTCAACCAGCTCAATCCCTACTAAAACCCTAACCCACAAACACCTCTCTCTCTCAGAAACCCTATCAAATGCTCCCAAATTTCGTCTATGCGATAGAAACTGAGACCAATCGATCGCCGCTGCAACGAAATTTTGGAAAATCTTCTTCATTCGTGTGGTAAGTTTTGTCATTTCCGCTTATATCTTCAGGTTTTCCGACAATAACAGAGAAAAAGGGCTAGGGTTAGGGTTAGGGTTTATTCATCGCTTCTCAGTCATTTGGTGAAGCTACTATGCCTGGTCAGCTTCTATCACTTAGATTGCTGAACGGTTCCGTCTCGGCCAGCGGTTTCTCCACCATGAAACTCGGTGCAACCTTTCAATCTTCTCGTGGAATCTCCATTTTCAGTAGAGTCTTCCCATTCAAGCTTAAATACATGGGGTTTTCGAGAAAATTAGGGGTTCCTGTGTTGCGGAACGAGGAATCTAGAGTCCGGAGGTTTTCAAGCGGTTCGTTTCGGGCTAGAAATGGTGGTGGTAGTAGAAGCGGTGATCAGAATTCGGAGTTTTCACGCAGTCGTGGTGTAGAGAGAGGAGACTTTCAGGCTGAGAGTATTGGCGGGAGAGGCGGAAAAGTGAAGAGCCTAGTCGAGGATGAAGCAGAACTTAGTGATTGGATCAGTGAATTGAAAACAGATTCTTTTCGTGTTGGATTGAACAGTGAAAGCGATAATCCGGATACTGATATTGGTAGGATTAGGGATAGGGACAGGGGTAGAGGACCTAGAGGTAGGGATTCCACTTCCTCTTTGAAAAGCCAGAGAGGTGGAAGGGATGGGTTCTCGTCAAAGAGGCGGAGAGATGGTGATTCAGATAATTTTGCCATTTCTAATAGCAGAAGCTCTCGGAGCATGACTGGTCCTTTTTCAAAGAATTCAAGGGGTTCTATGTCTGGTTCTGTCCCGAAGAGACGATCTTTTAGTGAGTCGGAGGATGAAGAGTTGCCTCCAAGAAGGAGGGAGCTTGGATCTCGAGGTGCAGTTTCTTCCCCGGTGAAGAGAGGTGGAGGTGCAGTTTCTTCCCCGGTGAAGAGAGGTGGAGGTGCAGTTTCTTCCCCAGTGAAGAGAGGTGGACGAGATTCTGATTTGAGTTATGGACGGAGTCAAGGTGGGAATGTACAGAAAGGAAGGATGGGTTCTGGAAGACAAGCTCTTCTGATCTCAGACAATGAAGATGATGATGAAGAGGAGGATGAGGATGAGGATTCAATCTCTGATTTTGGAGATTTGCTCAGCGAAGAAGATAATGAAGAAGATAGCGAAGAAGATAGTGATAAGGATGTCTTTAAGGGTGCAAATTCATTGCATGTATCGGTCAAAGAAGATAGCTCACAGCCAATGCCTAAAGTTTCAACTGGAGAAGCCAACTCTTACCTAAGTCAGACATGGTAATTTTATTTATCAGTAAAACATATTTTTTTATTGGTATTGTCCTGTACAATTTACATTTCAAATTAAACTCGATTTTTTTTATAGGTAACCCTAAACCCTAACAGGTAAAAATTAAAAATAAACTGAATTATACCTGTTAAGACTCTTAAGAAAAAATTGTTTTCTAAGTTACTTGTTATGTTTATGCAGCGTGCATGTCTTTATGTTTTTAGCAGTTCCTATTATATTCTCTATTGATTAAAATTCGATGTAGAAGTTCATAATCATTTGATGTATGCACTATTAACCTTGAACATTTGTTTCCAGAATGACTTGGGCCTCACCTTTCTGATGACTAACATCTAGAAAAGTTCTAAAAAGCTAATATATAAGAACTGGCAACAGGAAAGATTTTTTTTTATAGGTAACCCTAAACCCTAACAGGTAAAAATTAAAAATAAACTGAATTATACCTGTTAGACTCTTAAGAAAAAATTTGTTTTCTAAGTTACTTGTTATGTTTATGCAGCGTGCATGTCTTTATGTTTTTAGCAGTTCCTATTATATTCTCTATTGATTAAAATTCGATGTAGAAGTTCATAATCATTTGATGTATGCACTATTAACCTTGAACATTTGTTTCCAGAATGACTTGGGCCTCACCTTTCTGATGACTAACATCTAGAAAAGTTCTAAAAAGCTAATATATAAGAACTGGCAACAGGAAAAATATGTTTGATGCTACATATTTAGTTCTTATGAAGTTGATGCGATATTTTTTTTTATTTGTGCATATATTGTTTTCTTTCTTCTGCACTAACTGAAAGGAGTATATTTGCCAAAATTTGACCGCGATGGATCCCAACTACCTAATCTATTAGATTACTTAGGACGGAGGAAAAATATGGCAAATGGCCTCAAAAGTCTGTACGTTGATGGTTAGTTATTCCAATTAAGTCTATGCTTTATTTAAAAGATCTCTAGAATCGGTGGGTCCCAACCCTCTGGATCTATGCCATGTTTATAACAGATGAGAGAAGGATAGCATATTCGCACCCTCCCATATATAGATGTGAGTATTCCTTATTGAAAATAGAAAATGAACATGTGAACCTGCTCAGAGTTCAGAGTAGATGCATATCGTGATTGTTATCCCAATGACTTATTTACAAGTCAAAATTCGAAATTTTATTCATATATAGTCTTTAGTCCCAATTTTCCTTTGGACCTTCACCTTACTTATGATTCACGACTGTTATCTAAACCTTTGATTTTGTGGATGTGCACAGGTTTGATCAATGTTCGATATCTCCCTTGTCATTAAAAGGAATAAAGGATGCTGGATACGAGAGGATGACCATGGTGCAGGAGGCAACTCTTCCTGTCATTCTCAAAGGTTAATTTCTTTAACAGCATAGTTCATAACCGTCTGGCAAAAACTAAATTAAAAAATAATTAGGGATTTTTGCCTGCTTTCCAAAGAGACTTGTTTCTTATCCGAGGTTCTTTGACATTTATCAACATAAAAGGAATGCTTTTGTGGTTGGATACTTTTTTTTATAAGTTTTGTGGTTGGAGACTCGTTAACTTTTGACTTAAATGTGCCCTTTTTTCTTCTTGAAATAGGACATTTTCACAACCAGTAGCTTATAATTGATTGTACCTGCATTTATTGTTGTGTGTTTGGTTTGCCAAATGCCAATCATGGGAATTTCAAAATTCGATGTCTTAGTTAACGAGGTATGTTTAGAGAGATGGTGTTGATGACCTTTTGGTGCATCTCATCTCAGTAGATGATACCTGTTTAAGGGGTACACTTCATATTTAGAAAGAGAGGGATACTCGGGCCACAACTGACCGCCCCTATGCCAAAAGAATGATGGGTTGGGACCTGACATCTGTGCCATGTACGCGGGGTTGGGACTTGACACAAGATCCCCTACGCCAAAAGAATGACCTGGTTGGATGATTTTAAGCCTGCAATCTATTGCATTCTTTTGGAGAGTCAGAAGAAGTATGACAGATTCTAGCCTTCTAGGATATCAAGAGGAGGGAAAAAGCTGGTCTTGGATTGTTCAGATCATCCTACAGGGCCAGGCTGATATTTGGCCAATATGATCTCTTTTTCTTTCTTTTTTCTGATAATATATTGGTAGGTTAATCTGGACCCCAATATGACACTCTGCGATGTCAAGGGTGGCTGACAGGCTGAGAGAAGTTTTCCTCACTTGTGGTAATGACATTAGCCACTATTTACTATTCCTTGTGATAAGCCAATTCATCACCATCATCACAATAGCAAGACCCTTAATAACCACTAGGGCATCTACGCCTCAAAAAACTTAAGTACGTTGTTCATTATTTCCATTTCTGCTTAAGTACATTTGATCAATTGTGTACGTATATTTCTGAATGATGACAGTGTTTACTGTGATCAATTATGTTTCGCAGGCAAGGATGTTCTGGCCAAGGCAAAGACAGGCACTGGAAAAACTGTAGCATTTTTGGTAAAGAACTTCATCTTTCTGGGTCTGCGTGAGAGCATGTTGGCCTAGTAAAAGAGAGTGCATTATTTAATGGCCCCACATGAGAGATCTGAAGGAGTTTTCTCCAAACTCATTATTGAAGTTCTTAATTTCAGCTTCCGGCAATTGAAGCAATCGTAAAATCGCCTCCTGTTGATCGCGATCAAAGGAGACCCCCGGTCAGTGTGCTTGTTATGTGCCCAACGCGAGAGCTTGCAAGTCAAGCTGCTGCAGAGGCTAACACCCTGTTGAAGCATCATCCTTCTATTGGTGTACAAGTTGTAATAGGAGGTGTAAGACTAGCTCTAGAGCAGAAACGCTTGCAAGCAAACCCTTGTCAGGTGAGTATCTTAAAACATGATGAGAAAATGTAACATGCTGAGAGATGGGGTCCCCACCTTTCAGGGATCCACCTAGGAGATCTACTAGACCAACTGCATTTTCCATTGGATGATCAGAAAGTTATGGAGGAATGATTCAGAAAAGAAAGTCAATAAATCAGATGTTAGGATAATTCATTTGGTTCTCTTTTTGCATAGGAGATCTCCAGGAGGGACCCATCAAATGTTGGGTCCTAACGCTGCTTGTGTGCCACTTATGCTGCTATGCTGCATGTGCCCTAAAAGTTTTTTAATGTCATATTGAAGGGCCTTGAACCTTACTATATTGATTTCCACTCATTTGAAACCCACAGATTCTTGTTGCCACACCTGGAAGGCTTAAAGACCATATTGAGAATACAGCAGGATTTGCAACTAGGCTAATGGGTGTAAAAGTGCTTGTCCTTGATGAAGCCGACCATCTATTAGATATGGGATTCCGAAAGGATATTGAGAAGATCATTGCTGCTGTTCCAAAACAGCGACAAACACTTCTATTTTCTGCGACTGTTCCAGAAGAGGTTTCTTTCCTTCTATATTATATCTTAAAGTCTCGTCATTTTAAAGAAGGCCCTAAATATGCTGTTTGGTATGCAGGTTCGTCAAATCTGCCACATTGCTTTAAAAAGAGACCATGAATTTATCAACACAGTCGAAGAGGGTAGTGAGGAGACACACTCGCAGGTAGACAAATGTGTGATCTTTATTTTTGTTTTTTGTTCTATCATTCATTAAATTTATTGGTATCTTAAAAATTTCAATTGAAATGTGGTATTGTTTCAGGTCCGACAGATGCATCTAGTTGCTCCACTAGAGAAGCATTTTTCATTGCTATATGCTCTTTTGAAAGAGCATATTTCAGACGATGTTGACTATAAGGTATGCATTATAGTACTAAATTTGTTATGTGAAATCTCTCTTGGTGAGCAACATTCTACGAAGTTTTCCATTTTTTAACTCGTTTTTTTTTTTTCGGAAATTACAAAAATGAAAAGGATATAAATAAAAAAAATTATTTATCGAATTTTATACTTTAACTTCTCAGGGTCAGGAGTCCTTTTTTTGTGATTTTCTAGTTCTTATTTTCAGCTAATAAATCTTGCATTATTATCATGACATTTCAAAATATCACTGATATGTTGGTCAATATTGTTACAATCCTTTCAACACATTTTTGGAGCATATCTTTATCTGATTTATGCTGAGAATATCGCAGGTTCTTGTATTCTGCACAACTGCAATGGTCACGAGACTTGTAGCAGACCTTCTTTCTCAGCTGAACTTAAATGTACGGGAGATCCATTCTAGAAAGCCGCAGAGTTATAGAACCAGGGTTTCTGATGAGTTCCGAAAGTCAAAAGGTCTTATTCTTGTGACTTCTGATGTATCTGCCCGTGGAGTTGATTATCCAGATGTTACCCTTGTTATACAGGTAACGTGATGTTAATATCTGCTTGCGTTAAAAGTCGAAGTCGTCTTAATTTATGTGGTTTATGGTGCAGTTTAGCTATTTTCTGTGTGCTTTAAACATCTGAATAAATGAGCTTAAAAGTATATATATATTTTGCAAGTTTAATGTTGGTTTTTTTTACGTGGTGGCAGAAAATAAACCCTCCACACACACCTATCACCAACACCCTAGGGGATGTCAACACTGAGTTGCAGTAGTTGACAAGAGTTTCTAGTTGTACCTCCAATTTGTTTGGGGGATCCCCAGAAACCTTAAATTAGAGACTGCTCAGATTGCTGGAGTTCTTTCTTTAGTGACTTCATCTAAATAGATTCAACCGTCCCCTATACGTTAATATGCAGATAATGTTTATAGCTCGGGGGAAACTGACCATATGATATGATTGTTTTTCTTCTTTCCACTGCCATGGTGTTTGTTTCTTCTAGTAAACCATTTGCTGCAATTACAGGTAGGCTTGCCATCTGATAGACAACAGTATATACACCGACTTGGTAGAACAGGCCGAAAAGGTAAAGAAGGGCAAGGCATATTGTTGATGGCCCCTTGGGAGGAGTTCTTTTTATCTAGTGTCAGGGATTTGCCAATATCAAAGGCTTCAGCACCTTCAGTTGATCCAGACACCAGGAAGAAAGTGAGTATTGATTGAAGTCCAGTTTCAAAATAGTATGGTAATAACCAAATAGAGATAATTTTCCACTTTATTCGATGAGCGTCCTACTTGAAATTATTATCAAGTGAATGCAAGAGGTAATTGTAGGATGATTGAAGCCTGCAGCCCATACGTGCTGCAGATTTAATTTTTATAAGCCACCGTCTTCTTAACGAGACTAGGAACTAATATGCCTATGGGCTTGACTGTGTAGGTGGAGCGGGCTTTATCTCAGGTAGAGATGAAAAACAAAGAAGCGGCATACCAAGCATGGCTCGGCTACTACAATTCCAATAAGACTGTGGGCCGGGACAAGTGCCGGCTCGTGGAGCTTGCAAACGATTTTAGCAGGAGCATGGGGCTTGACAACCCTCCTGCCATTCCCAAGCTTGTCCTTGGCAAGATGGGCCTCAGGAATGTCCCTGGTCTGCGATCTAAGTAGATAGTAGTGTCAGGAATTTGAATTTCTTAATTACCAGCTTTTTGCCATAGATCCCAAGGAAAAACATTCTGCTTAATCCCAAGCCAGAAGGGAAGTCATTTCTCCAGCATCAGTTGGGTATTTCTTCCAACTCGAGAAGATGCTGCGTAAATGGATTTTAATTTTTCAATTTATTGAACCGAACTTGGAAAATGTTTCTTGGGCTTTGTTTGGAGTATATTTTTTAAATTCTGACTATTTGGGCTGTGTAATTGTATCATTCTCAATGTGGAGATGATCAATCAACTGATCGCTTCAAAGTTCAAGCCAAGGTTTAAAAGGGGCCATCATAACGGACGGGGGGCATTACCCTTTTTCTCCATTATAATGGATTGTAAAACAGGAAAAAAATGGGAAAATAACAGAAAATGATGGAAATACTGAAAAAATGTCACTAAAATTCACAATTTGAATATCAAATTTTCAATAAAATTTTATGATTGGAAATAACTGACTTTTTTTAACAAACTTTTTTCAGAAATAAGGGTCGTTATGACAAAGGTTGTTATTTTCTGAACGTTAAAACAGTACATAATGTAATGGGGGAGGGCAGAATCCATTATAACGGTGTTTTTTAAACCATGGTTCAAAGTTCAAACCATTCATGAGGCAAAGGCAAACCTTGAATGCAAGGCAGAGGGAAGGGGGGCCTTAACCTTCACTTAAAGAGCTAAAACTTAAACAAGAAATTTATAAAATGAGCCTTTACAGGTCCCTAAATATGGTAACAAGAGCTCGTTTTAGTAAAAAAAAATAATAAATTGATATTGTATAGTACATTGAAGTGATTTCCATATTTGGCAGCTAGAGAAGCGGCTCTTGAAAATTTTAACTGACGAAGGTAAGGAAGCGACAAGGGAAATGCATTAGAACACACAAGTAAATGCATTCTAAAGCATTTTCCAAGTGTTTCCCATGCATTTCCCAAATTATGTTAACTGGAACCCATCCCATCCAGCTGGGAAACCCATTTCACAGGACATATTAGTTATGAGAGATGCATTTCCCCAACAACAATCATGTTGATATGAGATTCTTGTAATCAGAGATTCATCTGTACCAATGAATCCATATTTTAATATATTGGAAATTTTCTGATGTGTGATGGCCCAGCAATTTCATCAATCATGGTCGTTGAATTGGTCGGCGCACTCTTCTAGCATATAGCTTAAAAAGCAGACCAATTGATCACACTGAACTACCCAATGTATGGACATATCTATAAAGCTCATGCTGCTTAGCCCCATTAAAAAACTCAAGCTAAGAAAGTGATCATGTAAAACTGCTATTTTGAAAGCAGAGGGATATTTGCATGGTATGTTGTACGTGAGAGTTCGGACCCACCGTTCATGATATAATAGGGTTTATGTGGTGGTAGCTGTTCAAATGGTGGGTCTTTATAAAGACGCAAGCATCTGTTTACCTCTTCAATTGAAACAAGACAAGTACGAGCAAAGTTCATTTTGATATGAGAACTGTTACATTTACATTTAAGTGTTGAGATTTACTAATTGTACTTCTTAAAACATAATTTTATGTTACAAGAATAGCCAACTTAATAACAATAGCCAAGACATAGGAGTCTGAAAGAGGGTCCCTAAAAACCTGATACTTGGTACCAAAATGTAGAGGGGAAGTATTACCAACTTATCGAATTCTTTGACTGTTGAAGTTTCGCATTATATGAACTTTCCATCTCCTCCTGCAACATTCACCAATTGCATTAGAAACCATCTAAGGGATATGATGATGATGCTGGTAGTTAAAAATATTGGGATTAGACCAATCAATCCTGCACATTCATTGACATAAGACACCCAAAAGAGAAGACTCGTTAATTTCCAAAACTTCATCCGCGTCCAAGGGTGGAATCAGCAGATAAATGCTTTACAGAACTCACAAGGGAGCAACTTGACATATTCCCACATGGTAAATAATGTGAAACCATTTAAGCCCAGACGTCTCGTTCCGAAAAGGTTGACAATACATTTCGTACCATAAAATTAATCAGTAATTAAAAACTTATAGTATGTGTTATAAAACTAATATTATTACACTACACAATTAGCTTAATTAAGCATTAAAATAGTTTAGCTTAATGTATTTCCATATCAATCATTATCAAAACATATCGTTATTTTTCCAGTACACTGTTCCACCTCGTACGAGATATTGTTCCATCTGCTTACTGAAACACTGAACAAGACTGAGATTTTTAAACCTTGCTCATATCATTCTTTATATGTTTCAAATTATATGATAAAATGTTCAATTAATAGTTTATGAACAGTTACATGTATCTTATTGTTCTATCATCGGTTATTCTTAACATGGTCTTTTTTTCATCAATTAAAGATTGTATTGGAATGAGAGTAATAATATAGAAGGGTTCTGTAAGGGAAATTTATATATTTTGGCATACGATCCTTGACAATCACATTATTGCAACAAAAACCAATAATGAACACTCTGTAGTCAAGGCGCAAGACTCACCCAAAGCGCCTTAGAAGGGTCAAAGCGAGGCGCGTTTAGTAAGGCGCGCGCCTCAGACCAAGCTCCAGGCGCATCAGACGCGCGCCACACTAAAGTACATGTTTTTTTGTAAAAATTATATACTTTGGTCTATTATATTAAGCATCGGTATGATAGGAGAGATGCAATTGAACCTATCTCATTGAAAAACATTGATGAAAGCAATGTATGGCTACTTGGGGAGATGGAAACAGAATGTGGAGAAGCAGAAGATGAATTAGTGTGAGGATAATAGCTTGACATGGAGTGTTGTTGGAGTTGGTGAATCAACATCAAATACTAGATCACAATCAAGGTCAAGAGTAAGGGCAAGGGCTTCAATAAAGGAGTCGGAAGAGGAAGATGCCAATTTGGAGGAGACGGAAGAAGTAGAATATATTGAGGAGGCTAACACATCTGATGATGATGGGGATGAAGCTAATGATTATATTTTAGATGATGGCGATGTTAACTAGAACTAATTGTGGGCTATTTGAGATTTTGAATATTTGTTATCTTTTATGTTTTATGGCTTTTTGATTACTTGTTTTGTATTTAGATAATGACAATGTTAACTAGAACTGCTTTTGAGTTACTTGAGATTTTCGACATATGCTATCTTTTAAGTTTTATGGTCTAATGTTACCTATTTTTTTATTTTATAATGTTATTTTTCTTACTTTTTTTATATATCTTATATTTATTATAATTTTTAATATGGCGCCTCACTGCAGTCAGGCACGTGCCTTGCCTTGCCCCTTGCACCTTGCGCTTCAGGCGCCAGAGATCCTAGAGCCTTAAGTGTGCCTTGAGCCCTTAACTACCTTGAATGAACAAGTGCCGATTGAGCTTTTATTTCCTTGATAGAAGTAAAACTACCAATTCATTTAACATGGGCATCAATGTCGTTTTATATTTACAAGCTTGCCAGAGACACTGGTAGTGGACCATAAAACAAAGGAGACAAAATAAATTAACAAGGTGATTTCAAACATTATCAAGAGTTGAAATACAATATGGGTATCTTTTTATCATTTCTATAAATGTTTATTCATTGCTTATTCACGTAAGGCCACTTTGGTAAATGCAATTAATGTCGTTTATGTAATATTTGTACAAGCATATGAAACATGTTCATAGAATAAGTGTGGCAGAAATGAAGATGTTGAGATGGATGAACAGAAAGATTTGGAAGGACAAAATAGAAAATGAGCATATTGAGATGATTTGGCATGTACAATAAAGCCAATAATAGCACAAGTGAGGAGCACTATAGTACAGGTTGAAGGCTCTAAAAGTACAAGGCCAAAAAGAACGTGGATTGTAGTACGAAAAATAATATGAAGACACGCCTTAACAAAAGATATAGCTCTAGATAGGATTGAATGGGGAAACAGGATTCATGTTGTTGGCCCTAAGTAGTTGGGAACTTGGGATAAGGCATCATAAATGATGAAATGATGATGATGTCCTAATGTAGCCCAGGTACAAATTTTCATAGTAGTAGTATTCCGTCTATTGTTTGTTCTCTGAATATTAAAAAATCATAAGCAACAAAATGGCATAGTACTTCTAAAAGACAGGCTACTTTCTAGCTTCACAGACCCATGTACAGTTTCAGAATGATAAATATAATCAAAACTGAATATAAAGAAAATGAAGTGGAAGAGAAAGACCTTGCAAGATTTCAATAGGGGCTGCAAGAATGATAATTTGAAAAACCTGATTGATTTGCCAAGTGAGGTGTTGTCCCATTCTGCATCAATTGGAAAAGCAAAAGATTACTATTATGATCTCATAAAGCAAAACCTTGTGCATCAACACAGTGGTTTACTGTCTGTACTGTTCACTGGAGAGGAAGTCTGAAGTAACTATCAGGTAGACTATGATGAAGGTTCCTCAATGGTATAGCAGCACACATGATTCGCATGCACCAGTAAATGGATACCACCTAGAACCTCTAGGACAAAAATTGACCCAATTAGATGATCCTAAACATCTAACCATCAAGTTTAGACTCCATTTTTTTACCATCCACTAATGGCCTTCATGTTAGGATTTAATACGTAACTAAAAGATCCAGACTGAATGGCGAGCCCCACCCTTGCATGTGGCCCAAGAGTTGGTAAACTGTTCTTATGGTCTACCTAAGATTCCCTCGACCCTGAACAGTAGGTTTCGCATCTACCGAATAGGATGGGTCAAAGATGTTGTGATCATAACATAGTTTATCAACCAAAAAGCAAAGACAGAAATCGACAAGTACGCTACTTTTCCATTAACATACCATTCTCAAGATCTGCACTCAAACCCCCCATGTTAAGTTCATCTAAAAGCTGCAATTTAATAATATCACAGTCAGTAAGTCATAAAGAATAGAACTTTGATACCATACATTTATCAAAAGATGTAGTATGTCACATAGTATTTGATGCGCAACCCAACGTAGTAGGCTTTCCAAATTAAGTGTCAGTAAGTCAAAAACCAAGCAACAGCTAAAGCTGCAACAAATAGGCGGCCGGAAGAGGTCTGAGAAGTTTGAATCTAGTAGAAAGAATAAGGAAGTCATCTTTCAACATGCAGGGTTTTTGTTATCCGATTCAGAAGTTGTCAAATTTGTTGGAAAGCTCTTATGGGTTCTGCAATCTCACAACTTTTTTCAAGATTCTAATGTTTTTGGCAAACAGAGTTTGAAGTCCACTACAAGATTAATGACGTGATCAAGGGGTAGTTTATTCATTATAAAAATAATATTTAGGTTACTTATATGGATGGTTGAGATATGGTACTTAGCTCTTAAGTTTGATTTTTAGGGCCTGGTTTTCTTATAAATAGTTGTCATGAAAGCATATGAAAGAGACGGGAATTATTGAATGAAGATTAGAGTTTAGGCTTGTTTTAGTTCCATTGAGAACTTTTGGGTTGCTTGGATCTGCAACTTGCAAGAGGTTTACCTAGAAATCCCAGCTCCGACGGTGATCGAAATTCAATCTGCTACTTTGGTCTACCATTATCTGACAATCCATTCATTAAACAACTGTTCAAACTTCAAGGTTTATTGTAAGCAACTTTATCTGATTTGGACCTTACTAAACCATCATTCTTTTAATCATGAAAATGAACGAGTAAAGAGAACAAATATTCTAACGAAAGCAGAATTTATAGTTCATCAATGAGGATGTAGGGGTTGTTGATATGAAATTGTAATTAGAAAAGTTCTTTTTTTTTGGTAGTGCCTCGTTGGGACTGTATCAAACCTCATCTTTTACTAATAAAATTCTGTAGTTTAGAACCGAGGCATAGACATGTTTATGTGACCCCTCTGAAGGTTTTAAAACACAGTGACCCTGTAAGTGTCAAAACGCAATGACCGCGGAGAGCTTACAAAGAAGACATATCTGTGCAACAAATACAATAATACTAAACATATGCTACTATTAAATATAGTAATATAAGAATAAATAGCAAAGCAATCCAAATAAATATGAAGTGATCAATGGAAGGAAAGGAATAACATGATTCTACTATAGGCCTGTAGCATTATGAATATAATGCCATGATCTCTAGCATACACATGGGCTCCAAGAGATTGTTTCTTGAAAACAAAAATAAGCCGGATAGGATGATCCTAACAATCGTTGAATAACAACTCTAATACCAAATATTGATGCAGGACAGAAGCGTGTAAAATTAAGAAGAATAGAAGAATGAGAGAAAAGAGACAAATATGAAGTAATCTCACCACTCCGTGGAGACCCTAAAGTTGGACTGATACTAGGCTAGAGACTCCAGAGGAGGAAATCACACCACCCAAGAAAGGCTTCAACACCTCATAACAGCAAAGAAGAGAAGTTAAGACTCATTCAACTCGTGTAAAATATTATTATAGATGGCTGGATAGTGGCCAAAGAAGCTCTGCTAATTGTTCTAAACATCTGAAGGATGCTAGACCCTGGAGTTTCCTAAGACAGAAAATAATAATTCTAAGCAGTCTTTGATTAAGACTACTCATCAGACCACTTTCAAATTATCAACCTACTAAGAAATTGATGCAGGACATTTAACCAATACTCCCCAAAAGCCGTGACTGTTGGTAGCATGAGATTAAATCCCTCTATCTAATAGCCCAAATCCAAGCTTTCTGTCGAACTCTCCTTCATGGGTCCCATTTCACATGGGCCATCCCACCCCGAGTGTGCCCCATTTACGCGGGCTGCCCCACTCGAGCCCGGTGTGAAAATGCCTCTGCATTAATCAAATTTGACGCAGGACGGGATACCATTTTGCAATTTGAGAAGGAATGAAGAGTTTACTATTCACGTGTCACTATTCACACAGCACTATTCACAGTGCTGTGGTATGATTTGAGTTTTCTTAGGTAAGAAATTGTAAAAGAAAAAGAAAATAGAGATGGAGAAAGGGAAGAAATAAGAATAGGGATAATAAGATACCTTCGGCTTCGCACCGAATTAGCTTGGCTTCGCACCAAGAGATAAGGATAATAAGATACCTTCGGCTTCGCACCGAATTATGCCATGAACTCATACGCTGTCAACAATTGTCATAATTTGCTTAAATCGTGTCAGAATTGCTTAGTCTTTGTCTCGTTAGAACGCCAATTGAATAAGTTTTCTATCCGTAACAAAACTAAGGCATTCAGACTCTTGTTGGCAGAGAAAATATGGACTTGTACAAAGTAAAAAAGACTGGACTGCATAATTCTCCCTGGCTGGGAGCTGGGAGAAATACATGCTTATCATTCATCGTGTCTTGTATACAATGGTCCCCTTTCCTTTTTCTTCTTTATTCCACACGATTCCAAATCTTCATTGCGTGGTGCTCCAGCATCACTAACCATCATATAAATTTGATTCTTTTGAAGATCAAAACACATTGTAGAAAAAGTGCATTGACCAGATGATTATGATAGTTTGAACAAGGTTGACTGTTGGAAGAGAAAATATTCGGATTAAAGCCCATCTATGTTGAATCTCCCTCAATGAGACCAAATGTGTATGGTAGAGACCCCTTAATATTATGAATGCATATTATTGGTAATATCCTATTATTCCACAAACATGTCTTTTAAATAGCAACTAGCGAACACTATAGGTGACAACACTTTTACACTTTACTCGCTCATTATAATTGGATCTGCTGTAAAGCTAACCCGGAGAATTAGAAATAGTTTAGTGCATGCTTACAGTAGAAAGGGTCGGTACAGCTGTAGGATCGAACTCCTCACAATGGTCAGGATCAATAGGAACACAAACTCGGCCTGCAGAAATGATAAGAAATAATAGCAAGGCACATTACAATACTGAGAAGCATACTACATCTGACCACTCAAAAGTATAAAAGAGAGCCAGTGTTGTCAAATGCCTAGGCAAGCCTAGGCCTTTGACCTGACTGAACATTCGCCTGATGACAACATGCCAACCTATGAACGGAACCTCTTTCTTGTCACGTAGAGGGTGACATGGTCAATCCAGCCAATCCAGCTCTTCAATATTCTAATTTTTAAGTAAAATGCAAAAAATAACCCCGCTTTTCTTTTGCCAACTGGCTGATGATTATTGGTCTAAAATTGGCATATACGAAGAGGTTGAGGTGGCAAAACACGTGGGCCTCTTCGAGCCTGCCACTTTCCACGTGTAGAGATGTTTCCATCTCAGCTAGGTGGGTTAACAGGCCTCAAAAAAGTGCCTAGTCGCCTATGCACCCGCCTTTAACAACAGTGATGATAGAGACAATATTTGAGTTCTCATTCCCAATTATAAACATGTTATGTTCCATACTTGAAGAACTTGACAAATTAACTTGTGCTTTGACCGAGTAAAACCATTTGTAGTCCTACTAAAGTACTAAGTCAAAAAGCAGGGTCTTGTCTAGCTTTAGTTTCTTTATGTTTTTGCGTGACTAGATGACTTGGGTGAGTGAACAGTGACTCGCCCAAGACAAGTCTCATAGTCAAACATGTTGATTCCAAGTTACAAGTTTTTTTAAACCTTGTGTATTCATATTTCACAAATACTCCTGATGCTGACCTGTTTTTGGGTGTACACAGAATGGCGCCTTCAGCAAATGATTCATGTGTTTTGAAACCTGAAATGGAACCATATGGATTTCATGAGAAGAATTAAATAGATCCATGTATACTAGGAAAAAATGCTCCATACCTCCATATCAAGCCTGGGGTAGGCATACGAGAAAACAATCTCTTCAACACACCTACGAAGCCCCTGTACCTGAAACACAACATGTGGGTCAAGAGAAATGTGAGGTTAAAAAGCAAGCTCAGTTTAACAACACCAACAGGTTCTCTTTGAAGCTTAGAAAAGGATACTAACACATACAATATCTCGAACTGACAGACACACCCAAAAAGGTTATGATTGTTTTGACACATGTTACATAGAAATAATACTTCATGAAAGCATGAGGTACAGAAAAAGAATGAAAAAAAATTCTCCAGGTTCATGGAATGAAATGTAAACCAGTGTTTTGAAAGGCGTTTGAGGCTCGCCTCGAGGCAAAGATTTCCCAAAACACCCTAAAGCTTATTAAAAAGGTCTAAAAGCTTGTGAGGCATACGCTCTTGCCTTTTACACCTTTCTTCACGCCTTGTGTCAGAGGCGTGCCCCTTATATGCATATGCCGGTGAGGGCAACTGTACCATAAAAATTCAATTTATTTTTTATTTTTTCCTACATCGTAGTTAAATAAAAATAAGCTTTTTGTTAAATAAAAACAACAAATACATCTCTTTCCCTATATGAAATAGATTAATGTTATTTTTTTACAAATTTACTTAAATTAATCTTTTTTGTTGAATTATCCTATCTATTATTTCTTTATTTTGTGTTTATTTAAAAAGATGTGCTTACGAGGCATAGGCCATTGAAGCGCCTCGCCCCATGCCTTCAGGTTTAAAAACATTGATTTAAACCATACAAGTAGTAAAAAAAACATTAAGAATGAAGATAAATTAAGTCCCCCCCCAGGCCAATTATGTCATTGCCCAAGGTACTCATAGTCACCTCGTTGTCAACCCTTGGATAGGAAGAATAATGGCATCATAAAAAAGTGCATGATGTCATTATTTCAAAACCCAAAGGCTGACATTGAGGTGGCATTATACTGAAGTACCACCAGGACTATGACATCAGTGTCCTATTACTAATTGCCATGTTGGTGTGTTAAACCAAATCTGCATTAAGACCGTAAAAAGGTATAAAAGATAACGAGCAAGAAAATTTAAGTTTTCGAGGGATTCTAAGGTGCTCAGTTGTTGAACCATAAAGATGGTCCACTAATGGGCCAATGGCATAGTTGTCCGTAGACGCACTATTCAATAGGTCCCATCTAGAAGATCTCCTATGCCAAAAAGAAATAGCACAGTGGGATGATCATAAGCAACTGGTACATACTTTTTCCTCAAATGCAGCCACATCTTTCTTAACCACTAAAAAGAACACGATAGATCAGATGGGAATTATCATCCAATTAGGTAATTTTGTTGGTTTTGGAGATCTTTTCCATTCTGATCTATCAAATTTCAGTGGCCCAAACCCCTGATATGCACGTGCCTTAAAGGTCTCCCAAACGATTGCCTTAGATTCCTCACATCTTAACTTTTGCCCTATTACTCACATGTTCGACGCTGGCGTCCAACAGCACAGTTTGTTATTTTCTTACATAAAGAGTCACTGTTACACATGTAGATCCATACCTTCTGTTTTCCAGACTGCAACAGATGTTTTAGTTGCTCCCACCGAACAACATTAAGATCTTCTTTGGAGATGGAGGACCGTCGATTCTCCTGCCATCTACCCCGAAGCTCAGCAGTAATAGCTGCAAAGATGTCACTTTTGTATTTTAAGTAACTGAAATTGCAGGAAATAGCAACAGATATAATATATATATATATATGGGTCAGGATCGGGGGACAACATTTTCATACAACATTTTTTACAACAATTTTGGCGTACCCACATGGAGATGAATCAATAGCTGATTTTTGGTGAGGATGATCTCCTCACCATATAGATCACCCCTATAAAAAATCAACCCATTCCGAAATTTCTAACCCTATCAAATGTGGTTTTCAAGTTGGACGGTCCATAATTCTTCAACTTGTAAACCGGTTTAGGAATATCGGAATGATTTGAATTTTGTTTAGGATGATCTCCTCACCATAGAGACCATCCTCACCAAAAATCATCCCATTCCAAAACTTCTAATTTATATATTGGGCCGCTGCAAGTTTTTGTTGTCAAAAATGTTGTATGAAAATGTTGTCCCCCGATCCTAACCCTATATATATATATAATGCTTTGTTCAAATGAAATCATTGAATCATACATTCATCAGGAATCATTTCTAGAATCTTCTCAAATCTCTCCTCAGTTGCAAATAGCTTTTGGCCAGAAAGCAATTTCTCTTCAAAGAAGGTTCTCAGGACTTCTGTATATGATCTTCTGCAGAGCACAGATGCAATTTGTTAGAGAAAAGAATTGGGCCAGTTAAAGAAATGAACTGAAACAGGTCAATACTTACACTAGAAAAGGATGAAGAACATGACCCGTTAAAGAAACCTTCTTGTGACTATTTTCATTGCCCTAAAAACACAAAACAACATCAACAACTTCCATGAGATCGGGTACTAGGAAAGATCTTCCACATTTAATCATGGACATATCATACCACCTTATATACACGGAAATAGTCGCAAATAGCTGCTCTCTGTTCATTGGTCAACCTGAAGAGGATGGCAGTATATATCAACCTTTCAAATTTCAAAACACAGGTAAAAAACCTTAGTAAAATCTCAGTTTCTCAGAATATTATTCCATTACCTTCTTGCTCTACCATCACAAACCCAACAATGAACACCACGCCGGCCACTATATACCCAAAGAATGTGACTAAAACCAAAGTCATCTGCATCGGGATGTTAACAAAATAAGGAAGTTGTTTTATTTATATAAATTCATTGGAAGCATAGTATTCAAGATAAACCCAAGAATGAATTATATACTCCTCAATTGAGAAATGACAATTGGAAACTATGTAACTTGGATAGTTGGATATAGACGTGTTTGTGGTATATACAGACACAAAGGACCAGACATCATAACATCCGTAGAGTCAATAATATTGCATTGTATTACATAAAATCTATCTTCATTTAAATAGTGTTGTAATCTTGGATCGTAACCAGGATAAGAGATTAGGGTTAGAGATGGAAGAGAGGAGAGGTGACGAGAATAGGGGAAAGAGGAGAAATCGTGTAGAGCTTAGAATAGCCTACACGATTTCACCCAATATATATATTAAGTGAAGTTTTACAATATTACAAGGGCCCCCTGTAGAATATAAGATATTACAAGTAGGTCCCTGACAACACTCCCCCTCAAGCTGGTGCGAAGATATCTATCATGCCCAGCTTGGATAACAGGTGCTCTAAGATCCCTTTAGTAACACCTTTAGTTAACACATCTGCAACTTGATTAGCAGTATGGACATACGGTGTGCAAATAAGTCCCTGACCAAGCTTTTCTTTGATGAAGTGACGGTCTACCTCAATGTGCTTTGTCCTGTCGTGTTGAACTGGATTATGAGCAATGCTAATGGCTGCTTTATTGTCACAATACAGCTGCATAGACCCTTTGACAGGATATCCGAGCTCACTGAGCATAGTCTTCAACCATAGAAGCTCACATACACCATGAGCCATAGAACGGTACTCTGCTTCGGCACTGGAGCGAGCCACAACTGGTTGCTTTTTGCTGCGCCAAGACACTAGATTACCCCCCACATACGTACAGTACCCTGATGTGGAACGTCTGTCAATGACTGAACCTGCCCAGTCAACGTCTGTATAAGCTTTAACTCGCAGGTGTCCATTCTTACTAAACAGGATACCCTTCCCTGGAGCCCCCTTAAGATAGCGTAACACTCGGTGTGCTGCTTCAAGATGTGGAGAGCGAGGGGCATGCATGAACTGACTGATGACACTGACTGCATATGCAATATCTGATCGTGTCAGCGAAAGGTAGATGAGACGCCCAACAAGTCTCTGGAACTGGCCTGTATCAGCAATGGGATCCCCATCAACAAGATTCAACCGATGTTGCTGCTCTATAGGCATATCGACTGGTTTAACTCCCAAGTTTCCTGACTCTCGAAGGAGATCAAGTACATACTTTCTTTGTGAGATGAACACACCCTGCTTTGACCTAACAACCTCAATGCCTAGAAAGTATCTCAAGGTTCCCAGATCCTTGATTTCGAACTCTGTGCCGAGGTATTTTTTCAATTTACAAACCTCATCTGGGTCATCTCCTGTTACCACGATATCATCCACATACACAATAAGAGCAGTAAGACGACCTTGACTTCTCTTAATGAAAAGAGTGTGGTCCGCCTGACTCTGCGAGTAGCCAATCTTCTTGACTGCGGAACTGAACCTCTCGAACCAAGCCCTTGGTGACTGTTTAAGCCCATACAAGGCTTTCTTCAGTCTGCACACAAGTTCCTTACTCCCAGTCGGACTGAACCCCGGAGGACCTGTCATGTAGACCTCTTCCTCTAGATCACCATGGAGGAAGGCATTCTTGACATCCAACTGGTGGAGGGGCCAAGAAAAATTTGCCGCTAGAGATAACAGAACTCGAACTGAGTTCATCTTGGCCACAGGAGCAAACGTCTCTTGGTAGTCAATCCCATAAGTCTGTGTGTACCCTTTTGCAACGAGACGGGCCTTGTACCTGTCGATGCTTCCATCTGCTTTGTATTTCACTGTATATACCCACTTGCACCCCACGGGTTTCTTTCCTTTAGGCAATGGAACCAAATCCCAAGTACCATTCTTTTCTAGAGCTGCCATCTCCTCTAGCATGGCTGCTTTCCACTGAGGCTGGCTAAGGGCATCTGAGACACCGGATGGCAGAGCGACACTGGATAGGGAAGTAGCAAATGCCCTGTAGGATGGTGAGAGCTGCTGATAGGAAACAAAGTGAGAGATAGGGTGCTTGGTAACACAGTTCCGAACACCCTTCCGATGAGCAATAGGTACATCAATGTCTATGGGAAGGATAGTAGAAGGAGCAACAGACATATCATCATGAGGATCACTGAGGACACGATTACCTGGATCGAGTTGGATTTCCTGGCAGTGAGCTTGGATGGTGGACTGTTTCTCTTTTTGACGTCGTCTGGCATATGTCTTCAGCTGCAGATCCTGTGGCACAGTGTCAGTAGGAGATAAGGACAAGGGTACAGGAGACTCATCAGGCAAATCAAGGGGTACTGGTTGAGGAATCTCCCCCTGTGGAGGTATCGGACTCTCGTCAATACTCCCAAGCTCCCCCTGAAGAGAAGTCCGATCATCTGAGAAGAAAGGAAGACTCTCAAAAAAGGTAACATCTAGAGAAACAAACCGACGACGGGTAGAGGGATGGAAACACCGATATCCCTTCTGAGTGGACGAATAGCCAAGGAACACACATCGAACGGCTTTCGGATCTAACTTGTCCTTCCTGTGATGGGCGTGAACATAGCAAACACAACCAAAGACCTTAGGTGGAATGGAGAACACAGGACAGGAAGGAAACAGGAGTGAAAGGGGAGACTTTGACCCCAAGACACGAGAAGGCATCCGATTTATCAAATAGGATGCCGTCAACACAGCGTCAGCCCAATAACCCTTGGGTACCCGAGTACCAAGAAGAAGTGCCCTAGCAACCTCCAGGACATGGCGATGCTTTCGCTCAGCGGTCCCATTCTGTTGAGGTGTATCGGCACATGAAGTCTGATGAAGAATTCCATGCTCTTCAAAGTAGGAGGCAAGGCCACTGTACATGTATTCCCCCCCAAAATTTTCATCTTGGGAGTAGGTCTGAGATGCCGTGTCCCATATATCCTTGGCAGTCGGGAGAAAGAGGAAGCCTGTGCTGATCGATGGATGCATGGAATGAAGCAACCATGACATGACCATCGAGTTTTCCGCTTCCCACTTCTCAAACGTGGCATCGGAGGAATCAGGTGCAGTGATGCGTCCAGTGATATAGCCGGCTTTGCCTCGTCCGGTGATGTACATCTTGGCAGATTGAGACCATGCGAGGTAGTTGGTCCCGTCGAGTTTCACCGTAGTGATCTGTAGGCCCGGGCTGTGATCACCATGACTTCCCAGACTGGGTAGGGCAACAATGATCTCTGACTTGGCAGAAGATGACTCCTCAGATGTACTCATGGTAGTAGATAAGACTTTTCTGATAAGAAACCACCCAAACTGCTGCTGTGGAGGTGCAACTCCTTTATAGATTTTCTATTGGAGAAAAAACCACTCACGGGAAACTTGTGAATGGTTCCGATGACCTAACAAGGTTCCTGGATAGGTGCGGTAGCACTAGGGAGAGGTTCCGGGCTCCTCTGAGACCTGCGGCTATGTCCAGAGGGTCTTCTCTGACCTTTTGGAAGGGGCGGTTAGGCTTGGTGGCTCTTTTCTAGCCTTCTGGAGTGGGCGGCTATGCCTGATAGCTCTTCTCCAGGCTTCTGGAGTGGGCGACTAGACCTGGGAGAACTTCTCCAACCTTTTGGAGTGGGCGGCTAGGGTTTCAGACTCTTCTAAAGCCTGCGGCTATCCATGGGAGATGATCTCCTTCTTTGAAAAGCCCTTCGCATCGAATTTCGCAATCGAATTTCGCAATCCCTAGGGTTCTTCAGACCTCTAGGATTGAGCCATGGTTACATAACCATGCTCTGATACCATGTTGTAATCTTGGATCGTAACCAGGATAAGAGATTAGGGTTAGAGATGGAAGAGAGGAGAGGTGAAGAGAATAGGGGAAAGAGGAGAAATCGTGTAGAGCTTAGAATAGCCTACACGATTTCACCCAACATATATATTAAGTGAAGTTTTACAATATTACAAGGGCCCCCTGTAGAATATAAGATATTACAAGTAGGTCCCTGACAACAAATAGAACTACATAAAGTTCCGTAATCAAAGTATAAATACTTCCGAAAAACAAAATAAATAAAATGGTATAATTTTGTCCTACTAGTTGTGTCAATGAGTGCTAAACTACCCATAGAATATAAAGTAAAAGCACAATGTACAATCGGCCCCGCAGGACACGCAACACACATTTTGGTTCCTACCCAAGAGACTTTACCTAAACGATGGCCAAATGAATGATATTAGCTTCTTCCTTGGACTGTGCCATTTTTCAATTGTCCAACAAGATGATAGATTGGGTGGCTATGGTCATCCGATTGGGTCAATTTAGGCCTAGGAAATCCGCTAGGAAAGACCCAAAATTCCAACCCCAGTACATGTCCAGGACATTCAACAATATTAAACATTTTTTTATAAGGTAAAATCTTATTAAAGAGAGAAAGAGCATACAGAAAAGCAAAGAATGTGATTCCCTACCTCTGAGGGCAGTATCAATTACTTTAATCGCAATGGTCATTAACGGCCAGCAGTCCAAGCAAATATCAGCTCCCGAGCAGCAATATCGAACATCATCGTAATCTGTCATATCCTATGGATGAATATGCAATTGGAACACATTAAATAGTAGGTCCCATCAAGAATATGTTTAAAATTTAAAGAATGTTGTAATTGTTCAATTTTGCTAGTAGCTGATTAGCTTACTATGTCAAAAACTAGCTCCCTCTCCACTGGCGTGAAAACATTATCACCAGTTTGTGCATAGGCATGCCTCTTAGCAGGCTGTAACATAGATAATTAAGAAAAGAAAAGCTAAGGTTAATAGGTGTAGTAACATAACTTACTCAAAGAGCATAGTTGGAAAACTCAAGCAAGTTGACCCAAGCCTCAGCTACGCTTAAGAAATGCCCTGACTCAGCCAAGTTTCCAGGGTTCTTGCGTGACTCAGTCACTCAACTGAGTCATGGTATGTTCAACGGAACGTAATACAAAGATCAGCATTCTTCTTTATGTGTTTTAAAAGCAAGAGTTATATTTTTCATAAATTTTTTTATAAAATTTTGAATAAATCATGACACCCAAATCACAAAAAAAGAGACTATACATAGAATTCCAATCAGCAACACACACAGATATGCCAAAAGCAATAGTTAATTTTTTAACATTTGTTAAATGTTTTAAAGAAAACTAATTACTCATCAGAGTCACTAGGTCAACTTGTCTGAATCAAGCTTTTACTGCTGGGAGAGTCAATTCTTAGTCATGAGCTTTCAGTGCCTGCTTGAAATACTAAAAGGAAGAATGCTATTCATACATCTACGCTGTACACAGGCCCAATATCAATTTTAAATGGGCACTTTTCTTTGATAGAACTTTCCAATTCAACTGCACTTTTGAACGATTGGAACCGGAGGTATATGTCATTATCCAGAGTGAAGGAAAATTCTCTTCGTCCGAAGTAGGATTGGTCGCAGGCTGGATGCTTCCCATCTACAGACAAGCAGCCAAGAGACATGGTTAACGATGAAAGAGGGAAGCAAATCAACAAAGGAAAAAAGAATGGCAGAGAAATAAATGACATGAGCAGGTTCGTCAGGAAAATTCGACTACCATTTCCATAGGACATCCATTTAAAGATTTCAGCGTGTGGAAACAGCTTTCCTGTGACAAAAGAAACTCTCCATTCAGCTGAAAATAAGATTGTATTATATGATACAGACAAGTAACCAGCATCTATACTAAGTAACAAAACGTTTAGGAAAGTTAAATGCAATTTCATATAGAGGCCCATCTATGCAAATGATACACACATGACGCATGTTTTTGAGTGCCATTCTTGGGCTATGGTGAATCCAAACAAAGACTGAAAGATGAATAGCTGGTGTAAAATAAACATTTCTATCAACGAAAAAAGGAGTCTGGTCACTGAGCTTATTGAAAAATTCAGATATTCTCTTTAATCCTTGGAAACAACAACAGAGTTGAAAAGTGCCTTCGAAAGCCCTCCAAAACTCCATTTTTGTGCAAAAAAAAATTTCATTCACACAAAAAAGCTCTTAAAAATATTTTTTGGCACATAATGGAAATCAAATCAGACCCTTAGACTCAATGAAGTCGAAGGTAACAAGGACACTAGATGGACTTTAGAGAAATCATTACCATAGTAAACTTTAAGATAATTGGCGTTAAATCCTTCAGGGACAGCATTTCCTTGCCTCTGTTCAGGTTCACATCCATCGATCAACATATCATCTCTTCCATTCTCAACTTCTTCCTTCGTCATGTCTCAGAACTTGAAACTAACCCAATATAAAAAGTACTAGTTCAGATACAAGCAAGGTTTTAAATATTGGTTTCAACATCAATTTCAGTCCAGGCCAAAGTCGAAATGAAATCCCAAGATTTGAAGAAAAAAAAAAAAATTGTGATAAGCTCCTTATCTATGAAATTTCATCTAAATGCTGTAAATTTTGTATAAAGCTTAGTCAAAATTGTCTGAAACTTTAAAATTATGAAATATCAACAAATTCGATATTGCCCAAAATCAATGAGAATTCGAAATTTTCAAATTTTTATCAAAAGTTAAAACCTTTCAATTGAAATATTATATAACAAATGGGGAAGTTTTTTATTTATAAAAGAATGGAAACAAATTGGTGTGAAAAGAATTAGTTTCGCCCGAAAAAATCCAAATAATGGAGGTGCCAAGGAAATTGGAAAATCAAATAATTCGAAGTAATTTTGCAAATAAAAATCATAAACTTGAAAATAATTCAAGCAAAATTTAAATACTTAAAAATGTTAAATCCAAAATAACGAATCCCTTAAAATAGTGTCTTAGATCCACACATCTAACAATCTCAATAGGGCCTTACATTCAACAATTAAGATTGTTTTCTTATAAACCGCTATGATTGGAAACGAAATTAGCCCTAGAAATGATTCCAAAATGGTTAAATAAGCTAACTGCAATAAACCCTAAAACCAAAACCGTAAAAAATCAGCAAAAAAAAAAAGGATAAGGAAAAAAATAAGAGGTTACCGAAAACGAAGTGATGCGTACGAGTTGTTCCTCTTGATCTAACTGAGTGTCTTCCGGAGCGCTAAGGTTTGCAGAGCTTCGAGAAAAGCATGTAGAGAGAGAGAGAGAGAGAGAGAGAGAAGAAGAAACGGCGGGAAAACGAAGGAGAATGCGAGTGGAGTGAAAGCTTTTGGCGGGAAAGTTGGGGCAAGAGGTACAATTTGGTACCTCGCGAACGAGAAAATATTAGCTGTCCCAAGGGTACCTCAAAATTTGAAGTCTCCCCCTCCTGAAAATGCGACGTGGCCCTCACTTTAGGACCCACTTACCTTATGGATGTTTGGTGACTTTGGTCCACCTAACCAAAACTCTCTCTCTCTCTCTTAAGCGCTTCGTTGATGATTTTCAGCACTTATATTTTACGTTATTAAAATGCTAAATTCAACGGTTAGAAATCACCGATTAAACTAATTTTTGATGTGTAGGTCCATCAAGAGGTGGACCAAACATCCATAAGGTCAGAACCCTAAATAGTACTCCATGTGGAAGTCTTCAAGGGACATCAAACTCGGGCTCCCTCGCGAGCTATCAAGTCCATTGATACGATAATTTAAAGGACCACCTTGTTCAGTTCAAGTTCAAGCTCAACCCCATCGTATGTTCATCTTCACAAAGAAAAAGGGATATCGCTTGAGCTGGACAAGGCCTTTGTATGGGATATCTTCAGCATGGACACTTGGAGGATTGAGATAGTGACACGTGGCAACACATTGTCTGAGACTAAGGATTGTCTGAGAGATCGTTATTAGCAGTCGGACAGATCATCATGATAACAGTCGAGATAAGCGACTATGTCAGATTGGAAGACACACCGAATGCAAATCCGAGAGAAATATAGTAAAAGACGACAAACCAAGAGAAAAAGTTGGTTCTAGGCAACCTTTGCATTTGACTCTGAGAACAAGAACACAACAACCATAAAGACCATCGACAAGCCACCACTACCACGTCATATGAGTGACAGATATTAGTATAAGGAGCAACACGACCATAATCATGTGCCTTTACACGTCACCAGACACAAATCCGTATAAATAGGGGCAACAGTAGTAGAGAAAGGTACACAATCTTGATCTAAGACGTTTTAATGCTTGATTTGGAGTAAAAAATTAACTTAAGCATCGGAGGCTCTACTGGTGGATCCCCACCAATGGAGTATTGTGCAGGGTGTTACAGCATTCTCGGATAGTGTTATGACGTCCTCGGGTAGCTTCACGGCATCTTCGGATTGCTTGACGGTGTAATCAGATCGATAGTCATCTACCTCTAGAAGGAGTTGATTGGCCTCAAGAGGGAGGTCTAGATTGACCACATGTGTTTGACTTGGTCATTGTGCATATTTTGAGGGGTGTGAGAGTTTTTTCCCTAGATATTTTGGCGTCGTCTGTGGGAAGTGAGGATTGTGACTACGCGCTCTTCCAAGTTATTTCCAGAGGCTTTGGCAATATGACTCCGCCAAAGAATACGAAGTCCAAAGAAGCAACCAATAGGCAAGAAGCCACTGAAGAAGTAGAGATAGTAAGTCCTAAAATGCAAAAAATGCTCGAAAGAGTATTAACGGGGATGGAGAACATGAGGAAGTAGAGGAAGTAAGAAGAGAGAATGTCCAATTAAGACGACAATTATTGGAAGAAACAGAAGAGGAGAGAACCTATCGGGCCTGATCCCAATGGGGGAGAGGTAAATCTAAGAGCGTACAAGCTAGGGCAGAGCTCAAAGAGACGAGAAGAGATTCGTAGCGATGATCGTGCTTGGGAGCGAGAGGCAGGCTGAGAAGAGCAGTCGCCTATTGTCCGAGCAAAGAGAATGCAAATTTGATCACGTTGGAAAAGGTGACTGAGTTGATCCAGAAGGACCGGGAGAGGAGACCCAAGCTTGGGGAGAAGACAACAACGGGAACAGCTCGAAGGGCTTTGAGGATGTTGAGATCAATCATCGACTTTCTCAGCCATCCACAAATGAATGAACAAACGATTGGATTGGTCTCGGCCATCCACAAACGGATGAACCAGCTCCAACGAAAGGAGTCTAATCTCAGCAAGCCTAAAAACCAAGACAGCTGGCTCGGGTTTCCAACAACTCACGGGAGTAACACTCCTAGCAAAGTTAATGTACAATATTAATGAACTACATTATTCAGAAAGTAAGCTAGAGAAGATGAAATGATCATAATTTTTGAATTAACAAGAAGTAGAAATAATAATTATGACATGCAAAGACTTATAATATTCATGTTAAAAGTTAGGAAAAAAGGTTTAGACCTTGGAAGGTCCTATCTAGCAGTAAATGTTTCAAAGTTAAAGATTAGACCTTGAAATATGTCAGAAGATAGTATGGGATTTCGAAAAGACGAGAAAATAGTTCAATTACAGACCAAAGCAAAATGTTTAAGATTCATGTTGGCCATTTACTACTGCATCGGCCAAAGTGGACAAGCCATCGATCGGGCTAACTTCAGCTCCATCATTGGGTTACTGCTAAGTTGGATGGGACTCGAGTTCCTCACCTCCCTCGGCCTAGAGCTCCTCTAGAAAAGACCATAGTTTGTCTCGCTCTTTATTCACTTTCTCTTAATAAGCTTTCCACTCGGCAATGCCTGCCTTAGCCTGTTTCTTGTACTTGGCCTTGAGGCCAGCTTTAGAAGTGGCTTTCTTGGATTCCCATGCAACACGGAGAAATTTTTACCGGTCCTTTGATTCTTTCTTTAACCGGTGGATCTCACCTCGAAGCTCATGGACTTCAGAGGAATAATGAGCGAGATCAATGTTATATCAGTCAATTTCTTCGACCCTCTTTTTCTCTAGCTTGGTCAGCCTAGTCACTTCAGCTTGAGACTGTTCAAGGGTAGCCTTCTGTTTTTTATTTTTAATCAATAGACGGACGATCTCTTTGGACAGCAGAGAGAACATAATCGGAAACGAATTCATAGACTGCACAGTCAGTTGAAAGAGAATCAATGAAAGAACGTAAACATAAGAGGCATAAAGTACGTTGAAAATCTTACCATAAACATGCCCGTAAAAAATTAATTGTCAATGAGAAAATTAGGAGATCCCTTAGCAAATCTTTTAATATCGGTAGAGAGTCGACATAGATCTCCAACTACCCGAGCAACAGCAGGGTCAGCTATGACACTTTGATTGATTCAAACCGGCTCCCCTGCTTTATTTATAAAGTGAGGACGCCAGGCTGGGGGAGGAGGATCCGAAGATTCGTCTCTCGGAGAGGCCTGAGAGATTGGATCAATCTCCTCGGGATCTTGATTTCCCATCTCGACGATGACGGGTTGTTTATTCTTTGACATTTCTTTCGGCAGAGAAGCCGAGGAATCTTGACTTTGGCCTTGGATAGGCAGAGAAGAGGTTGCAACATCAGATTGATCACCTCTCCTTGCAGGAACCTTGTGATGGAGTGGATGAATGTCAGTCGGAACAGTGCGCTCAGAACCAGATCTCTTAGATTTTGAAGTACACCCTCGTACTGACCTTGACCTTGACCTTGGGGAAACGACTTCTTTCCGCTTTCAAAAAAAACTTCTGGTAAGGTGGAGAAGAACTCGGACGTCCAAGATCGAGGTCTGCCATCCTTTTGTCTGAAATGAAAAGTCTCGACTGAGACTCTGACCCGGGTACCCTACTCGGTAGAAATGGTCGAGAGACTACAAATGGGAAGAAAGCGGGTAGGATAAAGGATGAGAAGACAAAGACAAACTCGAAGTATCGAGTCGGAAGAAATAAGAATGTTGCTTTAAAGAGGGGGTATATGCAATACTTCCTCGGTAGGACAACGTACCACTTCCTGGGGCCCGGAGAGAGTGGCTTCTGAATCCGGGATGGAAGAACCTGTTTTCGAGCCAACGTAGCTCGGGGTAAATTGAGGAGAAGGTGATGTTATATGTGGTGTAGAATCCGACTCTGGTGTATCTGCATTTTTCTTCTTTTTCCTTGTTTTAGGTTCGAGCTTCAAGAGGAGCTCGGCCGTCGGAATCACCTGACACAATTCCTCGGCAGTTGATGGATCTGTGTCCCAAGAATACCCACGCACATCCAAGACGACTAATTTCTGATACATGTCGAAGGGCAACGCTCGGAGTTTAGTACAAAGAGGCATATCGTCTTTCAACAGTCCCCTAGAGGAACTGTCAGTATTAACTATCAAGCAAACAAGGTGTCAATACAAAATAATTAAATCGGAGAAAGAAAAGAAATCAATCAATGATACATTTGTTGCCAAAGGACCTATTAACGAGAGTGGTACCATTATCCCTGGGACTTCTTTCTCAAGCTCCAACGACGAACACAGGATAACTCGACCAAAATTTATCACAATCCTAAATGTTCTCTAGAATTGGGAGCTTCCTACGCCGAGTAGCCAGGAAGTAGATGGGTATTCCCATTCCCAAGGTGTCAGAGTTGATTTTGGGGAGAGTTTTGAGAAAGTGTTGTCGTCGGACATCCTGAACGGTTAGCTCCCGGCCCCAATATCGTCTGATGGATTCAAAAGCGCGAATGTGATGCCAAAAATTACCATTGACTTGGCAGGGAGCCAGTCCATAGAAATTCAAGGTATCTTGAGCGAAACGGGTAAGACGAAGATGAAGGCCAGCCGAGATCTGGCCGATTGTAACACATGGTGTTGGAATTGACTGTCGACCAGTGATGTCAGCACCGGGATTATGAGTTAAAGTAATGGACTCGGGAATACCATGTTGTTCTTTAAGTTCGATTAGATTGGACGAGTATGAGTTCGGACGTCGGCATCTTGGAGAATAGATTTTTCGGAGGAGAGGAGGACCACACCAGGGTAACAAAAAGAGATCGTAGAAAAAGACAAAGCAAGCTCCAAAATACTAGCACAAATCCGCATTGAGAACCATCTTACTTCCTTTGAGCCAGTTGAAAGAAGATCTCTTAGCCCTTTTGCATCCAATTATATCATGATACGATCCAGATGAGCATCCCGGGTTTCCTATAGGCCAGTTAGGATCACCTTTGCCTCAACCGTCTCTGTAGTGCATGCTCGAGTGGAGACACCTCCTGCCACCACCACAGTGGACGAAGAATTTCAAATTATGAATCCCAATTCTACTTTTTGTGAGGATTTTTCCCAAGCGACATCCGAGTTTAGTTTAACCCATCAAGGCAAGGGGCACCAAATAATGCTAGGAGGAACCGGGGGCGATCGATATAGAGGATTGGATAAGGAACTGTGGTATAGAATCAAGAATGGAGGCTGGGTGGCACTGGCAATTTGAGTGAAGCGAGTCATTTCGTGCTAGCCATAATTCCACATAAAAACACAAGAATAATTCAAAATAAACTGGGACCAATCTCTTTTTTCTTGGCCCAGAACAAAGCAGTAAGACAATCAAGGATTTCTAAATTCCAGAAGTCCTCCATACAGAGAGAGAGAATGAAGCAAACCATATTCTAGTGATAAAAGGACGTTGGAATAAAACGTGTATGCCATCTTCCTGAGGGTGGAGACATCTGGGGCTGAACGGCTCAATTTCTGGGATGCGAGAGTGGAGCTTTCTTTTTTAAGGAAGTAGGTCCCTAAAGAAACGCCAAATAAAGAGTTGCGCTCTAAAAGAAATTTTGAGGGCCCATATAACTGACCAAAATGACGAAGGTAAAGAAGGGAGGAATGAGTCAGCTAGAGGCTGTTAAAGAGATTGGTAGGCTGACGGAACCGAAGCTTGCCCTTTGGATGAGGGACCCAAAAAAGCCTATCGTGAAGTAATTTGGAGTTTACGGGGGATTCAAGATATGGAAGATCATGAGGTCTGACACACGAGTAAAATTCTGGTCCAGAGGACGGGGACTGTAGGTTTGAAACCTCGAAGAGATAGAATCCAAGGGCCATGCTAGTTGCAACTCCAGAGCCATCCGTTATTGTCCAAATGAGACCATACCCCCATTTATAAAACCATTTGTTACAACGATAACGTCCCAACCCTGTTACGAGTTATCCATGATGCTCAAAATCGGTAAAAGAAAGGATATTCGTTATAAAAGCCTTCCATTACGTTGAAAAAAACCGTTTTTAGTAGCTTTTTTTAAAAAAATTGAAAATATTTCGACCATTATAGCGGATCATTTAAAACCTTGGGCCAAGCATCCTTACTGGAATTGGTCTCAAAGAGTGTGCCATGTGACAATACAGCCGTCTGTTAACATCATTGAGGAAATTTTTAGGGAGCTTTTGGCAACACAAAAAAAAAGCAACTTTTTGACTATTATAAGCCAAAAAATTTTGAAAGTTAGTTTGTATGTGTTCCATATTTTAACTTTTGAAAAGTTAAAAACTAACTTAAAACTGAAGCTAAATTTTTTAGCTTTAAACGTCTAAGAAAAATTACTTCTCAAAAAATTAGAACGCCTCCCGACGCTTTTAATTTCTATGAATTTTTTGAGGTAAAAAATCAACTAGGAACTTCTACTACAGTAGATGTGCTTTTACTTCTCGTTTCCAAACACCCCCTTGTTGGAAAAAGTGATGGAGCTTGGAGAGTTATGTCCTGCACATTTAATGGTTGCTTGATGTTTCTAGGGATTTCGAAGGTCTAATGCTTAGTGTTATTGTGGATGAGGACCAATTCGGATACCAAAAGAAATATTTTAGTTGAAATTTTTAAGCCAGAATAAACCTGATTTGAGTTTTTTTCTGGAAAGTCGGAACAAAGGAAAGGGCGATGTAGACATTCTTTCTTTGACAAGAATTTAGCCTGAAATATGGTCTCTATGCTTGAAGTGGTAGTCCGTTGGATTCAAACATTGTGGATCCCAAAATCTACAACATGGCCGTTCCGACTTAAGCAATGCACTTTTGGTGGTTTAGGTAAGCACATTACTGACATTGTTTGATGCAATGAGACTGTTTAATAAAGTGGCTCACGTGCTTTTGCGCAGTCTCAAAAGTACAGCCGTTTCGTGGTTGGCCGGCCACACTCCGGTAGGTTAGTCACCAGCGGCGGGCAGTCAACCTAAATGACTCTTATGGCTGACCGTCCACCACAACCATTTGAAGTGTTGCATTGATTGGATAGACTGGTTTGATGACACATGCACCAACCCAAAAAGTGGTATGAAATCTCACCTGATCATCCTCCTCCTCCTCCCCCTCCCCCAGAACTACTCTTCCAAGAAATGAGAAGGATCTCAAATTCAAGATCTAAGTCCCAACACTGGAAGAATGTAAACCTGCTAATTGGTGGGATCTCAAAATCTCAAATCCATCCTGCCTCTCCAAGAAACCCATTTCACTTCATACGTCTCCTTAAACACTACTGCAACAGATGTAGAATGTATAAAACATTTCCTGCATAAATTACTCAGCCTGCCAAATTTGCTGTTAAAGGAACAATAGTAAAAGAATCACACCATTGCCCAGAGGTGAACCGAATTCGGTTCCACCAACTGTTGATCCACCATCCATTTCTCACCTTTTTCTTTGAGATCAAAGACATTCTCAGGGACAGCTAAAAGGGAGATAGATGTCAGATAATAAGTTTGTGAAACAGAGCTCAGTCCACCTCCAAATATGTCCCCATGGTGATATTACAACCAAGGGGCCAATCATAGTCCCTGGACAGCCTAGCCTGCTTTTATGAAAATCATCTTCACATCTTCATGCAGCAAGAAAAAGGAGTGAAATCTTGCTACTTGACAGAAGATCAGAAGCTTCGCAACAGTTGGTTACTTTGGCTACACTACAGAAAATCAAAGCTCAGCAGTACATTTTATCACTAAGGAACAGAAGGTAATCTTTGTTATCTAATTTATATTTGACAATAGTATGCTACATTACAGCATTCAAAACAAAGTAAAGAAGGAAGAGAAACATTAATGGACAATGAACTGATGAATCAAAAATCCGAATATTATATCTGAAACAAAACCCTATGCGAAAAAATGCGGTACAAAGTAAAAAATTAAAAAAACCTAAATTCTGAACCTGAGAGAGATCCTATGTCGAGCAATGGACTTATGAAGTGTTTTGAACCCTAATTAAAACTGAACGATGAGAAATCCCTTTTCCTGCTCTCCGCCATCCCTCTTTTATACCCTTTGAAAAATGGGTGTAGATTAAACAATTGACTTTGTAGTGTACATACAAGCACTACGCTAGCATTAAAGGTGTCCACTTACATGAGTGAAATATACAGAAAGTCAGAGACCACTGGAGCTACAGATTCAGATCCCTTTTAAGAGTGATGAGGCGTGAACAAGAAGGTCTGGTAATGGGGGGGTTTGCCGTTATAGTTGTTCCCACCACCATTACCTCCTTGGTTTGAAAATGAGAGAGGTGGGAAATCCTCATCTTTCAATTCATAATTCCTCTGAGCCGCCGATCTGGCAAAATAATCAAACCCCCCTGTTAAGATCATACATTAACAGCATCAAAAGCGATCCCAATGAAGTAGGAAGAAATTACGAAAATATAATAGAAATGACCTCACACAAAGTACAAGCAATCAAATAAAAGAGGAATCATTTGACAGCCCAGGCGCTATCGGCAGTGTGCATGCTCACTGATCCAGCCATCCCATTGAAGGGCCAAAACTCTCACCAACCAAATGTCCCCAACCATCCAACCAATCAGTTACTTCTGAACAGCCAAAAGAGCTATGGCCAATGATCCACAAAAAATGTCTAGGTCAGATGGTTAGGACCATTTGTGCTGTGTATTTGCGCATGTGTAATAAAGGTGGGCAGTCCAGATTGACAAGGATGTCCACCACATGCACAGAAGGGAACCGGGTCTACAAGAAATAAAAGCCCCGAGTATACACCCTAGTTCCTCTTTTTAAAGCCTCATGCCATAAGAATATCATTATCTGCTTGCGAAACACTTTGAAGACTGTCGCCAGTGCTTTTCTAGTCTGGCAGATTAATATTCTGGTATCCAAGAGAGCCTTTATTTTATTTTATTTTTTGACAAGTGTAACAGAGCCTTTATTTGGAAAACTTGGCAGGGCTATTACCTTTGAGGTTGGGGCGAAGAGGGCTGATCTGGTGAAGAGCGTGAAGGTGAACCTCCTTGAAACCTCTGCTGCTCATAGACACTCCTCGCTCGGCCTCCTTCATCGAGCTGTGAAACTTCATTCATACCTGAGAAATGCACTGGCCCAAGAGAGCCAAACTCAAGCTGCTCAGCAGGTGAACCATGACTGCCATTGTGATCATAGGAGTACATCATGACAACAGATGGAATGCCAGGTCCAGTTGGTGCAACACCATTTGAGTTCATGCCTGGCAACGGATACATGCCATATGCTACATTGGCAGAACCACTGTGCATGGAGTTTGAGAAATCAAATGGACCATTCTGAGACTGGTATGAGGGGAAAGAGTCATGCTTGTATGAATCCCACGGCCTGTCAGGCCGGCTGTCGCTTGCTGCCAGCCGGTCAGACCTTGAGCTCGGTCTCTCAGTTTGGCTGCGACCGTGGCTGCGCCCAGCAGCTCGCGGTTTGGAGTTGATCCAGTTTCCTTCTCTGTCACCATGGTGGTCATTCCGATCATAGTTGTAATTCCCTTTGTGATTTCTGATACTTGAAGATTGCCGTTCCCTGAAAGGAACCTTCTGAAAATTTTAAAACAAAAATCAGTTCTCTCTCTCACTTTCTCCTCTTTCTCTCTATATATTAAAGTTAGAAATATAACAGCTTAAGAAATATGCGAGGAATAAAAAATGTTGAGTCTCAAAAAAAAACCTGAAAAACTTAAATTGAATGCCAATAGCAGCCAGAACATATATGCTAGACATGTAGAAACAGGCCAAAATACTTTTTTGGTCTTTTGAACTCTTGAATGGATACTTGAGAAACCCTAAGAACCTATGTGAAAGACTTATGAAGACTAAACCAAAGCGTAGGTGTGTTGTGACTTTTGAAAAATATTCATGCATCCATGTGCCCAAGCCAGAGCCCAACAGCTTGAATGGCATGCATAAGACAACAATACCCTCGATATCTGTTATACATATGGATGTGCAGATTGGAACACATCCATTCTAAACCTTTGGAAGCAATACCATTTCTCGCTATGATGCAACCAGCAGGGTCATGGACCTGACATTCTTTGGCCCAAAGCCGCAAAAGAAGCCCCCATCCCATCCCATCCCAGCCCAAGTCGCAGCATGGCTTTTTATCTCCCACACGTCCAGTCCATTTGGCTGCACTTGGGGTTGTTTTTCAGCAACTCCTAGGTTTCTATAACTTCGTTTTTTATTACTGTTAGTTTGGAAGCTTCTACTTCGATTTTTTTACTTTAGTTTAATTGTAGCAGGCAACCATATCAAAAGTTGCAATTCAAAGTAGGAAGGACTGAGAATCAAAGTTTCTAGTCTGTCTTAGGACTTAAAAGAGTAGTTTTTATTTCTCTTTTAGAAACCTGTATACAGAATTATAGATAGCAGAAGAAATCAAGCTGCTATACAGCCATCTATATATACACCACTGTACTCTCAATTCACAAGTTGAATACGAGTTTTCTTTGGTAGCTATGCCGCTTGAGTGTTGTGATGCCTCGCTCTAGAGCAATGTGATACCACCTAAGAAGTTAAAAGGTTGGTGTGACTTCTTCCTCCTAGCCTCTACAAATTGATAAGAATCCAATTTGCCTCTCTCCTCTTCTTCTAATTGCTCTCTATTTTCTCTTTACACAATTAGCGCCCCATTGCAGCCCATCTAATTAACCATCTTTCCATTCACAATCCCGTAACAAGTGTTGAAGGACGTCTTTGTTATTAGCAATTGTTTGGTGTCTCTATGTACTTATTTTCTCACTTATGTAAGGGCTCACACTTATTAATATAAATAAGATTTATTGGGGTGTGTGTAGGGTTAACACACATAACCCATCTTCTCTCTTCTCTTTCCTCAACGTGCAGAACTGAAGAACTTCTACTTGGTATCATAGCAAATCGTTATTGGATCCTTATCCGGACTTACATATGAGATCGTGGGAGGCTTGGAGAAACCCTAGAGGTGTCGTCAGTGCGTGCAGCCTCGCTGACGTCATCCAGCTGTACGGACAAGGTAGAGATGATGGATTGAAACTGTCCTCTCTACTAGATCTCGATTTTTGGTGATTTTTTGAAGATTTTTTGGAGCCTTTTTCGATGTGTTTTTGCTGATTTTCAAAAAAAATCGCAAAAATCATTTTTTTCTTCTCGGTGCTTTGTGGAACCATACGGCGACTATTGGGGGGGCTTGTTGCTTCATTTTGGTCCCCTACTATCCTATCTACACATCCATAGGTAGATCTCTCAAATCCAAGGAGGATTGAAGCGTGTGGATCGATTTCTCTCCCTCTATACTGCCGCTGGCGACTTTTTTTGGGTCAAGAATGCTGTCCACGCACTCTCCTTCTCTATGCATATTCACCATACGTTTTCTACAAATGTTTTGACTCCTTTTGGCTGGGATTTGGGTACTCTATGACGTACCCCTTGCTCGTGGTTGCTTAATAGGTGCGATTTACATCGAGGGCCTCGTTCTCTCCTCTATATACCTTCAGATCTGTTCTTGAAGGTTTTTTCTTGATTTCTTTGTGGATTATTACTCTTTGTGGTACTCTTATTTGTTTTTTTGGAGTGGGGACGTCGACTTTGAATGAGTCTAAGGCATCCGATGTGTCCTCCGGCTCCACCGGGACTACCGTTTCAGTCCCAATGTCGTTTGAGAATCTGAGTTTGTAGATCACCACCACCAAATTGGCTGGAAAAAAATTACTTGGAGTGGTCTAGGGCTGCCAAGATGTTTATTGGTGGTCGAGGGAAACAAGAGTACATCACTAGTCGATTACCAACACCTGCTGAGACAGATCCTAAGTTCGAACAATGGGAGATAGGTAATTTAGCGGTTATGTCATGGCTCCTTAACTCTATGGAGTCCCACATTAGCAGAGGGTTCATGTTTTTTTCCACGGCCAAGGAGATCTGGGATGCAGCAGCCCAGACTTATTCGCAACAGCAGAATGTCGCCCGTGTGTATCAGTTGCGCCAGAGTATTGCCTCCCTCCGTCAAGGTGATTTACCCTTGGCTGATTATTTTGCAAAGCTCGTGGTATGTGGGAAGAACTGAACTTTTATCAAGTCTTTACGCCTAAGTGCCCAGAGGATGGCTCGCAATATCGAAAGTTGGTTTAACAAAACCGAAGTTATGAGTTTCTTGCCGGCTTGAATGCTGATTTTGAGTTAGCCCGTGTCCAGTTGCTTAGTAAAGACAGATTGCCATCCCTCAATCAGGTATATGCATATGTTCAGAGTCATGACAGCCGCAGAGAGGTCATGTCTCCTTCTCCCGACCATGCAAAGTCCGCCTTGGCTGCCTTCCCGTCTACTTCCAAAGCCCCCAAGTCTAAAACCCCGATCGCCACCAGTGGCCCCAAGGGGGGTCCTCCACATACTTGTGCTCATTGTGGCAAGAAAGGCCACACCAGGGATCGATGTTGGAGCTTACATGTGTGTGAGGGGTGTGGTCGTAAAGGCCACAGCAAGGATCAGTGTTACCAAATTCATGGCCGACCACCATAGCTGCCCGGGACTCCCACTATTGCTCACAGTGCGACTATGGATTCTACACCAGGGTCGCCACCCACCCCTACTGCTGCTCATCAGCCTTCTGCTACGTCCCCAGCACCCTTCTCTAGAGATGAGATAGAGAACTTGCGTCGTTTTATGGCCCAACTGGATGGTCCCACTCCTGCTTCTACGTTCGCACAATCAGGTATCATCAGCTCTGCCAACCTTGTCTTTACTTCCGCTTTTACTACTGGTACACCCTAGATCATTGATTCGGGGGCCTCAGAGCATATGACCGGTATGTCATCTTCTTTTTCCTCATATTCTGTGTGTTCTGGTGCGGATAAAGTCCGCATTGCCGATGGCACCCTTTCTTCTGTCTCGGGGAAAGGGCGTGTCACTCTCTCTTCTGACCTATCTTTCCCTTCAGTCCTTCATGTTCCCAAATTTGCCACTAACTTGTTATCTGTCAGTTCTCTTACAAAGAACCTTAACTGCTCTGCAACATTTTTTCCTTCTCACTGTGTGTTTCAGGACTTGGCCACGAGGAGGACGATTGGCACTGGACGTGAAGTGGGTGGTCTCTATCTCTTGGATGCGACTCCTACAACCTCTGCAGCCCTTCAGTCTAGTAGTCTTAGAAATAGTGTCAATAAAGAGCATCTTATGTCTTGGCATGCTCGTTTAGGTCATGTGTCATTTCCTTATTTCCGGGTGTTATTCCCTGAGTTGTTTAAGTCAGTGTCCATGTCTGATCTTCATTGTGAGATTTGTGCGCTGTCCAAACATTGTCGCACTACTTTTCCCCCTCGTGGTAATAAAAGTTTATCTATTTTTGACATTGTTCATACTGATGTTTGGGGGCCACCCCCTGTTACTTCTTTCTTTGGTTATCGATACTTTGTTTCTTTTGTGGATGATTTTTCCCGCTGCACATGGATATTTGTCATAAAATCAAAAGATGAAGCTTACTCTATCTTCAAACAGTTTCACAAAATGGTTCTTACTCAGTTTGGGACATGCATTAAAATTCTCCGATTTGATCGAGGGGGGGAGTACATGTATGGGGGTCTGCAGTCGTACTTGGCTGAACATAGCATTGAACATCAAAATTCTTGTGCTTTCACTCCACAACAGAATGGCGTTGCTGAACGCAAAAATAGACACCTGTTGGAAGTGGCTCGTGCACTTCTGCTGTGGCACTATGTACCTAAAACCTATTGGTCCGATGCAGTTCTTCTTGCCGCTTACCTCATCAATCGTATGCCGTCTCGGTCTCTCCAGTTCCGTACTCCATACCACTTGCTGCGTCCTACGAGTCCTCCTTTTCTGGTTCCCCCGAAGGTCTTTGGTTGCGTGTGTTATGTCCACATCCTTGGTCCGCATCGCACCAAGCTGGATCCGAAAGCTTTGAAGTGTGTTTTTTTTGGGTACTTCTCGACACACAAAGGCTATAAATGTTTCCATCCCCCCTCCCGTAAGCGGTTCATCACCGTGGATATCACTTTTTTGGAGTCGACCTCTTATTTTTCAGGTCTCACTCCTGCCTTTCCTCAGGGGGAGCTTCTTAGTAGTGAGGAAAGGCATGTCTCATCTGATTTTGTTTCTTTGCCATTGGCTATGGATGCTCCTGACAGTGGTCCCAGTCCGACTGTGATTGATACTATTGATAGGGGTACTAGCCAGCAGGAGGAGCTGACAGGTGTACTCAAGGCGTCGACCCGGAACACAGATCACCACTGAACTCCATGGCCAACAGTCATCCTCATCGGATCCAGGTAACCTCACTCCTCGCTCTGTTCCTCCCTCTTCTTATGATAGTTGCTCTGACCTTCCTATTGCCCTTAGGAAGGGAAAAAGATCTTGTACCCAACATCCGATTGCCAACTTTGTTTCGTATGATAATCTATCTCCGTCATACAAATCCTTTGTTACCTCGTTGTCCTCGGTTGCTCTTCCTTCATCTGTTACAGAAGCTCTGAAGCATCCCAGGTGGAAAGAAGCAATGTATGAAGAGATGGATGCGTTGGAAAAAAACAGCACTTGGGAGTTGGTAGACTTGCCAAGAGGCAAGAAACCTGTTGGATGCAAATGGGTTTACACTGTGAAATGCAAGCCTAATGGTTCAGTGGATCGGTACAAAGCAAGATTGGTGGCAAAAGGTTACTCTCAGATTTATGGTATAGACTACAAGGAGACATTCGCTCTTGTGGCCAAGCTCAACTCTATCAGGGTTATTCTTTCTCTTGCCGCGAACTAGTCTTGGCCACTATTTCAACTCGATGTCAAGAATGCTTTTCTTCATAGGGACTTGAAGGAAGAAGTGTATATGTTGCCGCCTCCTGGCTTTCAACTTTCTGGGGATAAACAGAAAGTATGCAAGCTTCAGAAAACTTTGTATGGTTTGAAGCAGTCTCCAAGAGCGTGGTTCGAACGCTTTAGTGGGGCATTCAAGCGAATGGGGTATAGTCAAAGCCAAGCTGATCATACTTTGTTCATCAGACGTGATAAGGAAGATGTGACTATTCTGATTGTATATGTCGATGATATCATTGTTACCGGTAATTGTGCTGCAGAAATTACCCAGTTGAAGGAGTTCTTGGCATTGGAATTTGAAATCAAGGATCTGGGTAAGTTGAAATACTTTCTGGGGATAAAAGTTGCGAGATCTAGCAAAGGAATCTTCATCTCCCAGAGGAAATATGTGTTGGACCTGCTGCAGGATACTGGTATGCTAGGAGCTCGGCCTGTCAACACACCATTGAGGCAAATCATAAACTCGATGGTCAGTCGAAGAGCCTTTGGAGGATGTGAGTAGCTTCCAGCGATTGGTAGGGAGACTTATATACCTGGCACATACTCGCCCTGATATTGCATATGCAGTGAGTGTAGTTAGTCAGTATATGCATTCTCCTCGGACTCCACATTTGGAAGCTGCCTACAGGATTTTGAGGTATTTAAAATCTTCCCCAGGTCGTGGTCTACTATTCAGTCATCAGGGCCACATGCGTGCGGAGGGTTTCACAGATGCGGATTGGGCTGGAGCCCAAGATGATAGGCGATCTACATCAGGGTATTGTACTTTTGTGGGAGGAAATCTGGTTACATGGCGAAGTAAAAAACAACAGGTCATTGCACGGTCGAGTGCAGAAGCTGAGTTCCGATCAATGGCCCATGGTGTCAGTGAGTTATTGTGGCTTAAGGTGTTACTTGGAGAACTCTGTTTCCCAGTAGAAGGATCCATGTTATTATATTGCGACAACAAGGCGGCAATAAGTATTGCCCACAACCCAGTTCAACATGACAGGACCAAACACATCGAGGTGGATCGTCACTTTATTCGTGAAAAAGTGACATCGGGAGTTATCTACACTCCTTTCATTCCTACATATGATCAGCTAGCAGACATTCTCACGAAAGGTGTTGCATCGGCTCCGTTTACTAAGTGCTTGGACAAGTTGGGCATGATTGATATATATGTCCCAACTTGAGGGGGAGTGTTGAAGGACGTCTCTGTTATTAGCTATTGTTTGGTGTCTCTATGTACTTATTTTCTCACTTATATAAGGGCCCACACTTATTAATATAAATAAGATTTATTGGGGTGTGTGTAAGGTTAACACACATAACCCATCTTCTCCATCTTCTCTCTTCTCTTTCCTCTACATGCAGAATTGAAGAACTTCTACTACAAGTTCCCTATCAACCTCAACTCGAATAACTCATAATCTTCAATAAAACCCTAGATATCCACCTTAAAACTATCCATACATAGTTTCTGCCCTCACAAAGAAACACTCTTAATCCTCTGTTACACTAAGAAAATTCCTTCAACTTTAGCCCCTGTTCTTATTGTTTAATCCATAGTTAGCAATTCTCCGTTTAAAACCCGGATTTTTGGAAAAAAAAAACCTCATCTTTTGAAAAAACGTTTCAAATCACGCTGTTTTCAAAACATCGCGATAAAAACACATATTCAATGATCTGAAATAACCCCATAATTTTAAATTTGTCCAAAAATATTTTGAATAATACTCATTTTTCTTTTAAAAATTAAGAAAAATATTTTTTATTTATAATATATGTCACCATTTTTTATGCTTAAAAAATATTTTTAAAAAAGATTAACAGATTCCTAAACATTTGGAGACCTTGATAAATGAGAATTTCTTTTGGAAATTATTACTGTTGCTTACATCCTTATCAAAAAAAAAAATTACTATTGCTTACATTACATAGATATAAAAGAACTATCATATAGTTTTGGTTCTATTATATACTTAAATTACCACCCAATCTATATACATTATGGGCATATGCACCGATATGTGTACATTTTTTTGAGTGCGTAGTTTTGGACTAAAAGTATTAAACCCGAAGTCCTCACGTATCGATCTTTTGACGTTCTCATCTTTTTTACTGCTTTTTGTAGTCTGTTTTTTTTTAACCCAAATCGTTTTAAATTCGCATATTTCAATGGACGAATTTTTGCCGCTTCGTGATTTGCTAACTATGGTTTAATCCCTTAGAAGTCAGAGCCTGTAGCTGACTAATCAACAACCATTAGAGCTCAATCAATGAATCAAACCTTCATCAACTACCCTAACACAAACCCAAATTCAGACCTCGATTACCCTAAAATCCAACCTTCCTAACCCATTCGATCCCTATTCCCAAATTCCACTTCCATCATAATCCCTTTTTTTATAAGTACTTCCATCATAATCCTAACATTGCACAACATTAAAAGCTTAAATTAGATAAAACCCTAGGCTTCTTACAAGAATTTGATACAGTCAGATTCCAAGAGGCATTACTTTTTACTCAAAGATCTAATTAAAAATCCTTAAATGAGTTGGAAAGCTTTTTTCAAGATCTTCAACAGCTATCTGGCAATTGTTATCAGGATTTTAATGTTTTGGGCTTCAAAACAATGACTATAGGGTTAATGACGCTAATTAAGGGTAGTTTAGTCGTTATAAAATGCATATTCATTTTACTTTAAATGGATGTTGAGATTTGTTACTTAGGCCTTAAGTTAGCTTTTCGAGTTTTAGTTTCTTATGAATAATTTTTAAGAGATTATTATAAGAAGACTTTTGGGATTACTTAGATTAGCACCCTGTAAGAGCTTTTTTGGAATTTTTCTCTACAAAAACCTTAGCAGCGCATTGAATCAAACTCCGCCTATGTCAAATGGTAATAGAGCAAATCTTTCCTCAGGAGATTTCAGACGGAGATTCGAATTTGTTATTTTGGGATGCTCGTGATTAAAATTTGGAGATTCTAGAAGACATGGATGTTGAGGTAACGAGTCCGGTCTGAATACTCTTATTTTCTTCCTATATTAAATATTCAAGTATTGGAGATTGGGGCTCACAACAAATCTTCGATGAATAACTGGAAAAAAAATCATCATTAGAATATAATAGGAGAACCAATCTTTGACAAGGAAATAATTAGAGAAGAGGACTATTAAACTATCTTTAATGGAGAGCCCACTTTAATGGAGAGCCTACTTACAATGAGGAGATTGTTAGAGAAAATGATCATGGTCCAATCTATAATGATGATGTCGTCTATAATGAAACTGAGATCATAAAGCTTACTAATTTTGATGGAGGTGGAAAAGATTGTAACAGTGAAGAAGCCTTGTTTGACAACAAAGAGGGTGTTATCCACTTGATGTCTTCAAAAGTAAAGGTTTGGGTGCTGGAATAAGTTATATATAATAATATAAGTGGTGGATCCTTACATGAGAATAAAGATTATTCATGTGACAATGATGTGTTCGACTACTAGTGCACAAAAATGCATACACAGATCCTTTTCTAGGGATATCTTTTAATGCACAATCATTCATGAGTATAGAGACAATTCATCAACACGATATTGAGCGGATCTTGACAAAGCAAAGAGATGGTTGTGGCTTGCAACACCAATTACCACAAAAGAGAGAAGATGGGCATATGGAAAAACAAATAAGGAAACGAGTTTTCTCCAACCTCAGGAGAATGACGGAGTCATCTTCCAAGAGGCATAAGTTTTTACTCAAATATTCAATTGAAAATCCATTAGATGTGCTGGAAAACTTTTTTCAAGATCTTCAACAGGTATCTAGCAAATTTTTATCAAGATTTTATTTTTTGGAGCTTCAAAACAATGTTTTAAGTTTGACTATAGAGTTAATGACGTGAATTATGAGTAGTTTACTCTTTATAAAATTTATATTCGTGTTACTTAAGATGGATGACTGAGATTTGTGAGTTAAGTTAGCTAATTAGGTTCTATTTTTTTTATTAGTAATTGTTAAGAGATAACTGTAAGAAGACTTTTGAATATTGAATGAACTATGCCCTTAGATTTTATTTGGTTCCTTTGTGAACTCTTGAAATGTCTTGGATTAGCACCCTACAAGAACTTTCTTTTTTTTCTCTAAGAAAAACTGAGGAGTGAGTTGAGTCAAACTGCGGCTGCATCAGAATTCGAGATCTATTCTCCTTTTTCCTACATCAAGCTACCTTGCAAGGTAGGTCCAGAACAACAAGAGAGAGCATACACTAGGCCATTCTATGACACAGAGTGTCTATCAAATGCAAGACTTGGAATGAAGCAGCATCCCTAGTGGAAGAACTGTGAAATAAAGGTTGAGGCATGACTAATTAATCCTATAACATGTTGGAATACGAGATTTTCTATAGATCCCAAAACACACCAATTCGACACTGATTCTGAAAATAAAAGATGTCCAGAAACACATGCACAATGTCAACCTGCCAATACATACATAAACAAGCTACCATGCATATACACCACCAACCAGCATGCACATGTTTATTCAATGGAAACCTGCATCAGAAACTTGTGTCTCATGGTCTCAAAAAACCAACTAGAGTTCGGTTTTCCTTGAGGTAAGAATCCGCCACTTTCAAATATCATAGCAAAACGGCCTGAAAATTGTCTATCAGTTTATAGAATGAGGAAAGATAATATATGAGTGATGAATGGAGAACAATCTCTCTGTGTGATGTTGATGTGTGCCACATGTCACACATTGTCACCTCTGAACCGCTGAGACAGGTTACCAGTCCGTGGGTTAGCTAAAAACCAAATTCTACACCAACCAATGAACCCGAACCATCTGATTAAGAAGTCATTTCTCCATGATTCTAAACAATAGTGATAATGGTAACAGAACCAGGTGGTTTCTGGGCTTCCTGGAAAAGCTGTTGCTTGGCTGCCACATCAATTCTAGGGAAATTCTGAGTTACTGACTACCAATACAGATGGTCCCTACCAGCTCCATGTGGTAGCCACTGGCCAGTCACCTAGGGCTGATGTTGCAGACAAGAAAGGGGCAGTTCCCACATCTGCATTTTGTTAGCATTACTCTTTTTGGCCATTTGAAAGAATTCTCTTGAATGAAGATCTGGATCAAAAGGCATTATGGTACTGGGGCTATGGCCCATCCAAGGGGCACCATAACAGGTGCCATCTTCAGATCAATAACCAGATATGAGCCACGTGGTATAAACACACATTATTCGTAAGATTTTCCTAGATGTCAAACATATTTTACGCACCCTTTTGTAATAAAGAAATTCTGCTAACAAATTATTCAAGGGAAGATAAAACACGACGAATAAACAAAGTAAAAAGTTCTTGTGAGAAATTATCTTACGGGATTTGGCAGGTAAGTCCCAGTCCCACCACGATATCTAGGGACTTCATCACCATAACGCTGATAAACACCAGCAGGCCTATTAGAACCAGGCTGTAGTGGCGCAACAGGAACAAGACGATGGCCATAACTCATGAACTGAGGGACGAGGTTCGCATTGGCGGAAAGCGGTCTTCCAGGACCATCCAACGGGAAATGGCCCTGTAAATACACCGGTGGTACCGCAACAGGAGAAGAATAAATCACTGGCCCATGATACCGTGGGTTTTGGCAGAAGCGCCCATATTGCAAATTTTTCCAATGGCTGGCAAAGTCGCTGCTGTTAAGGATATCAGACTCGTGCTCTTCAGAAGGCTCCACAGACACAGCACCCTTCATAGAATTAGAACTACTGAAAATCTCTGGTGTATCAATGCTCTCTGCTGAATCAAAGTTCTGATCAGACTGGTTTATATGGCTGTTCTCCAGCCCCTCCTCCTTGTCTAAATGGCTTGTGGATCCTTCCAAATTTCCCATCTCTGTTGGGAAATTGTAAACCGGAAGCACAGTTAGGAACGGTCCGCACGGCCCCGTGAGATAAAATGCAACAGGTACCACCCCAGAATTATCTATTGCCCTTTGCCGTGAACCCACAAGCATGGGTATGATTGAATCTGATCCACTCATCTGTGCCAGTTCATAGCTAGGTATTTGATGGCTTCGACCATGTGGGGAAGACACAGATGTGGATCCCATGCTTCTTTCTGCCATTTCAGCACCCATGGTTGAAAGTGGAATCCAGTCTCTGTTGTCATCATCAGCCTGTGAAGAACCATGATCAAGCGATGCACCCTCATGCTGCCACCTGGTGTTACCTTTTCCATACACAGTAGATGGAACCGCAGACGAAGCTGTTCTCCTACCCCGTTTGTCCCTAGTTGACTTAGAGACCTTCACAGATGACCCATCCCAAGAACTTTCAGAAGACGCCTTGCTTCTTGAAGAACTAGCCTGTGAAGTAGGTAAGAATCTGAAACTTGAACTTCTGTCAGTAGAGTAAATCTCGTTTCCTTTGTTGTTTTGATACTGGAAAGCATTGCTGTGATCTTCCCTTGCCAACCCTCTGTTTTCTTTGACAAATTTGTTCTGTCCTCTCGTAACATAACTGCCAGACCTACTCACCCGCGACAAAGGAACGTGGTCAAACCCCACAGAAGTTGACTGTTGCCTATCATCCGTCTGAAAACCATCATTATCGGGAACAAAACCTCTGGAGGAACACCTGCATCCTGTTCGTACCAGAAACCATGATCACCTTCCTCCTGGTTTACTTCCGTCGAACCTGAATTCTCATTACTCGATTCAATCATTTCTTCCGAATTAGAGGCCAATCCAGTGCCAGGGAAGTAATGGGGTAATGCTGAAGAAACCATACCTTGAGGAAACTGTATATTTGAGCCCCAAGAAGGAGGCTCGATCAAGGGAAAATTCGTGGGAACCATCCCCACCAAATTTCGCTGACCATAACCCATTGAAGCTAGAACAGAAGGTGATATTGGAAGAGGTAGGTGAGGGAAAGCTAAATTCATTGGCATCTGAACCTGTCCGCTGAAACCATGGAGCCTGGATGATGCCATCATGTTCACCAGGTCTTGCTCCTCCTGATGCATTTCCATTGTCTCAGCAACAGATACAAGCTCTTCTCCCATCCCACACATGCCAGCTTCATCATGATAATTATTTGAAGCACTGTTTGAATCAGAAGCAGCATCAAGGCTTTGATGAGATGAGCTGTGCCTCAAAGATGATGGATCATCAGTAGAAGATCTTGCACTATGACTTCCCGAAACTTCAGAGCCCAAGTTCTTCCTCCTACTACTATAATCTGCTCTAGCAGAAGCAATCTGGCTTTTCACCGTTTCTGGTGCCCTGCTACGCCTTCCTCGAGATGAAACCTCACTGGTTGCATCCGTAAGCTCAGGACTGGAACGTGTCCTCGCAAATTGATTCCTGTCCTGCACTTCATTCATCAAGTAATCTGGTCTAGAACTTCTCTGACCCTTCTCAGTATGTACACTTTCACTAGAGCTATTATTTTGTGCAACCTGACCAGAGACCCTTGAGTTGGTTAGGTTGCCATAGTTTTTCTGGCTTTGAGTATGAGAAATTGCAGACATATTACTGGTCCTAGACATGCTTTCTGAAGTATGGTTACCATGATGGGAGGAAATACCAGCATGAGTCCCCTCAGCCTCGGATTCATGACCAACAGGATTCTCATTCTTTTTCTTGCTGCTTGAATAGTTCTTGATATTCTCAGACCCATCGACGTGATCTGGTCGCAAGAGCCACAGATCAGAACTGGGTGCATCAGGGCGATTGCCACTACCATGTCTGTCCCATGTGTTCATGAAGAACTGATTGACTTCAGCTGTTAGGTTCTCTTCTGGACAGTCAAGTAACCTGGCCAACCTTTTAGCGCCAAATGCAAAGGCACTACGTATCCTAAAAAAATTACCTGAAGAAAATATAGATGCAAACTGTTTAACAACATTACAAGCCAATAGAAATGCATTCGCATAAAATTACTAGCCCCAGGAAAAGTATTAGGACTCCTTCAGACACACACACACACACACAAACATAAATGCCAGGCTGTCATATCCTAGTTGTCTGATTTACGTGTTTCAGGTTTGTAGTTTCAAGCTGAGCATTGCCACTCAAGCCAGTTCATAAGGTCAGCTTAATCAATTCATCACTTCATCCTCCACCTGCTTGCTTCACAATCATTGTTCATGCATGAGATCACTTAATATAAATATTCTAAACTTCTTTTTTTGATGAGTAAAGATTTATTATGGGCAAGTGCAAAAACAAAAGCCACCCAAATAGACCGAGATGGCCTACACAGGATGGCAAAGAAACAACAAAAAGCAACAAAAAACTAACCAGCCTCCCTAGAAGGGGCCAAAGAACAAAGAAGGCGCACTACTCTCCCCTATGCACAATGGCATCCCATCTATACACAAAGTCGTCGTAATACAACCGTCTACGTTCTTCAAAGCACTTGGACCAAAGGAACATGAGAGCTTTGATGTCGATGATGATGTTGCACACTTCCATCTCTACGCCTTCAAAGACTCGCCGGTTTGTAAATTTACCAAGAATAGATGAAAATTTTTGCCCAAGATACGTCTTCCCCCTGTCTTCCCCATCCCAGAACATACTTGGATATAACTTTTTCTTATCTGAAAGGGAGAAAAAACTCGGAAACTCCTCAATGAGAGGTACCTCACCACATCACATGTACTCACAAAATTTGACCCTATCCCCAATCACTTCTTTGTACAGAACACCCTTGGAACAATTCTCAAAGACCTTCATAATTCCCCTCCAAACACTACATCCATAAGACAAATGGAGTGCTCTACCATCCCAGCCGAACTCCGAGACCCCGTATTTGCACTCAATTGCTCTCCTCCAAAGGCTAGAAATCTATACTCATACCTCCACAACCATTTGCCCAACAAAGCCTCGTTCATGATAGTGATATTCTTGGTCCATAGACCCCCTTGATACATTGGGTTGCACACTTTCTTCAAGTCAACTAGGTGGAATTTGTTAACTTCTCTACTATTCCACAAAATCCTCATGAACTTCTCCAGAATCTTCGCAATACACCTCGAGATGGAAAAGAAGTGACAAGTAGTAGATAAGCAAACTAGAAAGGGTATTTGATGCAGGACAAGGGGGGAACCCCGTTCTGCGATCGGGAGGATAATGAGCGAAGATAAGCATAGAAGGATACCTTCGGCTTTGCACCGAATTAGCTTGGCTTCGAACCAAGGTAGACTGAATTCACACTGGGTTTTTTATTCACAAGAGATTTCTCAAAAGAGTTTTTTTATTTCCTGTACCATAATGAAAATTTACATAAAGAATGTTTAAATACTAACTCAGTTAACCTAAACTAATCCTGGCCATCCAAATAAACTAATAAAATTCAATGGCCCAAATAAAATACTACAATTTAACCAACTAAGCAAAATTCCAATGAGGCCCACAAATTTGACTATTTTGCTTGTATACACCCAAAACACTAAAACAATATATAAAACAAAGTCTAAAAAGCAATAAAAACTATCTAGTAGAATGCTCACGCATCAAACCCTCCTGGTTAAAAAGAATTCGCCCTAGAATTTAGATGCAGACGAATTTATATGGACCTTTAGATAGTTAAGACTCCTCCCGTGGCTTTAGCACCAAACCCCTTTCCAGGAGCAGTATCACAAGGAAGAGCCGAATCTTCCGTCGAAGATCAACAACTACTCAAAGTATTTCAAAGAAGATAATTGGTGGACAAGAAAATACGAGGACAAGGTCCCAAAAAAAGATGCTTCCACAGTATGATGATCCAGTTTAAATAAAGAAGGGGTGCAAGTCCAGAAGCAGTATCACAAGGTCTTCCACCAATCATCTTCTTTGAAATACTTGGAGTAGTTGTTGATCTTCGACGGAAGATTCAGCTCTTCCTTGTAAGGCATCCTACCATGCAAATTCTCTTGGAAATCACTCCCAAAAAGAAAATGAATTTCTTCACTCTTCCAAATATTCATGGACTTTTAACCCTTCTTTGTTTAAACCGGATCATCATACTGTGGATGCATTTTTTTTGGGACCTTGTCCTCATATTTTCTCGTATTTTTCTCCGCAGGCTTATAAGCCTCATCTTCACTTTCACCTTGATCATTATTATCCCACTCTTCAAAAAACCCTTCGACATATGCAAGGCTTTCTTCCTTTCAGTAAGCATTTTTTTTTATAAGAGATCAAGAAGATCTCAGAAAATACAAAGAGGAAAAAACAGACCCCCTCAAGGTCGAGAACAAAAAAAGCAGCCCATACTACCTACTCAGTAATGAATCAAAACTGAAGACCAAATCACTGAAAAAAGTGCCTCTCAACTCTATAGAGGTACTGCCCCAATTGTGGAAAAGATCCTTGATCCTAAGAATGATGCCTTGAAGAGAGTTAACCTCTCCTCTAAAGACCCCCAATGACAGCAAAAGGGACCCTCCTCCAAATGATCCTGCCCCTAGCTGAGAGGTCAATAGTAGGCCACCCGCTCGACAAAGCGCCAATCGACTCCGGCATAACCTAAGAGATAAACCCCTGAATCAAAAAATAAGACCAAATCTGGGTAGCCAAATCACAATGAAGGAGAAGATGTTCAGTACTTTCACCACTCGACTTACACATAGCACAATAGCTTATCAAAATCCATTTCCTAGCAATCAAGTTGTCACAAGTGAGTAATTTGTTCAATGAGGATGTCCATGCAAAGAAACGGATTTTTAAGGGGACATTGGCTTTCCAAATGTTGGGGCAAATGTAGGGATGAGTAATGGGGGATCGCGAAAGGAACTCATAGAAAGAATTCACTGTGAAAACTCCAGATTTGAAATGAGCCCAGGACATATGGTCCTCCAATGGTGAAACTGTGTGGATATGCAATAAGTTCATCAAAATTGCCAACTGTTCATTTTCCCAATCAAAGAGATTTCTCCTGAAATCAAAATTCCAAGAAACCTCTTCACTAAAACCGTTCCAAAGGGAGGCTATGAATTGACCTTTCTGTTGTGAAAGAGAATATAACCTGGGAAAAGCTTCCATGAGACGAGAATCACCACACCAATGGTCCTCCCAAAATCGGATTCTAACCCCATTCCCCAAAGCCACCCTGATCCCTTCTAGAACTCTGTCCTTACCTTGAAGAATACATTTCCACAACCCACACCCGAAAGACAACCTAGACGATTTAGGAACCCACCCTCCCGGCTCCTCCCCATACTTACTAATCATCGATTTGCACCAAAGGCTCTGTTTCTCCTTCCCAAACCTCCAAATCGATTTGCCCTTTCAGTAAGCATTTTCTCCTCAAGGTTGCGACTCTTATTATCCCATACTAAACCTAAAAAACCCATTCAGGGTTCTTTTTTTTTTTTTCTTCAAGACTAGGGTTTGTTTTTGAAACTCTAAACCATAAAAAAGAAATGAAGAGATTTAGGCGGTGAGAACGACGGCACCACCAGCCTCCTTGATCTTCTTCATCTTCCTATGAAGTGTGAATAGTATCATGAACAGTACCCGTAAACAGTAATAAAAATAGAAGAAAAGAGATTGTAGAATTTTCGGCTCTGATACCAAATTTGATGCAAGACAGGGAAGAACCTCTTCTGCGATCAGGAGGATAATGAGAGAAGATATAGAGAGATAGGGATAGAAGGATACCTTTGGCTTCGCACCGAGGTAGACTGGATTCACACCAGGTTTTCCATCCACGATATTTCTCAAAAAAGTCTTCTATTTCTTGTACCATAATGAAAAATTACACAAAGATTGTTTAAATACTAACTCACTTAACCTAATCTAATCCTGGCCATCCAAATAAACAAATAAAATCCAATGGCCCAAATAAAATACTACAACTTAACCAACTAAGCAAAATTACAATGAGCCCCACAACTTCGGCTATTTTGCCGAGACACCCAACTCTAAAAAAAATATAAAAAACTAAGTCTAAAAGCAATAAAAACTATCCAGTAGAATGCTCCCGCATCAGTGATCTTGAGTAACACCAGCTTACCCTTTTTCAAGAGATACCTAGACTTCCAAGAGGCTAGCTTGTTCCCAAATCCCTCGATAACAAGTTCCCAGATAGGCTTAAACATGTAGCTAGCCTCTAAAGAGAGGCCCAAGTACGTAGTAGGTAATCCATTTTTTATAAGGCTATAAATGTTGGAATGCACTGTGTTTTGGTGAGGATATCTCCATGGTGAAGAGATCATGCTCGCCAAAAATCAGCCCTTAATTCATCTCCATGTGAGCACCATGACTGTGCATCATTTTATGTGTCACAAAAGCACGAGTCATTTCATCCCAACCTACATATATGAAAAAAGGCACACAAAGAAAAAGCATTCATCCTTATTTTTTCAATCAAGTCACAATGCAACCTGCAATCTCTAGGTTTCAACATTGACGATAGTATTCATCCTGCTTGAAATTATATAGACTATTTTTTATTTTCATTTTAATTCAAACGGATTAGTGAATCATGCAAAGTTCACTGGACATTTTTCCTCTCTAAATTTTTGCTAGTGTTTTGTTAAGAAAGGGGGTCTCCATGGCATTTAGATTTTCATAGCAGATTTCACAAATTCCTAACAATTTTCCTCGTGGCTTTCTTTATCCTATTTTTCTACCTTCACTCCCATGGCATCAGAAGAGCATGAAAGCTAATGGAATGCTACATTAGATTGTCATCTACAGACTACAGGAAAGACAACAAATCAACACACCACTAGCAGCCAATGAATATGACCTACATGCAATGCAATAACTGCAGTACTTGAATATACCATATCATGGCAGTGGCATGAGAAGATGCCAGCTGATAATAAATCAAATACGCACTTGTAACACCATGGTGAAAAAGACCTCTCTTGGAAGAGAGTCAAAGTCTGAACCCCAAGAAGAAGTTCAAAATACGTGGACCTTATCAGGCAGTTGGATATTGTGATAATGAATATCTAATGCATTGCAAAATAAATAAACATGGATATGAAGCAAAATCATAAAAGCAACAAACAACTCAAAAGGCTAGTCAAGAGTCAAGGGAAAATTAAATGGCCAGTCTTCCTGCAACCAATACTCTAAAGAACGAAAATAAAAATAATGCTGAAAGTAAGGGCACTGTTCTTGAGTTATAAATTTGAATACCTTTACTGACACTGCGTCCAAGGTTGTTGTTCGTACGTAAAGGATCAATAACATTAAAATGTTTAGAAACAAAGGGTTGGCCCTGATTTTCTTGGCCGCCAGGGAAAACAGCATAAACTGAGGTACAAGCATCAAGGAACAACTTGCTGAGTAGTAACTCTCCACTATCCTTTCGAGGAGATTCCGCTGTAAGATATTTCTAATATAAATTAGAGATGGTGAATTGGCTAATATTTCCTATATTAGGCCACTCAGTCGGGAAAGACAATGAAGAACATATGAGTCCATGTATACCTGTCATATCTGGAAGTGAAGTAATGGGGACTGGACCCCAGAGGCTAACACAAAAGTTGTCCCAGTCAAAATTACTGAAAAATTCAAGAAAACGATAAAGGACCTGCAGTTGCACAACAGAAGACCCTCAGGTGGAAAGTTCAATAAAAATATAACCCGGTAAATAAAACTAAGACAGAAATCATGGAACCACTGTTACCTCAAGTGGTCCGGCAAAGGAATTGTTGAAAACATGAAATATGTATAGAACCAATGTCTCAAGGGCATAAGTCGAAATAAGTCCATGATGAGCACCCAATATCCGACTCTCATAGTAACACCAGGCTTTAATCAATATAATGCTGCGCTTGAATAAATGATTTTGATTTATCAAATGATCAACCTAAAGACACAAGGACAATTTGTTAGCAAAAAATAGAAACAAAACTAGCGTTTTTTGCTTCGGATAAAAATTTTTGAGCCATGTGCTCAGAATATCAACAGCTCACCTCCTCGAGGAAACAAAGGGTACATAGCCCACCAAGCTGATTAAAAGATATGTCTACCACAATGTTTTCTACAAGACACTTTATTATCTTCACCTGCAAATGGATGAAAACAGAAGGATAAAACTCAGCAAGCAAAACAGCGTCAAAAGAATATCCTAGAGCAAAAGTAAAAAAAAAATAAGCAAAAAAAAATTCTGATATATGTCTCTGAGCAAAAGCATCTAGAGTTAAAACACATTTAATGAAGATGCATGGTCAAATGAGATGTTCCTAAACAGAAAGACGCCACAGCAACCCAATCATCCTAAGGTTAGAAGTAGCAATGTTAAGTTTGCTCAACCAAATCAGGACAAAGGCAAATGCATTTGACATCTAACCAATTAATTCAGGCAAACGTAGAAAAGCAAACATCATTGCTAATCACTTGGACAACTTTGGTTTCCCTGATTCCCCAGTTGAGGACTTAGAAATTTATCCCACCTCCTCTAGAATTATGAGAGCTGACAGGTTCTTTAGTATGTCATTCATGCATGTTATTTTAAAATTAGTTATATAAGCTAAAGTTCACTGGTTTATAAAAGATTTGATTATATGAAATGTTATATAAAAAAATGAAGGAATCGCAAAATAAAAATAGAAAGCATGAATGACTGGCTGCGTTTGGGTAGGCTTAAAGCTTATACTTAGTGCTTACCCAATAGCACTAATATAAAGTGCTTGCGTTAAGCTGTTTTGGCCGTTTGGTAACCATACAAGAAAAGTGCTTTCTTTTAAAAATCCCTTCTATGGTGTTTGGTAAAAAGGAAAAAAAAATGGTATTAAAAAAGGGTAGCTTTGGTATTAAAAAAAATATGGATAAACTCGTAAAGAATTTTTTTACAAACGGCTTCCCGCAAAAGCAACGTCTGCTTATGGAGATTTGGAACCTTATTGGAATATAAAAAGTGATTTGAAGTTGTACCAAACGAAGCCTAAATGCAAGAAGCGTAAGTTTAAATCCAGAACACAAAAGTCCCCAAAATTGACTTAATAATCGTGCAATTGATGAGAAATTTCTAAAATTTTGAAATGTTTTAAAAGTAATTAGACTTAATGCAAACATGGATGTTCATCCCAAGTCTTTCTCGAATTCTGGGATGCCTGCTTTTTATCTTTGTTCAAGATCCTCATCTCCCATCTTTTAATGCTATCCCACTATTTTTAACCATCGGTGAGTTTTATTAGTAAAAAAACAAAGTTCTAAAGGACTGATGTAATAAAATATAGAAACACACACAATTATCCTCCTTACTCCCACACCAAATTAGATTACTTATCTACTCTTGAGGTGCACTTTTGATGAATATGATTTATATAACCTAACACTTGAGAAACACTAACTAAGCAATCTCCTGAAAAAATAATGTGGAAAGTTGGAGGAAAGTCCTAGAAGCAGCTTTGTGCCATTACACTTTATCTCAATAGCAATAACATTGGCTCCTCCAATCAGACCATCACAAACCAGAATAACATCACCGTAATCAATAGTAATAGTGCCTCCCAAGCATCATATTTCTTGCACATCTGCCTGAGCATAAGGAATATGTTACATCTTACGTCTATAAAATATTCAACCCATTAGTGCTAAGATTTAAGTTGCATTTTAAAACTGCATATTTTTTACTTTTGATAGATAAAAAATGCATATTTATGTTAACTTTAGTTTACTTCTTTAGCTTTCTTCTGAGTTTATGATTAACCTTTTTTAACAAGTACAATCCTATATCCTCCCCATTCCGATCATAGCAGCCTCGAAGGTAATCAAAGCAATTAATGATGAATGGAGAAGGTTTGTCATGTGCTCGTCCTTTCTATTATTATTTACTTTCCTTATTTTATATTTTCACACGATTTCCTACTTTTCTTTGTTCTAGGTCTTATATGCTTCCTATATATCTTTTCATATTGTTTTAAATGTACTGTTTCCAGAGTGAGACTTCTACTTCAAGCCCCGAGGCTTATGCCTGACTTCTTTGCTGAGCTGCTGCTCGGTCTTACAATTTCTGCTACAAGTGGTATCACATTTATTTATGCTGTGATACCCCCTCAGATTTGAAAATTGGACTCGGCTAGTCAAAGTGGCCCCATGAAGAGATTAAGGTCAAATTGCGTACATTAAACGTCGAGAGAGAGCAGAGTACAACTCTTTTGATCACTATCATACACCATACAACAGTTCCTGTATTAAAAGGTTCCATCGTCTATTAGATGTCCAATCAAAGCAGAAAGTAGGAGCTCCAGAGTCCAGACCACACAGCAACTTCTTTTGTCTTTTGTGTGTGCATAAGTTGGTCTGGTTACACAATTGGCACTGCAAAGGAGCAGATACGGGGACAAGCGTTGCAAATGATAATACAAGGACACATTATAAACTTTGCAAAGTTATTTCAAATTTTTACAAGGAGAAACAGAACTACAATCCAAGAAATGCTTTATATATATATATATATATTAAAACTCTGCATGAACACAATGACACATGGAAAATGGCTACAATAACCCTGACTATTTCGCGGTAAACTTATGTTTCTTGATCCTTCCAACATAATAGTGTCCACAGCATACACCAGAATAAATAGACAACAAAGAGAACACAATGTTGGAAATTAGATATATTAGCAGATGTTACTTGAATAAGAAATGCAAAAGGCTAAGACATACGATGTTTGAAGAAATAGGAACATTAGGACTATTAGAAAGGACATACTTCTGCCTGAATGTATTGAACCTCTTTTACACGGAATTCGGCGTTTTCACTCTTCTCTTCATTCTCAAGCATATCACGAACCTCATTAGCCCATGTATCCTTCATAGTTTGATTATTGCTGAAAGCCGTCAGGTCAATGTCCCCGTCTGGTAAGTAGGTTTTCAGAGGTACAGAGCCAAAGGTGAACACCTGTAAACAGTCGAGACTATTAGAAAAAGAGTTGAGCGTTGGCAATGATGATCTCCATGGTGAGGAGATCATTCTCACCAAATATCAGTCCTCGACTCATCTCCGTGTGGCCCCATTTAGGCGTGTCAAGATAAGGTGTGTCAAAAAAACCTGGCCCATATCTTTATAGGGTTGAGTGATTTTGACACGCCATATAACACGACTATGTGGGGTTCTTATGGAAATGATTCAATGGCTGATTGTTGGTGAGGATAATCTTCTCACAATGGAGATTATCCTCACAAAAAAATCAGCAGCCTCTTCTGAAATTTATAACCCTATCAAATGTAAACTCATATTTAACAGTGGACGATCCAGAATTATTTAACTTGTAATTCACTCATAGTTGCAATGGATGATTTTTTGGTGAGGATGTTCTCCAATTGTAATTCACTTATCCAAGAGTTCAATATGTTGCAATGGATGATTTTTTGGTGAGGATGTTCTCCATGGTAAGGAGATCATCCTCACCAAAAATCAGCCTTCGACTCAATCTCCATGTGGGCCCCACATAGGTGAGTCTTATGAAATTTCAAGTTAAGGCATGTCAGAATATCATGATATATATAGTCCATTTATAACATCCAGTGGTAGGGTCCACATGGAGATCATGTTGGAATATCCAACTGCACATAACGTTGTCCGTACTGTGAAGACCATCTTCACAAAAATCAGTCCATTTCGACATTCCTAACCTCATGAAAAGTTAACTTGAATTTAAAAAATCTGGACCATCGAATTTAACTGTTACTGTAGGTCAATTTTTCATAAGGCTATTATTTTAAGAATTGATTAGTTTTTTGTGATGATGACCAACATGGCAAGGACAACTTATGATGCATGGATTCATCTATATGGGTGAAGTACCATTTTGAACACGTGCCGGAGTCCGACACAATATGGATTCTGTGCAACACTTCCAAATTCTTTTTTTTTCTTTATTTACTTGCAAGATACTAATTAACAATTTCCATAGGTTACGAGTTCTACTTTTAAAATTGAAGTTTTCTATGCAACAAAAAGAACATTACATATATGTATTCTCTTATTTATAAGTTTGCCTCACATTTTTAAGTATATTGCCTAGTCCATGAATTCTATTTTTCAAGGTTCGCCAAGTTGGACACTCCGCACCCATGTCGGATTGTCCAACATGATCTCCATGTGGGCCCCACCACCGATGTAAACATGGCAGTGGGGTCCACATGGAGAGATGAGCCAAGGCTGATTTTGTGTGAGGAATCACCATGGAAAGCATCCTCACAAAAAAGTAACCCCTTATAATCGATATCTCTATCCCACGAAAGTTTATCACAAATTGAACAATTTTGGACCATTTATTTCAACGTTCTTTCAAAGGATATCGCCCTTCACAAAAATCAACCCTTGACTCATCCATGTGTACCCCACATAGTCGTGTCTAAATCCATGCTAGAGCATCCTAATATACATGTATATGCATACATACACGCACACATATATATATGAGGATATGTTGACAAATTTAAACATGCTTGTGGGGTCCACATGGAGAGATGAGCTAGGGCTGATTTTGTGTGAGGAATCGCCATGGAGACCATTCTCACAAAAACAAATCCTCACAAAAAAGCAACCCCTTATAATATCTCTATCCCATGAAAGTTGATTACAAATTGAACAACTTTGGACCGTCTATTTCAACGTTCTTTCAGAGGATATCGCCCTCACAAAAAATCAACCCTTGACTCATCTCCATGTGCACCCCACATAGTCGGGTCTAAATCTATGTTAGAGCATCATAATATATGTGTATATACATACATACATTCATCATTAACTTTAAGTTTACATTTGATAGAGTTGGAATTTCATAATGGGCCGATTTTTTGTAAGAATGATTTTTTTTTTGATAAGGTAATGCTTCATTAAAAGGGCAAAAGCTACAACAGAAGGAGGTCAAGAGACCGCCAGAGGGGAGAGGGGAGAGGGGAGAGGGGAGGAATATTTGGTGATTTTTGTAAGAATGATCTTTTTATGGTGAAGAGAATCATCCTCACAAAAATCAGCCCTTGAGACATCTCCATTCCGTTTGTGTGTGAAAATGTGCTAATCCATCACCAAATATTTAATCCAATAAGAGACATGTGGTTTGATGTGTGTAAAGTGTTATGATTTTGTGTGTCGGTGGGGTCATATGATTTTCTAGCTTGTCGCTTCTCCCTTTGATTTTCGGGCGCCTGTGCCTGCTTTTGTTTAGCGCCTTGCTCTTTTCCTGACTGTTGCTGTACAGTTTTGGGGGCCCTCTCAGCCCCGTTTTAATTAATTTACCTCTTTTACCGATAAAAAAAGGGTATTCTATGCAAATAAGAAAAGAATAGCATTTACGTAATTATGGAAGAACTACAAATCAAGTTAAAGAAGAAATGTTGGCAGTGACAATCTATTGATTGTCAGTGGAACATTAATTACCAAATAATGAACCAATATTATAAGATTGGTAATCACTAAGTTTACATAAAATGACTTTCTTCAAAAATCGAAACCCCCCAATGTCTCGGATGGCATTTCCTCTTATAAAGCATATTTTTAGTGAAATACTTTTGAGTGGTTTCTTTCAGCTAAAGTCAAAAGAAATATATTTGCTAGTTTCAAAACTACCAAAATGACTTTTTAAATATTATACCATTGTATACCTATAACAAACCTCCTCAATAAATGGAACATATAGAAGTGCAGCATGCTGGAGAAATCCTAACAACTTTTAGAACATAGAAGGTGGTTAGAAGAATGCTAGCTTGGTGGGAAATCAAAGAACACAGTCTCCCCTTCTAAATGAAAACCAGAGTGCTTGTACTAAAATGTTTAATAATAAAAAATCAAAAAAATTGATGGCAATACAGCCAAAAACCCAGATCCGACCACAAAATGCACGGCTTTTTGAAGGATGAAAATAGAATGATATTGAGATATTACCCCTCCATTTTGGCACCCACGATTCCAAAGAAGCAGAGGTTAATGCACTTTTGCAAAGCTTCAATCTTTTTCAAATGCACTAATAGTGGAAGGAAACAAAAAAAGTTATTTTGTGGGCCTCACAAGAGTCAATGGTTCTTGGAGACTTGAATTTTTATTTTTTATAAGTTAGAGAATGGAATATTTCATTTATCATACCGTGGAGTTTTATCAGGATCTAAACACTAAAGAAAGAGAGAGATATGAACAAGTGTAGAAATGGGAAGGGCAGCAAAAATAGTTATTTGGGGACCAGAAGCATCTAAGAATCCTGCCACTTCAAAGAGGTAAAAGTGTAGCACCCCCAATTTGGGAAAGGAGCATTCCAAAATTTCAGCTTCAAACATTCCCGGCATACTATATATGGACAAGTGCCGGAAATTGATTCAAAGATCGGTATATTCCATTTTTTATGCTCGTCAATCAGAATGATTCTTAAAGCTGGGACTCATTAACACCCATATATCCTCTTTTTTGTGTATGTTCTGTTAAAACCCAAAGTATTGATATAGAACATGTATACTTGTATATTATATATAGGAAGAGAAAGGATGCAACTATGTTGCATGGATTCTTCTAAATGGGTGAAGTATTTGTGTCAGAAACATGTCGGAATCCAACACAGCACAAATTCTGGTGCGACACTTTCAAATTCTATTCTGTTTTTTCTTTCCTTACTTTCAAGATACTAGTTAACATTTGCCATAAGTTATGAGTTTTACCTATTTCAATTCCAGATTTCTATGCAACAAATGTAGCATTGCACATATGTATTCTCTTATCTATAAGTATGTAATAATATCATAATATATTCTATCATATTATCTACTATCTTCCTCGTTATTATATAAGAAACAATTACTTTGTTATACATTATTCAAGGTATATTGACGAGACCAAAAACCTATTTTTCACGGTTCGCTGAATTGGACACTCCTCACCCGTGTCAGACTCTAACACCCGTCCTTGTGCCTGTACCAATGCAACATAGGATGCAAGAATATCTCATACACACACTCCCATGACCTCTAACATCCATAAACGAGTTGTAATGTACATATGTAGTGGAGTTGGCAATGGTTGTTCAGAAATTCATTACTTTCCACTAACTCGTGTTACAGCTTTAAGACGTCTTCAAAATTGTATAGGAAATCCAATTACAGGTTTAGACAAGACCGATCCATCGGCATTAAACAGTCAAACAATTATCTGTGTCATTCTTCAATTATTACTTAGTGGCTACTACTCTACTCCTATAAAACACCGTTCAATTCATTGTAAAAATTAAAATCGAGAGTTGATAATTGACCACATCTAAAAAAGTGAGCAGATAGGCCCACCTGACAGGAGAAGCACTTCATGATGAGTCGCTGGACATAATCCGCAACAGCATTTCTACGCTCTTCAGATGGTTGGTTAGGCCGAATGCGCGCAATCAGCTCTGCAGTTCTCTCCTCGGCTTTCAACCATCTCTCCGGATCAAGTACTCGAGTCACCGAAGTCACTTCATTGGGCAAGAGGCCGTTGGGCAGAAGGCCACTTGGCTGTGCCCAGCCCTCATGATCGCCCATGCAATACTAAATTGCTGCTAACCCGTGATGTCTTAAACACCTCCCTCTTCTGAGAGAGAGGGACTGGGAGAAAGCACACAAACAATTTTCTTCTTGAAAGCTTAGGTGTACAGAGGCAAAACGTAAATCAATTATATCCAATCTTCAAGAAAAAACCAGTTCTTACTTATCCTCAAGTTGACATTAACTAATGAAAATATTTCAACACAAAATCAACTCTACAACAACCCTTGAAATTCGAAGCCCAACCCCTACACAGCTCTTTGGTGTGAACAGAACTTACAAACACCAGCTACAATGTTATCGAATTTTGGGCAGTCGATGGACGGGAAATTAGAAAGAGAAGCCCTTGTACAAGCTTGGATGTGGGCATTTCATCTTCGAACAAAAAATAAAAAGTCGAAAGTGATAAGGAAAAATAGTTGCTGAATCAAACTTGCACTGAATTCCGGATCAACAACTTGAAACACCAAAACTCCTAGCCCTAACCCAATCACAGCAACCTAAACAAAACCAGCCAACATTTCTCTATTCGCTGGGATCACCACAAATGAAACAGAGAAACGATAAGAAAAAAAGAAAGAAAGAAAGAAAGAAAGAAAGAAAAACCCTATAAAAAAAACAAGAACAAAGCACTGTAGACAACAAATTCAAAACGAAGCCGATAATCCAATCGACCAAAATGATCAAAATCGATAAAAAAAAAAAAATTCCTCGATCAACGATGACACCGGAACGCCTTTCAATCTAAATAGTACTTCAACGTCGACGAATCGTGACGGAAACAACGGGTATGGATCGAGAGACGCAAGAACACAGTTCGATCAATAACACTTGAACAACCAAAAAATACAACAATCTACCATCTTAAAAGGGAGGGAAAGGAAAAACCTAGAGAAGAGGAACGCCTGACCTTCGATAAATCGATTTTGCAGACGAGTCAGAGCTTCTGTAATCAGGTTTCAAATATAGATCGCTTGAGATTAGGGTTTCGATAAAAATAAAAATAAAGAGAGCTTCAACGAGGAATGGTTTTCTGGAGATGCGGGGAGGTAATAGAGTCTGAAAGAATGAGAGAGAAAAGGAAGTGAGATGAAAATGGGGAAAAGAGAAAGACAAATGGGGTTTACTGGAATACGGTATTCTGTTAAGATTAATGGAAGTTGGTTCCCTTATCTTTGGGGGTTGGTCTAATGATGGGCCAACCGGTATGAAAAATTATGGATTATGGAAAATTGAGAAATGCTTACATGGGTTCAGGTTATTAAAAGTTTTTTTCTTTTTCTTTTTCTTTTTATTTCTATTTTTCTTTTTCTTTGTGTGTTTGATAGGCTATTGTTTTTTTGTTGAAATTCTTTGTTTTTTTTTAGTGGATGGGTTGAACTCGGGTGTCACTGGACCAGTTTGGGATCCGAAGCAATCCAATAGCTTATCAGATCATGATTTCTAAGTTCAAAAACCAACTCGATACGGTATCGGAACTTATCAGATCAAGAAGACCTGATATCGAGTTTATCTGATTGATAAAATGCTAAATTTAACTTAAAAAGAAAAATAAAAGTTACAAGTTCTTAAGTCAAATAACAAATTGTAAAAGATTTTAGGAGATATTTTATTTTTAAATAATATTATATACAATATTATGTATATAGTACTATTATGTATGGTAGTAGGTGATTGTAGCGACGTTTTTGGAGAAGTGGCAAAATAGGAAAGTTCAAACCAAAAGGGCAGTTTTGGAAACACTAGCAAAATAGTGACAATTTTGAGAATTTAGCGACTGAAGGGACAATCTTGGAAGAATAGTTTGGAAGGGCACGTCTGAAAATTATGGCAACTCAAATGAGGAGCAAAATTTGACGTTGGAAAGTCAAAGCTGTTCGTTTACTTTTAATTAACTGTTTAAGCGACATGGGTATTTCAATAAAAAAAAACTTAAATCAGATTCTCGCTATATAGTTATGGGATTTTATTAATAGTATCATACTGGGTCATTATTAGATCTTATCAATATTGATCGAGAGTTGATCCAATAGCTTACTGAATTACAGTTTTCTAGGTCCAAACCCAATGTTATCAAATCATATTTAATATACATATATTCAACCTTAATCCCGGGGCTATGGCCATGTTTGGTAGACAGTAATCGAGGTCTACATGGACTCTCTTGCTTTGGTGGACTCTGAAAAATAATCGGTCTGTTCTCTTTAATCAGAAATACCTAGAAGGGGGGAGGGGTTGATTAGGTATTTAAAATTAATTAATCCTAAACAATTTTATTAGTCTTTGGTATGGAAATAAAATCGCATGTCTTAGTTATTTGATAAAGGATTATTCAATCGATTCAAATCGAATATACCTCAGTGGTATATTTTATTTTAGTCATTTGATATAATCAATATAAATAGCAGAATACAAACAAACAATCACATAAGACAAGAGATTTTTACGTAAAAACTTTAGTCAAGGAAAAACCACAGGACCACGTCTAGACGGAAAGTATCACTAACTGGAAAGTTAAACGAAACAAATGTTACATACGCAGCACCGCTGCAAATACAGCTTCCAACATTAGCCAAGGCCTACTGCCGATGCGTCCACGTCATTTAAATCAACGCTACGAGTCCTCGCGTGCCCTCTCAGCCAAGAAGCCTTGTCCGCTTGTTCAGTTTAGTATACCCCAAACTTACCGTCGATCAGTCACTCCGATCTTAATTCTCAACACTCCAGCCTTTGCCGAAGGTCAAGGATTCAGTACTCCCTTAACCCTGGGTTGCTCAATAGGTATTGAGTCACACTAGTATACTCAGGCTATTAGATCAAATATCTATATGGAAGACCTAAGCTGAGTAATAAATCAAGCTATTGGCTTTGATCTAGAAGAGAAAAAAGCTCACGAGATATTTACGAGAACTAAAAAAGCTTCTTGCTCTTCGAATGGACACTCTAACAAATAAACATGTATTATCTCTATTCAATGTGTATAGAAGTATGTTTAGAGAAATCATAGAAGTGTTATATTTATAGAATTCATAATCCTGAGCCTTTTAGAACGTGGTAGAGTGGAAACTAAATTTTGGATCTGAAAAAGACTCAATCAACATGAAGTCCAATCGATTGTACTCTGGATCTAATCGATTGGGCCAAGTCCAATCGATTGGCCTTGTACGGATGGGTTTTTTCCTCGTAAATCCAATCGATTGTTCATAATCCAATCGATCGGACTTAAATAAGTTTCTGTTATGTAACCTCCAATCGATTTAACAGAGGTCTCTAATCGATTGGGCTTTGATCAAGTTCTGTCCCGTAGACTCCAATCGATTGGGTTTTGATTAAGTTGTCTCGTAGACTCCAATCAATTTAATTGAGGTCTCCAATCGATTGGACTTTCCCAGAAGTTAATAACATTGACTTAGACTCGGATCTGTCCAATGACTAGGTTTGACCATTATATTTTATTCATTTAAACATATTCCTATTGCCATTAAGTCACTTACCTTCCTAAGCGAGCGTACACGATCTATAACTGACAAACGACAGTTACTCAGATGACTCATGTCGTCAACCGTCTGATCCTTGCTGTCTCTATCTTCTAGTCTTCACTTAGTTGACGAAGTATGCGTACCACGACATCTTCACACTACACTGATGCTCGTATGAACGGTTACATGAATGTTTTTATGTCATACAGAATCTTTACCAAACTAGAATATGAAAATATTCTTTACAGACCCTAACTAGATTATAGTAATCATCTATATTTATCTATAGTTATGTTTGGTTTGGCACTTCTCTGGGAAAAGAAAATAAAATCCCGAAAAAGTATCACTTCCATCTGTTTGGTTTAGTGTTTTAAAAGTGGATCCCACGGAAACCCACTTCTTCACACTACTTTTTACTAGAAAATTGACTTATGTTATTCACAAGCGGAAGTCAATTTTTTCAGCAAGCTATCACGTCTCTCCTCATCGTGGTCTCTCTCAAGGCCCTTCACTGGTACTTCTCTCTCTTTCTTGCTCTCTCTATCTCTCTGTAACCTTCTCTCTATCACTCGTTGGAGATCAAGCTCTCCATCATCAATTTTTTACTTTTTGGAGGTTCTTACCCATCTCTCTCATCGGCCTTGTAATTCTATGAAAGAATAAAATAAAATCACCGACGTCTCTCATCAAAGCTAGGGTTCTTTGTTCCCCCCTTTCACCTACTAAACAAACCCTAGAAAATCAATATGAGAGGTTTTGACAGAAGGTATGTTTTCTCTATGTTAGTTACCATTTCTTCGATGTTCTACTTCTTTGTTTGTTATTTTTCTGGGTTATTTTCTTGTTCTTGCTGAAATCTCCTCTCCAAACTATGTGTTCTTCTTTGATACAAGCATTAGGGCATGTTGGGATGAACCACATAGAAAAAACATTTAAAATACAACGACTTGTTGAAAGTATGCATATTTCTTGAGCTGGGTTTACTCATATTATTATGTCATTGATTTTTGTATGAAATCGGTTTCTCCAAGTCATGTTCATATTGGTCTCGTTCTTGTGTTGATCATAATGGAACTAAAAGACAACAAACATCAGAACCTAATAGTAATTGAGCTTAAATAACCAAATAAAAAAGTTGTCGCCATTTTTTAATTGCTTTTCGGCCCTAACCTTTTTTTATTGATAATTTTGTAGCTTGAACTCGTATAAAAGAGATAATGAAGGTGATAAATCGATTCCGTCGTGGAAGTGTTATTACACAAAAAAAGGTGCCAAAATGCTTCTTTTGGTTCTTATATAAATAGAAAGTAGTTAAGTTAAACTTATTCTAGCTCGAGTATTTACTTTTGAAAACTATAATTATGATTTGAATATGGCTATACTGGTTGTCAATTAAATAAAAAATGTTTTATGCCAATTAATTCTTCTCGATAAGCCTGGAACACAGGCTGCTTAAACATTAAATTAAAAAGGTGATAGCTCGTAAGAGCTTTTGGAGAGTGGATGTAGGTGTTGCGACATCGAACCACTGTATATCATTGGGTTGTGGATTGTTGTCTCAATTCTTGGTTACTTTAAGTTGATTAAATCATTTTGATTTAAGTATATTAGTAATTAACTTAGGACATCTTTAATTGACCTATTCACCCCCTCTAGATCTTCTCTTATAATATCGAGTGAACTTTAAATTTAACAACATATATTTCATATTTTTTGCGTGCATGGCGACTTTTGAGGTACTTGCATCGACTTTTAATGCAAGTACCTCTTGTATTTCTCTATTCACAACTGTTGTAGTATTTGTTCTATTTTTTTATTCTTTTGCTATAGAATTTGGCAATTTTTTTTAACAAATCATGCATGTTATGTTTTGCTCAAATATTCTTTATAAGAATTTTAACTCGGGCTATTCATACTGGCATTGCGATAGGTTTGGGAAAGGAAAATGCCGACCACACTTAACCACACTCCTATAATTCAAGATCGCGCTGTCAACCTCTTGAGAGCGTCATAAAAGAAAACCACACAAAGAATATTTATCACAGGAGGAAACCTTGTCCTAGATAGAAGCAATAGATGATGCATGGCACACATAGAAGCAAAGCCCTACCAAATGATGAAACCAACTCTTTCTAGGGTTCTATACAAGTAAAACTAGTATGTATCCGTTCCATACTACAAACATTACCATATCAAAGACACGTGTTACTGTTTGTTTTATTTTTTAAATAAAGCAATAAGAAAATCAACTTTTGTTAACAGAGCCACGTGTCCTATTCTAACAACAGTTGCATGCTTAAACTAGTTTTTTTTTATTCTATATAGAGCCATTGTAGCAGTAAAGAACGATAAGAGAGAACAATTTTTAAGGTTTATAGGATTTGAATTGTCTTACTTGAACCAGAGATCGATCAATTTTTTTCTTCTTCTTTTAGTAAAGAGATCGATCAAACATTCAAACCAACAATAATATTACGAAACTAAAAAGAACATCTAAACTTCCCTTGTATTTCTACATTTCCTTGCGAGATCCTATTTATGCTTTTTCATTTTTGGGTGGCAAAAAAAAAAAAAAATAGAATGAAAAATATGTTCTTCCTCTTTGAATTTTTATTTGGCTGACTTTATTTATTAGATAGTTTGATACATGGCCTTTCTTCTACAAGGCTCTGTATGGTGATCAACAATAAGTTTTAGAGAAGAGGGATCTGTATTTTAGAAAGTGTTGATACATAAAAGTTTTATGACATTTTGGCATTGATTGGTAGCACTAAACATGTTTGCGTTTGCATGTGCTTGGGCGCAACATCCAACAAATATTTGCATTAGACCCAATAATTTTTTTGCCAAAAAGTGGTCTAGTGTTTGCAACCAAAAAGTGTATGCAAACAATAGGCAAATGACTCTTTCATCCCCTTTGTCTCCCCCGATAGCTCTCACCTCCCCAATCATACGAGTATTTTGCCAACAAATGTTTGTCATTGCAAACATTTGACTATCAAATATTTGCCTACAAACATTTTTCTGCAAACTACGTACCCCGTAGGGCCTTATATGCAAAAAAACATATCCAGAAAACTTATTTAAGGCAACTACATATAGCCTAAATCACTAAGTTTATGTGTGTGAAGGGTCGCAAACTCATATTTCTAGATGACAAATAAGTAAAAATGTTTCCAAAAACGCTAATAATGATTAGACGGTTGATCATCTGTGAAGTCAATCCCCCTATAGTTGTGGGCTCCATGGTACATGGTTCAAGATGCAACACCCAGAAAAATGGTATTTTAGTAACACCCTCTCCCTGAATTTTGAAAGTAATTAGTAATACCCCTTTGTACTATCAAACTTTAGGATCACCCCCTTTGACATAGTTTGAGAGTTATTGATTTAAATTAAAAACCCATGAAAATGACTCAAATCCAATGCTTAGAAATCACTAATCAGGATTGAAATTCCATTTTAATTATCATTTTATGTCCTAGAGGGGGGTGAATAGGACATTTTTTAATTTCTCTGCGGATTTTATACGGATTAAAAATTAATGATTACACAAGGCGAAAATGATCAAATAATTAAAATACGAATTATTCATAGAACATAGATATGAGAAAATCTGAGATAAAATATGCGAACATTCACAATCGCACGAGACTTAGATTTATAGTGGTTCGGCGACTCCGCACCTACATCTACTATCCAAAATTCACCACGAGTAATATTATATTATTTTAATCATGCATTACAATATTTTCAATCGAAATAAATAATCAAACGACTAAAATAATACTTAATTTCAATCTAACGAGAATCGCTTTTTGCTCACCTAGAGAGTCAGCCTAGGCTAGTAGTCTATTTAAAGAAGCCATCTTCTCATGGATCTACAATCCTCAACTCGATCTATACGAAAATCACTTCTTGATTCACCTAGAGAGTCACACTAGGCCCGTAGTATTTTAGAGAAACGAATTTCTCAAGGATTCCACCTTCCTCAACTTAATTTGATGAGTACTCACTCATCCACCAATCACAAACAATTCAGGTTCGATACTATTGAATTCATTCTAAAAGGTTTGTTCTAGAAAATACTTACCTTTTGATGAATTCGATAGAATGGTGAATCATCGTAGAAGAATTCATCACAGAAACACTCTGCCAATGATGATCTTTTTCTTGAAAGAAGATGATTACAGGAAATAATACCATTCGTAGTCTCTTCAAACACCAGATTTGCTCATGTGAAGCTCTCTCAAATAATCTAGAACCTTCACAAAGGATGTACAAGTGAAGCTCTCTCAAATTTCAAATCTCTAAACTCAAAGAATGATAATCAAATAATGTGAGTCAAGAGATAGCTTGATTGGGTTTTATCTAATGGAGGGTAAGGACTCTATTATATAAGCTTATTCCCTCTCAAAAGAAAACATACCTAAAAGAGCCGTTCGAATGACTTGAGTGCGCCAAAAATCGTAAAAGAGATTGAGTCAAAACGAGATCCGGAATAGGCGGGGTCGACTGCACATTTTTGGTCGGTTGACTTCGGTCGACCGAACCTTTTAGTCGGTTGCTCGCTCAGAACAGCAACACAAGATTCTGGAACAGAGAGGTTCGGTCAGCCGCACCTTTTGGCCGATCGACCGGTTAGAGTAAAAGAATTCCGCCGCTCAAAATGGTCGGTCGGCTGGCCTTCTTAGACCCACTCTGAACAATACTTCTTTAAGTATTTTGTTCACACAAATAATATCAAACTAGCAAGGAAACATCTAGGGTAAAATTTGATTCGTTGGCAATAAGCGGTATACCCTTAGATGTATGCAAGTAACTGCAACACGAGATTCTTTGATAGTTGAACGTTCGTTGAATGAGAGTTGAGCTTGATATTGACTTTGTCTTCAGTTGAGCTCGAATTTAACTTTGTCTTCAATTGATCTTGAGCACTTGGGTTGATTTTCTTGAGCTTTAATTTTTCTTTGATTTGTTGTCGAAGTCTACTTGATCTTTGACACTTCAGTTTTCAGCAAACTCATAACTCAATGATTTATATTATCGAAGAACTAAATATTCCTGGGATTGACAACCGAGACTTTTCAAGGCTGATCATGTAGGTCCACTTACGAATGGGCCAAACATCCATACGGTCAGTGATCTTTAAGAGTGCACCATGTGTAAGGTATACGAACATCGCACTTGACATCCCTCGGGTGCTACTCTTATAAAGCGAAAACCGGGGTTGGGGCACGTCCCCTCGCACGGGCTCACTATCCTCACTTACATGCTAGAGATTCCCAACACCACCTTGTTATTACCCGTAGGTTTGGACTTGGAGAAGCTCCGACGTGTGTTCTCTGACGGCTCTTCTAGAGTAAGACTTGGCTGACCACCCATAATATAAGACACGTGACAATTTATTAGAGGACACTGGCCGTATAGATGTTTGGCCAATCCGTAAATGGACCTACAAACCAAAAGTCATTAGTGATTTCAAACCTTTGGATCTTTGTACGGAATAATGGTAAATAATGCTCAAATTCCTACGGTTAAAATCAACCAACAAAAATGACTTCAGCCAACGATTAGAAATCACTGATGAGGTTGATTTTGGGTTTGCGGGTGCACCGAGGGATTGGCCAAACATCCATACGGTCAGTGTCCACTAATAAAATTCCACGTGGCTTATATTGAGCGTGGTCAGGTGGCTACCTGACCATGTGTGGTCAGGCAAGTCTTACTCTTTCTTCTACTCAATATTTTGCAAGGCTCGGGCTCCAGTTACCGCCCTAAAATGACAGGCTCCCGTTACAGGACACAATACGAGCCACGTGGCACACTCTTAGAGGACTCTGACCGTACGGATGTTTGACCAATCACTAGGTGGACCTACAAACCAAAAATCAGCCTGATTAGTGATTTATAGGCGTTGGATTGGACTTATTTTCTACGGTTTATCTCAACTGTGGGAATGTGATCAGTATTTGAGATACAAAGATCCAACGTCTATAAATACCTAATCAGGCTGATTTTTGGTTTGTAGGCCCCCTAGGGATTGGCCAAACATCCATACGGTCAGAGTCCTCTAAGAGTGTGCCATGTGGCTCATATTGTGTCCCGTAACGGGAGCCTGTCATTTTAGGGCGGTAACTGGAGCCCGACCCATTTTGCAAACTCCTCTTCTTCTTAAGGTCTTCTCCAATCTCCTCTCCCTCGCCTCTCCGCGCAGAGCCCCCAAAACTCTCAATACTCTCCTCCTCCTCTTCTTCTTCCTTTCTCTAAGGAAGCAAAAGGAAAACGACACAATTCTCTATCCTACCGCCTCCTACAGGTACACCATTCTTTTCTTTTTATTCTTCTTATTGTGTTTGAGTTTTTAGGGTTTATGAAATCTTAAAATCTCTGGGTGTACAGAATCGATTTCGATAAATGCGACTGTTGTGGTGTGGGCGCACCAGCAGTTTGCGGTCGGATTGAAGGATTTGAGAATCGTAATACAATTACAAGCATCTCTACTGGGTCAGTAGTATCCCCTTCTAAAACCCTAGAAATCTATCTTTTCTTTTTCTTCTTATGAGTTTTGTTTCTATCCTGGATTTGGTTTTTTGTTGGATTTTTGGAATTTAGTTTTTTTTTTTACTTGATGGTGTCCTTCGTCTAGCTGTTGTTTCTTTCTGATGAGTTCTTTTTGAAGTGAATGGGTTTCTTTCCATTTGTTTAGCTTCAATCTTTGTTTTTTTTTCTGCTTATTGAGCAGGAATTTGATCATTTTTTTTTTTTTTGGATTTTCAAAATTTTGTTTTGTCTTAATAATTTGCTTCCGTCGTTGTATGGTTAGTTTCAATTAGGTTTGTGCTAAGAAAAATATACTTTTTAAAACTTTTTTGTGCAAAAAAAAAAAAAAAATGTGGTGCAAAATGACAATCCAAACAGACCATAGTTAGGCAAGCGGGTTAGGGTTTGGGATCTTAGTTGTTAGATTTTTTTTTTTTCCCGAATTTTCTGCTTTTTAGTTCTTTTTTTTTTTTTTTTGTGGTAAAATATTTTAAACACCATATTTTCATAATGTAGTTCTCATGGGTGTTTTCTTTTTGAGTTAGGGTTAGGCTTAAATCAAGTTTGGTATTTTTCTGAATTTTATTCTGATTTTTTTTGTGAAGAAATAACTAATTTTGTAAGTTAGTTTCACCTGATTAGTGATTTCTCACCTTTGGATCTGAGTATCCCAAATAATGCTCGAAATCCACGGTTAAAAATAAACCATGAAAAGACTATAATCCAACAGATAGAAATTACTAATCAGGTTGAACAACTTGAATTTTGGTATGTAAGTCCATCTAGTGATGCGTCAAACATCCATACGGTCAGTGGTCTGTAAGAGTGCTATGTGGCTCAAACCGTGGTTTGTCATCAATGTTGATGAGGCCCTACAATCAGTCACGTGCAACGCATGTGGCACCCCTAGTAACTATAAAGTAAGATTAAGACGCTCCAGAGGCGCTCTGGTCATTAAGACGTTTTTAAATTTATCGTACTCACATAACCGCTCCTGCTTTACGCTGTGGTTACTTTGGTCTCTGTTAGTCGGTTATATTTGCCTTACCCTAGTCTGGAGTTATTTAGATTTAGACTCCTTTGCTCTCTAATTCATCAATTTGTTAACTGCAATTAGCTTTTTTGTGGGGATCAGAGCTTGAACCAATTTAGATATTTACAGCAAGGTTTTAAATCGTCCTATAATGTTACTGTTGCGACCATTATAACAGGTCATATATAAGTAAGAAAAGTCGGAGTATTAATATATATATATATATATTTTAAATAAAACCTTGGTAAAAAAGGTTTTTAAAAAATAACAGCCGATATAACAGAAATAACTGCCGTTCTAACAGATTATAACTAGAGATGACGTATTGAGGCGAGAGGTTCTGCTCTCTACTGGTTTAGCATCAGATTGGGTTCGGGGCGTTCCCGTTACAGCAGCCCTTATTTTCATTGTAATGACCATTTTTTAAACCATCGTTCTGCCATTAAAACTGTCAGATAAACTATATAGACATACGTTTAAAGAGAAAAATCTACAAGATGGTTATCATCATCCCAATCAAGTTGAATTTCGACCGGGAGTTTTTAATGTGGTGCATTGGACTCATCGCAGTGTGTTCTCCTCACATGTATAGGTATATCGATTCTAGTGCGTAGTTCTGGTCTACAATAGTCCTTTAGCAAGATCTTGGATGGCGGGGTTCGAGCAAAGCTGCTATGGTTTTGGGAGTGGGGGACTTTTGGCTTCGTTTTCTGCTTCGACTCATTTTAACCAGGCTCAATAGAAGCTCCACTTGGACTCCATTAATGGCGGACTCCAGTGAAACTCCTCAACCGTCTGAACCAGGTTTAATCTCCTATCTTATTCAAAATCTCGATCTTTTTATGTTTTTTTTTGTTCTTGCACTCACGAGTTCACCTGTCTCACTTGTCCTCTGTAGTCTGCAGTTTCTTCCGAAAACCATCGAAAAACAAAAACATCAGAAAACGAACGATCGAAGAAGACGAACTTGAAGAAGATTCGAAAACCGTGATCCACAAGCAGAAAAAGCCCCCAAAGCCAGACAGCAAGCTACATTTCTCGACAGAATCGTCGAAGCGATCGGTAGCAGTTGAATCTACCGAAGAATCTGATACGCCGATCTTTCATTTCGAGTCTTCGAAGGAAATTCAAGTTCAACATGATAGCAGAGCGACAGCAACCCTAGAAACAGAGACGGAGTTCTCCAAAGACGCTCGAGCAATCCGAGAGAGAGTTCTTAAGCAAGCAGAGAATGCTCTGAAGGGAAAAACTAAGAGTTCTGGTGACGAGAAGCTGTATAAAGGGATCCATGGTTATACAGACTACAAGGCTGGGTTCCGAAGAGAACAGACAGTTTCTGGAGAGAAAGCTAGTGGGGCACATGGGCCTCTTAGGGCTTCTGCTCATATTAGGGCGTCGGCGAGGTTTGATTACCAGCCGGATATTTGTAAGGATTACAAGGAGACTGGGTATTGTGGGTTTGGAGATGCGTGTAAGTTTATGCATGATAGAGGGGATTATAAGTCTGGATGGCAGATGGAGAGGGAATGGGAGGAAGCAGAGAAAGTGAGGAAGAGGAATCTAGCTTTGGGAGGTGATGATGATGATGAGCAAGGAGGAGCGGGTCAGAGTGATGACGACGAGGATGATGCATTGCCGTTTGCATGTTTCATTTGTCGACAACCTTTCGTGGATCCTGTTGTCACCAAGTGCAAACACTACTTTTGTGAACATTGTGCTTTGAAGGTAAGTATTTTTCTTCTTGTTCCCTTGGCTTAATTTCTATAATTTTTTTTTGATAAGGGGCTTAATTTCTATAATGGTTTTGATTGTTAATTTACATTGGTCATTCTCAGAAAAGTTATGATGATATGATAAGTTAACTGGATGCTTGAGCAAATCTCATGCAGTTGACCCTGAAAAGTTAACTGGATGCTAGAGCAACAACTCAGAAAAGTTAACTGGATGCTTGAGCAAATTTCAAGTTGACTTGGACTTTAGCACTCTCATGCAGTTGACCCCATATCATTAGGATAAGGCTATATGATATGATGTTTACACAACACTAAGTTGCTTATTATACTTTTCATTCATTTCTTCTCATCTGCTGTAAAATCTAACTTGATTATTTTTTGGTCCACAGCATCATTCTAAGAACAAGAAGTGCTTTGTTTGCAACAAGGCTACCCTTGGCATCTTCAACACGGCTCATGAGATTCGGAAAAAGATGGCCGCAGAGGGAAAATAATGGTCTGTCAATTCTCTTCCCTTTCTCGTGTTTGCAAAAAAAAAAAAAAAAAATCTCTGCCCTTTCTACTTCTATTTGTAATTTTATTTAGCATAAATATCATTATAGTCAGTGTAACACGGGAAATAATTCAGCTGATTTGAATTTTTTTTGTCTGGTGGGATTTCATGACCAATATTAAGAAACGTCTCAGATAGATTTTGTGTAACAGGAAGATTTTTTAGCTGTTGCATCATATGACCTTTTTTCTCTACTTTAATATGGTGCACCAGCTTATCCATCAGACATAGTTGATGGGGCATCTCCTGGATTGACATAGCTAAACAGTTCGTTCTGTAAGCTTGGTCCAAGCACCCATAAAGTAGTCCCTACAATCTTATAATTGGATTTCCTTTCCTTTTCCCCCTTTTTTTTGATAGGTAAGATAGGTTCATCTTGATGAAACCTGTTGCCAAGTAGCATCGTGCCTTTGATCCTGAGATGTCCACCTCACTTGAGTAGTGCTACTTAGCAATCACCACTCGACATACAAATGAGATTGTTAGTTGGATTTCTTGTTGCAATTTTTATCCTGACAGCATCTGTTTTTCTGTAATATTTGTACAGGATGGACCATCATGGATGTTTTAGTACATAGGATGATCTAAGCTCACATCCCGTACAACGCGCGATTCCAGAAATCAACTCTGACTGAAGTACGATTCTGCATTTGAAGTCTAGACCACAAGGAGCTCAGAATTCCAGATGATAATAACACCACAAAACTAAAGATCATCAGGATCGACGATCTTGACAACTAGAACCAAATCAATGGAACACACATTCAATTTGGGAGCCTGGGATCCTTACCTCACTTGTAACTCTGTTGAAAACTTGCTATGTGCATCTTAGTTTGATATAGTGGTGAAATACCTTTATAATGATGTAGATTCAAAATTGTTAAATGAAATCATCCAGCAAACCTTTGGATATTAAATTACGGGTATTGTAGGAATTTTTGTTGCTCTTATTTTAAGAACAAAAAAAAAAAAACTTTGTTTCGAAGTTTTTGAGAATGCTTTTGTCCAGCTGAGCCACTTAAAAGTTAGTCCAGGTGCGCACCCAGCAACTGTACCATGGATGATCAATAACACAGTTACAAGAAACAAAGAAGTAGAGGCACATTTACATGAAACAGAAGAAGAAAACCAAACCCCAAAGTCAATGTTTCAAACTACAGCCTATATGGCTTTATGAAGAAGAATTTACAAAAGAGCTTCAAACACCAGTTGCCACTTCCTTAGTGACCAATATTTGGTTCTCAAAATTTCCTTGACGGCTACATGAGTGGGGCAGAGGTGAAGTTCTCAGCTGCGGCCACAAATGAAGAACCCTCTCATTCCTTGACCTACGTACCACAAGCTTTGTGTGTCGCCGCAGGATGCCGTTCATGGCCTTCAAGTAGTTGCTTGAGTCATGGTCCCTGAGGATTGTTCCTTCCGAACCATAGGCCGTGGGATCACTTAGAGTCTCTAGTGGGTGAGGGGAATTGAGGAAGGCCCTAAGGGAGCTTCCGATCCCTGCTAGGGAACCACATTGGGCCTCGTCCAATGTGTAGAGGGCACTCCCAGGAGGGAGTAAAGGGTGAGGAGGAGACGACTTCTCATCTGGTTGTAGAATCAGTAGCTTACCCAGTGGAGCATACAACATTTTCTGCACAAACACCCACACATTGGAGAAAACAGTTGGAAAATCCACCAAACACCACCTTTTAATTCTGAAAAATGGGGCTCATACCAATAGATTTTCTTCAAGTCCAAGTGGACGGAATTTTTTGATAGGATTTTCGACGATATACTAGGCAGAACCCATCAAATGGTGGGTATGAACCCCAAATGCTGGTGTCCTAGGGTCTACTCGACCAAGGGAATGCAATGAGTCATTTAGATTGAGTCGACATATGTGACCGTCACGGTTTTGAGTTTGCACTGCTCAAGCAATGACCCTACTAGGTTTTGGAGTGCTTTAGAGAAAATTAGTCAAGAGGAAACTTACATTGTTATTAAGGCAAGGGTGAGATAGGAATGCACCATTGATTCGCTTGAGGACTTGCGCAACGTGGTTAGGGTAGTTGCAAGAGAAGGCTCTTGGGACAATATCCCTGTGCATCATCACGGAATGGACATGGTTCTCATCCAACCCCAATTCATCGAGGATACGACGGCCTCCGCAAAATATGAATGGTGATCCGAAGGTGACAACTGGTAGAAGAGTGGAGGGCTTCACTACCCCCCTAGCTAAGAGCATCAGGTTGACTAGAAGGGAAAGGCTACCCCCAAGTGAATGGCCGGTGAATCGAAGCTTTGCTCGATATCCATATCTTTTCAAATGTTTCAGAATTTCAGGCATGAATTGCTCATATATCCCCTTGGCAGCTTCATAGATACCTCTATGAACTAAGGCCTCTGTTCCCTACAACATGGACAACAAAAGTTTCTTCAATCCACAATCCTTATAATGCAAAAAATCCCACCAAAAAGATTAAATATAGAAAGCTGGGATGAGAAATAAGAAGTTTGGGATGTTTTTATCCAGTCATATATGAGACCGGCATGTATGCTCATCTATTTGAACTAAGTGGTAGTGTATGCCACTCAGTGGTGTTAGGTAAAACTTTTTCTCAGACCATAAGTCTGAATATGTTGAAATTCAGTGATTTCAGTAGTTATGTGGCGTTTTGTAAACAACTTAATTTCAGCCTTATCACCAAAATCACTGAAATTCATTGAGAAGTAAAAAAGCGAACTCTTTGCGCTCGGACATTAAGGCGAAAAGCATCTCCTTAAAAGATTCTATGATTCTTTACTGAATGCCCGTAATGCCCAACTATGTAAGTGATCTCTATAAAATTAGGACAAAACTATCCTTATAAACATTTTATAATCCCAATTGTACCCTTATCCTAAGTTTTCAGACATAGACCTTTACCAAAAGGAAAATTTTCCGAACTTAAGCCACTTTAAGCAATTGTCACTTGTTTTTAAACACTTTAACAAATGCCAACTGTCATAGCACAAAATCTTCATTGTCTGAACAATTTTGTCTGATAAAGAGCAAAAACTTTAATGGATGTCGAACATATCACATGCAACATAGGGTACTTGTCTTCACCGGATACGAGGTTTGCCTGTATCCACTTAACAAACAGAATCAAGCTTACCTCGAATTTTGTGGGTTCAAAGAAGAGGTTTGCCTGCCAAGATGCCAATGAGTCTGATCCCTGCCATCAAATTGGACAATTTGGATCTGTAAGCTTGTGAAACATATTATGATTTAGGTTTTCATAATTTAAGTTCTTATATACTACTAGTAAATGGCCTGTGCCCACAGCACTCTCTGACAAAAGCGTATGAAATTGGACCGTCTACATTAGATGGATGGATTTGATCTCAACTACTCTTAATCTTATGAAGCCGGATAAGATAAGGGATAAGACAACTGAGCTGTTTTGTTATATAGATTAGCTATGTGGGTATCTGATAGTCTTGCTACTATTATATTTATCATGAAACTGAGCATCTCTACCGTGCAAGTATTGCACATTTTTTGTCAGTTATCAAGTGGCTAATCCAATCAATGGACCCCATCTAAATACATGGCCATCAGATCAATGACACTTATCGAAAAGTATTAATGGGCTTGACCAAGCTCTGTCAAAGCCATAAATAGCTACACCCAAGGCCAGCCCATGACAGCCTGAACTATTAGGCCTAATACCCGGCCAGGAACATTAAGTTGAAAGGGCCAGTTTGTTATATTTGAACTGGGCCTAAGTTTGTAAGTTAAGCCCACCAGTCCATTTCTCATGGCCTTGAAATATAGCCCACACCCGACATTCTGGGCCTATAAATGCAGTCCAAGCGCTACCAATTGTACGTGGGCGTGGTTGTTATAGCATTGGAGTAAAGAAAATTACCAAAAAGTGTCTTCTGTACACAGCATGTAAGAAACCGCGGTTTGAGCAATTTCTGACTAGCTCAGCCGGATCAAAGATTAATGGCCAGTTTGGATTCCATTTTTCAAAAAAATACTTTTTTAAAAAGGCTTTTTTGATAAATGTAGGGGGTGTTTGGATCACCATTTTTCAAAATATAGTTATTTAAAAAAAAAACTCTTGAAAATAAATTTTTGAAAATGTGTTTTTCTTAAAAAGGTAGTTTGGAATCTGGATCATCATTAATACAAAATAATTTTATATTCTTTTAGTTGGCCCCACCAATATAATGTCTTTATTTTTTTGGAAGGGGACTTCTACCAAAAACTGTTTCTTTCTTTATTATGTTCATTGAGCTAGCAAAATTTTAAAAAATATTTCTTTATGAGATAAATACTTTAAAAAAAATGGTCATCCAAACAATCTATTATTTTAAAAAAGGTCTTTTTGTGGAAATAAAGACTTTTTAAGTCTAAAAATGGCGATCCAAACACCCCCTAATTTTCTTAAAAAGATTGTTTAGATGCATCATTAATGCAAAATGTCTTTATCTTCTCTTAGTGGCCCCCAAACATTATAGAGAATTTTTTTTGAAGCGGTGGGACTTTTGAAGCAGCGATCAAAGTGCCCAATGACCGCACACCACATATACCCATGTTACTTTTTAAAAAGTTTTTTAAACCAAATCTTAGAACCCAGGTACATTTGGTGTGTGATCATTGGGCACATGATTGCCTACTCTTTGTAACTGGGATGCCTACTCTTTGTAATTTTTCTGATCTTTTTCTAATACAATTTTCTTAGCAAAATAAAAGGAAAATACCTGAATGACAAAGCAACGAGTATACGTGCTTGGGTCGTCACAAATGAACCATTCGCATGGTGAGGAATGAAGCGACCGGAGATCCCTCGCTGCTTCTAGCTTCGCTGTCTCCTCAGCAGCCACAACTGCCGTCATTGTGGAGGCAGCCACGTAAGCTGCCACTTCTGACTTGTACACCTGAGTAGACGAGCACCCTCCATCCATCTCAGTGTCCTCAAGGTGGATCCCAGAGCCCAGGGAGAGGAGGCCCTTTGCGCGAGAGTGGACATATGATGCAGCTGATGCAGCAATCCCATAGGCCATGGAAGGACGGATGGGACGCTTATGCTTGGAACCAATGGCTTTCTCCGAACTAGATGCAAGTGAAGAGGATAACGTCATTCGGGTGGGGGAGTCGTCAAGTTTCGTTTTGATAGTGGTTGCCTCAGCTTTCTTCTCCAAGGAAGACGTCACGAAATGTAGGTCGTAATATTTTCGCAAGTCTTCGGCCTAGGATGCAAAATGAGATAAAAAACTAATTCATTTTTAATGAGATACAAAATTATCAACAAATGGCGGCATTATGGTCATATGAAATGCGAATGTTTTGACTGGATTATAAATGTCCATGACCACCAGTTTTATATATAGGCCATTATAGTTAAGATTAAATATTAGACAACTTTAACCTTTTTTAATGCTCAACTTTCAGAAATAACGTAGGCTTTGTTTGTTTTCCATGGAGCGCATTACTGTCAATTTGTGCACCTCGGCCAAAAAATGCATTTGGTTGCGTTAATAGGCACAACTCATAATGCGCACCAGGGCTTTCAATATGTGTCAAGGCGCGAATTGTAATACTCACACCCCCGAGAATCGAAACATGTGTCAAATTGTATATTACAACACGCGTCGGTGCATCACAGTATATAAAATAAGAATTTTTACTATATATTATATATAATTATAATATAATAATATATTATTATTATGTTATAATATCACATAATATGTTATTATAATTATAATATATCTAATATATTTAATATTATAAACTATATAATATATAATATATATATCTAAATCGTATAAAAATATTTGAGTACATGTGGCAGATTGAAACGTGCATTTTCTATAATGCAACGCGATGAACTGAATTAGATGCAACATCCACAATTATTTGAACAAATAAACAAACATTATTAATTTTTGTACGTGATTTATTAAGTCCTTCCAAACGTCATATATTTGAAGTTAAACGTGCACATTCAGAAACACACAAGAAAAAAACAAATAAGGCCATAAGGCTATGTTTGTTTTCCGCCAACGTGTGCTCATTGCCGCCAACACATACAACTTGGACAAAAACTGTGGAGTTTGATTACAGCAAAGAGTGCGTATTACAAAGCGTATCAGAGCCGTACAATGTGCGTCTAAGTGCAGATTGCAATATTCACCTCCCTTGAGAATCGTAACACACATGTGAGAGCACATTGGAATACGAGCTAAAGTACCATGCGGCACATTTATGGTACGTCGCACGGTGCTTCGTAGTGTATAAAGGCCCGTTTGTTTATTAAAAAATAAAGTTTGTGAAACTCAAAAAGAATGCAAACAATACTTTGGCCTTCAAATGATCAGTGTAACAAGTAGGTCCCACATGCAAAGTGTGTACCACACGATCAGTGCCTCACAACAGGACTCCTTCACCATGTGCCGTGTGAGCCCCATGTGTTATGTAATCCAAAAATCAAGTGGGTTCCACATGTCAAGTCGGCCTCAGGTGTCATGAGATCCACTACAAGGTTGGTGCCATGTGCCCGTGAAACCCACACATGCAAGGTTAAGGCATCAAGGTTCAACGTATTAAGTGTCGAAAACATGTCAGTTGGGTCTCATATATCACGTGGTCAACAAATCAGGTGAGTCCCACATGCCAAGTGTTAACATATCAAGGTTTCACGCACACGGTTTTTTATTCGACGCATCCATACCAAATTATCGCTATACGAGACTCGATGTGGCATGATGGAGCAACTACCGGGGTGAGAAAATAATTTCTAAAGAGGACGCAACTTTGGGTTTTCACGCTAACTTGGACAATCAAACACGCCTGCACGACTCGACATTTAGCGTGCCCATTTTCGCTAAACAAACATACCCTAAAACTTTTATTAGTCAGCAATCCTCATCTCCTTTGTCAAAGTAGGTGGACCATTTCAGCTCAAGTTCACTCTTAAGGGTGTTAATGGGATGAACTGGCCCAATGGTTTTTAAGGTCCAGTATGGGCTTCAGCAGCAGTATAGGCCCAGTAAGTTGGATCTGGTAATTTTATGGCGTGTTAAAAAATGGGCCTGGCTCAGGAAGATCTCACTAGCGCTCCAAATTGGTATGGACCACAGGCGACAACAAAAGTTTGCTCCTCCACGCCCCAAAATGCCACGTGACACTCTTCTTGGTTTCTCTAACCCATGAATGTTTCGCCACCCCTGATGGATCCACGCACCGAAAAGTAGCCTGGTTGGTGATTCTACCCGTTGGATTTTACCATTTTTCATCATGGGCTTCATTAATAGGCCCATGGAAAAATTGAGTCAAGTCCAACCAGACTGATTTTTTGTGTAGGTCCACCAAATGGTGGGTTAAACATTCATGGGTCAATGGAGCCGAAACAGTGTGCCACGTTGCATTTGCTTTTGAGAGATATAAGAATCTATGATACAGACTTGTGTATCAAAATTTTGATGCAGAAGTTCCTCAAATTGCCACGTTGTACATTTTTTCGGGCCCACGTTGAACATGGGCTTGGAACCAATCCAGAGTCTTTTCATGAAGCACATGATGAAAAAGTACTCGAGTCATACGGTTAGGAATTATCAATCACGCTTAATTTTGGTGTGTATGTAGGTCCACCATGTTGTGGGCCAAACATTCAGGCGTCCAGTGGTCCTGAAACAGTGTACTATGTGGTAATTTAAGGGACTTCTGCATCAAAATTTCGATGACACCTGCTGACTGCAACCAATATGAGCCATGTGGCCCATTCTTAAGAGGACACTCAACACTGACCGTATGGATGTTTGGCCAATCACTAGGTGGACCTACAAACCAAAAATCAGCCTGATTAGTGACTTAGAGCCTTTGGATCTTTGTACCTAAATAATGCTCAAATTCCTACAGTTAAAATCAACCCATGAAAATAACTTCAATCCAACGCTTAGAAATCACTGATCAGGTTTATTTTTTGGTTTGTGGGTCCACCTAGTGATTGGCCAAACATCCATATGGCCATGTCCTCTTTAGAATGTGCCACATGGCTCATATTGGTTGCAGTCAGCGGCGTCGTTGACTGCAGATGTCTTTGAAGGTTTACTCGGGTGTGGAGGATCCAACTGTTTTGGAGATCATCGGAATGAATATTTTTAGCAGTTCTCCAGCCAAGAGATGGTCGAGAGGATGGACGGTCTAGATGGAAGCGAGAAGAAAAGAAATTACCTTGATCTCAGGGATCACGTAGGCCATGTTGCACAGGAAAGCCAGCTGAGAGAAGAGTTTAATGTCAGACCAAGGGACTCGAACCAAGAACCTGGAAAACGATTCTCGATCAACTTCTTCTTCTTCAACTTCTGAATCATAATCCACCTCACAACAACGTTCATCTCCATCTCCATCGTCTTCTTTGTACTCTATTTGTTGTCGATTTCTCCAATAACTTCGAAGTTCCAAAAGCCTTTCCACCCAATTCGCTCTCTTCTTCTCCTCATTGCTCTCCTCCAAATCCTCCACGAACCTCATTTCCTTCCCCATCTCTGGTTCAAACAATAACGATCGGACCGGGTTGGGGAGTACCGAACCGGCCGAGAATTGGAAAGGAAACATCGCGATCGAACGGCTATTATTCAGTTTTGGCTCAGCCGAATCTGCTCGGATCTGGTTTAGTGAGCAGCGGAGCTGAGAATCAGATTTCGATCTCCGGAGCCCAGCTATATCGCAGAGGTCCTTGCCAGAGTGTGATCGGCGAAGACTGTTGTGTTCTCTGAGGATGTCTTTTGTGGCGGCGGCTATCGAAGAACTGGAAATGCTCACTGAAGTGCACGCCATGGTTGTTCTTCGAAGAAATTTCTCTTTTGGTTCTCTATCTAGTTTGAGACGGACCTGAAAGACACCCGTTTTCGATAGTGAAGAGTGAAGAAAGCTCTCTCTCTTCTTTCTCTCTCCTCGATAGTCCGACTGGTTTGTTGGCGGGTTTTGTAGGCGGAGTTATTGAACCAAAAAACACGCAAGGAAATCATCGTTATAAAGGTTACAGGACTAAAATACCCTTTATTTATTATTAAACCACGAAAATACCACAAATTTTTCTGCAGGACTTCTTACAGTGACCAGGAAACACGAGCTGACCAAAATACCTTGATCGATCATTTTATTACTTGATGATTTCAGGGTATTTTTGGCATTATAGACCCACTATATGAAGTGGGTCCCAGCTAAAAAGATCTTCTAGACGGTTATATCGGAATCTGATCTGATTGAGATCGTCGGGTCACATTGAATCTGACCAATTCGATCTCCTCGGAACCCATTAAACTAGGAAACAGATGTAACACGGTAGACCTCAGGTATAGCTATTTTCTTACTCACCACTGCCGTCTGGGCCCACTGACTGCATGGATGTTTACACTTTACACACCAAAAATCACCATGATTTGTATAATGGACTGGGGGCATAACCGTTTTTCCGTTACAACGGATTGTAACACACGGGCAAAAACGGAAAAATGGGAAAATAACGAGAGAGAAAAGGGCGCTAAAATTCCAAAAATTGAATTTCAAATTTTCAATAAAATTTATAACGGAAATAAGGGGCTTTTTTTAACAGATTTTTCCAGAAAAGAACAGTCCACTGTCGTTATTATTTTTGTTATAATGCAAAAGTAACGGGAAATAACGGTGCTTAAATAATGGCCGTTATTTTCTGAGTGTTAAAATGGTACATAACATAACATAACATACATAACGGGGGAAGTTCGAATCCGTTATAACGGTCCTTTTTTAAACCATGTTTCTAGCCATTACATTTTAGTACTTTTAAGGTGTGATTCTAGCCGTTGGATTCAACATTTTTGTTGGGTACTAAATCCAACAGCTCAAATCATCAAACAAGCTGATTTTTGGCATGAATGTCTACCAAGGGGTGGGCTAAACATCCATGCGGTCAGTGGGTCCAGATGGCAGCGGTGAGTAACAAAAATTGCTATACTTGACGCCCTAAGGGTCAGGTCTACCTTAGTTCATCATCGCGACCTTTAAAGTTTAAACTTTAAACCATTGTTACCGGTCTTTGGATCCACAACCGAGGTGGGACCACACTTGAGGAATAAGATGATGAAAAAGAGAAACAAAGGGTATTTTGGGCATTTGAAGATAAGAGTCTCATGCAATTCGTATTTTGTATTGTTTGTACCTGAAAACCAAGATGCAAATCTGTTCATCTCAAAATGAGATCATGATTGTTAAAAACGAGAATCTCTCCTCCACCTATAGATCTCCGTCCCGAGTCCTCCTTACCTGCCAAAAAATAATAAATTAATTAATAAAAAATCTCCCGATGAACTTAGCTGCCTTAGGATTTCCCGGTATTCAAAATTTCTAAGTTTTAAAGCCGACGTTTGTTGGAATATAAAGCTTCCTCGAACTCTAAAACTCTTAACGGTCGTAAATTTTAACAAAAACAGAGATTAACGACAGAGAAGGAGGAGGAGAAATTTCTGTGACTTCTCAAGTCACAGAAAATGCAGATTTCTATGTTTCTAACCTGTCTGTATGTAAAACATCGGAAAGGACGATAATGCCAGTATAGAATTCCTTACAGTCATGCTTAGACATGGGCATTTTTGTCTTGAAAAAAGCCCATGCAAGTACTGTACAAGTCTGTAACGTCTCAAGAAACAAAGAAGAAAGAAGATTTGGAAACAAGAAAAAAAGAAGGAATTTTTCACCTAAAATTTCATAAATAATTTGATCTGGTTCTTCAAATCTCTTCAATGGCGAACCGATCCAACGGTGGAGATCTCCTCTATACACGAAAGAAGCTGAATCAGAACAAATTGAAATCTTAGAGAAAAAAGAGGATTTGAGAAATAAACCAGCAAATTAATGCGAATGCCTTCCGGATCTGGATTCTCCGAAATGAAACCTTCGAGGGAAACGTTTCGTTCGAAGCTGGAGAGAAGTAGAGAGAGAGAGAGAGAACGAAGGGATCTACTTCTCTGCTGCGAAAGTTCCGAAGGAGAACGGCATTTCGCAGCAGAAGTAGGGGAGATCCGAAATAATGTTTATTGAGGGTGTTTTTCTTTATAAACTATGAAGATTCCGATATATCGGATCGGTTAAAGCCGATAGATCTAGAGAATGTAACAGTTCCACTCTCTATCTCTGTGACTGTGTGTGTGTTTTGTGTGATCTGGTTTTCTAAACCTGGCTTAAAATAGGGGAAGCATCGGAGAAAGCTGAGAGAATCTATGCACGTGGATGTTCATGTACCGGTGAGGATTGCCACATTGAAAATTAACTTTGATGAACCGAGATGCACCTCTTGTTTGTATTTAATGACACAAAAGTCCTACCCCTTTGGTAAATGTGCTTAATTTAAAAAAAATTCCCTTTTGTCATTTCCTTTTCCTGTTCAAGCCACTCAAGAGGAGAAAAAGATAAGGTTTGGACGAGGAATGCTAGCAAGCAACGCCCAATATAGTTGCAGAAATGCAACCCACAAAAAGACCAGAATTTTTTTTTTAATTCAAGTTGTAGGCTTTCATGTATTTTTCATATTATTTTGGGGAGTGCTATATATATGACCCATGTTTGCTAATCAGATTAAAAGAAATTCTAGAAGACGATAATAAAACCGATGATGTTTTATGGAGCCACGTGACTCACAAAATAAGTGAAAGTCGATTGAGATGGTTTGATCATGTGTAACGAAAACTAATGACGAGGAATGTACAAATTGAAGGCATAAAAGAGCGAGAGGATGAAAGGCCATTATAGACATGATTACGTGGAGTGAGGTTTTGAGAGGAGATTTTAAAAAAACTTGCATTGACAGAGAGATCAACGACTTTAAACAAGATTGAATGGACAAACAAAATTCAGGCAGCCGACCCCATATTGTTGGGAAAAAGCTTATGATGATGATGATCTATGCAACACAATTAAGACGTTGCTTGTTAACATTCCTTTATAAAACAAATAGAAAATTTCATATAAGAAAAAAATTTTAAATGTATTTGCAAAAATGAAAACAAAGTTTTGACATTTGCAAAAAAAGTAACTAAATTTAAAAGTCTGACAATTCTGCCTGCCAAAATAGGCTGACTAACGTCCTTTTAAAGGGCGTTTGTACCTGACAGACGCCCTTTAAAAGGGCGTTTGACCATAGAGGCATAAAACTTGTGTCACAATACGAGCCACGTGGTACACTCTTAGTGGGCGCGGACCGTATAGATGTTTGGCCACTCACTAGGTGGACCTACACACCAAAAGTAAACATCATCAGTGATTTATAAGAGTTGGATTGAAGTTATTTTCATGGGTTGATTTTAACCGTAGGAATTTGAGCGTTATTTGAGTGCAAAGATCCAAAGGTTGTAAATTACTAATCAGGCTGATTTTCGGTTTGTAGGACACCTAGGGACTGGCCAAACATCCATACGGTCAGCGTCCACTAAGAGTGTGACATGTGGCTCGTATTGTGACAGAAGTTTTATGCTCTATGGGAAAACTCCCTTTTAAAGGGCGTCTGTGAGCTTTTTTCAGCTTTAATTTTTGTCAGACATTTAAAAAGGCATTTAGTTACTTTTTTGTGCAAATGTCAGAAATTTTTGTTTGTTTTTGCAAATACATTTAAATTTATTTTCTTTTATCAAATTTTCCGTAAAAAAAACAAGAAAAAGATGAACAAGAAATGATTTTGCAAAGGGCTGTTTGGAAAATTTCAGATTAATGCTAATAAGCCATGCAAACCATCAAAGACGAGAAAAAGTGCCTAGAAAAATGACACATTGAACTAAAATATATATATTTTTTTCTTGTCTTGTTGTGGGGTTGCATCTCTCCAACACTTTAGCTTTGCTTGCTAGCATTCCTTCGTCTCAAGAACCAAGCTAGGGAAAAATTGGTTAAAACTTAAAAACCTAGACTTCTTGTCCACCCATTGACTTTTAAGAGTGCTTGTATGAATGTACTGTACATCCAAAATTTTATTTCATTTTCTGAAACGTCGAACTCAACGTTGCCTTCAAAATCACCCCCACACATAAAGGTAGCTAGGTGGTGCACCTACATTTTAGATATTCTATTGCCAAATTATGTGGGCCCACATCGATATGATTTCACTATGCCTATAACATCAAAGTTACATTAAAACAAACGATTTTTCCCCCTCACATGGGCTATTTTAAAATTATTTTTGCCAAAATTTTCAATGTATTTTTAACAAAAAATCCTAATGGTACTCGAACATTTTCTGTACCGTATTTTTGCCACACTCTAAATTGCTAATTATTGATATGATAGTGTATGATTCTCGGTGCACTAGTACCCAGACCGGAATCGATAAGTTTTGAACCCAATATGAAACAGTGTACAAAACATTCCTCAAGTTAAATGAAACTCATGATCATCATATATAAAATATAATGGTAGGAAATGTGTTCGACTCAGAATTCGAACCAATATGATTTGCCCCGACATATATATACAATATGGTCTAGTTCTGACCTCTGAATACACTAGTGCTTGGACTAGAACCAACGCATTTATACTCCTAATCATCATCATAAGCCTTATCCCAATTATATAGACTCAGCAATACAAAATTCTTCATTCAACTGTGAAAGAACTATTTACCCCAAAAGATTGACTTGTTGGGGAAAGGTAAAACAACTATGTATACCTACAGATCATCAGGCTAACACAACATGTTTGCGAGAAAGCATCATCCTCTAACACGCCCCCTCAGCAATAATACATATGCTAGAGACTTGAACCCCACAACCTCCTAGGCCATAAATTTCTGATACCATGTGAAAGAACCAATTACCCCCAAAGATTGACCTGTTGGAGAAATGTGAAAAAACTATGTATACCAACGAGTTATTGAGCTAACACAACACGTGCGCGGGAAAACATCATCCGCTAACAAGTTCTATTGAAAACTAAGTCTTTTGTCGAAGCAAGTGTTTTTGAATCTATTCTCACCCCTCTTGGGAGTCGATCGTGTTCTCGGTTGTGGATTCCACGAATCCAACAATGGTTGATAGCACTACAAAAAGTGAAAAAAGTGATGCTAGCTCAGTACTATCAACGACCATTGGATTCTCGGAATCCACGGTCGAGAACACGACTCCCATGATGGGTAAAAAAAAGGGGGGCTTTTGAGCCCGACCCATTCTCAAAACCTTAATCTACCTCCTTTTTTTTTAAACTTTTTCTTGTGTAATTTTATACATTATGTCTCACCAGTGACAAGATTTTCATTTTTTCCCCATCTTTAGTATTGAAAGATCCGGCCAGATTCATTTATTTGAAATTTGAAAACATTCAACTTCAGTGGATGATGAAAGGAGCTTTTATGGCTAGAGATTTTTTTTATATGGCCGAAGAGCATTAAATCAAGGCAGCGCATATTTGCACACCCCATTTCCTATCCTAATGGACTCCTAGTCGAGGCATACCCCAAAAAGAGATCTCTCTCTCTAAGACTTCGCTGACCAGTGACGATCACTGATCGCTCACAAAATGAGCCATGTGGCATATTTTTAAAAGACACTGACCGTATGAATGTTTGGCCAATCCCTAGGTGGACCTAAGAAGAAAAAATCAGCTTGATTAGTGATTTCAAACTTTTCAATCTTGTACCCCAAATAATGGTTGATAATGCTCAAATTCCCACGGTTGAATCAATCCATGAAAATGGCTCCATTCAACAGTTAGAAATCACTAATCAAGTTGAATTTTGGTTGTAGGTCCACCAAGAGATTGGCCAAACATCTATACGGTTAGTGTCTTCTAATAATGTGCCACGTGGCTCCTTTCGTGAGCGGTCAGTGTGGTCACTGGTCAGCCAAGTTTTAGAGAGAGATCTATTTTTGGGGTGTGCCCCGACTAGGAGTCCACTGGGATAGGAAATGGGGTGTGCAAATGTGAGCTCCCTAAATCAATACATGACAGATGGAGTTGGCCTAAAATGTTTGAATGCCTCTATCATGTACTTAATGTGATCTCCCATCATAGAAAAACATCTTTGCAATTTAAATTCTTTTCAAGAAATGCGGTTCATGGAGCCAACATTAAGGCTCGTGTGGTAGAAAATGAGTCTTTTAAGGTGTTTGGTGTGCGAGAAGATTTATTTTCAGGTTAATCCATTCTTTTCCTGCAAAAGGGAGGAAAGTTTTTCCTCTGATTTTTACCTAAAATATTTTGACTCTTATACCCACTATCAAGTAATTGTATCGTTCTCCATCTTCGCACTCTCACCGGTCAGCCAAGTTTTAGAGAGAGGTCTCTTTTTGGGGTGTGCCCTGACTAGGAGTCCACTGAGATAGGAAATGGGGTGTGCAAATATTAGCTCCCTAAATCAATACATGACAGATGGAGTTGGCCTAAAATGTTTGAATGCCTCTATCATGTACTTAATGTGATCTCCTATCATAGAAAAACATCTCTGTCTTCTCAAGAAATGCGGTTCGTGGAGCCAACATTAAGGCTCGTGTATAGAAAATGAGCAAGAAAATGAATTTATCAGAAAATGAGTCTTTTAAGGTGTTTGGTGTGCGAGAAGATTTATTTTCAGGTTAATCCCTTCTTTTCCTGTATAAGGAAGGAAAGTTTTTCCTGTAATTTTTTACCTAAAGTATTTTGACTCTTTTACCCACTATCAAGTAATTGTATCGTTCTCCATCTTCGCACTCCCCCCTTTTTAGTGCAATTATCCACCAATAGGTGAGCTGAACCAAGGTTTAAAGGAGGCCGTTACCGTTGAAACAGCCAGAGGCAAAAAATAGAAAAAAAAAAAATGAAATTTAACGGAATTTATCGGAAAAAAAATGGAAAAAGTGGCTCTGAAATTCAAAATTTAAGATTAATTTTAGCCAGGTGGATTCAAGGATACATGATTTTTGGGTAATAAATCCAATGGTTAGAAATCATCAATCAAGCTAATTTTTAGTGCAATTATCCACCAATAGGTGAGCTGAACCAAGGTTTAAAGGAGGCCGTTACCGTTGAAACAGCCAGAGGCAAAAATGGAAAAAATGAAATTTAACGGAATTTATCGGAAAAATATGGAAAAAGTGGTGTTGAAATTCAAAATTTGAAAAAAAATAAAATTTAACGGCCGTTACAAAAAAAAAAAAAAAAACGGCCGTTAAATTCGAAGCATCAAAATGTGTTTAAACGGTTTTAACGGAAACGGTTTTGGGGCGTTACCATTTAAACGGCCATTAAAACCGTTTAAATGGCCATTTTTAAAACCATGAGCTGAACATCTAAAAATGATGTAGGGCCACGAAAGTCCTCTGCATGGACTACAACGGAAGTCTTTTGCATTTAAATTTTTTCTTAATTTTTCATTATCATAAATAGTTGTTAAATAAAGATTTTCTATTATATAGAGTTAAAATTTTTAATTAATACTATATATATTAATATAATAAATATAAATAACGAAACACATACATAAAATCAGATTTTTTATTTTCTAGAACTCGGTTAAGAAAAAGAAAAATGGAAGACAAGGGCATTTTCGTCACAAAAGGCAAGGAGCGAAGAAACTTTGGGAATAAATTGTTGAAGGGTAGTTTAGGTATCTGAGAATTATGGGGTCTGCATCGTTATGAAGACGCAGAAGGCGAGAGACAAATGGTTGGTTGCATGTACCAACGTCTAGTGGTGGAGTCTATTCTGTTCCCACCAATTCCAACGGCGAGAAAATAAAAACCTACAAAAGAAAACATTAATGTACTTTACCACGTGGCATCACCGACGAATTGGTAGCGAGAAAATTAGTAGAACTTTACTATGCTGACGGACCACAGTATGAGCCACGTGGAGAGTTTTAGAGACCACTATGGATGTTTGCTGTATCCCTAGGTGGATCTATGGCCTGATTAGTGATTTCAAATCTTTAGATCTGTGTACCCCAAATAATGCTTGAATTCCACGGTTAAAATTCATGAAAACGACTCCAATCCAATGCTTAGAAATCACTAATAATTTTTTCTTTCTAGGCCCTCCTAGGGTTGGGCCAAACATCCATACGCTCAGCAATCTCTAAGAGTGTGCCACGTGGCTCAACAAAGTTCTACTCGGAGAAAATTTATCCGGAGTGCTGTGTACCGCAAATAATGTTTGAATTCCGAAAACCGATTAAAATCCAATGCTTAGAAATCAGTAATCATGCCAATTTTGGGACAAGGGTAAGGTGGTGTGGAGAGGGAAATGGTGAATGAATCGTATAAAAAGACTGCGCCGAGAAACTCCCCGATTTAGAAAGCACCCAAGATCGGCAATCCTCCCCCGTGCTTACAACAGTGTAATCAATCCATCAAAATACCAAATTATTCACTTTCCCATTCAAATATATTTCTTCCAAGGCATAGATACTAAGAGATGACCCGATCAGAACTTGTCCAAAAAGACGTAATGAACTAATCTTTTCATTGAGATAAAGAATACATGTGCGGAAATTCATCTTTGAGACAAATATCGCCCACTCAAATATCCTTCTAAAATCTAATATCCACTTTCCGTCACCTAAAACCAGTCTAGAGTTTTTCCAAATTTGCTTATTCACCTTGACGATACCTTTCCACAATCTACACCCATAGGACATTCTTGGTGTCTTGGACACCAAACCACTCGGTTCTTCACCATACTTTCCGACAATCACCTGATGCCACAGATTTTCCCTCTCTTTCCCAAATCTTCATAACCATTTGCCTAGCAAGGCCACATTCATTAGACTAACACTCTTAATCCCTAACCCTCCCTCCTTAGGCAAACAAGCTTGTGCCCACTTAATCAGGTGGTATAACAATTTAGAGTCACCCGAATCATTCCATAAGAAATTTCTCATAAAGCGCTTAATCCTATTAGCTACAGAAACTAGGATAAATAGGGAGAGAAATAGATCGGGAGACTAGCCAAAATACTGTTGATAAGGATCAGCTTATTCCCTTTGGATAGATACTCTCTTTTCCATCCTGCTAATCTCCTATGAGTCCTCTCGATAATCAGATCCGAAATAGCATTAGCTCTATATGGTGCACCAAGAAGGAGACCCAAGTAGATGTAGGGAGGGAGCCAATAGAACATTATCCACTATTATCTTCATTATTATATAAAAATAATTATTTAATTTTATATCATTTAAAATATATTGCCGAGGCTTAAAAATTACCAAATAGCCAATCGTCTGGGTTTCCTGGCCCACTGTAAGGAGGTGCATTGCACTTAATTTGCGGTGAACCAAGCAGGGCCTAAGTTCACTCTACCATGTGGTGCAATACATTCGGGATTCCACATGGCATAATGTACTAGGGCTGCCTGTTTTATTCTTGGTTCCACTTTTCTTTGAAATTATACTTGGAATATTTTTGCAAGTAATCCTCTTGGTCACCCGATCTCTTCTACCCTTCTACTCTTAAGTTGTAAGCCAAAATGATTTTGGGGCAAAGCTTGGATTCATCTAATCCAAACAATGCTCTGTTAGATTGTGCAGTTTAATTACTAATACAAACTGATGGTACTAGTTTACTGCAAATCAAGCTACTATTTTGGGGTTGTTCTTTGATGCAGCCTTCTCTAACAAAATTTTGATATAGAAGTCCCTCAAATTGCAATGTAGTAGACTCGTTGCAGGCTCACTTGCCACTTGAATGTCTGACCCACACTATGATAGACCTACACACCAAAAATCAGTGTGATTGGTGATTTCTAGCAGTATGATTTGTGCACATTTTCATCGTGGGCTTTATGAACAGGTCTATGAGTTGGTTCCAAGCCTATTATGAAAAGTGCTCAAATCCAATGGCTAGGAATCACTAATCACATTGATTTTTGGTGTGTGGGTCCACGAAGATGCGGGCCAAACATTCATGGAGGCAGTGGGCCTGAAATATTTTACTACGTGGCAAATAGAGGGACTTCTGCATCAAAATTTTGACACATAAGTCGATATCATAGATTTTTCCACTATTTTGTGGAGTCCGGATCTTTTCTAGAGGTTTTTTAAGGGCCGTTTCATACCTTTACACGGGGGGGTACTGAAACCCTAGTTTTGTTTTTGGGTTATATATATACCTTGTTTTTGTTATATTTCATTATTGTACTTTGAACTCACTTTTGCCTCAAAGCATAGTTGAATCGGTGGGAGTCTGTGGACATACCTCGATCTTGAGGGAACCACGTAAATCTTTAGCCCTGCTTGGTTCAATGCAAATTGGATGCAATGCATCCACTTGTCATGGTTTTGGGATTACACGTGATTGGTAGGGTCGTGCAAATGAGTTTCCGTGCAAGTGGTTGCCAAGCCCTTGCAAACTCTTTAAAAAAATAGATGCAAGTATGTGCAGCCCAAAAAAACGTGCTAAGTGACTGCAATGCAACTCCCCGCATTTGCACTGGAGTGCAAAATGCATCCCAGTGCAGCGAACCAAGCAAGGAGCCTCCACCCCTTGTTTTAAATCAGTTCAGTTCAATTCAATTCATTCCTTCTCTTTGCTTCAGCTACACCATCGGGCCATAAATCAAGAACATAAATCCAGAAAGAGGTTCAGGCCCAGCCTAATAGATCCCTAGAACCAAGGTTAAATTCCAATCAGAACAAATATCAAAACACAGCCTCAGCCTGGCCCAGAAATCAGTCAAGCTAAAAAATTCATACCCTGGTTGGGCCTGGAAGTAAAGGTGCTGGATCAAAACCGACCTGTTTACACCATGGTTTTAAAAACGACCGTTTAAACGGTAACGCCCCAAGCCTGTTTCCGTTAAAACTGTTTAAACAAGTTTTAATGTTTTTGAATTTAATGGCCGTTAAATTCTGAAAAAATTGTGAAAAAGGCCGTTAAATCCGTTAAAATCCGTTTAATTTCCATTAAATTCTATTTTTTTTATTTGCAAATTTCAAAATTTGAATTTCAGCGCCTTTTTTTCCCGTTAAAATCCGTTTAATTCTGTTAAATTCAATTTTTTTTTTCATTTTTGCCCCTGGCCGTTTCAATCCATTTTAACGGCCGTTTAAACGGTAACGCCCCCATTCCGTTTAACCGTTAAAATGGCCTCCTTTAAACCTTGGTCTGTGGACAATGATTATGCAAGCGTCCCGAAAAGCCATTGTTCCGATGAACAAGACCAAATCAGTCCCCTTGGGTTGGGCTCGGGCTGAAAATTCTGGGCCCGACCTGGGGTCGGGTTGGGCTTGGGCTCACAACCTTAAAGATCGGGTTGACCTCAAACTCGACCCAACCTGCCCGAGTTGCAGCTTTACACCGCTTAACCCGCCCGAGTTAAAAGAAAAAAGGGGCAAGATCGAGAAGATCTCCAAACTCCAAAGTACAAAACAAGGAGAAGGACAAACTCAAGGAAAGCAAGAAGGACAATGGTTCAGGCTTTAACCCTGGTCTTACGGTCTTAGCCTGAACAATGTTTGCCTACCAAAAAAAATTTGAAAAACAAAATAAGAATGGGCTTGATCCTAGCCATCCATCTTAGGTACCTAAAATCCACCAATTTTTTTCTTAGTCATTCCATGTAAAAGGGCTTGAACTTAGGTCCAACAGCAGCCTCGTGTTGCGTGGGCTTTGGTTCATTTGCCAGTCCGCCCCATATCGACTCCTACTATCGATGGTCTGGGATGAGTTTAACCATTCCGAGCTTGTCAAAGTATGACGGCCCAATTATGAGAAGGGATGTGATTCTTTTGCTCCTCTTTTCAAAGGAGGTTCGATTTTGTAGGTCCGAGCTACTGTATTAAACTGTCTTCAGAGATCGAGGCCATTGAATCTGCAATCCGCAGTGTTTTAAGTTCATTGAAGCAGTGCACTTTTTGACTGCTTACATCAATATCGTTCAAACATCGAGCGTTGCAGGATCTATGGTACAAATCTACCGCCTCATATGAGAAAGTTGCCTAACGATCCTAGCCGTTCAATGTTTAATGCACGTGGCACAACTAAAACATTATAGCCTTTTGGGGTTGTTTGTTGTTAAATCTAAAACATGTCTATAAATAGACGGTTCAGAATGTCCAATTGGCATAAGTTCTGGACAAAGGCCCATCTAGTAGATGGCCCAGCAATTACATGATCACGTGCACAACACGTGTGTGTATCTTGTGCAAATACTTTCTCATTAGTAGTAGCTCCTTATTTGATTAAGCATAGAAATTAGCGAAAAAACCTGATTTTTTTCTTGGAACCTAAAACTAAGAATCATGGTTTGGAAAAAAACGTCGGAACGGACGTTTCCTATTGTAACGGTAACGCTCCAAGACTGGTCCAAAACTAAAATAAAATAAAATTGGACTTAATGTTATAGCGGGCATTATTTTGTCCATAATTTGCATTTTACGGTTATCAATGTAATTTTGAAAAAGAAAAAAAATTATTTTGACTTTTTTTGACCATCGTATACGTCCGTTATGAAGTTATACATCCGTTAAGGAAATAATGCAAATTTTATTAATTATTACGTCTAAGAAAATAATGCAAATTTTATTAATTAGTACATTTAATTATCGCGAGCATAAAGAATCTCATAATAGGAAAGAAATATGGTTTGATCAAGAACTTTAAATCCCATACGAAATGTCGATTGGGACGTATCATCCATGTGGAATATTAATACATAACGTGCAGTTCGATTGTGCGCAGGATACGTGTATCCTCGGACAACATTTTCTAAAAAGCAAATAATTATCCAAAATATTTTAAGAATTACACATATAAATTGTATTATATGTAATATTTTAAAATGAATAAAAGGGCATTTTCATTAAGCAAAATCACTAATTATCAAATCTTTAATGGAAACTTCTATACGATTTTGTGTACTCATTGATTAGATAAGAACCTACCAAGAAAAATCTAAAAAAGCTACTCAACCCCCCTTTATGCTCTTATAATTGGGAATCTATCACTTTTTATGAAAAAAGTTTAGAAAATTCAAAATATACCATTTTTTTTTTTTTTTGTAAATTTTCTAATACAACGCAGTTCTGGCCTGGTCGCAAGAGCTGACACGGGCTATACCCGTAAGAAGTTTGAGGTGTTGGGTGTCGACCCGAAGACATCATCTCCAGCGGGATTTGAACTAAATCCCGCAACTAGCCACCCTGAACACATCAACCCTATCTATACCACAAAAATCACTATCAAGTATTATTATTATTATTATTATTTTTTTTATTTTATTTTAATCTACTAGATTCTCATAATTCTCCTATTTTCAATTAGAGATTCTTTGAAAGGATGCTTTCTAAGTCCTTTTCAAGGTGTTTTACTTTTTCTTCGTAGAGATTAGAGAGTAGACTGAAGATATGGATATGTGTCCAAGTGTTCTCTTTCTCTTAGTTTGATTGGGACACAAGGAAATTAACCTAATGATGATTAGTTAGAAGAGTGAGGCGTCAAGGGGTTGTGTACTCCAAGTATATCCAGTTTGACCCGAAATAATATCCATCCCAACCAAAGATCGGGTCAACTGGGCTTAGGTGGTATGAGTGAAAATTGTATTCTCGGGTACCCGAATTTTTGAATCAGGTCTAAATCTCGGACCCCATTATCATCAAAATCTAATCCAAAGTCTGGTGTCGACAGTGCCAATGTTTAAAGAGGCATTGGAGATGTACACCTCGAGAAGCACAAAAAGAGCCTCGAGGTGTGCCCTGGAATGCACACTTGTAGGGAAAAGCATAGGAGGCACACCGATGTATACCAAAGCACACATACTCCAACTAGGGGCTTCAAATTCTGGCTTAAAAATATCATCTTTTAAAAATTTGGAGCCAGAGACACCCTGTAAAAAGTGTTGAACTCTACACTTGAAGCCCCAAATCGAGATATAGAGTCCGGCTTCAAATTTGAAGCCAGATATAGAGCCCGGTTGGAGTTGGATTTTGAAGAATCTTCATCAAATAAATTTATGGGTATTTTTGTAACACCCATTCAAATTTGAAAGTAATTAGTAATTTTAGACTTTATCACCTTGACCTAATTTAACTATCATTTGACTTACATTAAAATATAACACACCGATGAAAGGACCAAAATATCTCAAATACAACACTAAGACCACTTGATTCAAGTCTTTTTGACCTGAGTCAACTATGGTTAAACTAGGTCAAGGGGGTATTCCAAAAGTTTGAAAGTATAAGGAGGTATTACTATATATTTTGAATTTTCAGGGGGTGTTACAAAAATACCCTAAATTTATTAATATTTTATATATTTGGGCCATGTATGGAGAAATTTTTTAGATTTGAAGGCAAAAATTGTTTCTAGAAAACTTTACTGAACGCGGTGTATACCCATTTTTTTTATTTAAAAAAAAAAAAAGGGTTCATGAAGCTCACGCCTCACGTTTCTTGATGTTCTAAAGCTTCACCTCACGTCTTTGCGTTTAAAAAAATTCGATAGGACCTCACACACTTATCCGACCAACCGACCCGCTTGCCTACCCAAAACAAAAAAAATTAAAAAAAATTGCCTCCACAGAAGAAACCTAACACCATTATCTTATGTGATTATGTCGCGTCGACTATAAACTTTACTAAATTAAAATTAATGTTGATGCCATTTAAGTGGGTGTACGGATGTCTTTGAGCCAATTTGATTCTCATTAGTGATTTTATTCCATAATCTCATTATTTTATATTATTTATGAATAATTTTCATTGATTCCATCTTGTCGGGGTGGACAGCTGGATGGTTGTTCACCACCTAAAACCATTCTTATTGGTTATTTAACATTTAAATCAAACAGCCAGAGGACAATCACTTGCTTTTCTATCTTGTATTTTTTATTTTGCAAAAATCGGATCGATCTCGACCGTCAATCAATAGGCGGCCACTTACGGGTATGTACCGTTAAGTCATACTGATCGGGTTATCGTAGTCATTCATTGGGTTTTTTAAAGGTGTTTGATTCGTTGAATAAATGGAGATCAAGAAATTGGACTAGAAGGTGAGTTCTTGCAACAATATGAACCCTATGGTCACTTCAATAACGTACTCCCACGTATTTTGGGTACAAGCATCTACTGTAGTTTGCCCTCGTAAAGGGGGCGGCCGATTGGACCATTCTACTTTAATACTCTATCTGTACAATGTTGAAACGCTCGCTCCCGTCCGTCTCGATGCAAGTTGAGGCCTAAGGCGAAAACTCCATATAAGACCTTTTTTATATTTAATATATTAATATATATGGCATTAATTAAAAACTTTAAGTCTATATATATTCAGACGACTCCCGCCCATTGCAGTCCATGCAGAGGACTCTCGCAGCCCTACATACATCAATTTTTGGACTTAATTACTGAGTGGATGTTCAGCCCACCTATTGGTGGATAAACACACTAAAAATCAACTTGATTGATAATTTCTAGCCATTGGATTTACTAATGAAAAAGTACTAAAATCTATCGCTAAAGATAAGCAATTGGGTTGATTTTTGGTTGGTATATCCAAAAAGGGGCGGGCTAAACATCCATGTAGTTAGTGGGCTGGGGGTCTTCTCTCACCTGGGGCCTAAGGTGACCACCTTAATGGCCTTACCGTAGAGACGGTCCTGGCTACATATACCCATGGTTACTTTTTAAAAGGCTTTTTAAAAGCATAGCCTAAACCATGGGTATATGTGGCACGGTTTGAAACGCCCACCCCTAAGATACAAGGTAGACTTGTAGTAAAGCTTCGTGGGACCAGCCAAAGAACCTAAAAAGGGCATTTGGCGAATAGATCAATTTCCTTTCAACCGAAGTCTTACTGAATATGGGGCAAGACCTCACTTTTGGATGAACCTGCCTTCCTAATTATGGATAGGAGGACCTTACTCTATTCCTTCCCTTTGGTCAGTCATAACGGTCCTTCCTCTCAAGGCAGTTAAACCCTAAAAATCATATCTGTCTACTTAAATTCTACAAATGTGGTTGAGATTCTTCTTCAACCTCATAAAATTGAGAGTTAGAACTTGTCACAGCCCACAATACGAGCTACGTAATACACTATTAGAGGGTGCTGACCGTATGGATGTTTGGCCAGTCCTTCGGTGGACCTATAAATATAAATCAGCCTGATTAGTGATTTCTAAGCATTGGATTGAAGTTATTTTCATGGGTTGATTTTAACAGTAGGAATTTGAGCATTATTGAGCGTTATTTGGGTGCAAAGATCTAAAGGTTGTAAATCACTAATCAAGCTGATTTTTGGTTTGCAGGTCCACTGAGGGACTGACAAACATCCATACGGTCAGCGCCCTCTAAATGAGTACCACGTGGCTCACAGAAGTTTTACTCAGCTATTGAGACTCTTCATGTGCATCACGAGAGAAGCTAACAAATTAGCCGACTTTTTTAAATTTTCTTTTTGTACTTCTTTAGGTGATATTTTGTTTTATCCTTTGGAGTTTTCTTAGTCATCTCTCCGGGTTTATTGAGGATGATGTGAAAGGTTGCAACTAAGTCTTTATTAATGATAGCTGGTCAAGGTCAGGCTAGAGTGAAACTTTGCTGACCGTCGACAATCAGCGAAGTCACCGACCACCCACAATATGAACTACGTGGCATATTCTCAGAGGACGCTGATGTTTGGCCAATATCCCTGCCTACAAACCAAAAATCAGCCTGATTAGTGATTTCGAACCTTTCAAGTGCTCAAATTCCCACGGTTAAAATCAACCCATGAAAATGACTCCAATCCAATGCTTAGAAATCATTAATCAGGTTGATTTTTGGTTTGTAGTTCCACCTAGGGATTGGCCAAACATTCATACTAAAATGTGCCACGTGGCTCATTATTGTTGGTAGTCAACGACGTTTTACTCAGTCTAACCCCATCTTACTCGAGAAAAAAAAAATCTAAAGCGTTACATGGTTAGGAAGTCAATTTTGTATGATTTCTAGTTTTTTTTAAAATTTTTTTCAAGGGGTGGCCCACCAACCAAATGGTTTGGAATGGTTCATAGGTGGATCATGTGTGTTTGAATGCAAAAATCATAGTGATTTGATGATCCTAGCCATCCAATTCATTGATTAATTTTGAATAGTCATTAGAAAAACAGCTACACCATAAATAATACCAATGGATGGTTACAATCAACTGATCGGTCAACGTGATTGGTGGCATTTGTACTTTTGTGAATTTTTGAACAATAATTCAAATAACAACCCATGCCACAAAAATTGTGGGTCACTTGAAATGCCCGAACGAATGTGCCAGAAGCATGCTTCTTATCGCATTCACAACATATGAGGACATGTTCCATGGAATGGTCAATTATGCGTTCCCTCGTACCAACTAATCCAATAGAGGCATGACAGGTGGCTCCTTAGTGGAAGATATGTACATTGGCCTTTACACGCGTTTACGCCCCTATATTTCACAAAAGAATCGCTCAAAGTAATGGATGAAACATTGATCGCGACATGTTTCGCAATGTTGGAAAGAAAGTAGTTGGCGAAGTGGCTTTTCAATAATTTTTTTGATAAACCAATTTCTAGTTGAAAAATACTTAACTTGTGATTTAATTTGGTCTGGTTAATCAGGCTTCGATTGTTTGGTTGTGTTGGAGTGTTGATTCTAGACTAGGGTTAGCAGGAAAAGCCTTGCTAGGTTTAAATTGGAACCAGTGTGATTTATTCACCGAAAACGGAAAAACCTGCTCCGACACTATTACAAATTGATCGCTATTACAAATGTCACCAAAAGGGGCGTTGTGATCCTGCTATACCTGATCAAAGCCCAACACTATTACAAATTGAGAAATTCATGTTGTAAAATACTCTTTAAATGTTAACACCAATGGAAGACAACAAAATATAAGAAAGTTTTGTTGATCACTAGGTTTTCAAAGCTCGAAGAATATCGATATCTTTTAGATGATATTTCTCTCCTTTTGACTGCGGCTCTTCGATTTGATTATAGCTGGTTATTTTGACTGTAATTTGAATACTTTGCGTAGAAATTGATGTTATTTAGAACTCTGTTCTTTTCTTGGTTGATTGAGAGATCGCCTGTAAGATACAACAAAGCCCATTTGATTTATTTAATCACTGGTTCTTAATTTGATTGCAACCTGAACACATAATTGTGTAGAAATTGATGTTTGGATCCTATGATCCGAACAGTAATATCCATTCTTCTTGACCGGATCAATTTATAGCCATCCATATATGCGTGTGCGATGCATGGTGGTGCTTTGCACCAAACATAAGTTTGTCTATAGCCATAACGAAGTTTTGCTGTTAGATTGGGTTGGATCGTTGTTCTTTTAGATTTCTCTTTCTTCCTCCGTTGCATTCCACAATACTCCCCGACAAGGCATTTACCAAAATCGGGTGTGAGTGGCTGAGATCCACCATCTAATTGGGGGATAAGATCTCGGTCCTTCTTTATTAAAGTATATAAGAGGGGTATAAGTGGGGAGACAACCATTGTTACTTGTTATATAAATTGCAGATGTTTTAATTTGCACATGATTTCGTGGATCTCATTTGAGAAACTTAGAGCCACATAGAATACTTAAAAGTAACTCAACGATCCATAGTTAGCACTTGGGGAACACGAGAGATATTGTTAGGAAGAAAGAACAATAAACAATCTAAAGAATAAAGATGCAATCACACAAAATGCAGAGATTTAAGTGGTTCCCTTCTAGATTGAGGTACGTCCACGGATCCATACCTATTCCACTGTGCTCTGAGACAAGAAAAAAAATACATAATACAATGGATACTCGTCTCTGATCAACCGAGGTATATATACCCCAAGACAAAATTAGGGTTTCTATATCTCTATGTAGAAGTATGAAAATGCCTTTAAAGGAAACAAATGAAGTTGGGTCATAGAGTCTGCTTTCATGTATAGTACTCTAGCACCATCAATTTCTACATAACATAACAGATATAAGATTGAAAGATGAGAAAAAGTCCAGGGCATCGTCTTGGGGATAGATGAAATCACTGTAAAGAGCCATAAAGGCACCTCGTGTGTGTGTGTGTGTCTTACTCCCCTAATCTTTCACGTTCTTCCATTCAAACCAAGATGGAGCTTCTATGACTAATGACTTAGCTTAGGCAGGTCTCCTGGGCACCTTTGACCATTAATCAGACATCTGTCACTTGCCTTATCCTTCCACTCTTATTGATCCAAATCATGATTGGTGATTTCACGTTCGTATTACATTGCAGGGTTGAGGACAAATGTCCGGGCATGGGATTGACTATCCCTTAAGATGGTACACTACACCACCCTAGCAAGAGTGGAGTTTATTTGGACTACTACAAATTACGGATTCCAAAATCAACGGTGGTGAGATGCTAATGACCAAACAGAGTTATTTACCTAAAATTAGTGGCTCAAGCCACTTGCAGAAAAAAGGTTTGGGACTCTTGGAGACGTAAAGGACAAAATGAAACTAACACCATATTCATATGTTTTAAAACCAAACTGTATTATTATGTGGGTTTGGTTTTGTCTATGTACAGGGAACAAACATCATTGCTTCGCATCAAATTTTTGTTCCAAGGAGACAATTAGCCTTTTTTTTTAACAATAAATCACACACCATTACAAGCCATACCTCTCAAGGATATCACACGTGGCAGCACCTTACATGTTGCACGCTCTTATGGATCATTGACCACATGGATGGTTGGTCCATCCTTAAATGGACCTCCATGCAAAAATCAACCCGATTAGTGATTTCTAAACATTCGATTGGAGTCATTTGTTTTAATTGATTTTTAACCGTGGATTTTAAACATTATTTGGGGTACTCAGATCCAAAGGTTTGAAATAATTAATTGGGATGTTGGTCTGTCCACCTAGAGATGGAACATGATGACATAAAAGGTCAATAAAAATCTATCAAGGAGCATTTGTGTGTGGGCGTGAACGTGAGGCAAAGGAACTGCATCACCGTAGAGTAGGCATCCCAACTAGGTTGACACCCCCATTCTCATCAATCATATGCACTACTCGTAAATCCTCTGAGGGTCCTCTAAACAGAGTAAAACTTCTATCACACGAAATTTTAAATCACACAATCACAAGCCAATGAGTTCTCGGCACGTACACAAGTGCTTTTGCAACCTACCCATTGCTTTTGCTTTTAGGTGTACGTGCCGAGAACTCATTGGCTGTGTTTGTGTGATTTGCAATCCCATTGTGACAGAAGTTTTACTCGTCTAAACAAGAAATAACGTAAGTCCTATGGCTCAACCATTGTCTTTTCCCTATAGGTAGGGACCAAGCGAGGTTGGCACGGGAATCTACACTGATAGTATTCCTCTAGTAAAATCTTGATGACAGCGCTATCATTGAAGCCTGGGTCAGCCACACATGCCCCGAGTGCTTTTTCCACGTACCCTTGTGCTTCTTTTTTGCTTTTGTAATAAAAAAATCTTAAAAAATACTTACATGGGTACGTGGCAAAAAGCACTCACTCGGGGTTTGTGCTGAGAACTCATTGGCTGTCACGGGACGTGGATGACAGCACACTGTCGTCATAGTTTTACTCCACCGGGGCATGAAATGGGTTTGGATGCAAGTAGATCTTGATTCAGATTTGGCTTTCAAGGTTTTGACCTAGATCCATAACCAGCTCGAATCCATAGCATATGATCGAAAACCAAGATCCATATATTAAGATCCAAATCCAACTTATATATGATTACATGGGTCAAATGTTAGGTCATACTTTAATATCCAAACCCATAGAGTCCAGATTGGTTCAAGTCTTTTATTTATGTGATTGAGTTTGGATTCCTAATCGGTTATCAAAACCCGAATCCAAGCGTGGTTCAAAGTCTCGGCCGATCCCGGTCTGGATCGAAGGCCACCGATCCATGGGGACGTACATACTTTTTGTCTCTATTGGATAAAAAAGAAATGCAGGGGCATGTATGGGAGGGGATCTTTTAAGAATATTCCATTTTCAAATCATGTGAGCCCCATCCTATCTCTAAAAGATTCTCTTCAATGTGTCATCCATCAGGCCAGCAAAAATTTTCAGTTGCTTAGTAGGGGAAAAAAAGTTAGTTGGTCCCAATTTCAGTTTGATTTCCATTTCGTCTTTCCTCCAAAAAAAAAAAAAGTTTGGGTGTCACTCCAGAGTCCAGATTAAACGAATCACGAGGACCAAAGCAGCCATAAAAGCACAGAAGTTTCCACGTGTTAAATATAGTAGACCACGTGTTAAGGAAGATTCCAAGTAATGCCACTTCATCCGGGAATTTTTTGATGCAGTCGACTTTGGATGTAGTCGATGTAGAGAGCTCTCGCGGCCCTACATATCTCACTTTTATGGGCTCACTAACGGTATCGATGTTTAGTCCACCCCTTGGTGGATATACATACCAAAAATCAGTATGATTGGTTTTCTCTAACCAGCAATTTTTTAAGATGATTCTAGCCATTTGATTCAAACATTTATTTAACCAACGGTTAGAAATTATTAATCAAGCTGATTTTTGCTATGTCTATCCACCATAGGTTGTGCTAAATATCATGCGGTTAGTGAGCCCATAAAAGTGAGCTATGTAGGGCCACGAGAGCCCTCTGCAGTGCATCGACTGCATCCAAAAAGTCCTGTGGATCTCAGTGGTCTGAACCTAAGGAGGACAGTAGTCCTCAGGATGATAAATCATTTTCGTTTGGGTTTCTGTTTGTTTTGAAGCGAGTAGCCAAGTAGGGAGTAAAACTTCTCTCAGTGTTCTGACAGAAGCATCTGTCACAATGCAAAACATATGACACGTGGCACAATATTAGTGGATGATGACCGTATGGATGTCTGTAAAGTCCGTCGGTGGACCTCTAAACCAAAATCATCTTGATTAGTAATTTACAACCTTTGGATCTTTGCACCCAAATAGCACTCAATAATGCTTGAATTCTTACCGTTAAAATCAACTCATGAAATAACTTCAATTGGATCGCATAGAAATCACTAATCATGTTTATTTTTGGTTCAGTGGTCCACTGAGGGACTGGACAAACATCCATACGGTCATCGTCCACAAAGAGTGTACCACGTGTCCTGCGTTTTGCATTGTGAGAGAAACATCTGTCAGAACGCTGTGATAGAAGTTTTATTCCCAAGTAGGCCTCTTGCCCTGTACCTTTACAACTTGGACTATGGAAAGTACGGCAAGTTATAAAATGCTGACGTCGTCCTGAGGAGCACAACCTCCCTAAGACTCAAACTGTTGGATTGTTCTTGAAATCTTGAGGACCATCCAACGGTCTAGACCTAAAGAGAACGTTCTCGTCACGATGACAGCAACATAACCCAAAAGACAAGCTTTCCCCTGTCATTTTTGATAATGACGAACACGTCCTCTGTTTTTCGTTGAATGCTATCACATTTGTTGTCTTTTGTCTTAAAGTTGACGCGTATATCGAGGATGTACAATCCAACGGATTACCATAGTTTTACAGAACCTTTCTATACTCTAAACATAACTTAGGATGTACCAACTTTTGCCGATTTATTTCCTTAGTCAACTGCCTCGCAATATATAGATCGGCGATTTATTGAGCTCACAAAAAAATTGAGGGTATGAAGTGAACACGTTAACCTCCTACACCATCCGTGGATTTTAGCAATTATTGGTGCAGTTCTTGGATTTTGTTTTTCCTCGAAAAAGGGAATTGAGAAAGCAAGAAATCTTTGATGACGGACCACAGTATTAGTCACATGGCACATTCTTAGAGACCACTGACCATATGGATGTTTGGGTCATCCCTAGTTGGACCAACATTTCAAAACTCAGCCTGATTAATGGTTTCTAATCTTTGAATCCGTGTACTCCAAATTATGCTTGAATCGGATGGTTGCAAATACACCATGAAAAGCTACCAGATTGAAATAACTAATCAGGCTGATTTTTGGTACGTAGGTCCACCTAGGGATATAGGTCAAACATGTATATGTCCACTGATCTCTAAGAGTGCTACGCGGCTCACATTGTGACCATTAACGTCGATGGACTCCTCGTCAAACAAAACTGGGAGACACCATAAAAGCACACACAACGATAAATCCTTCGTATCATTTTACTTCTTTCACCAAGTAAAGTATACGTGGCCACATCTCATATGGGTCTAATCCTAGCCTTATATTCTTTGGTTCCATTTTTTTTATGTGTTTGAAAACTCAAAAACTCGACTCGAAAGTCTACTGAGTTGAGTTAACTCGAAGACTCAAACTCGACCAGAAGTAACTTGATTGGAGTAATATACTAATATGATATAGATATATTAATATGAATATATAAATATCATATTTTTATAAGCAGAATTTATAAGATTTAGTTGATTTTATGTTGACAAGGTGTTCGACAAAGTTATTTGATGAGTCGAATAAAAAACAACGCACCAAACCTGTTGTTGTTTTCAGAATAACAACACACCAAACCTACTGTTTATTCGGTTCGAGTTTATTTCAAGTCAACTATTTTGGGAGATTTCTATACGAATCTTAAGAGGATTTATAAAGGAATTATAATAAGGGTCGGCCTCCAGTTACCGCCCTAAAATGACAGGCTCCAGTTATAGGGTACAATATGAGCCAGGTGGCACACTCTTAGAGGACTCTAACAGCATGGATGTTTGGCCAATCCCTAGGTGGACCTACAAACCAAAAATCATCCCGATTAGTGATTTATACGCCCACTTACGGTCAAAGTCCTCTAGAGTGTGCCACATGGCTCATATTGTGCCCTGTAATCGGAGCCTGTCATTTTAGGGCGGTAACTGGAGCCTGAACCTTATAATAATAGAAATAAAAAATAATTTATAAAATTAAAAGAGACTAAATCTAACTTAATCGAGAAGAATCTAAAACTTTTTTTAAGGGGTGTAGAACACAAACCGAATCCGAGACACTTTTCTAATAGATATATGTCGAAAAGTGACCTTTCCAACACTCGATAAGACATAGGAGTTGAGCCTTTTGCGTTTGTGACCCCCACGCCGCAACATCAAACGCCTTAGGAAACGAATTGGTGACTTACACGTCAAATATACATTCAGGACAAAAAAATCTTTCGTGCTGATGCTGGTATTTGGTGTTTAGACTGAATTCTGCACCAGATACATTTTATTGTCACTTAAGATGCATGCACAGCATACGATTCTCAATGATCAAACACGCCTAAAGCTCAAAAAAGAAACATCTCCGCATGTGAAGTTAGGCCCTTAAACAGATTGAAAAAGGAAATGGTAAAATGCTTGTCGCGACCAAGTTGCACAATTTGCCAAATTTGTAATGCAAATCCACCTAAAAGGTGCTAGTGATTGTGCTAATCAGATTCAAATCCAGGATCAGGGCCCATGTCGCAACATCCATGATCCATTACCAATGTGATTCGGGTGCTATGTGATGCAATGCCTGTGCTCCCATGTTGCGATAAGCTTCAGTCATCCTACCTAGGGGTGTGTCAAATTTATCCCTTTAACCAGAACCGAAACAGAACTGGAACCGAAACCCCGGTTGCGGTTCCACTTTATTGGGAATCGATTAAAAAAGAACCGGAACCGGAATAAAAATTAATGGTTCCAATTCTCAGTCGTTTAATATGTAACTGAAATCGATAGGATCTGGATTGAAATATAAATATAGCATTAAAATTCTCATATTATCAAAATTAGAACTAATGTACCCAATACGGGAGCAATATACCAGAAATTGGAACCGGAACCAACAGAAATCAAATAATCAGTTCTGGTTCTGGACCCTTTATTTTGAGAATCAGAATTGTTAAGAACCGGAACTGATAAGAATTAGAACCGACCCGTTGACACTCTTAGTCCTACCGTAGGGGCTGCAGCGTTGAGATTACCAGTTAGATTGGTAATTATTCATTAATTAATCAAAATTATCAAACCACCTTATGTTTAAAAGATTTCACCAAAAGTTAAAAAAAAACCAAAAAGATTTCACCAGGTCGTCCCGATAACCAAATCCGATCCGAGAATATCAGGTCTGAATTTAGAAATTGGGTTCCGCTATTGGATTAGTTCTGGATCTATCTTTATATGATCCGATGATGACTCGAACTGATATTACTAATGAGGTACATATCATATTACATATAAGTAATATTATTTGTTACATAATTATTATTAACCGATATTACATATTATCTATGTTAGGTAAATCCTTAGGTTGACCTACAAACCAAATATCAGCCTGATTAGTGATTTCAAACCTTTGGATCTTTGTACCCCAAATAATGGTCAATAGTGCTCGAATTCCACGGTTAAAAATTAACCCATGAAAACGAGTCCAATTCAATGCTCAGAAATCAGTAATCAAGCTAATTTTTGGTCTGGATGTCCATGTAGGGTTGAGCCAAACATCAATAGGGTCAGAATTCTCTAAGAATATGCCACCTGGCTCATATTGTTGGCGGCCAGCAACTTTGCTGACTGACGGCGGTAAACAAAGTTCTACTCATAAAAGTTAAAACTTCTCAGTTTGACTAAGCAGTTAATCTTACTGGGTCGGGCTCCGTTGACAGATATAAAATGACAAGTCAAATGACAGGGACTCATTATAAGCCAGGTGGCACACTTCTACAGGACTCTGACCGTACGGATGTTTGTCCTATCCCATGGAGGTCCCACAACCCAAAAATTAGCCTAATTAGTGATTTATAAGTGTTGCATCTTTGTACCTCAATACTGCTCAAATTCCCACAGTTGAGATCAGCCCATGAAAATAAGTCCAATCCAAAGCCTATAAATCACTAATCAGGCTGTTGGTTTGTAGGTCCACCATGGGACAGGACAAACATCCATACGGTGAGAGTCCTGTAACAGTGTTCCACGTGGCTTATATTGTTTCCCTGTCATTTTTCTGTCATTTTATATCTGTCAACGGAGCCCGACCCCTTACTTAAGCTAATTTTGACACAAAAAACACTTCAATCCCGTCACGTGCAAACCTTTCACGCAAAACACCACCAGCACGAGGTTTTAAAGTCAACTCGCCGTGTCACACGATTTTTTCGAGGACGATGGGGGGCCCACCGGGGAAGAGGCTCCAATGATACAATAATGCGAAACCCGAGGGTTCGAGAAGCTTGCATGAAATTTAATAAAGGGTCGTGATGTAACAAGGTATACCTGAGATCTTTTCATTTGCGGAAGCGGCATTTTTGGTAGTCACCACTGCCATCTGGGCCCACTGACCGTATGGATTTTTAGCCCACCCTTTAATAGATATTCATACAAAAGTCAGCTTGTTTAATGATTTTTAGCCGTTGGTTTTAGTACTCAAAAGATGGTTGTATTCAACGGCTATAAGAACGCCTAAAATGGTGCTAAAAAGTGTTAAAATCTAATGGTTACAGATTACCAATCAAGATGATTTTTGGTATGTATATCCAACAAGGGGTGAGATAAACATCCAAGCGGTCAGTGGGCCCAGATGGCAGCGGTGACTACCAAAAATGCCGCTTCCGCAAATGAACAGTTTCAGGCATACCTTGTTACATCTTTTTCCTTTAATAAAATAAAAAAATAAACCAGACTTCGTTGGTTATGATCAGCCCTATGAAAACTTGACACTTGGAAACTGCTCAACTGTCAGATCAAATCTCAATTGAATTTTAATTTGGCTTTCGAGTAAAGGAGGAGTAAAACTCTGTCACAACAAAGTTGCAAATCATGCAATCACAGTCAATGAGTTCTCGGCACGTACACCTCAAAGAAAAAGCACATGGTACGTTGCAAAGTACTTGTGTACGTGCCGAGAACTCATTGGCTTGTGATTGGGTGATTTACAATTTGTTGTGATAGAAGTTTTACTCGTAAAGGAGAGGTTGTGGGTCGGGAATGGAATATTGGTTGCAGAGTAGACCCGAAAAAGGAAACGAAGAATATATTATTATTATTAAATTAGCCAGTGGTGTTGAGTGTAGACGAGACGCAAATTACTAAATTACCCTCTATGACAGAAACTACGACACAATGCTGCGGTTTTGGAGGGGGAAAACATCTGGTATCTTGCGAGCTATAATAATTAAACGAGTCCTGCAGGTTTTAAGGCAGTAGATCTTGCAGATGATGGTGTGATTGTATTGACGTAGTACCATTTAACTAGATCTCTAGTTGGGCCCATAATTAGCAATTCCGAGTACATAAAAAAAGGCGGTAGGGGAAATGTTCAAATTTTTTTAGCAAGATAATAAAATAAAATAAGAAAAAGCAAAATATTGACCTTTTTTTTTTTGTCTTACAAAATTAATTTTCATGTTTAAAACTATGGTTTAAAAAATGGCCATTATTACGGATTCAGATCTCCCCTGTTATGTTATGTTCCATTAAAGCTCAGTAAATAATGGCGTTATAACGATAATTATTTGCCCGTGTTAGAATCTGTTATAACCGCCGTTATGATGGAAAAAAACGGTAAGCCCCCAGTCGCTTTCCAGGTAAAGTTCGTGAATTCTCATCTTGTGTGATGAGAATTTAATAACTATGGCTGGGCCCACTATTCCAAGCATTTCAACGGAAACGGGATTCTTTTGCTTGTAGCCTCATTTTGTGTGATGATATTGATATCAACATGGATTGCATAATCAATGGTGATTAAAGCGTGTTAATATATGTTCATCAGCTATAAACATTGTCGACTGTGAGATCCATGGGTTTGGAATCTACGAGACCATTTAAAATGATAGGTTGCGAAATACCAAAGTCGAACTCCTAATTTGTCCCCCACTAACTCGTTATCTAACTTCTTAAATGGCGGTGCTCGTTCCCCTACCAACAAGCTACCATATTAAAACGCACTTACAGTCTCCATCACTCTAGATCTCCAGAATCGTGGCTGAACCGCGTTGATCAAAGCAGTTCAATCGTTGTGAGACCATTTAGTATGGTAGGTCGCGAGAACAAAACAACCATCAAAATCGAAACGAGGACGTGATTGTGATCGCCCACATTTTTTTTTTCACTAAATGACAAAAATGATCATCGCTACAGTTAAAACACTTCCTATCTATCATGGCGCACAAGCTTAACCCGAAAAGTAAATAAGCCTTTGACTCAAGGACAGTTTGGTCACATCAAAATTAAAAGATGCACAAAAGACAAAAATATGGCATATCCGTTATTTACTCAAAATCGAGCGTCATTTCTTTGTTTCTACAAGATAATCAGTGCAGGAAAGGCGAAGAAAGATGGAAAAGTGAGTATAACTTTGCTGACGGACTGCGTCATCAATGTTCATGACTGACCACAATATGGGCAACGTGTCATTCTATTAGATTCAACTGATCGTATGGATGTTTGGCCCGTCCCTAGTAGACCTGCATACCAAAAACTAAGCTTGATTAGTGATTCCAAACCTTCGGATCTTTGCAAGTCAAATAATACTCTAATTCAACGGTTAAAAATTAATCCATGAAAACTACTCCAATCCAACGCTTAAAAATCACTAATTTTTGATATGTAATTGGGCCAAACATCAATACGGTCATCAATCTCTAAGAATGTGCCACGTTGATGGCGGACGCTGGAATAGCTTGGGTTTGCTCACTCTCACATTTAAATAAGTCATGAACTCACCTTAATATAATGACACGTGTAAATGGTAATTCAAATACTTACCCAAAATGCCACTAAATCACTCGTCTCCCTCTCTTTTTGGTGAAGGTCTCGATGGCGGTGGGCTTTGGAGGCTTCTAAGCGGCGAGCGAGCCAGCGAGTGACAGTGAGTGTGAGAGAGAGAGAGAGAGGGGGGGGATTTCTGGAGTGGTTTTGCGGAGACTGGTTTCTGGTTTTCTGGTGGTTTCGAGCGGTTTTTCGCAGGAGAGT